>JANAVB010005599.1:3893777-4021277 GCA_029216955.1 Iris pallida | reverse complement strand
AATAAGGCAAATTCTATGGACACATTCATATTTTACTACAAGACAGTTCTTACTTCAGGATAATCCAACTTGGTGTAATTTTTACTCAGGACAGTCCCAGTTTTAATTTGGACTGTTCAACTCCCCTTTAGGACTGCCAACTTTGTTGACAATCCAAATCCAAACTACCAAAATATTTTAGGACAACCAACAAATCTAATCCAAATATGTGGCTGCCCTCAAGTAAAATTTGGAATGATAAACCTGTAAATAAATTAGGCTGTCCTCAATAAAATTTGAGGTGCCAATAAAATTTGCCTTTCAATAATTTTGTGTAAGATACCATTCCCACTTTGCACTAGATATTCTCCACGGCTAGCTATCCATCTGTAACAAAGGAATAGTGCTTTGCTACAGGAGTACTTACTGTTAGAACCGGGGCACAATTTTTCAATAAAAAACTGAATGAAACAGTTGTAAGAACAACGTTCCAACGCAACGCTTCAAGGAAGGTGCATAACAGAGATCCTAAGAGGATTCTGGAATACAAAAATTTAAGAAGGTTTCGTAAACGTAGCAAACGATAGTAGTGCTTCTAAACAGAAGGTACTAATCGAAATGCTAAATACAGCAGCGAAGGTGACAGGCGATAGATGGAAGGTGGTGGCCTGCTGGGGGTGTCAAGAACACCAGTGCTCAAAGCTAGATCCGCCCACACGGTCAGCTTCCAGGAACCAGCAAGTTCAAAAAGAACTCCGGAACGCTCTGGTAATCTGCTCTACGACGGACAGCTCAGAAAGACAAGGACAGAACTTCAGTTGCGCGAGGAAGAACAAGGTGCGCAGCAGCTCTCTCTTCTCTCTTCGTGAATTTTTGAAGTCTTAGAAGTGTTCTGAGAGAGAAGAGATGCTCTGAATATATAGCCACTATTGTAAATATCCAGATCCGAGATATGTGCCACGTTATAATGTCAAATCCACAAATCCAGGATCAGTTACGAATCAGTCATAACGTGGACAGCCACGAACTGCACGAGTTGCAACATTTGAACGAGTTGCACGCGCGTCATCAGCGCATACTACGTGCATGGAGACTGATGGAATGGTACAGAGTATGATCACTATGTACCAACAACAAATAATCGACGAAGCCCGTCTTCTTGCTTATTTCAAACGCTTAGATGATTCCGAAATCACTAAGTATTTTGAAGGCATGGAGATTGTTTATTCACCAAATAGTTATATTCACCTGGTATGTTGTTTCCAGGAGATTGTAAATATGATGCTGCAGATCAATAAAGGATTTGTACACGAAGTGTTTATTTGCACTTCTGATAAAGAACTCTATGAGATGACAATCCTAGAGATCTGCTGGGAAGCTGCTGTCGCTCATTCATCCAGGTTCCAGGCGATGTTCAGGTTTCGGGTTTGGAGCATTTGGGAGGAGAGGAGGTATATCAAGAGCTTCCCGTCCTACCAAATTTGGGAGCTTCATCGTCTAAAAGGTGACCCAGGTTTGCAGTTTTCCCCGTTCAAGAAGGGGAATTTTCATGAAGCCAAGGAGCGGTACGGAGCAGCCAGGGAGTTTTTATTGAAGCCCAGAAGCTGCACTAGAGTTCTGTCACTCTTTCCTGCAGTGGCAAGGTTATTCTGGCCAACTACCTATGCAGCCGGCCAGATGACGAAGACACAGGGACTGCCCTTTTGTAGGAGTTTTTGACAAACATGACCCTTGGCCCGGTAGGACAACAAGCCAAGGATGACGTGAACTCTGAAGACCTCCTTATGGCCGGTCTTCAAATTGAATCCAGAAGCGAGGTGGGCCTATGAAGAGGAGGCTCACATACAAGGATGTTTACAGACACTACCAGAAACGTGTGGGTTGGCGTCTGCCAAAGAAAGCAAAGAAGGCACCTGAGCCGGTGCATGGAAGACTAGTTTGTGTGTCTCCTCCACAATCTCCATCTGTGGCAGAGACAGATTACACTATTGAAGATAATACTCCGGATGACAGTGACATTCGGGCATGGGAGGAAGCTGAGCGGGAATATCGACACTGGATGATCCCAGTCGTGATCATATCGATCTACCAATGGAAGATCAACTTGATCTTGATATTATTGGTACCTCCGTTGATCAGACATGATTAGAGGTTGGCCAATTAAACCAATTCAACCTCGAGGACTGGCTCCAGTTTGACTTGGGAGATACCTCTATCCTTGCCGATAATACCCTTAATTGGGAGGAACTACTCACCACAAATAATGCTCAAAACAACCCTTGATTTCAAAACATATCCACAGGGACATATCTTTATACCTTTGACGATTTGTATCCCTGGACATAAGGACTTAAACGTGTGGGTTGGCGTCTGCCAAGAAAGCAAAGAAGACACCTGAGCCGGTGCATGGAAGACTAGTTCGTGTGTCTCCTCCACAATCTCCATCTGTGGCAGAGACAGATTACACTATTGAAGATAATACTCCGTATGACAGTGACATTCGGGCATGGGAGGAAGCTGAGCGGGAATATCGACACTGGTCCCCGCCACGTGGAGAGTCTCCGTCCACATCCACCTTCGATAATTGGGATGGATGGTGGGATGTCATTTTCGAGACCCCACAACTTATCAATTCAGTCGTATTCATGACCCCACAGCGAGACACCTTACCAGGAGATGATGGTAACCCTTCACCAGCCCATCATAATTAATGCTGACGTGTATTATTCCTCCTTATCTGCAATACACGTAGTGGGTATGCTGTCCCTCCTTTAATAAAGCTTCTTTATTAAAGTGAGGAAAGATTCCGGTAAACATTAACCGGTTGAACCGGTGGTACTACTGCCCTCTCCTATAAATATGTATGTTGTGTGTAAGTGAGGGGCAACGGAAATTGTAATCTTTCTTCTTCTTTGAGTGTTCTTCAAGTGTGCTTTGTTCCTTCCTTCCGCAGTTGTAATTTGTGGCGTTGTAATTTGGTATCAGAGCCAGACTTAATAAAGATCTACTGGTTTATAGTAAGACTTCGTTCTTTCTTTTCTTACTGTCTATCTTTTTACTTATGTTTGAGTAAACCTGTGTTCTTGAGTATGGATCTATGATAGGGATTCTAGTTATTTTAACAAGAATAATGCTGAGATGCGTGCAGAAGCTCTTACGCTTGGTGTAGGAAACAAACCAAAGCTGTGCTCTAATTTCGTGAAGCGGTAGTTTAGGCTTGTGGTCGTATGTTCGAGGCCAAACCCTGCCAGAAAGCCATGGTAGTTCCCGGATTTGAGTTATCAGGGAACGTAGGGGAGCTATGACAAGCCGCAGAATTATGGGTCAAAGCGAGCAATTGCAGGGATCTCAGAATGTTTTTGTTAAAAAATACTAGAGCCTACCATAGCTCATATACTCAAGAACTACTCCTCACAATGGGAGATAATATTGAGGCGAAAGCCGAATATCGTGTTTCAGCGAATGACCAGCGCTGTCCTTACAACTTGACGGGATATGAACACCTTGTTCATCTTCCTTCAATTGATAATCCTGAAAATGGGATCTACAACTTTATCGTGGACACTTTGGTGACCATGAATAGTAATATGCATGAAAATATGCAAAGCATCCGTAGGGATGTCACTGATGTTGGAAGAGAAATCATCCACATCAGAAATGATCTTAAAAGCCTAGGAAAAACTCCTATGGAAGATACTGCCTCTAGCAAACTGGCTAGACCCGCAGTCCAACCTGTTAGAACCCCGGTGATCCAAAGACGCCGCTGGGCTACTAACATAAACATGATGAAACTTTCTTCTAAGGAAACCAACACTATTCCAACAGAAGAAATTAATAAAAATTTCTATAAAACCTTTTTAAGGTTACAACAACAAGAATTGACTGGTGAAATAGACAGTAAACATATATATGATTATTATGAAGGGCATGCGAAAGCAATTGACTTCTTCAAATGGAAGTATACGGAGAGTTCTGACTCAGACTCTACAAATAATGACATAGAACCAATCTATGTTCGTACCATAGAAGAAGGTCAGGGTAGCAATGATACCATGGTTATCGAAGCTGAACCCCATACCAAAGTTGGAAATATAGCACCCAATCCCGAATTAATCATGAGGGATCCAAATTTTGTGCTTGGAGAAACCTCTCCATATACACCAAAATTTCGTGAAGAAAGGCGGAAAGACTGGAATAAGTTCCACTCTTCCCAGCAAGCATTCCATCATGATAAAGGCCTCCTGCCTTTTCATCTCCTCGTAGATTTGTTTGATACAAGAAAACTCCTTCTGGTCCATAGCATTATGGCCTGGTAAGAGTGTCAGCAAGAAAGTTAGTATATCCATGAATATAATTAACTTCATAATTGAAAATTTCTAAATAAATAGCAATTCTAATCCTTCGAAGATTTTTTTCAGGATTATTAATAGTTTTCTTTTTAAGGAATTGAGCCACAGATTTGTTGTCAGTTTCAATGATGAAATTTCTATAAAGAAGATATATGCATAAACTTTTTATGGCTAATTTAACAGTAAGTAGCTCTTTATCATAAGTTGCATATTTAATCTGAGTTTTAGTGAATTTTCCAGAAGTATATGCAACAATTTCTTTATTTTTTACTATTAATACTCCAGCCCAAAAATAATCTGAAGCATCGGTTTGCAAGACTGAGGACAGCTGAATGCAGTTAGCTCAATGGATGCTTTATCAGTAAGCTTAAGTTGCCAAAAACCCGATTTGGCATCAAACTTACTATAAAACTTGGCTCCCTGTATCTGCCTAATTAGATTCTCAGTAGAGGGGATAAAATAACCATCAAATTTTGTAAAGTTATTAAGCTTTCGATAGTTAATAACCATTCTAGCCTTTCCTCTTTTGATTTCAGCATGATTCCTAACAAGGAGTGCTGGAGACGAATGGGTACTGTAACTTTTTTGTATTAACTTTAATTGAAGTAGTTCATCAATCTGTTTAGCAAATTCTTTCTTATCGGAAGGAGAAACCATTATGCTATTGACGCGAACTTTCGATTCTTTATGTATATCTAAAAGCTTGTTACAACATCTATAACCAAGTACTGAGTTTTTGATGAATTTATTCATCTGTGATGAGGCTTTAGCCCGCTCACAAGTTTCTTCCATGGTTCTCATATAAGCTTTTTTCAGCATACCGGTTGTATGAACTCCACCACGGATTTCATCATATTTTGCTTTAATAATGTTATTCCATGGGTAGGAAATTTTGGTGAAAAATCCCTCCATCCAGAATTCCTTTTCTCGAACATTATTTAAATGGAAAATTAGTTCAATATATTTGGACACAAATTCTTCAAGCATACAGATATCACACAAAACCGTTTGTGTAACATCTTGTTATAATTTTTTGAAGCTTGTGAACTTTCTCCTGTAAAATCAGCTAGGAGCTGTTTAACTAGCTCATCAAGAGCTGCATATTTATCAGGATTAGATTTAATTGCTTCAATAACTGGAGGATTTAGCATTTCAAAGTTACGCAACCATGCAATGCAATCACCTTGCCAATGGCTAGTAGCATAGTGAATAAATCCTTCAGAATTAATATCAGCAGGAAGGAAATATGCCATTCCTCCTGCCTTTTCATCTCCTCATGGATTTGTTTGATACGAGAAAACTCCTTCTGGTCCATAGCATTATGGCCTGGTAAGAGTGTCAGCAAGAAAGTTAGTATATCCAGAAATATAATTAACTTCATAATTAAAAATTTCTAAATAAATAGCAATTCTAATCCTTCGATGATTTTCTTCGGGATTATTAATAGTTTTTTTAATCCTTGTGTCAAAAGTATACCTTTATTTGTATGTAACGGAACACTATGGTTGATACCATAATATCCGAGAGGTATAAAAATTTGTAATCCGGGAAAGATTTCAGCACTCCTATATCGTTTGATACAAACGTCCTCTTTAGAGTATAAAGTATATCCAGCAGAAATCCCTTCTTTAATGGGAAGAATAGTTTTATCATCTAAAAGAGTAATACGTATATGATTATAAGTTTTGTTTATTGTATTCATATTGATCTTGAGATGTTCTATAGCCTTACTGAGGTCCTCAATCTCAGAAGAGTTATCTTCCTCAGATGATTCAGCTATAGACTCGAACTCATAGATAGAAGAAGCAGAAGTATAACTGCTTATTTATCGGACTCCAACTCATAGACCCGGACGGTACGAGAGAAGGTTACCCGTCGTTTCTGTTGTTTTCTTCAACATATGCCTCATTTGTATTATTTTTATAGAAATGAATATGCTCACGAAGAAGCCTTTTGGTTTGTTCTAGGTGTCGCATTACAATAGTTCTGTAATTCGATCTAGAAGCCTCAGTTTTGATGATATCTTTGAATTTTTTTGTCAAACACAACAATTTATAGGCCTCACAAATTTGGAGTGCATTATAGCTGGTTGCTCTCCGTACTTGGAGGGTATTTTTTGCCTGGTTTGTAGACTTAAAGAGTTTTACTAGATGTTGGGGGGTAATGGATTTAAACGTAGGTGTATCATTTAAAGCCATACAGTGTTCCCATTGTATACCCAAACCTTAGAACCTGGCATAAGCTCTATGCCCTGAAGGTTTATGGATAGTGTACATGTTTTTTTAATATTCTCGTCATCAAGGCTTATTGAAAAATCTGGATGAATATTTATTCCAAATAACCTGTTTACCAGGTTTGATTTTGCTCCTCCAATAATACTATTAAAAGGGCTATTAATGATACGTTCGTCCATACAAACTACTAGTATGGGCGTATCTATTCCTGTTCGGAATAGATCAGTTATTTTTAACTGAATCAACCCAATATGTAGATATCTCATTCTTGGGTATTTCTTTTTTAATTTTTCAATTTTCTTTTTATCGAGAAGGCAGATAGAAGAAAAGTCTTCCCCACCGCGAAGCTCAATATTTCCTTGCATTCTTTCAAAAACATAGGTATGTTTGTTTAGAAACCTGGACTGGAAAGATATAGGTTTATAAACTTCCTTTTTATCGGAGTGAGGAATAGCTTCTTTTATTTTTTCCAAATCTTCGTCAGTGATTTCAAATTGTTCACCTTCACTTTGCTGGAGGCTAGAATTTGAAGTTTCTTCTGTCATAAGTCTATTCATGTATATTCTAAATTCGTAGTAATGTTCCTCAGGATCTCTCCTGCTAGAGCAATATAATGCAAAACTCCATGAACTAAGGCAGTTGGCATTTCAGATGATCGCATATAGTGCCACATCTCGGTCACCTGCTCTAGTATCCAAAGAGAAAGACCTCTTCCAAGGGCATAGTACGGAACATAAAGAACTCCGGGAAATCCTGAGGCAAATCGACAGTCATGATCTGGTCAATTTTCGGATCCCAGACATACTGCGGTTTTATCAGGCTATGTCCATTGAGAACGAGCGCCTTCAGTGCATGGAGACTGAGGGTATGGTACAGAGTATGATCACTATGTACCAACAACAAATAATCGATGAAGCCCGTCTTCTTGCTTATTTCAAACGCTTATATGATTCCGAAATCACTAAGTATTTTGAAGGCATGGAGATTGTTTATTCACCAAATGGTTATATTCACCTGGTATGTTGTTTCCAGGAGATTGTAAATATGATGCTGCAGATCAATAAAGGATTTTTACATGAAGTGTTTATTTGCACTTCTGATAAAGAACTCTATAAGACGACAATCCCAGAGACCTGCTGGGAAGCTGCTGTCGCTCATTCATCCAGGTTCCAGGCGATATTCAGGTTTCGGGTTTGGAGCATTTGTGAGGAGAGGAGGTATATCAAGAGCTTCCCGTCCTACCAAATTTGGGAGCTTCATCGTCTAGAAGGTGACCCAAGTTTGCAGTTTTCCCCGTTCAAGAAGGAGAATTTTCGTGAAGCCAAGGAGCGGTACGGAGCAGCCAGGGAGTTTTTCATTGAAGCCCAGAAGCTGCACCAGAGTTCTGCCACTCTTTCCTGCAATGGCAAGGTTATTCTGGCCAACTACCTATGCAGCCGGCCAGAAGACGAAGACACAGAGACTGCCCTTTTGCAGGAGCTTCTAAGCGTTTGAAATAAGCAAGAAGACGGGCTTCGTCGATTATTTGTTGTTGGTATATAGTGATCATACTCTGTACCATACCCTCAGTCTCCATGCACTGAAGGCGCTCGTTCTCAATGGACATAGCCTGATAAAACTGCAGTATGTCTGGGATCCGAAAATTGACCAGATCATGACTGTCGATTTGCCTTAGGATTTCCCGGAGTTCTTTATGTTCCGCACTATGCCCTTGAAAGAGGTCTTTCTTTTTGGATACTAGAGCAGGTGACCAAGATGTGGCACTATATGCGATCATCTGAAATGCCAACTGCCTTAGTTCATAGAGTTTTGCATTACATTGTACAGCTTTCGCCTTTTCGGCCAGAAACTGCTTCTCGATTTGAGACAGCCAGAAACTAGCCCCCTTTAGATCATTTGATTGTATGGCTTGGTAACAGCCATTGAATTTATCCCAAGACTCTTTGTCATTCTTCTCGAGCTCTTGGTTGTACCAGTGTTTCAACATGGTATTGGCATATGTTTTTCCTTGGAAAGGAACCAGAGGGTGATTATATTATTCACTGTGGTGACCCCATTGGGTTACTAGTAATACATAAATATGAGAATTTGCCTATTGTAGAAGAACCTCTTCCACCTAAAACAGTTCCTCAACCCGGTTCTAGTTCTAGTATTGGCTCTAGCAGGAGAGATCCTGAGGAACATTACTACGAATTTAGAATATACATGAATAGACTTATGATAGAAGAAACTTCAAATTCTAGCCTCCAGCAAAGTGAAGGTGAACAATTTGAAATCACTGACGAAGATTTGGAAAAACTAAAAGAAGCTATTCCTCACTCCGATAAAAAGGAAGTTTATAAACCTATATCTTTCCAGTCCAGGTTTCTAAACAAACATACCTATGTTTTTGAATGAATACAAGGAAATATTGAGCTTCGCAAATACAGTTAGCCATAATCTGGACATAAATATAGTGATTCGTGCTCATCCCGTCCCATTTTGCCTAGCCTACAATGGTTAGAACTTTACGTAAGAGATCATACAATTCACGCAACCAACCAATCATAAACTTAGACAATGCCTAAGGGTTGCAGGCCCTGCGCCTGCACCCAACTCAAATCTCAGCCCACCGGCCCTATCTATAAGAAGGTCACGGTGTTTCGCACCGTAATGGACTTGGCATCTCTTATGTGTAAGCCTATGATCGCTTCGATACGGGTTGCTAGCCCAATATCCGAAGGATCCCAAACTTACTGATATCATAGCTTATCACAACACTGGTCGGTCGTAAACCGTCCGAATGATGTGCACCATAAATACCATACATAATTCTCGGTCAGTTTAGACCAGGAGCGCATCGCCGGCAGAAGGGATGGGACGGCCGGTACTCACCGTGAGGCGGACCGACCGGCCCATCCCAAGGTCCAACTACGACCTTTTTAACTGCAACAACTTAAATATATGCTATTGGAGCTGGAATTACTGCGGCTGCTGGCACCAAACTTACCCTCCAATGGATCCTCGTTAAGGGATTTAGATTGTACTCATTCCAATTACCAGACTCAATGAGCCCGGTATTGTTATTTATTGTCACTACCTCCCCGTGTCAGGATTGGGTAATTTACGCGCCTGCTACCTTCCTTGGATGTGGTAGCCGTTTCTCTGGCTCCCTCTCCGAAATCGAACCCTAATTCTTCGTCACCCGTCACCACCATGGTAGGCCACTATCCTACCATCGAAAGTTGATAGGGCAAAAATTTAAATGATGCGTCGCCGGCACGAAGGCTGTGCGATCCGTCGAGTTATCATGAATCATCAGAACGACGGGCGGAGCCCGCGTTGACCTTTTATCTAATAAATGCATCCCTTCCGAGAGTCGGGGTTTGTTGCACGTATTAGCTCTAGAATTACTACGGTTATCCGAGTAGCACGTACCATCAAACAAACTATAACTGATTTATTGAGCCATTCGCAGTTTCACAGTCTGAACTTGTTCATACTTACACATGCATGGCTTAATCTTTGAGACAAGCATATGACTACTGGCAGGATCAACCAGGTAGCACGTCCTCGTCGACGCCGGCTCCGCCCGGCCGCTCGCGGGGTGAAGGACGTTGGCGGGGCCGACCGTCGTGTCATCGAGATCTTCAAATGGAAGTGTACGGAGAGTTCTGACTCAGACTCAGACTCTTCCAATAATGACATAGAACCAATCTATGTTCGTACCATAGAAGAAGGTCACGGTAGCAACGATACCATAGTTATCAAAGCTGAACCCCATACCAAAGTTGGGACTATAGCACCCAATCCCGAATTAATCATGAGGGATCCAAATTTTGTGCTTGGAGAAACCTCTCCATATACACCAAAATTTCGTGAAGAAAGGCGGAAAGACTGGAATAAGTTCCACTCTTTCCAGCAAGCATTCCATCATGATAAATGTTATTTGTCTGATGGTTTGATCTTAAATCTTGAGAATATTCCCCATAAACAAATTGGAGAGTACCTCTCAAATTGGACACAAAAAATGCAGGGAATGGCATATTTCCTTCCTGCTGATATTAATTCTGAAGGATTTATTCACTATGCTACTAGCCATTGGCAAGGTGATTGCATTGCATGGTTGCGTAACTTTGAAATGCTAAATCCTCCAGATATTGAAGCAATTAAATCTAATCCTGATAAATATGCAGCTCTTGATGAGCTAGTTAAACAGCTCCTAGCTGATTTTACAGGAGAAAGTTCACAAGCTTCAAAAAATTATAACAAGATGTTACACAAAATGGTTTTGTGTGATATCTGTATGCTTGAAGAATTTGTGTCCAAATATATTGGACTAATTTTCTATTTAAATAATGTTCGAGAAAAGAAATTTTGGATGGAGGGATTTTTCACCAAAATTCCCTACCCATGGAATAACATTATTAAAGCAAAATATGATGAAATCCGTGGTGGAGTTCATACAACCGGTATGCTGAAAAAAGCTTGTATGAGAACCATGGAAGAAACTTGTGAGCAGGCTAAAGCCTCATCACAGATGATTAAATTCATCAAAAACTCAGTACTTGGTTATAGATGTTGTAACAAGTACGATGAAGATATTAACTTCCAATTCGGTTGTCCGCCTGTTTGGCAGAAACCAAAATGGAAAAAGACATGGAAAAAAGGTAAAACCTTTAACAGGAAAAAATGGAAATCACTCGAAAGAAGTGGAAACCCAACTTCAAGAAGAAGTTTAAAACAGAAAAGAATTTCCATAAAAGAAAATTTATTAAGATGAATTTTTTTAAAAAGGGTTGCAAATGTTTTAAATGCAACAAAGAAGGACACTTTGCTAATCAATGTCCTGAAAACATACAAAGCGTGGTCATAACAGACCTCGAGGAATATGGCATTCATATCGGTACCATAGATGAAATAAGCAGTAATACTTCTGCTTCTTCTATCTATGAGATCGAGTCTATAGCTGAATCATCTGAAGAAGATAACTCTTCTGAGATTGAGGACCTCAGTAAGTCTATAGAACATCTCAAGATCAATATGAATACAATAAACAAAACTTATAATCAGATACATATTACTCTTTTAGATGATAAAGCTATTCTTTCCATTAAAGAAGGGATTTCTGCTGGATATATTTTATACTCTAAAGAGGACGTTTGTATCAAACAATATAGGAGTGTTGAGATATTTCTCGGATTACGAATTTTTATACCTCTCGAATATTATGGTATCATCCATAGTGTTCCGTTACATACAAATAAAGGTATACTTTTGACACAAGGATTCATAGAACAAGTGTCAAGGCATAATGTATGTATTACCGTTAAAAATACGGTATATGAGGGTGATTATATTATTCACCGTGGTGACCCCATTGGGTTACTAGTAATACATAAATATGAGGATCTACCTATTGTAGAAGAACCCCTTCCACCTAAAACAGTTCCTCAACCCGGTTCTAGTTCTAGTATTGGCTCTAGCAGAAGAGATCCTGAGGAACATTACTATGAATTTAGAATATACATGAATAGACTTATGACAGAAGAAACTTCAAGTTCTAGCCTCCAGCAAAGTGAAGGTAAACAATTTGAAATCACTGACGAAGATTTGGAAAAACTAAAAGAAGCTATTCCTCACTCCGATAAAAAGGAAGTTTATAAACCTATATCTTTCCAGTCCAGGTTTCTAAACAAACATACCTATGTTTTGAAAGAATGTAAGGAAATATTGAGCTTCACGGTGGGGAAGACTTTTCTTCTATTTGCCTTCTCGATAAAAAGAAAATTAAAAAATTAAAAAAGAAATACCCAAGAATGAGATATCTACATATTTGGTTGATAAAGTTAAAAATAACTGGTCTATTTCGAACAGGAATAGATACGCCCATACTAGTAGTTTGTATGGACGAACGTATCATTAATAGCCCTCTTAATAGTATTATTGGAGGAGCAAAATCAAACCTGGTAAACAGGTTATTTGGAATAAATATTCACCCAGATTTTTCAATAAGCCTTGATGACGAGAATATTGAAAAAATATGTACACTATCCATAAACCTTCAGGGCATAGAGCTTATGCCAGGTTCTAAGGTTTTGGGTATACAATGGGAACACTGTATGGCTTTAAATGATACACCTATGTTTAAATCCATTACCCCCAAACATCTAGTAAAACTCTTTGAGGTTGGTATAGGTAAGACTATACAACCCCGATTAGTAAAATTAGAACATTTAAGGCTTGACAATGAAATGCAAGTTTTTGTCAGATCTTTAAAACCAAAACTGGAAGTACCTTCTGAGTACTTTATTGCTTCAGGCAATACTATCTCTACCGTCTTAAGCGGAAGTAGACCTCAGACACATGATGCTGAGTCATCTTCCTCTAATTCAGTAAGAATTTCATGATCTAACTCCATGGGACATATAGAGTCAGGAAGAACATCTACTCCTCCTGATATATCTGCCCATAGAGCAAGTATTAGTGAATCCCCTATGGAGGGAAGAACTAGACTTTTGATGAACGAAAGATCAAGAAGAGATAATCTAGTTATAAGTACATCTTACCCCAAATTGGGGAAAATAGCTCAGATTATCTTAAATGAATAATAAGTCTACAAACCAGGCAAAAAATACCCTCCAAGTACGGAGAGCAACCAGCTATAATGCATTCCAAATTTGCGAGGCCTATAAATTGTTGTGTTTGACAAAAAAATTCAAAGATACAATCAAAACTGAGGCTTCTAGATCGAATTACAGAACTATTGTAATGCGACACCTAGAACAAACCAAAAGGCTTCTTCGTGAGCATATTCATTTCTACAAAAATAGTACAAATGAGGCATATGTTGAAGAAAACAAACAGAAACGACGGGTAACCTTCCCTCATGCCGTCCGGGTCTATGAGTTGGAGTCCGATTCCGACCCAGAACTAGACCATGATCCCAGTCGTGATCATATCGATCTACCAATGGAAGATCAAGTTGATCTTGATATTATTGGTACCTCCGTTGATCAGACAGGATTAGAGTTTGGCAAATTAAACCAATTCAACCTTGAGGAATGGCTCTAGTTTGACTCGGGAGATACCTCTATCCTTGCCGATAATACCCTTAATTGGGAGGAACTACTCACCACAAATAATGCTCAAAACAACCCTTGATCTCAAAACATATCCACAGGGACATATCTTTATACCTTTGACGATTTGTATCCCTGGACATAAGGACTTAACTATTCATGCTCTCCTTGATAATGGAGTAGAAGTTAGTTTGTTACAAGAATTGTTCATACCAGAACATCTGCGATATAAACTTGATCGACCTTGTAGATTAAATGATTTTATGGAAAGACAGGTATCTGTCAATTATGGTGCAAAGGTAGATGTGCAAATTCCCGATATCCATGGGATTGCCAAAATTTATCAGTATACATTTCGATTACTCCCAAAGGAGTTTGATAATGATTGTTTACTTGGAATGGATAACCATCGGCATTATCCTCCCTTTAATCATCATTACTTTAACATTAATGGCCGCTCCATTCCGCGCGTCCCCTTTAATGTCTCCCTTGCTGATAAATTCCCACCTGCAGCTCAGCGTGGTGAAATTGATGATAAGATTTGCACCTATAATATTCCAACGGATAACAGTTTCCAGTGAATAATTCATGGAATGCTAGAACCATTATATTCTGATAACCCATTAAAATGGTTTGATAAAGCTCCTCGTTACTGTAAGATCGAGCTTTTAGATATACATAAAGAATCGAAAGTTCGCGTCAATAGCATAATGGTTTCATCTTCTGATAAGGAAGAATTTGCTAAACAGATTGATGAACTACTTCGATTAAAGTTAATACAAAAAAGTTACAGTACCTATTCGTCTCCAGCATTCCTTGTTAGGAATCATGCTGAAATCAAAAGAGGAAAGGCTAGAATGGTTATTAACTATCGAAAGCTTAATAACTTTACAAAATTTGATGGTTATTTCATCCCCTCTGCTGAGAATCTAATTAAGCAGATACAGGGAGCCAAGTTTTATAGTAAGTTTGATGCCAAATCGGGTTTTTGGCAACTTAAGCTTGCTGATAAAGCATCCATTGAGCTAACTGCATTCAGCTGTCCTCAGGAACATTTTGAATGGTTAGTTATGTCATTTGGATTAAAAAATGCTCCACAAATATTTTAGAAATGGATGAATTCTATATTTGGACACCTTGATTTTGTTGTTGTCTATATTGATGATATTCTTGTGTTCTCCAAAACCTCGGATGAGCATAAAGAGCATTTATTGCAAGTAGCAAAATTTCTACTTGATAATGGTATCATTCTTAGCCCTAAGAAAATTGAACCGTTCAAAACAGAAATTGATTTCTTGGGCAAAGTAATAAAAAATGGTCAGATTGAACTACAACAACATATTTATGCTAAAATAAAAGATTTTCCTGAAAACTTCAAGACTTTGAAGAAACTTCAGAGTTTTGTAGGATTGTTTAACTATGGTAGGAAGTTTATCCCACATCTTTCTGCTAGAGTTGAAAAATTACAAGACAATCTAGCTACTGAACAAGCTAAGTATAAAACTATGACTGGTGAGCAGCCCAGCAAATGGGACACTAGCAAGATTTCTATTTCTCTTTCACCCAAAGAGAAAGAAGAAATTGCTAAAATTAAAGATCTAGTAAAATATCAGAAAATTCTCTATTTCTCTCTTGATGAAGACAAGTTAGTCTTGTAAACCGATGCTTCAGATTATTTTTGGGCTGGAGTATTAATAGCAAAAAATAAAGAAATTATTGCATATACTTCTGAAAAATTCACTAAAACTCAGATTAAATATGCAACTTATGATAAAGAGCTACTTGCTGTTAAATTAGCCATAAAAAGTTTACGCATATATCTTCTTTATAGAAATTTTATCATTGAAACTGACAACAAATCTGTGGCTCAGTTCCTTAAAAAGAAAACTATTAATAATCCTGAAGAAAATCTTCGAAGGATTATGTAGAGCCTAAAAATCAAGTTGCGCCTTTAATATACTGATCAGTGATCAAGTTGCGCCCCAAAAATCAAGTTGTGCCACTGATATGAAGCAGACTATGCCACCGATCAGATTGCGCCTGATATCAGACTGCGCCCAATCTTTTTGCGCCAAAGCCTACATGGCATCTGACACTTAATGGTCATTATTACCTGACCATACTGACGACTGATACAACAGAGAACGAGGAAAATCTCTTCAAATCTCGTGAATTATGCCGCTCAAGGAAAAGTTGGTGGACAGCTGTCCTATACATTTCGTGAGTTGCGCCCAGGCGCAATCTAAACAAAATCCTTAGTTGCGCCTGGGCGCAACCTGAACGACTTTTGATCAGAAGCCGCCACGTGTGTAGGCGCCGCTCAAAACAAGCGCAGCTTGACTTGTTGACTGAAGCTCGCGCAACCTGATAAAGTTGAGACAACTTACATTCTAAAGCAGGATGACGTGGCGCACATGCCACTAATCTCTCAAGACGTGTCTACTATCCTATACACGACCACGCGTATCTCAATCATACGATGCCACACGTCTAAATACAGTTAGTACACGATTGACAACTGAATGAAAATTGGCACAACAGGAGGTTGGCGCAATCCAGTATGGCGCAATCCAGCCTCGTGCACATCAGAATAACTGCTAAAACAATTATTTCCTGAACTCTATAAATAGAGTTTCCAATCATCATCGAGAGGAGGAGGAACTTTTGTAAAAATTGCTGCTGCATTCTGTAGAGGCTACAGTCTTCAAGTTCACATAGTCCAAGGGATAAAGTGATCGTCTTCTGATCAGATTCCTAAAGTTGTACTTCCCCAGAATTCATTGTACTTTATACTCTTTACAAGTTTGGAATTAAAAAAAATTTTGTTTTTGCAAACAAAATGGCGACTCTGCTGGGGGCGACTTTCTCCTCCGACGAGAAAGTGACAACTCAATGTGACATTGCATCGATCGGCAAGACGCAGAAGACTCTAGATGTTCAAGTCAACCAGACAGTCTACGAGAATATGATCAACACCAAGAGCAATAAGCGCACGGTGGCTATTGCCAAGAACATGACTGTGTGGACTCCTAAATCCCCCACAGTCGCTGTTGCCCAGACGCAACTTGAGTGCTCAATGATCAAGGCATAATCTACCTCAGTGGCTCCAGTACAGTCTGTTTCTGTTGCTAGGGCGCAATCTGCTCACTTTGTTTCCCATGCACAGTCTACTACTTTCCTTGCTGCCAAAACGCAGTCAGTTCAAGCTACTGTCGAAGCACAGTCTACCAAAGTTGCTGCCAAGGCGCTACCAGTAGTCCGTAGGACTATGGCGCAACCCAAGCAATCTGCTACTCCGGTGCAACTTAAGGGAACTAGTCTTTTGGCTATACCCTCTTCCAATTCTCAAGTTCTGAACTTAGAGAATTCATGTCCAAGTGCTAACACTAGACAGAACAAAAGAAAAAGTCCTATGGCATTTTCTCAATTGCCACAATCTATGCCTAAAATGATCACACAACAGAACAAAGGAAAACGCTTCTTAGCTAACCCTGTTTAAAATAAAGGAAAGCACCCTTTGGTCTTTCCTCAAACTTTCCTGGTCTATGACTCAGAGGAAGATGTATCAGATTCCATTCCTGTAAACAGAGGTCCTCGGATCTCTGATACTGGAAAGAATACTGATCACAGAGGTATCTTTCCTACTCCTATGGGGTCTGGTCAAGATCTTCCTACCTTGCAAATTTCAAGATCCAAACAAAAAAAATTGAAGGTATCACAAACAGAGACACCGGGAGCGGAATTTTTAGATTTACGCGCTTATCTCAATAGGCGTCAACCAATATCAGCTTTGGTAAAATGCAAGAACCCTATGCCGAAGGCCAATCTGCATCAAATGTCAAAGTTTGAAAAGAAAGACCCTTCTACCTATGCTAATGAGTTGAGTACATCCTTGTACACTCAAAGAACCAAACACCTGAAGAATAGGAGACATGTTCCTAACATCATTAAGGAATATGTCCCTCCGACTTCTTCTCGTCCTGTGGTTGTAAATGATCTCCGGCAATGTCTTACACAAAGGCGAGAGACTACGGAAATGTTTTCCTTATCTCCAAATCGTGCTTCAAATCGCCACTGCCTACATGAAGTTGTCATCAACTGTTGTTGCCAATCGGCTCGACGATCTGTCTTCGATCGTCTGAACTATGCTTTAACTCCTGAACATATAATAGAAAACGAAGATGAACTATTATATGCTTCTGTTAACATGACTTCTCAAGGCACTGGGGTGGAAAAATGTCTAAGACGTAATGCATCCCGTAATCCTAGTCAACAATACTTAGACCGGATCCATGCATCCAGTGAAGGTGTCTTTCAATACACAAGATCAAGAAATCGACATTTGATCCAAGGTGTCTTTAATCAAGAAGATCTCCTTATCACCCATATGGGAGAAGACTCTCTTTCAGAGTTTGATGCAGATAGTGAAAGTTCTGAACAAACTATCTCATCAATAGCTGCAAGAGAAGTAACATCATATACCATTACAGAAGATCAAGATGCCTCTACATCAACCAGCCAAGAGCAACAAATTATTGTATTAGAAGACAAATTAAAAACCATGGCAGAAATGGTTGCAAGCATGCACGCCATAATGGTGGCTCAACATACAGTGCCTCCGATTTAAACTCTGTTACAAATTCGGAGCTTATAGCATCTTCTGTACCTGTTAGTCTGGGGGGTACCGGCCCCTCAGGTCGCTTTTGTGCCAATTCAAGCTGGTCCAAGTCAGTCTGGTGCTGGGGGTGGTAATTATCACGCTGTTCCTCCTCCCAATACTTTTAACCAGCCTAACAATTCCCAAACATCAGAGGATGCCAATGAAGCTATGAAATTTTTGCGCACTCAGTTTGAGGCTTTCAAGCAGAAGGATGGTCGACAAAGATTGGGTATAAAGCAACCATATCCTACAGAGTGGAAGGAAGTTCCATTTCCTCCTAAGTATAAACTCGCAACCATTATGCTGTTTGATGGTAACACTTCTTCAAGTCAGTACATCAATCATTTCGAAGTGATGACTGATCAATTACAGCCAAATGATGCTCTCCTTACCAGAGTGTTCGTCGGTTGTTTAGCCGGTGCAGCATATGACTGGTATCGTAGCATGCCTGATGGCTGTATCACTTCTTTTGTTGGTTTCAAACAAATGTTCTTGGAACAATTTTATGAGGGAGACAACGACATGACAATGTTTGCCTTCATCAAAATTAAATAGAGGCACAATGAATCTACAGAGAGTTTCATTGAAAGATTCTGCCGAGAGGCACTCAAAATGCCTTTAGGTACTCCATCTGCTGTAATAATAGACACTTACAAATCAAACTTGTTGCCTATTATCAGTATGTGGACATGATCTATACAATTCCAGGATTGTCCTTCTTTTATTATTAATGTAAAGGCGGCAGAAGTGAGTGCCGAAAAGTTCAAGCAGTTAGGAGTCCAGATGACTCACCCTAACCAAGATGAACATTCTACACCTGGGGGTAGTAATCGCCAGAATAACCGCAAGAATAAAGAAACATTGGCCATCAATCTTAAAGGCAAAGAGTCTTTGGCTGTCAATGTTACTCAGACGGCATCCACCTCATAAGCACCACTGCAAAAGTCAACTCGTCCAAAAGAAGAGTATTCTTTCGATGAAGATGATACGTTAAGCATCTTTGATTGCTTGATCAAAAGCAATAAGCTTCAGCTTCCAAAGGTAAAGCGACCAAAAAAAGTTGGTAAAACTGATCACCCTAAATACTGTGTTTATCACAGATTCATAGGGCATCCAACCAGAGCATGTTATGTGCTCAAGGGCAAAATTCAGGAGTTGGTCAACTCTGGAGCAATTACTCTACAGCAGGACGAGAAAACAGTGACTGCTAATGTGGTTTCTCTCCAATTTGGTGATTTTCTACCACAACTCGTACAAGATGGAGCTGTCCCCATTCCAGGGACTACTCTAAAAATTGTGAATATCCTGCCTCCTCAAATGAAGGTCTTGTTCCGATGTCAACTGACAGAGGAGAGATCATGTGGATTCATCCAGATTTGGTTGCAGAATTTGAAATGCCTTCCTCTTCTAAACAAAAGAAGTATTCCAAGTCTAAATCAAAGAACTGTAATATGGTATCCTTTGAACCATTAACAGAAGAAGAAATCCTAATGGGCACTAGATCTGGGAAACCCTATCTTCGGGAGTATTCCGAAAATCAAGAAAACCCTGCTCCATCCCCGGATGTTCTTCCTCCATCATCTTTTCCTGCTGAAGATACACCGTCTACATCTGTGCCAGTGGTCGAACCATCTCCTCTTAAACCAATATCAGCAGACAAGGGAAAGCAACCTGTTCACTTTAATAAAGCATCTCCTTTGCAGTATACTGATGTCTTTTACTATACTCAGTATTATTTGAATATGCTAGATAGCTTTAAGCCACTTACAATAGAAGTCGTATCATCTCGACGAAATTTGGTATCACTGGATTCAATACAAGAGTCGTACTTCTTAGTACCATCTCGAAAGACAGATGAAAAGCCTATATTCTTCAACAAAAGAGAAGAACAAAAATCATGCTCTATAATGATAATAGAGATGATACAGGAAAGCTACAATTACGACGCTATAGTCCACAATCTAAAGCCATCATCCGAAAAATGGGCTATGATTTCAGAACAGGTCTCAACAATGGTAAAGGAAGGCGAACTCCTCTTCGTATTGCTGTTCCAAGAGAAAAATCACAACAATACCACAGTAAAATGAAACGAGGACTTGGTTATATGTCACCACTTCCAACTCCAGAACCTTCTGAATCTGATGAAGAAGAACGTTCAAACTCTTCTGATTCTATCTCGTGGGATTCTGATACCAGCATCGGTCATATTCATAAGGCGATAGTATTTTCTAACATGGTATCCGCCGAATTCTCAGAAGATGATGAAAGTGACATTGAAGAAGCTACTAAAATGGACCCTTGGGCACAATGGATAGACAATCAGTAGGAACTTCATTTTGAACAACGAGAACCACCTACTGAAGTTCAACTGGTCCAAGTTGATATTAGAGAGAAAGGTGTATCACGACTGTAACACCCAGTTTTCCAAATGAGAGTATTTTGGTCATTTTCAAAATTTTAGAATTTAATTTAAATTATTATTATTACTTATAATTAATGGGATTTTTGAGTGATTTTTAGAATAATTGTTTTTGGTGTTTTAGAGACTTTGACTTATATTGACCTTGTAGACTAACCTAGTGGCTAACCTAGGACTTGACTTTGTGATTAGGATTTGAAAACCTAGGTTGACTTAAGTTAGTGAGGTTTGACTCATTGGAATTAATTAGGGAAAAATAGGAGCTAGTTGATTAAGGAATGGCTTGTGAAGTCACAAGTCATTTTATGACTAATAGGCTTAATGGCCCATAGCCCACACCCATTGAACCAAGCCCTAACCCTAGAAAATCTGACCAGCCCACTATGGTCAGCCCCCCCTATTTATATGCTCCTAAAACTAGGGTTGCCTCTTTAGGAAACTTTGCCATTTGGAAGAGGTGAGTCCCCATCCTTGTAAATCCCTAGAAAATCCATTTCTTCTCCAAATTCCTTCAAATAAATTGCAATAGAACCTAAATCCAACGTTCTTGCTGTTGGTATTGAGTTTTTACAGGGAAAAAAACAATTTGGAGAACTTTTGGTGGTTTGTGGAGCTCTTCCCATTTGGGGATTTTGAACCATTGTTCACCTATAGGTATAATCCTCTCTATTTCATTTAAATTCTGTAAAAATTCATTTCTAGGTTGTCCTAACCCTAACCTAATAGTAGGATAGGCTAACCCTAGAATTTGGACCCATTTCGTGTCCGTATCGGACACGTACCAGTGTGTCTAGGTTAGTGTTCGACGAAATGCCTCAAAGGGCAATTCGTTCGATTTTTGTGATTTTGTTTGAATGGAAAAATCCATTTTAGTCTCGCTTATACATTTCTTGGACACTGAGCACATTTTCGTGTCGGGTTGGGCCGACACGAGCGTATGGACACGCGGTCGTGCACACGTGCGTGCGGGCAGTTTTTCTCCCCTGCTGCTCGTGCGCGATTTCTCTGTGCACAGAGGGTTTCGACCCTTGAAATTTGACATAGGGCTTGTGTCAATGACTGACACGAGGCTCGTAAAGTTTCACGAGTCCTCGTGTCGTGTCGGACACGTATTTTCGTGTGCACAGTGCGTGTACTGTGTGTGTGCAGTGCATTTGGTGTTCACTGTTATTTTCAGTTAGTTAATGTTTTAATTCATGATTTTATTTGCCAATTAGATCATATATATATATGTATAATCTATGTTAGACTAGGTTTACATGTTAGATTAGTTTTTGTGGAGTTGTGGCTCGATTTTTGGGTTAAACAATGAGTTCCTGACACACTGTTCTGATACTGAATTTCCAGTTCTTTCCAATACCCTTAATTCCCTATTGAGTTATGTTTTTCACTAAAATTTGATCCCCACATGTTACATACCATGTTAGCTAAGTATGTTCATTCGAGATTTGAAATTGTATGGTGTGTTTTGAGAATTGGCATGTGGGTTGGTTGACTTCAATAACTGATACATGTTTCCCTGTGCATTGATTGAACTTGAGTTTAGTTCTTGATTAGATTGTAAATAAAGGTTGGTTTGAATGTTAAATATGTTGGATTGAGTTGGAATGTTTAACCTGAGATTTCTCCCATTCATTTCAATGTTGAAACCCCATTGCTTCAACTGAATGTACATAGTTCATTGATTTCCTTTTTTCGAAATTCCTGTTGGCTGATACATTGATTTCTTCCCTTTTCGAATACTGGTTTACTTTGAATGGCGTTTCTGAATATCATGATTTGGTTTCCTTTACAATTACATGTGCTAACCTAAGTTGGGATGGTGTTCCCAGTTAACTAAAACCTGAGATTCAAATTGTAATAACTGGGTTTAAATTCTTCAAAATCCTGAGAATGCATGTTACTATGACTGAATTGAGATTAAGTTTAAAACCTGAGATTTTCCTCAATAGAATTGCAATGTTGCTTCTAAAACTTGAGATGTTAGTTGACTCTCTTTTTCCTTTTGTTTAACTGAGATTTAGTTTCCAGTTCAACATTAACCTGAGTTGGTATGCACTGATTTCTTGTTCACTGAGCCTGGGTTGTGTTCTTCACAAACCTGAGTTTCTTCTTTCACTTATACTGTTTTGAATTCCTGATTAAGTGAGAACCTGAAAACATTACCTGAGAATGCCACTGTACTTGTTCCCTTCCCATTTCGAAATCCTGAGATTTGCCTTGGTTCAACTGATATGGTTTTTCCCTCAAACTGAGAGTTAGTTCATAAACAAATTGTTTACTTGTAAACTGTCACGCCCCAGAACCAGAATACTGGAGAGCGGGGGCAGACATAGCCAGCTACGTATATTGAAATGGAAACTACCTCGATATACGGTCACGGCTGTCTAGATATATGAGGGTTTACTACAAGCCAACAGTCTCTTATGGTCATGAACAAGCCTAATGTCTCAATCACAAGCAAGTAAGTAAGGTCGCAAGATGTATGATCATTAAATATACAATAATAAGCATCCCAATATTACATATTCAGCTGATCATGAAGCTAGTCGTTACAAAATGTTAGGACTAGCAAGAGTTTAGTCGTACATGATCAACCCTAGGGTTTGTTAATCATGTTTACAACCCGTAGGCAGACAGTAAGTAAAAGTACATCGAGCTAACAGGTACTCGTCAGCTAAATGCCTCAAAAGAATAATTTTATAGTAGAGTGAGCGAAACAAAATAGAAAACACACTCGTAGCCCGGGTTCCTTCTAGTCGCCACCATTGGGCTGGAAGCTTGGTAGATCCTCGGGAGCTGCTCCGAAATCTGGCCACACAAAACCAGCTGGGTCAACCCCAGAAAGAGCAAGTGCCACAAGGGGGCCACGAAATAAGAACAAAAGCCAGCAATCAGCACAAGAAAATCTAATATTAAAATTAAAACTTACGAAAACATGGCAGGGTGATATACGACGAGATAACCATGGAAATATTTCGATAGCCAGGTTACAACCCGTAAACCAAACAAGGACCGGGGTTGTAACCCTTCGTCTGAACAGAACTTGGTTTCCCACCATTTATCGGCAAGATAATAATGCAAGAAATCAAGGCAGGGAGCAATCTTGTACTGGATCAAGACATGGCTAAACTGGTTATACCTCATTCAATCAATCACGGCCAAGCAGACGCTACGGCTTACTACTTTAACTAACTAGGGTTATCACAGGCCTAATTACTAACAAGATGCAGTGAGATTGTTCCACAGCCACAAGCCCTGCAGACCATCCAGGTTACCCAGGTCGAAAATTAGGGGTTGAATTCAGGTGGGTACATCGCCCGGGAGACAAATGTACCCTTAGGTGACTTAGAGGGTGCAACACGCGACGGTGTGCTGGAAATGTGCCCTATTCGACGGCAGGCTACAGATCCCAAGAGCGCCCAGGTAACGGGATTGCCTGTAGCTGTATCATCTCTTCATGACTACTGTGTTATTCTAGTTATTAACCTTAATCCATTTTAGTAGGTACTTTTGACCGTGGTACTCAGGAGTCCCATCCTAGACATGATGCAAGACAGGACAAGTGGATTTAACAAGCAAGCAAGAAAGAACTACCCACGGTGTCAAGACAAGTCAAGTTAATTAGCCGTCACAACAGCATGAAGATAAATCATGTCAGGGTACTTGTCGGGAGTGCGCCACGACGGACCACTATCATGTCAGGTTGGTCATGTCAGGAGTGCACCACTACGGGTCACTGTCGTGTTATGCTAGTTCCTTGTCATACCATGCCATGTACAATAGTCATTCCAAACATATTAAGTAAAATCAAGTTCATGACAAAAGGCGTAAAATATCTAATAAAATATCAATATACAGGGCTATAGAAGAGCCAAGCTTAAAGAAATAAGATCAAAACTCCAAGAGCCAATGGGTTAAGCAAGGGGTCAGGGGAGCAGCGTACGCGCAAGAGCATGCACGCAGGGGAGCAGCGTACGCACAAAAGTCACGCACGCAGGGGAGCTGCGTACGCACAAAAGCACGCACGCAGGAGAGCTGCGTACGCGAAAAGTCACGCATGCAGGAGAGCTGCGTACGCGAAAAGTCACGCACGCAGGAGAGCTGCGTACGCGTAAAAACATGGACGTAGGAGAGCTGCGTACGCACAAAAGGCACGCATGCAGGAGAGCTACGTACGCGAAAAGTCACGTACGCAGGAGAGCTGCGTACGCGTAAAAACACGCACGCAGGAGAGCTGCGTACGCAAAAAATTACGCACGCAGGAGAGCGGCGTACGCGTAAAAACACTCACGCAGGGGAAATGATCTTCTTCTCCATGGCTGAGAAGAAGCTCCCATGGCTCCCAAAACTTCAAAGCATCACAACTTGGCCATCCGAACTCCAAATCTGGATTTCCAAAGCTCCAACCAGGGTGGAATTGAACTCTCTTCCACATGGAAACATCAAAACCCATAAAAATCCAACCTAAATAGATCAAAACCATACAAAACCAAAAATAGAAAAAAATTAGATCTAGAACAATGGAGACTCCAAACCACAAAATACCAAGTTCTAATGTTGATCTCCATGTCCTAATCTATCAAATGGACAAGTAAAATAGGGTTCTCATGTGGTGGCAAGGTGCACTTGCCTAAGGGTTGGTGTTGTGTAGAGGAAGGAGAAGAGTGTTGTGTAGAGAAAGGAGAAGAAGAAATTAATGGAGGTTTATGAGGAGAGAGAAAAAGTTGGTGGAGTTTTAAAGAGGGTGGGATGCGGTGTGTTGAGGGTGGAGCATAGGCTAAGGTGTTCCAATACATAATAAACCAAACCAAACCAAACCAAACCAAACCAAACCAATTAAAACCGGGCCATGTCAAAACCCAAAAATACGAGAAATACCAAAATTTCACAAGTTAAGAAAAATAAAAATACATGCCAAAACCCAGATACGAGTATAAATACGAAATACGGGAAATACGGGAAATGAGGGTGACATAAACTGATTTATTAAGTTTGGGATTTAGTTTTGTTCAGTCATTTAAACCTGAGTTTTGTTTTACTAATGTTGTGTGGTTTCAAAACATGAGTAAACTGAGATTTTGTGTTCCAGTTCTTACAAAACCTGAGATTGGGTTACATTTCCAGTGCTTTGAAAACTGAGAATAGTTTTTTTTCCCTATTGTTAGACTGTTTTGATTTCCTGTGTTCACTGTTAACTGTGCATTGGTTTGGGGTTTGATATGCAAAACCTGAGATTGAGGGACAGTTTTCTTGCCACTGTTGTTCCTCCATCATTCACTGTTACACTGTTTGCCATGCTTCACTCACTGTTTAATTTCAGAAATCCTTGTGTAGACTCTCACCTTACTTCATGCCTCACACACACATTGGCATGCACCAGGTTCACTCCCTCACACTTTCTTCACTGTGACACTCACCCTCATGTATCACCACACTCCTAACACTCTAGCCTATCTCACAACACTCTCACTAGCACACACTTGAGACACAACCTCACACTCACATGTTTCCATACCATGTTCAATCACTCACACACCTATATACACATGTGCTTTTCTCCCCTCTCTCCCTACCTATGTATATATATAATATATGCTTTGTGACAATTATAAGTTTCCTATATATGGGTATATGTGTTTTGTATAGGTATTGTATGATATGGTGTTTGTAAAGATGTATCTAGTAGGCTATAGGATAGATATATTAGTTTCCTATATATATATATATGAGTGTATGTGCCTATATATATATATTTAGATATATAGAGTAGGGGGAATACCTTTGATGCAAGGTATTATACATATATGTGTTATGTATAGATATCCTATGGGTATTGATTAGCTATAGAGGATGTCTTGGTAGTTGTGTTATGGTAGATTAGTCATGGTATTGCCTAGTTTAGTCATGGTATAACCTAGAATAGTTGGTTAGACCTAGATTAGACTAGTTTGACTCAGGTTGACTTGGTTGACCTAGTTTGACTTCTAGGGTTGACCAGAGTTGACCAAGAGTTGACTTTGGTCTAGATTGACCTAGATTCATGTAGAACGCATTGCAGTGCATCTTATTACCATTCTGGACTTGTTGTGACTTGTGCTGTTCTAATAGGAGCTAGACACCACTCCTCGGACAGTATTTTCATCTCGGACTTTCAGTTAGCAGGCGAGTACATTCTTTGATCTTTTCATACTTACCTGGATTATATTCTTACTCTAGATTACTCTACATGATGCTGACACGTATCTTTACGAATTAGTACTATATGGATCCCTTCCTGAGATGTTATCCCTCTACGGGTGCATCGGGTATTTCATGTTCATGTACTTTATCATGTGCATCAGGTACTCCTTGTACTCGTACTAGTTCATATTTTTACATATTCTCATGTGCTTTCACGTGCCTTATGTACTACTCATTACATGAGTTCACGTATCTTAGTTGTATTCATGTGCTTATAACGTAACTTGAATGGATCCTTGTGTACTGGTTGGGGCGGGGTGAGTAGAATTGGTTATGTGAACACTATCCCCAGTAGCTGTATAAATGTGCCTCCTTATTTGTATTCATGTGCCCCCAAGCCGTTTACATAACCATTATGCTCTAAATCACGTAGCCACTTACAGTCTCTACTATTATGTATTTACTTTCAGTTACAAAATATCTCCTGTTTACTCGTACTTCCTTTTCAGCACTTCCGGTATTTTACTCTATTGCATGATTTATACTCCTAACCTGCTATGAACTGTTTTGAGAGATATGTGCTCGTTTCCGTCCTGACTGGACCTGTTGAAAATTTTACAGTGAATGATGAGGCTCTGATGTCTATCCTTCTTGGTGCAGCATTAGACATCACTAGTGACTTGGACCTGCTAGCAGTTGATGTTACTTCCATTAGTTTAGGATTGTCTTACTATTTTTGGGATTACTGTATTAGACTTTGAGATATTCTGAGATGTATTATTTTAGACACTTAGAATTCTGGATTTATATCTCTGTGATATTACATTCCTGGATGTTATCTATCTTTATCTTTCTATCTCATTCCTGTTCTATCCTAGATGTGGTTGAGTTATTTTCTGTTATGTCACCCCCATTCCGGGAGTGTAACTGTATATTACCCTTATCTGTAGATGTTATGACCTAGGATAGCGTTCTACCGCCGACACTGTGGCGTAGGCTGGACGTACCCACGTCACGTGCCCTTATTCTAGGGTGCGGGTCGTGACAACGACCAATCTTCATCAGCAAGAATCTCGCAGAAGATGATAAACAAGAATTAAATTACCTTATTCGTGAATACATTGACGTCTTTGCTTGGAGTTACGAAGATATGTCGGGATTAGATCCTCAAATTGCAACTCACAAGCTTAACATCTTGCCGAATGTCAAACCGGTCAAACAACAACAACGGCAATTCAAGCCTAAAATAATGGATGCAATTGATGATGAAGTCAAAAAGCTTATAGCCTGTGGCTTTATCAGAGAAAAACAACATCCTGACTGGGTGGCCAATGTCGTCCCTGTCGTGAAAAAGACCGAAAAAGTTCGAGTTTGTATAGACTTTCGGGATCTCAATGATGCTTGCCCTAGAGACGAATTCCCTCTCCCAATTACTGATGTTATGATCGACAATACATGTGGATTCAAACGAATTTCTTTCATGGATGGGTTTTCTGGATATAATCAAATCCGGATGAATCCGGAAGATGAGAAACATACTTCGTTTCATACTCCTCGGGGTGTGTACTGTTATACGGTCATGCCATTTGGTCTTAAGAATGCAGGTACAACTTACCAGCGGGCTATGAGTACTATCTTTCGAGATCATTTGCAAAAGACTGTCGAATGCTATGTTGACGATATTGCGGTCAAAAGTCGTCTCAAAGAAGATCACATTCAAGATTTAAGAACTATCTTCAATCTAATGCGCCAGCATCAACTCAAAATGAACCCCACCAAGTCTTTCTTGGGTGTCTCTAGTGGTAAGTTTCTCGGCTTCGTCATTACCTCTAAGGGTATACACGTTGATCCCGAGAAGATCAAAGCCAATCAAGAGATGCGTCCTCCACGCAACCTAAAAGAGCTACGAGGATTCCAAGGTCGACTTGCGTACATCAGGCGGTTCATTTCAAATTTATCTGGACGTTGCAGACCATTTACTCAATTAATAAAGAAAAGTGTATCTTTCGTTTGGACGAAAGAATGTCAACGAGCAATTGATGACATAAAGCGGTATTTTATGAGTCCATCGGTTCTTGTACCACCGATCTCAGGGATACCCTTCTTAATGTATGTCCGAGCAATGGATCATTCATTGGAAGCTTTGCTAGCTCAGAAGAACAAGAAAGGTCATGAACAAGCCATCTACTATCTCAGCCGAACGATGATTGGAGCTGAACATCGTTATAGTCCAGTGGAGAAGGAACTGTTATCCCTGCTGCAGCAAGTACATTGGCAAGAATATTTACTGTCACGATGGTAGGAGAAGGACGGACATCGATTTAAGTAATCAGAGAAAAGCAATTTAGATATATATATATATATCTCTGGTAAAAGTTAATATAGGAGGATATTTCACAGCTTTGATATTACCTTCTTGAGATGGTTCCTCTTCAGCAATGTCCAACCTTCTTCTAACTTATTTGCGTATCGGTGCGCTTAGCCCTGCAACAGCCCCGGTATGTGTACCTTCTGGATCACTCAAGGAAGCAGAAGTTCCTCCTTCAGTAATCTTCCCTTGTTTCTGAATAGAAGAAGGAGTAATATCCTTCTCTCCAGATGAAGAACTGAGAAGCAGCTGTTTTGATTGAGAACGAGTTGTTCCCGTGGTCACTGGTTCATTGATAACCAGTGATGTTCTTTTCTTCTTCTCCGGAGCCCTCGGATAATTAGGAAGATTATCCCGTTGAGGAGAGACTGTCATTTCCTTAGTCTTTCTCTTCTTCAGACTTTTGGTAGGGGATTTGTCTTTTCGTATCTTCAGAGATATATCTAAAGGATCTTGAACCGGGTCAGCAAAATTCATTAAAATTGATGCTTCCAGAGGTACATCAGCTGGGTCCCTGTCTTCTATGTCTCGAAAAGAATGAAGAGTGCGTTTTTCTTGTTTAATTCTTCTTTCGGTTGCAAAGCTATGTGAGGGATGAAAGTTTTCAGCAAATGTGTTCGCTGAAGTGTAGAAGTTTGCATATAAATATAGCATACGCGGACCTTGGGGAAGTTTGTAAGGCATAGAAAAAATAGCCTTTGTGTCCCGAGCATTGTAATAATTTCAAGCTCTAGCCCCATCAATGAGATAACCTATAGCTTGGAGGCAAGTAGTCGCATTTCCTACATGAAGTTAATCATACCCGAATTGTCGTGCAAATCGACTCGGCAAATACGGCTCCAAGTAGCATTCTTCTTCAAATCTATAAACCAAGTGGGATGGTCGGATTATTTTAAGCCAGAAAAAGATGTTTGGACTTAAACGGAGTGTTTCTTCGGGTAAATCCATCATCTGTGGAGGCATAGCGTCATATCCTGTAGGTGGCCCAACACACTGAAAGAACCATCCTGATCCACGGTTCAGAGCAAGTCAGCATTCCGTAAGAGTAGTGTATTTCCAGTGGGCATTAGCAAAATGCCCAATGAAATCTCCATCAGGAGGTCCCATATCCGGGTCCATCAAGCAGGGATGGTATAGTAATAACCATCCAAACAAATAAGTGAATGGCATTTCTGTACGGGGAAAATCCGACCGATTATCATTTTCTTTTAGCATAGTATCCACAAAAGAATGCAATCCTGCGTTCAGGTGACAGGTCATGGCTGAAAGCAGATCCATCTTGTATCCAAATACAAGACGTGTCGCAGCGAACATGACACCCCGATGAAACCTGTCAACTGCACTAGCCCCTGAAACTACAAAGCGTCGTAACCATAAAGACAGAAAGCCTGCCAACTGGGCTTCTTGAGACATAGGTCTGTAACCTTGTCGAATATAACTTTGAAGAACGTCGCCTGCCTTGAACTGACCCGAGTCCTCAGTCAGAGTGACATCTCCATGATTATGCTTCTCCATCAATAATTGCATATCACTCCTATCAAAAGGTAAAAAAAATGGGGCGTACAAGCTTGACTGTCCAGTGGCTTGTCCTCCCACACATGACCCAAGAACAGATATGGCATCCATTTTGTAATATAACAAGTACCCGCAGTGGCACTTTCGTAATAGAATGAGCAGATTTTATAGTGGCACAACAGCTCTTGGAAAACTGCGATCATCTGGGGATTCTCCTTTGCTAAAGCATCTAATTCATCATTTGTGGGTACATATTCTTCATATGGATTGTCACCCATCGACAGATGAGAGATATATTCCATTTCGTTAAGAGCAAACCCCATTTCTCCATGAGGTGTCATGAAGGTCCCAGTGCTTTTGTTATATCTCTCTACTAAAGCCAAGAACATGTGAGGGTTTGGACGAATGCTGTACACCGTAGTGCAGATGGGATTGTAGAGGCCCAGATCAATGAGCCTGTCTTTGAATTCCTCCAAAATCCATATAGACAAGCTACTCCAACGTTTCATTCTAGGGTTTACCAGGCCCGTCATTCGCATAGCACGGTCTGGATATCTTCCTTCAGCTTTTGCAAATGTATTTGCAAAAATAGGTACTCTGACAGGAAGGAGCAGAGAAGAGTCTTCGGGAGGAATATAGCTCGGTCTTAAACCTCTCAAATGTGTGCTATATTTTTCAGAAGTGCTGTAAAAAAGGTCCTTGTTCTGTGGACCCACTTTATAACAGATTCGGCTGACTCTTGCTTGTTGAAGAGGAGTCAAATCCCATGCCATCCTCCTGGGATAGCTAGCAAAAGCATACTGAGGTAATGCCATGGACCTGGATATTTCTGTTAGATGTATGGCATGTTTCCCTTTAAGAAGTATCTCGTCTCTTTTCTTGCCTTAGGTTGGGAAGTCTTCTTGATTGCATCTCCAAATAAAAAGGCAGGTTTCTTGTGAACTGTAGTATCCAAGCTCTGCAGAGGTTCACCGTTCATTAGGTTCAAAAGGGTTTGATTGTCCTGATTTACGAGCAGACTCCTTCGTGCTTCAGGGCCATCGTAATGAGGAAAAGTGACGTGAGATAAATTCTCTCTGTATTCTGGGACATTAAAAGTTGAAGCAAACTTCTCTGCATCCGGGTCTTCCCTGAGATTGACTGCAGAGAGATGCATAAATATAAATTATTAGAAACAAAAATGAAGATGTATGATTTCTTAAATCACACAGATTTTCTGAGTTGAGCCATGAGATGTATTGCGTAAGACTTAAGTTACGCGATATATCGAGTTGCGCGACAACTCAAGTTGCGCCACATGGTATGTTGCACGAAACTCAAGTTACGCCACACCTCAGGTTGCACCACAATTTTTATTGTGCGCAAACGGTATTCGTAAAAATGAACACTATTCAAAGAGAGAGCGATCACACCCTAAGAAGGGGTGACGCAGGGTTTATGATGCACCACACTCTAAAATGAGGGGCACAAATCAATTATTGATGAAATCACAAATCAAATCGGCTCGCCCCTAATCACCTTCCATTGCTGGATTAGCTATCTCTCGACGAGATGAAGGCGTCACATATTGTGGTATATGGGTAGGCGGAACACGAGTTGAAGAAGTGGCGATGGCTTTTCCCTTGTCAGCAGCAGTCCTTTTTGGGGCCATGTCGTCAAGAAGATGATCGGAGAAGAGGGTTGCAAAAGTTTTCTCAGAAGATTAAAAGTGAAAGTAAAAAATCACAGTGGAAGTAAACGGGGATTATTTATAGCCAGAAAATCAGAATCCTAACAGTCATCCCGAATCGTGCATAACAAATTGCATGAGACCGGCGCAACCTGACTTAGTCAAAACTTTTATAAATTCAAAGTATTCCAAAACTTTGCAATGTCTTTAAGTTTTAGAAACTTTGAAGGGGTCTTGTAGAGTCTAAAAATCAAGTTGCGCCTTCAATACACTGATCAGTGATCAAGTTGCGTCCCAAAAATTAAGTTGTGCCTCTGATATGAAGCAGACTGCGCCACCGATCAGATTGCGCCTGATATCAGACTGCGCCCAATCTTTTTGCGCCAAAGCCTACGTGGCATCTGACACATAATGGTCATCATTACCTGACCATACTGACGACTGATACAATATAGAACGAGGAAAATCTCTTCGAATCCCGTGAATTGTGCCGTTCAAGGAAAGGTTGGTGGACAGCTGTCCTATACATTTCGTGAGTTGCGCCCAGGCACAATCTAAATAAAATCCTTAGTTGCACCTGGGCGCAACCTGAACGACTTTTGATCAGAAGCCGCCACGTGTGTAGGCGCCGCTCAAAACAAGCACAGCTTGACTTGTTGACTGAAGCTCGCGCAACCTGATAAAGTTGAGACAACTTACATTCTAAAGCAGGATGACGTGACGCACATGCCACTAATCTCTCAAGACGTGTCTACTATCCTGTATACGACCACGTGCATCTCAATCATACGATGCCACGCGTCTAAATACAGTTAGTACACGATTGACAACTGAATAAAAGTTGGCGCAACAGGAGGTTGGCGTAATCCAGTATGGCGCAATCCAGCCTCGTGCACATCAGAATAACTGCTAAAACAGTTATTTCCTGAACTCTATAAATAGAGTTTCCAATCATCATCGAGAGGAGGAGGAACTATTGCAAAAATTGCTGTTGCGTTCTCTAGAGGCTACAGTCTTCAAGTTCACATAGTCCAAGGGATAAAGTGATCGTCTTCTGATCAGATTCCTAAAGTTGTACTTCCCCAGAATTCATTGTACTTTGTACTCTTTTACAAGTTTGGAATAAAACAAATTTTTGTTTTTGCAAACAGATTAGAATTGCTATTTATTTAAAAATTTTCAATTATGATGTTAATTATATTCTTGGATATACTAACTTTCTTGCTGACACTCTTACCAGGCCATAATGCTATGGACCAGAAGGAGTTTTCTCGTATCAAACAAATCCACGAGGAGATGAAAAGGCAGGAGGCCTTTACTCAGGTTGGCCTAAAAAAGGTGGCCAAGGTGAACGCTGTGAGCAATGTAGCCTCTTTGTCTGGGACGACAATGGTGAATAACCTAGTCCCAGGGACGACAATCCCAGAGATTTGCACTTCTGATAAAGAACTCTATGAGACGACAATCCCAGAGATCTGCTGGGAAGCTGCTGTCGCTCATTCATCTAGGTTCCAGGCGATGTTCAGGTTTTGGGTTTGGAGCATTTGGGAGGAGAGAAGGTATATCAAGAGCTTTCCGTCCTACCAAATTTGGGAGCTTCATCGTCTAGAAGGTGACCCAGGTTTGCAGTTTTCCCCGTTCAAGAAGGAGAATTTTTATTAAGCCACGGAGCGGTACAGAGCAGCCAGGGAGTTTTTTATTGAAGCCCAGAAGCTGCCAGTGTTCTGTCACTCTTTCCTGTAGTGGCAAGGTTATTCTGGCCAACTACCTATGCAACCGGCCCGAAGACGAAGACACAGAGACTGTCCTTTTTCAGGAGTTTTTGACAAACATGACCCTTGGCCCGGTAGGGCAACAAGCCAAGGATGATGTGAACTCTGAAGACCTCCTTATGGCCGGTCTTCAAATTGAATCCAGAAGCGAGGTGGGCCTATGAAGAGGAGGCACACATAAAAGGATGTTTACAGACGCTACCAGGAACGTGTGGGTTGGCGTCTGCCAAAGAAAGTAAAGAAGGCACCTGCGCCGGTGCATGGAAGACTAGTTTGTGTGTCTTCTCCACAATCTCTATCTGTGGCAGAGACGGATTACACTATTGAAGATAATACTCCAGATGACAGTGACATTCGGGCATGGGAGGAAGCTGAGCGGGAATATCGATACTGGTCCCCGCCACGTGGAGAGTCTCCGTCCACATCCACCTTCAATAATTGGGATGGATGGTGGGATGTCGTTTTCGAGACCCCACAACTTATCAATTCAGTCGTATTCACGACCCCACAACGAGACACCTCACCAGAAGATGATGGTGACCCTTCACCAGCCCATCATAATTAATGCTGACGTGTATTATTCCTCCTTATCTGCAATACACGTAGTGGGTATGCTGTCCCTCCTTTAATAAAGATTCTTTATTAAAGTGAGAAAAGATTCCGACAAACCTTAACCGGTTGAACCGGTGGTGCTACCTCCCTCTCCTATAAATATGTATGTTGTGTGTAAGTGAGGGGCAACAGAAATTGTAATCTTTTTTCTTCTTTTGAGTGTTCTTCAAGTGTGCTTTATACCTTTCTTCCGCAGTTGCAATTTGTGGCGTTATAATTTCCCTCCCCTTTGTAGTGTTGTCTACAACTCTTTAATTTCATCATACAGCATTAGGCTACCTGCCTATTTACGGTGCTACGCCGCTATGACTTGGCTTACAAAGCCGAGGCATTACCCCTACATGGGAACCTCATGGTGGAGTCATCCCACTGTAGCATAGAGTTTTACTCCTTGTAGTGCTGTGCTACCATACTTTCTGTAAAGCACACCAGACATTCACTCTGCCTGAGAACTTATTAAGGCATTTAAGCCAACCTCAACACAGGATCCATTTTTCACAGAAAACACATAGTAGACAACAGTGGTTATGGGTTCGTAACCCTTCCATGTTCACAGCAATAAGTGTCCACTGTTACCTGATAGTTTTTCAGTCGGTGGTCCTCTCTTGAACCGAAAGTTAGATGTCTAGTAGATTTCTCTTTGAACTAATAACATAAAACTTTATGGTAGTATTACAAAAACATACTATCAGAATGCCTTCAAGCCCATCTTCCCTGCTGTGTCTTCAACCAGCTGACGCTTGAGGCCCTTCGTGAACTGATCTGCCAGGTTCTCTTGACTCGAACATCGATTACTGCAATGACACCTCTCTTGATGAGATCGTTCACTGCCCTGTGCTTTAACCTCACAGTTCTCTTCTTTCCGTTGAAGAGATCATTTGATGCCACCGCCGCAGTTGCTTGGTTGTCGCAGTATATCAGAATTGCCGGTATCTACGCTCCAACCACTGGAAGATCATACATGAGCTCCTGAAGCCATTCTGCTTTATCTGCTGCGGTATCAAGTACAAAGAACTCAGATTCCATAGAAGACCGCGAGAGCATAGTCTGCTTCTTCGACTTCCACGATATAGCAGCTCCACCTATTATGAAAATGAATCCACCAGTGGACCTCTAGCTCTCCAACTATGAACACCAGCTGGCATCACTGAAGCCTTCTACTACCGACGGCTCTCCGCTGAAGTACAGTGCATATGTCTGAGTCTTCTTAAGATATCTCATAACACGCTTCACAGCTTTTCCGTGCTCAACGCATGGATTGCTTGTGAATTGACACAGTATTCCCACAACGAAAGCTATGTCAGGCCTAGTGGCAGTAGTAGCGTACATCAAACTCCCGATGATGCTAGCGTACTCCAATTGCCTGACGCTTTCCTTTGAGTTTGGCTCCAGCTTCTGATCACTTCGGTACGACGTATCAATTATAGGAAGATCATGATACCCGTATCGAGTGAGCATCTTCTCAATGTAATGAGATTGTGACAGTGCCAATCCAGTGTTCGTCCGGATGATCTTGAGTCCCAAGATAACATCAGCATCCCCCAAGTCCTTTATACTGAACTTTGTCGAAAGAAACTTCTTTGTCTCAGTGACACAGCTTATATCCGTACCTAGGATTAGCATGTCGTCTACGTACAGACAAATGATGACTCCTCTTCTGTCAGCAAATTTAGTATAGACACACTTGTCTGTTTCGCTGACCCTGTAGCCGTTTGATCTGATAACTTTGTCAAACTTCTCATGCCACATTTTGGGAGCTTGTTTTAAGCCGTATAGAGATTTTACCAACTTGCAGACTTTGTCTTCTAGGCCTCTGACGACAAATCCTTCTGGCTGTTGCATATAAATCTCCTCGGTCAGCTCGCCATTCAGGAATACTGTTTTCACATCCATCTGATGTATCACCAGTTTGTGTATTGCCGCAAGGGCAATCAACAATCTGATGGTTGTCATCCGTGCTACTAGAGCATGTCATGACCCGCACCCATTTTCGGACGCGAGCTCGTAAGCAAGCCAGCTACGTATCGAGCGGACTCCATCCCGACTCGAGTACGTATAAGCTGTCAAGGTCATGGGTATCATGTCTAATCTAAACTATATCTCAATCCACAAGAAATATATAAAACAAGAATGAACAAGTATGGGTCATGGTCTGCAGCCCATTAGCATATTGTTCGATTAGATTCCAAGAATGATATGAGTCTATAAATAAGCAGAGTATATCATGGTACTGAATATAAAGCACGAAAGGATAATAAAGAAATATCACAAGCAAATACCTGTATTATGCATCGCAATCCTGTACCATCCCGCCCTGCTAACTAACTCCATACAATCGCTAAACCTGAAGAGATCATCAGGTCCTCAGAGGACTAGCAAGATACATAAAACATGCCACTATGACAGTAAATAATATACATAAAGGGAATGACAGAAATATGACACTCTACTTCTAAACCAATACATGATAACGCAACATCAAGGACAATGTTCAATACTTGGGCTAATAGACAGAGTGCCATGACAATCGTAGCTCATCCGAAACTAACGACCAACAGAATAATCACAATCACATCTCCTCCGAGAATAACGACCAACAGAATATCACAACCGTAGCACGAAACTAACGGCCAACAGAATAATCAATACAACCGAAGCTCATCTGAACTACCGGCCAACAGAAACTATCATATAGCCTGCATGCCTAGTAACTGTCCTCTATGTCACAAGGAACTATACAGGTGTCCAGTCAAGTCGAATGAAGTCAAGTACAACTAACATGTTAAGACATATCAAGTGAATGTGATTTGCGACAAGGCAACACTATCAGGACCTATACATGAATTAGAGTGATATACAGAAGGAAAGAAATAACGTATGTGCACATAAAGTGAGAAAAATAGTAATGGCACGAACAAGAGAAGCAAAAACCAAATATGACAAAAAAGAAACAACAATATAGAAAATGCATAAATTACTGTATAGTGGGCAAGGTATACTTGTCTGGTGGCAGCGCGAAGAACCAATAAGATACCGTTAACTAGTCACTACAACAGATATAGGATATGATAGCGTGCGCTGAACGCTGTAGAATGCATATTATAGCATATTCCGTCCGCTATATATGCCCCCGCTATAATAACCCCATGTACAAGAATGCTATAAAGTTATAGCGTTCACGAATGCTATTCATGGAATATAGCGTTCATTGACGCTATAGACAATGTATAGCATTTTGAAACGCTATATGATAGTTATAGCAATTAGGAACGCTATAGAACTTTAATAGCATTCATGAACGCTATTAATTTATTGTAGCGTTCATGAACGCTATAGACATGTTATGGCACTTACAAACGCTATATAGTTTACATAGCCTTTACGAACGCTATAGTTCATTAATAACATTTGTTAACGCTATAAATATGTTATGGCGTTCTTGAACGCTGTTTATTTTTAATTGTGTTCATGTATGTTATTGTTTGTTAATAGCGTTTCGATTATATATCTGCTTTTTATAACATTTCTTTTCTGCTATTATATGTGCAACAATAGCATGTCAGAATGCTATTACAGAGTCAAAATTCTGTATTCGAAAATTTGCAGAATACAGCACATCAGAATACTATTGCAAATAATGCCACAGTTACACAAAATGCAGGTATTCAAAAATTTAAATGCGAATCAATCACAGAATGAATTCCGAACATAAGTAAATTCATTAATTTCACTATCTAATATATGTAGAACAACGAAGTAGTACCAAACATTCAAAATCCTTAATTTCTCCATATAGAACAACGAAGTAGTACCAAACATATGTCCAAAAATTAAACATTAACAGTGTAGTCAGCTACATATATCCCAAAATGTTGCATATCTAACATTTAGCTCCCTTCGAGCCTATCCACAACCAAAATTCCTCAGAAAGCATCCTCTTCCTTCATCTAATCTACACAAAAATAGGGGATAAATCATTAGTGAAAGCATTAAAAAAAATAGAGTATCATCGAGTATCATAGAGTATCAAATACTAAAACGAAGTTCACAGACCCTATATTGTGAAGCATTTAAAAAAAACCAAAACCTAATAAAAACTACTGATTGTATACATGTTCTGCACAACCTTAACAAAGAATACTAAAAACCTGCATATAACAAATTCAAGAACAATTGTGAAAGCATTAAAAAAATATTAGTTAATTTCAAACAAGCTTCTATACCAATAATAAAAACTAATGAAACATAGAGACCAACTAAACCATATAGAGTGTTTCATAAGATTAAATATAGAGAAAAAAGACCTCTTAAACATAAATGCCCTCACAATGCCAAACCACACTGCAAAGCCTGCATACTAAGGGTTCTCTCAACATAACAACCTTTAATTAATGTAAGTTGAAGGTTATATTTGGATTGGTTTGTTTCTCTTTAATAAGATATTTAGCAGGAATCTGTAGGCAGTCGAGCTTCTTCTAAACAAAATTCCATGATAGACATATATGTCCTCATAACTGATGTAAATTCAAGTATCCAAAAAATAATAAATAAGATTTTTGAAGCAAGAATGTTAACAAGTGATATATCTAGGTTGGTTGCAGCTGCTGAATTTCACCTCATCTTGTTGTGTATTTACATTAAGATTGGCAATACCATAAGATAAGCAAATGAAATTAATTACAAATAATATTTAAGACAGAAAAAAGACAACAAACCAATGATTTTTCTGAGGGCATACCTTATTTACACTACAAATAATATTTTAGACAAAAGACAACAAAGCAACCCAATCATAATATCAGCAAAAATATAAATGCATAATATCTTACCATATTTTGTACCTCCAAGGAATCAGTTTTTGGCCCATCCGCAAGTGCTTTAGTTGCTATATTAAAAAAAGAGTTTGTTAGTGAACCAGAAAAATAATGTACTCAGTAATACTTTGTAGCTATAAAAAAAATCTTAAAAACAGAAGAGTGCTTAGCTAGGACCATCTCACCTTCCAAAAAAAAACACCTAGTAAGAACCTTGTGAGAACAACATAGGCCTGGAGCATTTATTTCATAGGCAGGAGGTTTGTAGGAAACCCTTCCCACAACTGGCTCAGTTTTCCTTGTCCATTGTCCCATGGATTAAAGCACAAGTTGAAGCATCGAATTGTTTACAAAAGTTTAGAAGTAAAGAAATGTAGTTTGAAATATATTCAATCATATGGTAGGAGTCACAAAAATACACAGAGCAATAAATCATATGGTAGGATCCATATCCGACACGTATCTAGCATGATACACTCATAACTTAGCTCAATGTCTCAAGATCCAGCTCAGTGAAGTAAATGTTATATGTTATCGGAGTATCAGAGCTCCTTCCCTTCAATTCATTCAAATTGGTCCAAGTCATTCAAATTGTTCCAGTCACATGCCAAGTCAAGTCCCATGTCAGCAAGTTGTAATCTATATTCTTCAAAGTAATATTTACAAAAAGCTATAAAAACAAAACACATAAGATTCACCTTCAATTGTTATGGAGAAAGAATAATATGATATAGCAAAAGTAAAAAAGCAAGATTATCTAATTAAAATATAGAACAATTAATAATGTGGGTATCAAAGAAATTTCCACACAAAAATGTAACAAAACCAAATCCAGTTCAAGTATTCCTTAAAACAAAGCAAAAAATCAAAATATCCATATTAAGATTTGGCAGATGGCATTTAATATTTAAAAAATTAAGCTCGATGTTCTCATTAGCAGAAAATAAAAGCCAAACATTAATCATTTTAAGGAGTACACTAAGATAAGAGTACATCAAAATTATGAATAAATATTACTAATCAAACTAACCTCTGATTAGAAACTTGAGCATGATCTGCGAAAGAATCTGTCGAAGAGCAGGGAACTACTTGGTAGATGGCAGAAAACTTGGAAGAAAAAAGAACACATATCATTGATAAAACAACATCAACAATAAGCATTAGATTCTAAGACGAGTAACTCGAATCAACTCAAGGACCTACATAATCTGATAGGCAATAACTATCTTCTAACCTTGAAAACAACATCATGTTGCAACTTGCATTTCAAACTACACTGTGAATTAAATCACTATAACTGTCCATGTGCAACTATTATGAGCTTTAATGCTTATATGATGGTATGAAAAACCTCAAATCTTGTAGATACTACCTGATCATATCTGGAGCTAGAGCTGCAGATATACATATATACATACTTGTGATATCATAACAAACGGGAAATAGTAATGGCACTATGACAATACCCACTTCAAACAGCAACATTAGTAACAAAAAATAGTGTCAGGAGATTACGACTTCTAAGTAACAATTTAATAGTATCATATGCACATCGAAAAGCTTTTATCCCAAATGATCTAGGTTGGCTGCTTGAGTCCTTTTCTAAAATCAGCTCTGTAGACAAAGTCCCATTTGCAGAGGCTTTGTAGTTACCTGTAAGGAGTACGAATGCAACTACAATTAGTACATCCTATTTTACATATATAGACAAAGTCCCATTTACTCTATTTTTTGAAAGCAGTGTTCCAGTAAGCTTCTAGAGAAATTTTATCATTTCCTAGAAGTATACAACACATATTCTTCAACTCAAAGTAGCTCATGTTCTTGATATTTTGAAATTGAATTCCACCTAATGAAGAAGACCATGTCATCCAGGCATGGCTCCAATTGGAGTGTCCTCTTGGACCTCCTCACATGAAACAAATTAGAACACATGCCCCCAACTGAATTTGACACTCTGTCAGTTCTCTCAAAAGGACAAGATAATACAAAACAAGTAATTATACCCACATGAACAATAACCTATTCAACATCAACCAAGGCTCCATTATTAGAAGCAACATTCATGAAGAGGGCGCACAAGATTCTCTGGTGTTATACATGTTTCTGAAACCTCTCATGAGTTAGCATAACATATAGGAACTGATACTACATAATACTGATACTGCAAAAGACTACACTTAGAATACTGATATACAACAGTTAGATAAAATAGAATACTAAGCCAAAAAACCATGTAGTTGTTAAAAAAAGGATGTACAGAAAGATACATTACACGCATGGGATAAAATATATTCAGCATCTCAATAGGTCTCTTAGCTTTCCCAAGTACGTCAAGTACAAATGTATAGATATATCTGCATAGATGTTTAGAGACTGTACACGATCAAAAATGACCCATGAATGTAAAATGATAAACGTGGTAAGAATGAACCGGTTATTCTTCTTATAGGTGGAATTCAAAAGCAAAGATGAGCTACCAGAGATACAAAAGAGACTATGAAGTGGTCAACACTTGGTTTGAAAACTGGTGTGAAAACATCCAATAAGTTTTATGCAAACAAATTAAAAACCAAAAATTTCATGGTCAAAACACTGGCAAACGAAAAGGATGCACAAAAATAAATAAAAGTTGCAAAAGTGAGAATTGAAAAACAGATATTGGTCAAATTAGACAGAACTATGTCAGGAAAGAGTAGATTGGTGGTTGACACAACTAAGGAAGCTCTTCTCATCATCCATGGATTGGATTAGCTATGAAGGACAAGAAAGCTCCACAAAATAGTTGACAAAGTTAATATAATCACCTGTTAAGCATTAACCTGATCTCAATCCTCTGTGCTGGTACCAAATTACTAGCCAAGGTAGCTATGAGAGTGATTTTCCATAAAGCCTTGAGCGTTAGTTGGTGTGTAGGAAGATCTACCTTTTGATTATGCAGTTTAAGCTCATACAAACACAGAGCCCTGACTAAGGAAGCTGAATAAAACCAAAATAATACAGGGACAGAGAAGATCCAATCCTGTATTTGAACTTCATAACGCTTGACCTTTGATTTTATTATGTTAACATGATAATTAGATATATCTTCTACTTGTAGGTTTTGAATGCACGTGTGAAGCAGAAGCAATGAGAAGGAGCATTTTGGGTTTTCAGGAGAATTTGTATGTGTCAAACTGGAAAAATTTTGTAGAGCACCTAGGCGACATTACCAATGACGCCATGGGGGGGCACCTAGGCGACATCGTAAATGGCGCCGTTGGGGGGGCCGCAATTTTTGGAAATTTTGGGGGTTGGGCGACATAACATATGGCACGCGGGGGGGGGGGGGGGGGGGGGCGCACTTGGGCGACATTACTAATGGCGCCGGAGGGGGTTGTTGGGCGACATCACTAATGGCGCCCCTTTCTCTTCTTCGCAAATTTTTTGAACTTATCCTTTTTTGCGTAAATACCACAAATTTCATTCCTCTGTATAAAATTTTCTGCTTTTCTAACTACATACATACTCATCACTTATCCTTCCAATTTATAATGCAGTGACAGCTCTAGTGCGGGAGTTGGCGACTTTCTTGCTGGTTTTCTTTTGGGAGGAGCAGTTTTCGGTACATTAGCTTACGTCTTTGCTCCACAGGTGACTGTTATTATCAATAGCAATTTGAACTCTGCAATGTCACTTGTATTCTTCATTCAGTTAATATTTGGCATAAAATGTTCATTTCTTTTGATATATTTCCTGCACTGTTTTGCTTCATCTTTATCTCAAAGTTTTCTTCATCTTCATCTCAAAGTTAAACTGACACACATCCCAATGCCATTTTTTCCATTCACAGAATGTTACTGCAAAAGATATACATCCTAACCGTCATCTCACAGTTGTACTGGTGAAAATCATTAAACAGATCCTCAATAAAAGCTCTAGATAATACACAAGCTATGTTGTCCAGGTCTTGTTGAAGCGAGTTTACAAAAATAAGAAAACAAAGGTAACTTAGATCTATAAAGAAAATATCAGATTATTCTTGAATGAATTTGATGAAATATTTCAATCACCACTTCTACTTGGTATCTCACAAGTTAAGAAATACCACATTTTCTATGGTGAAAAAAAGGAATAGGAATTATATTTTAAGTTTTAACCAATAAGATAAAGCAAGTATATCAGAAAAAATGAGTTCTTCCTTGAATAGAAAGGATCCAGGAATGCAAACCTCCTACCAAGGGCTTTAGGTCGGGCTTTCACTGAACCTGTCTTGAGGAGAAAACGGTTGGCTACTTAGTATATATTGTCTGTAACTTCCATATATCCTAAATCATAGAAATACATCGACATGTGTAGTTTCCTAGATCTTTTAGTCAAATGTATTCATGATTAGTTGTTGAAATAGTAGTCTTAACCACCATAATAAGAAATGATGGTAATATATTTTGCTTTTCAAAATGCTATTGTTAACACATCTATCCACATGATGATTATCACTACTGAAAGTTAGAAGTCATTACCAAACAGTAATGGTTTGCCATCAGAAACTGCCAGATTTAAGAACACTAGAATTAGACATCTTCCAAATAAAAACCTTAGCAATGACCGTCCTATCAGGTACGTTAATACAAGTGCATAATTACTTTATATATGACTTGCTGCTATGAACAACTTGGCACTTGTATGAGTGTCAACTGTCAAACTGTTTTAGATTTTCTGAAATAGCTAATTTTCAGCCTTAAAAAGTTAATGAAGATGATGCTCCAGAATACAAATAAATATTAAGTAAAACCATTTAGCAGTACAACCCTCTGAACGAGCAGCAGGTAGAAGAGGTGGGTAACAGTTTTCTTCATGTCAGAACTCATAAGGCCCAGTGTGCTCTACTAAGATGAAGTGGCTAATTATAGTATCACAATACTTTTCAGGAGAATTTGTATGTGTCAAACTGGAAAAATTTTGCGGCCAAGTATTTCAGGATTCAGAACCATAAGATAGTTCTGGTGGGAAACTAAAGGATCCTACAATAGCCAGATATAATAGAGCTGGACTCCCTTGATATTCATGTCGGCCAGTCTTATTCTGTCCTCTTCACGGCTAACCAACAAGTATCGGATCCTATACTAGCCAGATATATAGAGTTGGTGTTAGGTGTTTCTTTGTTTTGGTATGACAATAAACAAACACGTAATGCCAACGACCTTACGAAAGTCAAAATCCAAAAAAAGAAAAATATACCCATGTCCGTGATATGAACCTAGTTTGCTCTAATACCTATGTCAAAGTCCTTGTCACAGTGCCCCCATGTAATATACTGAAACTTCTATGTAATCTAAATTACGTACCTCGGTGAAAATGTTTATTGCTTTTTCCAAGGGTTTGTATTTAGAACATGCAGTGTTGCCTCCTGCTATCAACAAAAGTATAAGGAAAAGAAACAAGATTCAGAATACTACCTTTGAACCCAAAATTGCATAGTATACATAAAATAGAAATGAACACAATAAGTGAATGAACTTGTTGTAGAAGAAACACCATCATCATCATCCAAGACTTCTTCTGCTAGAATTGTATCATCGAGATACGTATGAAGCATAAGAAAGCTTCATATATAAAAACTGATAAAATTTTCATGACAAACCCTCTACATAACACACATATAAAATGGGGTAGTTCTCACTCTCACTAGCCATATTATGTCCTTCAATATGAATATAATTATGGATATATGAGACGGTTAAGTAATTTAAACAAACACCTAATGCCAACGATTATGAAAGTCAAAACCTAGCAATTGGAATGAATCTAATTACTATTTAAAAAATTAGAAATTTTGTTTTAGTAATTTAACATTAATAAAAAATAAGTTATGAAGTCAAAATTTGCTACGATTCAGGAAAAAGAAATAAATTTTGGAAAATTTGGAAATATAACAGTTTAGAGTTCTTGTGAGACCCAAAAACTGAATTTTGAGATTCAATTTACGGAATAATTTTAACACACTCAATTTATGGAATAATTTTCATAAGGAAAATTGAATTTTGAGACCCAAAGACCTAGCAATTTTCTCACCTCAAATTAAAGCAAAAGAATAAAAGGGTTTTTTCTCACCCCAAAAACCTAGGATTTTTTCTCACCCGAAAATCTAGGATTTTTTTCTCACCCAAAAACCTGCTTGAAGCAAAGAATCGAGACTCTGGAATTCATTCGCAGCCGATGACTCTTCTCAGTAGACACCGGAGTCGCCGAAGTCGAGCCTCCAAGGTGGTTGGCCAGCCGGAGTTGCCGCAGACGATGAGTTGGTTAGGTCGCCGAATTCGAGCCTCCATGGTGGTTGGCCAGCTGGAGTTGCCACAGACGACGAGTTGGTTAGGTCGCCGAAGTCGAGCCTCTAAGGTGGTTGGCCAGCCGGAGTTGCCGCGGAGGACGAGCTGGTTAGGGAAGAAAACAAGTCGTATGCAAACCAATTTGTTTAGATTTGTGAATAAGAAAAAGAGAGAGAGAGAGAGAGAGAGTTGATGGGTGTATATACAGAAGCTGGAAGGGAATTGGGAAATTAGGGCACAGAAGTTAGAGGGAAATTGGAAAACTAGGGCGCCAATTATTTTTGGCTTCTTTCTATTTGTCCGCCAGATTTTTCACCAACAATTACTTTATTTAGGATATATATATATATATATATATATATATATATATATATATATATATATATATATATAACATACTATAGTGAATACTAACGGACTGACCTAGTTAGTAATTTGTAACGGACTACAACCGTTAGAAACAGAAAAAGGGGCCATTAGAAATTGAACAATTTGGTGTAGTGAAATTAAGGGTATGGCTGGTCTCCTCCTCTATTTTTTCTTCTTGGCTTTTTGCTCCTTTGAACCTGGCCACATGCCAATTCATTGAGATTTTAGGGTTAGGATTTCGATATTGAGTGAGAACAAAAGGGAATACAAGATTAAAACTGGACCATCCTTCCCGTCCTCCACCCCCTTGAAGCTGCAAAAGGGCATGGAGGTGGGGGAGCGTGCAAAGGAGGGAAGAATAGTGTCGGTCCGATAGATTGAGAAAAGGGAAAACATGTTTTGAGAAAAAGATGAAAAGTGAAGAAGAAAGAAGTTCTGAGAGGAGGAAATTTTTTTTAAGAAAAAGTTACTTCTCGGGGAGTAGGGGGAAGGCGCGGAATTTTGTGAAAATTAGCAGAGCTAAAATTTTCACTAGAGCAGGGAGCCAAAATTTTCAACGAAATTTGAAAGTTAAACAACTATTTAAATTCGTCAAATCCATAGGTCCTGTTTTATTGAAATATATTTGATATTAAACAATAATTCCAATCCGTCGAAAATGCAACAACAGTTTTAATACGTCGTTGTTGGATAATTCTAATTGTCGCAAATCATCCATTTTGGTGTAGTATTTTAATCATGTAAAATATATAGAATACGATGCCGCTCTTAATCGAACTGGATACCATACTTTGACATACGGGCATAGCAACATAAGCAGCGTCCAGAAAAAACTATACATTTAACAGCGTTCATAACACGCTATATAAAGTTCTGTTAACAGCAAAATAGCAGGGAGGCATAAACGCTATAGATAAACTGCTATTGTATGAACTTTTAATAGCACTTCACAATGAACGCTATGGATGATGATATTATAATAGCAGGGAGGCTCAAATGCTATAAATAAACTGCTATTGTACGCACTTTTAATAGCACTGCGGAATAAACGCTATTGATGATAACATTCTATAGCAGGGAGGCTTGAACGCTATAGATAAACTGCTATTATATGCCCTATTTGTTGTAGTGAGTACACCATAAAGTCAAAATCCACAATTATCTCCGAAAGCTAAAATAAACGTTACCAACATTCTCAGAATAGTCAAATTAGCTAGGATTGCCTGTCCTTAAGTCCAATTCTGGACACGGGGGCAAAACGGTAATTTCGGGCAAAAATGGTGTCCGTCGTTGGACCCGCTTTGCACCGAAAAGCGTACCAGAGTCAACGGTCTCTAAAGTCGTCAAACTATATGTCTACGGATCTAGTTTTCTGATACGAACCCAACTGTATGTCCAGAGTTGGATTCCGGCGGGCCGTGCACAAAATCACCCGTTGAGTCGGACCGTGGGGCCCGCAAAATGGCGATTTTATCAACTGTCTCAGAATCGGACCAAACTTGTCATACAGGACCAAAAAATGACACGGTTCTGTTGGCACAAGTTTCGTCTCGATCCGATGAGTGTGCACAAAGTAATTGAAGAATTTGCAAAGTGCACGATACGGTAAATTTCGACGGATACGCATCAAATTCGTCGCGCACACGCGACCAATTTGAATTCCGCCAAAGCCCACACGACCACAAAGCCGATACGCAACTTTCGATGCTCTCGGTTCGCGACCACGTCGCCCGGAATGGCGGGACGCACGTCGTGTGGAATAATTTCAATGTTTTTAAAACAAGTTTTTGGGAAACTTTGGGATTCGATTTCTCGACCCTCAGTCGATGAATTCAAATTCCGCAAAAAGGGTTGTGAAGCCCTACATGCTGTCTAGGACTGTCTTCAAATAGTTTTTCTAATCGATCCACGGATTGGCAAGAAATTGCCTCCCAAGTCGAGCGTTTGGACTGTACTAGCGTCCTGTTTTTGGACAGGTTTTCGGTCGAGTTTGCCTCGATTTTGCGAGTCGATGGCTCGACCATATTGCAACCTATTTGCTGGGGCCTCTAGAGGGTCATCTAGGGTTTCCATACCAATTTACGAAATTAAAAATGATGAAGTGTACGTGAAGAAACGTAACACCGAAGTTGGTACCTGTCGATATGTTGCTGTTGTTACTGTCAATACCCTCGCGATCTCCCGGCGGCCTCGCGCGGCCGCGCGCGGGAGTGGCCCCGGCGGAGGGTGGCGCGCCGTCATCGTCCAGGGAAGGGGTCGCGTGGGGAGGAGTTTTAGGGTTTAGGATTTTTCATCCTCTCGCGTTCCATACAGTGTGTATATATCGATCCAGAGTTCTCGGGTTGATGTGGGTCTCGGCTTGGCCTGGGTGTGGGATTTGCTATGGCTTCAGCTGCGGGCTGTTCTCAGTTGCACTGGGCTGCCGCTGGGTTGGGCCATGGAAAATGACTTAGCTGCTTTGGGGCTCAGGCCTGGGAAGGCTGCTGGGTTCGGGCTATCCAGCTGGGCTGAAAGGAAATTTGGGGAATTTAGTTTGCTTGGTTCAGCTAGGCCGGGCTGAACCAGCTGGCCGGTTCTGTGGGCTGGTTGGTTCAGCCTGGTTTGATTGTTTTATTTATTTTAGTTATCTTTTTCTTTTTCTTATTATTACATATATTTATCTATATGTATATAACTATCTATGTACCTATATACATATATATTTATTTATACATGCACGTATATATGTATATATATACACACTCATACGCACACATATAATTTATATATTTATATATATATATATATATATATATACCCATACACACATATATAATTATTACATTTATATATACACACAAATACATTTATCTATAATATATATATATATCTATATCTATATATATATATATATATATATATATATATATATATATATATATATATATATATATATATATATATATATATATATATATATATATATATATACACACATATTCTCACGTATATATTCTTATATATATATTTATATATATATACACCATATACATTTATATATTTATACACATACACAAGTACATATATATTTATATATATTCATATATATATCCACATATAATATTTATTTCACAAATAATTTAGAATACTAAATAATATATTTTTATTATAATAAATCTGATAACAATAATAATGATACTAATAAGAAAATCTATACTAAGTGTACAGACAAAATATGTAGTCTAAATATTCCAAAAATACACCAGGATAAATAAGAAAATTATTTAAGATACTTTTAGATACCTTATGAACATTAAATACTTATACATGTATAAAATAATCGTAATAATATTAATACTAATTACTTACAAAATATAGGTAATAGAGCATTAAGAAAATACGTACACACAAAATATATCGACACTAACATCTTGGTCACACTTCCTGCCTACACGGGCTTGGATTTGACTTGGGCCCAATCTGGACAAGTTTGGTACAACCGGGTTCCCGAAAACTCAATAATATAATTAAATAATAATTAAAATCTTCGGTAATGGTTAAGCCGCAACTTAGTCTGGTTTTCCTAGTTAGGACGTCGCTATGGCTCGATCTTCCCTGGCATGGCTAATACACTAGTCAAGGCATGCCACTGCACTATCCGTGCCATGATTCCTAGGCGTCTGGTACTCTAATTCCTAACCATGGCTAAAGTCATCTATCGTAATAATTAATTAAAATAATTATTTATAAATCACCATTTAAATCAATTAAATAAATAAAAAAAATTTCAAAAAATTCGGGAAGGGAAGCTACAAATCTACCCACCTTAAAAATAATTTCGTCCTCGAAATTCTAATTCACGACTATTCCGTAAAATTCAAAGTCTACTACCACCTTAATCTTCTCAAATTTAATTCCTCGAAAATAGTTTATATCCTCCTCCTAATCATTTTGTAGCTACGAAGTCTCGAGGGCTTCTACCCACCTTTGGTCCCACTACTCCTTAAAATACGGTCACTAAAGTCTTCTAACTAGTTACTAACAAGTCTACCAACATATATCTAGGGCGTATGGCATCTATAATCCCTCATATCTATAAACAACCCAAACTCAATAATCCTACAATATTATACTATAATTTAAGGATTTCTGAGAGATTCTAGACAGCACGATCGTTCGTCACCTCGAAATAAAAGAGATTATATAATATCTATGGTTGTAATTGTGTTTGCACTCATTTGAATTATAGGCGGAGACGATTCAACTCTTAGATTGTTGAAAACATTTGCTTTTTTTAATAATCTGTTAAAACAAAAAGGATTATCGGCCTCCGAAAAAATCGCGCACGAAATACTGCCCTAAAAGTTGATCGAGTCTATGTGCAGACTTTTTTCGAATGCTCCTAGTGGTAAAACTCCTGATCTTTCGGTATCTCGTCGTCGCACGCAACTCAGAGAGATTGACCCTGACTTAGTCCTTGTCCAGAGCACAAAAAGGATGAACCGAAATATGAAAGAGAGGGAGAGATTTTTATGAATAAAAGATTTTCATGTCAATATGATTTTTGAGGAGGAGAATGGAGATATCTTCTATTTCCAATGCTATAGAAGAAGAGTGAAATATATAGGTTTAAGGCATTTGATGAAGAGCTCAATTAACATAAATTTAGGTCTAATAATATAGCCATTAGGGAATGATAAATATACCATATCAATGTTGAAAACGGTCAAGAATTAAGTGCAAAATAATGAGGTTTGTAAATTGATTTTTTCCACCAATAATAACAACAAGGATTTGGGCCCAAGACCAGGGTAATCAGTCCTATGTGGACCACGAGGCTAATCCGCAGTACATGAGCCAAATTGCGCATCATGGTCGAAGTTGCTGGGGACCAACCCCCACTTTCGCTATTTTGCTATAGATAGGGGGTAATATATAGAGAGCATTTACAAACCAGCATTGGAGCAAAGATAAATGTCATGATCCGCTTCCAAATATTCGGATATATACGAGTACGTGAACGTCTATTCTATACCTCGGTATCGATGATTATATGCCGTCTAAACTTTATAATGATCATCACCAAAATACACACATCATTAATGTAAATATATACTCAATCACATCATGCTAAAGGAAGATAAATACAAGGCAAGATAAATTACATCTGATCAGCAAATCGTCCAAGTACAGAATCTCAATCCACTAACTATTATACATGCCAAATATAGAGTTTTTAGCAGAAAAACTAGTCAGCAACTAAGTAAACAAACTACGAATCAGAAAATATACTAGACTAGTAAAGTGCTAGCTAATCAATCCATCCAAGGATAGCCATGATGACTAATCTCCTACTGCACATCAGGTGGTCCATAATATGTGGGGTACAAATCCTTACCTAATATATCAACTATCCAGTTAAGATAGGGAGACAAAATACAATACACATGAAGCTAACAAGACTATATAGAAAACTATAAACATGTAATAGACATGATGCCTAAATATGCATAAAATAAGCTAAACATGGCATAATAAATCAAGGAACTATCACAAGATGAAGCAAGTGACAACATGCAGAGTATAAGAAATAAAATACACTAATTGCGTGATTGAAATACCAAGTCCTACATGTGGTCGACTAGGGTTAAATACGGTACAACATACGTGTGATGTACGACTGCTATCAGATATGAAAGACCATGAAAAGTTTCTGGGTAATCCACACGTCTACTAAGATATTTTTTCTCCCGGCTAGCACTCACGTATTCAAGAAAGTCACAAAACAAAACAAAACACGAATAGGATAACCACGAATAACATGAAACACAATAACATAGGTATGAACCCATAAGACCATCTCACATATGTGAATAATCGTGTCAATATCATGAAGTTACTATCTAAACGATGTATCATAATGACTATAAAGAAATAAAAACAATAAGTGTATGTACTTGCCTGAAGTTAGGTTGTAGTCGATGTATCGATCACAAACGTGCCGATACGTAATAGGTAACCCACTAACTACTAACCATAATCCATATTCCCAATATAATCCAAAGTTCTGCACCATAATGATCATATAATAGAGCGCATGATCCAAGGCGAAAAATAGAAATAAAGTCTGACATCCCACGTTCGACTCAAACGGCTCCATATCCACAATAGCTTCAAAATTACTTAAATCCAAAAATTTGTAATTTAAATACAATATGATTTTAGAACAACGTCACTAGTCCATTCGTGTTGTCGGAAATGGATTTCGGAAAAAGAAATTCCAAAACAACATTTAGAATCAAGAATTGAAAATTCTCAAAAATTCATTTTTTTTTTCAATTTTGGGATTGTGAAAGGACTATCATAAAGAATAATTAACGATTCAAACTCAAGGATAAGATAAACCTAAAAAAATTAAGTAGGAGAAAACCACTAACCGATCCAACGGTTGAATTTTCTAGAATCGAAACACAAAGTTGCAATCAAAACTGAGTTCAGACTTGGAAGAAATTCAATGTGCATAATATGGATTTTTATATTTTTTGTGATTCAATACGAGTAGGCAAATGATACATTTTTATGGTTCAAACTTCTAGAATGCAGTCGAGATTTAATAACACTTTGAGTTGCAAGAAACCTTGTCAAAATCCAACGGCTTGGTCTTTACAAAAATGGACCCAAAGTAAGCTCCAAAAACAGATTAAAAAATGAATAGTGCAATTACAGTCTAGAGAGCCCACTTTGTTCTCATGTTCAGTAGAACAAACCAAGCAGTTAAGTCATGAAACCTTAACAAACTGAGTTAAAAAATAACCGAGATCACATAGATGACATTGAAGTCAGAATATATGATTCACATAAGAAATGATGCAAGTCCAAAGTTGGCAAAAAACCACAGATTCAGGAATGAAATAATTGCAGTTATAATCAGGTAACTTATCCCATAAATTTCACACATCGATTGCTGGAATTGTAAATTGAAACTTGGAGTGTTTGATCGATAAAATTCAAGAAATTATATTTATCCTTGTATTACAAAATCGAGAGTTTTTGTGGCCAGAGGAATACTAGCGAGGTAGGACTTCAGATAATGACATCTTGGTTACATATATTTCTCATATTTTACTTGAACCATGCCCTATATATTTTGATTGATCTCTTCTCCTGTATTTCTGAAAATGATTATTTTGGAAACATTCATGGATATAGCCAAGATAAGCTCAAGAACCTGTATTATCTGACGTGACAGATGTGCACTGCAGCTATCTGTCGTATTATGAAACAAGAAAGTTATTTGCAGCCAGATGCATACTGACATGACAGTAACTTCATGTGACATAATCACGAAGGTATATGGTTCTCGAGTTTTATCTAGACTACGTCCTATGTATCTCGTTTGGCCACATACCGTTCTTGAAAAATATTTCGACAAACCTTCATGCTTTGCTCGACCCTACCGTTATTTGAAATTGGTATGGTTTGTTTGACCTAGCCTTAGGTTCATGTTACATTTCTACTTCCTAAATGACTAACTAGATAAACCTTAAAGTTGTATTATAGAGTATAATTAAACTAGGTGACTGGTGTGATTGTAATATATGGGGTAGCTAGAAACAGATAAGTTCCTTAGAGATAGATTTTAATGAGCTTATAAGTCGAATATTAGTGCTTGGATATCTGTTACCTAGAGCCTATTAGGAATGATTATTAGGAGCTGACTAGAGGTTCAGTAATAATGATATAGGTAGATAATACTATGCCTACGATAGAATGGTACGACTAGTCGTAATTGATTTCATCTGTAATGAACCACTTTATCCATTTTTTCCCTAAATTATTTTAATTTCGAGGACAAATTCTTTTAAGGTGGGTAGAATGTAAACCTCCAAATTTTTTAATTTTTCTTATATATTATTTAGTTGACCTAAGTAGTAATTTTTGGGATTTTATATATTTTTAAACAATGTTTGTTATTTTTATATATGGCTTAGTCATGATTAAGTTTGGAAATACGCGTCGACTAGAAAGCATGACATGACTAGTGTAGTCTTGTACCATGACTAGCATATTAGGCATGGTATGAAGGACATAGCCACTATGATTTACTCTTATCATATTGTTGGATTAAGATGCTAGGATTTGTCGGCCTTAGGATTGGCATCATTTGCCTGTTATAGTCCACCAACCTGTCTTCTAGACAACCGTGATCGTCGTACGACGTCTTTATATCTTGTACGGTGTAGCTGGCCATGTTTGTTCTCGTATTCTTCCAGTATTCTGGGAGTGGAACGTGACAATGGTCTTCAAACAACTCCTACCTTCAGCTCCTCGAGCTTCTCCGACACACTGATGGCGCTCGTTGCACTTTAGGATATTCTCCACATAGGATGGAAACCTCACCCAACTCCAACAATTAAAATGTTACATGGTACATATTTCGTATATATAGGAATATAAAATTTTTTGGTTCCACAATTGATGTTATATTTTACCTATAATTTGGTTTTCACATTTTTTAAGAGGATTGCCTTGGTATTCTTTTTGTTTGATAACTATATTTTCTCAGTTCTCTTGTAGTAAAACTTTAAATAAATTTGACATCTATGTATTAATAATATAATAAAACAAAAAATGTGTTGCACACATAATATGTATGTGCTGGCCACTACCACTAATATGAATAATACAAACATATTATAATAAAATAACTAATAACTAATACCAGACCACTTGTATAACTATTCCGTATCAAATTAAAAGGATACTTTCCGCTTCCACCACCCCCAACAAGTTTAAGATTTAGAAAAATTATTCAGTGAATCGAATCCATAGTACTGTCATGACCCGTACCTTGAGGAAGGGCACGAGAACCTGGGATACGTCCAGCCTACGCCGTAGTGTCGGCGGTAGAACGCTGTATATTTCGTCTATAACACCTAACATCTAACAACAATATGATATAAACATATCATCTCCGCACGGAGGTATAATATAACATCTCAACTCTATATCTCAATCACAAGTCTATGGAAGATTGAGCATGATATGGAATCAGATAAAAGAAAGGAATTGAATATAAATAGAGTTATCGCACCACACAAAATAGATGTTCAACACAAATAAATACAAGTCCTGAATATAACTAAGTCTCAACTAACAAACGGAACAATCCGATACAAACTGAAAACTATAAATACTAGACTAGACTAGGCACCCTCTACTGAGCTAGATGCTCCTCGGGCTCCTGAATGCCACCCTCAGGTGCCCCATAGAAGGTAGGGCAGTCACCATCATCATCTGTAATATTTTTAACAGGTCCAGTCAGGACGGGAGCGAGCACAATACATCTCACGCAGTTCAAATCATGTTGAAAAATATAAAGCATGCAAAGAGTAAGATACATGGACTGTACAGAAATATATATGAAAACGAGAGAGATTTGATAACTGGAAATATCTATATATATGATAAGTGTCACGACCCGCACCCACTGTGAGGGTACGAGTAACGCCCAGCCTATGCCGCAGTATCGGCGGTAGAACGCTGTCCTAGGTCACAACATCTAACAATATAATGCTAACAGTTTATACTCCCCAAATGGGGGTGACATAGCAGAAAGTAAACTCAATCACAACTAAGGAAGAAGAAGCACGATATGATATAGAACTCAAAGAAAATACAGATGATCAAAATAGTCTAAGATAACATCTCAGCAAATATCCATAATACAAGTCTCAACTACTGAATATGAAAGAATATGTACAACCCAGATCTCAAAGACAGAAATAAAGCCTAACTGAACTAGTCCCAAGACAACATAAGTAAGATAAAGCCTAACTAAACTAGTCTAGGCAGTAGGGGTAAAGTCATCAGCTAGAGCTGGGTCCTCCTGAGGGTCCAGCTCACAAGTGTCGTCTAGGGCTGCCCCGTAGAAGGTATCCACACAGGCCTCATCCTCGTCCTCTGTAATATTTTCAACAGGTCCAGTCAGGACAGGAGCGAGCACAATACATCTCAACAGATCATAGCAGGTTAGAAAATATAAACATGCAGTAGAGTAAGATACATAAAACTGAAATGAAGTACATGATGTAAAAGAAGAGAACTGTATGTAAATAGCTATTGTTTATAGAGAACTAATAGTGGCTAGTGATGTAGAGTACATGATAGCACATGTGAACAGGACAGATTAGCACATGATCTACACTAAGGAGTTTCACATGATCTACACTACTATGGAATTTGTTCACATGACTATTAGCACTCCCCTGTTTCCCAATCAATACACAAGGATCTAAGCAGGTTATGTTATTATACATGATATCACAGGAAGGCCCATGAAAGGGTGCACATGATAGTATACATGAAGGCTCTGTGAACATGAGAGTACATGATTCACAAGAGTGTACATGTATGGTGAAAGCACAGGAGTACATGATGAAAATGAAACGCACATGACACAATGTACCCGATGCTCCCGAGGGGGATAACATCGCATGAAGAGATCCATATAGTACTAATCCGTGATAATGTCATGACAGCATCAAGTAAAGTAATCTAAAGCAGGAATATAATTCTAACAAATTATGAAATGATCAGAGAACGTACTCGCCCGGTATCTGAGTGTCCGGATGAAATGTACTGTCCGAGGAGAGGTGTCTGGCTCCTACTCAGAACAGCACAAGTCACAACAAGTCTAAAATGATAGCAAGATGCAATTCAATACATTCTACATGAATCTAGGTCAATCTAGACCAAAGTCAACTCTTGGTCAACTCTGGTCAACCCTAGAAGTCAAACTAGGTCAACCAAGTCAAACCTAAGTCAAACAAGTCTATACTAGTCTAACTAGTCTATTCTAGGTCTAACAAGCTATACAAGTCCAATCTAGACTCTATACTGGCATTCAAGCCACATCCATAGGCTAAGAGCCCTAGTCTAGGCTATTAGGTAATACCATGCCTAAAACTAAACCATAAATCACATGACCACATGTCAATACATATATCTAAAATAATACACATATTGATATAGTTACATAATCTAATATAGAAATACACATTAGCATATAGGCTACCTATATGTATACCACACATACATATATGTCTAATATATATAATAGTACACACACATTGTATAATATATAGGATACCTGTATATACATCTCAATTTCATATATATATATATATATATATATATCTTCACATAAATATAGAGAATAGGAAGACACATGTGCTCATGTGTCAAGTGTGTATGTGTGTGGAAATACAAGAGGGTGTGATATAACATGTGTGGATGTGTTAGTGAGACATGGCATGAGGGTACACAAGAGTGTGTGTGTGTGTCAAGATATCCTGAAAACAGGGAATACAAAATAGTGGGCATTAGAAACAGTGGATTAACACATATCCTGGAAACAACAACAGTGAAGTACCCTAAAGAAATCTGGGAAAACAGTAGCTAACACATTGTGTTCAAGTGTCAATGCAACCAGTGTACATATGTCCAGGAAACAGGGAATGACCGTGGGAAATTCCTGAATTAGTGAATGGGAAAACAAGAATCATTGTTACTGTGCAATGCAAAACAGTTAGCTAACTAGGAGAAAATCAGTGAAGTGATCATGAAATCAGTGAACACATTGATAGAGTGTTATGAACAGTGAGTAACATGAAGAAAACTGGAATTAGTGAGCTGGTGTGAAAGTGTGGGAAAAACAGGAATCAATCATTGAAATTAGTTCCAGTTTTATGAGGGAACTAGCATTCACATTTCAGTTAGTAAATAGGAATGAGACCAAATCAACCAATGAATATGAGAATTCATATGCAGATAAAAAGAAGGAAAGGTAACCAATTTTCAGTTAAAGAAAGGAATCAATCATTCAATTTTTTGTTAAAACTAGGAAACCAATTCAATGTAACAGCCCACAATATCTCTGGATAGCATGGTGTCAAGTGAGGGTGTCTCAGGTTCAATGTGACAGGAAACATGAAGGAAGAGGGTGTATGAGTGAAATATAATAGAATGTGTGTGTGTACAAATACAAAACAAGACTTAGTAAAATCAATTCCCAGGTTTTAAAAGGCTGTTAGGTTCCAGATTGTATGTGTTAGTGATGTGTCATAAATGTGTTCAATGTTGTGTGTCTCGAATTCTCAGGTTTGTAGAGGGTGTGTGTCAATGACTGTTAGTCTCAGAAAAAGAACATTGAGTGATAAACCTGTGTGTGTATCGGGGAAATCAGTCAACAGGGTAGCCAAAACCTGTGTGTGTTTATATTATATAAGTCTCAGATTTCCTCATGTGTGTGTGTGTGATCCATTCTCAGCATTCATGAAACCAATCCCAATCCCAATGAAATCCCAGATTTTTGTATTTCAATCTATCATTCAAACCATATTCGAAACTTAATCTCAGTTAACAGTCCATGCATACTCGAAACCCAAATCCTCAGGCCACCATGAAGTAGGTTAACCTTCAGATGTGTCAAAGTGAACAGCATCACAAATTAAATCACACAAAACAGTTAAAAACATTCAATTAAACACAAGAACTAAAAACCCCATTTCGAATGGATGTACTCGGCAGTATCAGAAAACCCAATCAACCAAACATCATCAACCACTACAAAATATGAATTCCCAGGCAAGCCAACTTAAATCCCAATATATACGTGTATAATTAATATCTAATTAATCATGATTTAACATCTAAACTTCATAAAAAGAAATGGGAAACAAAAGACTGATACTCCTTTTTACTCTCATTCCCTTTGAAAACCATTCATTCCATTCGAAATCCATTTTGTGTTAATATCAACACAAGTCATAACTAATCCATAATAGTAACTAATCCAATGTATAAAAATCTAATCAACTGCTAAACCTGATTGAAATCAGCAGGAATATCACAAACTCAGGAAACAAAATTAACTCAAGAAAATACAGTGTAGTTAAGGGTATCAGTCCACATAGGAATTCAATGAATTCGAAATCACTAGCCATCAAAATGATTCCTTAACAACCGTATCTTGTTATCAATATGTAACCATAATTAATCACATTAATTACTTGATACAATTAACATTAAAAATGTAATCAAGAGGAAGAATCAGTGAGTTAGAACACCGATACACTAGAGTATCAGTCCATATAGGAAATCGAGAATTTGAATCCAATTACTCAACAAATTTACAATTAAAGAGTTGGTAATTAATAACAAACATTTGCTCGTGTCCCACACTTACTGTTGTGTCCAAAAACAGGACACAGAAGTGTCCAACACATCACACGAACTCAATACACTCGACTGACACAGCTGTGCGACCCGTGCACGTGTCCAAACACCCTCGACACGTATCCATTGGACACGAAACTTCGGGGGGTGTCCTGTCAGATACTGCCCCTCCTTTCGTGTCCAAGTACTCGTGTCCACGTGTCCTACAGCTCCTGCACAAACCCGCTGGTACCAGGGCAGTGCAGCTCGCACGCGCACGGGCGTGTCCACGTGCTCGACACGGCACCAAAACAACACGACAAAAGCTCAGACACTTAGAAACCCCTAAGCGACACCAAAATCTAATTTCCTATTCAAATACATTCTGAAAACTCGATCGAAATGCCCACTGTGGCATTTCTTCGAACACCTGCGACTGTCCACTGGTACGTGTCCGATACGGACACGTAAGGGACACGAAAGGGTGCAAAACCTATCCCTACAGCAAGAGGACACCTAGGGCTTCCTAACCATGCAAAGAAATCAAAATTTGGTGAAGGGAATAGGGATTTACCTATAGGTGTTGTCCTCAAAGAAAAACTCCAAAAATGAGATCTCCCCAAGCTAGCCAATGGCTCTAAATTGTGTCCAAACTGTAGTTAACCTCCATGAACAGTAAGGAAACCCAAATTAGAACACCATGGAAGAAGTTTGGATGGAAATGGATTAATATTGAATAAAATCGGAAGAAGTTTCAATGGAGGCTAACCTTGTTCTTGAAAAAAATGAAGGGATGAACAAGGAGGCTACTATTTTGGGAGGGATTTTATAGGGTGTTGTTCCCTGGGGGGGGGGGGGGGCACCAATGCTAGGTTTAGGGTTTTGGGGAACAATCTAAGGGCTCTCATTCCATCAAGTCCAATCAAGGGCCTACAACCTAGGCTTCACACTTGACTTAAATGCAACCTATTTCATTCTAACTAATCATGACTTAACTCAACTAACCAATACTAACTATTACTAACCATGGCTAACTAGACTAGCTATGACTAATCTAGGTTAGGTCCAATCTAGGTTAGGGCTAAACACAACACAAGACAATCAATTAAATAATATTTAAATCACACCATTCTAAATAATCATTTTAAATTCCAATAATATATATTAAATTCAAATAATTCAAAAAAATGACAAAATACCCTCAAACTAAAAATGATAAATAAAATACCCTAATCACATGGCTAGGCCCTAGGGCAGACAGTCTCTACGGTTTCACTAGCTGCACACCAAATCACAAGTCATGATATTTAATAGTTTTAAAATGATTAAAAATCAATAAAAATCATATTATAATTTTAAATACCATAATTAAATAAATTAAAATACAAAATTTCAAAATTACCCTCATTTTAGAAACTGGGTGTTACAATCCTACACACCTTATAAAAATTTTGTCCTCGAAATTAAGATGATCGTACCCCCTTCTAGGTCAAACATAGTCAAGGGTCAATCACTAGTCAATTTTCTCAACATCCTAGTACTTGGTCATCAGCTGGTCAACTTCTTAGGATTTTACCTATGCTAGCTACCTATGTGTTGGCAACTAGAATTTAGCAAAAAGAGAAACTCTATAATAGGCTAGCTCTTAACTTCCCAATCCTATCAAGTCACCCATAACTAAGTACCTACAAGTTGAGCACACCAATCCCAAATACCATATATATGCTCAAGAACAACAACCCATCACATATATCCTAAGTATATCATTTGCAATCTATCTATATATATATATAGAACTCTCAGTCTTAGGTGAAACTACAACTATACTCAAGGGCAGGCTCTGGTCACTGGGTGCCTCACTTGGAAGGGTAAAGGAAAATAATAATAAATCATCAAGGTTGTATGGCATACTAACATCCTATATGTGTAAACTGGTTGGTATTATAGATAACAGGAGAATTATCTGCAATGGGTTATTATTCTAACACCAATGCTAACTATCACCTCTAGGGTACAGACACTCTACAAGTCACCATATCATTATACTATGAAGGAACTACCTATGAATAAGCTCTACAAAACTAAAATATCCCTACTCCTAAGTCATTTATAACAATCAAAAGGGTATGATGTTTAAAACCTTCTCAAGATACAATCTGTTAATCATATGCGTCTGTCCAAAATCATGTTGTCCAGAGTCTTCATCATGCTAGTGAGCAAGGCTACGATAATCACAGAGTCCTTGACTAAGGTACGTACCTCTAGGTTCATGGTATTTAAAATTTTCGTATTGTCGCATGCGACGGCGAAAACCTTAAATTCCCATACCCGAGAAATACATCCAAAATCTGACTACATATCCCTCCACTATGCCAACTAACACGACTATCGAAGATTCTAGATCTCATAACTGAGGTGACCTAGCCCACATGATTTTCTTAGAAGAAAAACAAACATAACAAAAGAGCAACATGACAAAAATTAATCAATCAGCAAGGAACAGATGGAATCGGATTTCAAGGTAGTTATAAAAGACAATTACGGGAATGGAATCGAGAAGAATGGAACTTGCAGCAAGATCTCCAATGGTCTGTGCATCCTTGACTGTCCTGACGATAGCTCGCCCCTGCTGGTTTCCCTTGGTCTGCTGCTGATGCTGCATGAACCGCTGCTGCTGAGAGAAATCGGGAATGACGGGAGAAAGTCTCTGTACAGACAGAGGTGCACCTCCAATGTAGCAGAAACGCCAACCTGAGTCGGCAAAACAGGATCTGCGGTCTCGAGGCCCTGATGAACAGGACGAGAGGTAGCCAGCCTCTCGATAGTATTCCCCGAACCGAAACGATGAGATCATGTCTCCATAACCATCATGAAGACAGATCAAAACAAGAAACAATTTCTGAGAATGAAGCGAAAATTCAAAGGAGGACAGTTTATATTCAAGGGAAAACAACAAGCAGCAAGTTTAGATAAAAGGGGTCTGAGAAGGAGTTTTTCCTAATGTGATTGAGTACCTTCAAAATATCCTAATCCTACTGCAGGCTGTAGTGATACTCTAGTTCGAATACCACTACATAAACTCGACCTGCATGGGCCACCACTAAAAATGTGTCACGACCCGCACCCACTGTGAGGGTACGAGTACGTAACAACGCCCAGCCTACGCCGCAGTGTCGGCGGTAGAACGCTGTCCTAGGTCACAACATCTAACAATATAATGCTAACAATTTATACTCCCCGAATGGGGGTGACATAGCAGAAAGTAAACTCAATCACAACTAAGGAAGAAGAAGCACGATATGATATAGAACTCAAAGAAAATACAGATGATCAAAATAGTCTAAGATAACATCTCAGCAAATATCCAGAATACAAGTCTCAACTACTGAATATGAAAGAATATATACAACCCAGATCTCAAAGACAGAAATAAAGCCTAACTGAACTAGTCCCAAGACAACATAAGTAAGATAAAGCCTAACTAAACTAGTCTAGGCAGTAGGGGTAAAGTCATCAGCTAGAGCTGGGTCCTCCTGAGAGTCCAACTCACAAGTGTCGTCTAGGGCTGCCCCGTAGAAGGTATCCACACATGCCTCCTCCTCGTCCTCTGTAATATTTTTAACAGGTCCAGTCAGGACAACAGCGAGCATAATACATCACAACAGATTATAGCAGGTTAGAAAATATAAACATACAGTAGAGTAAGATACATGAAACTGAAAGAAAGTACATGATGTAAAAGAAGAGAACTGTATGTAAATAGCTACTGTATATAGAGAACTAATAGTGGCTAGTGATGTAGAGTACAGGATAGCACATGTGAACAGGACAGATTAGCACATGATCTACACTAAGGAGTTTCACATGATCTATACTACTATAGAATTTGTTCACGTGACTATTAGCACTCCCCCGTTCCCCAATCAATACACAAGGATCTAAGCAGGTTATGTTATTATACATGATATCACATAAAGGCCCATGAAAGGGTGCACATGATAGTATACATGAAGGCTCTGTGAACATGAGAGTACATGATTCACAAGAGTGTACATGTATGGTGAAAGCACAGGAGTACATGATGAAAGTGAAACGCACATGACACAATGTACCCGATGCTTCCGAGGGGGATAACATCGCATGAAGAGATCCATATAGTACTAATCTGTGATAATGTCGTGACAGCATCAAGTAAAGTAATCTAAAGAAGGAATATAATTCTAATAAGTTATGAAATGATCAGAGAATGTACTCGCCTGGTATCTGAGTGTCCGGATGAAATGTACTGTCCGAGGAGAGGTGTCTGGCTCCTAATCAGAACAGCACAAGTCACAACAAGTCTAAAATGATAGCAAGATGCAATTCAATGCATTCTACATAAATCTAGGTCAATCTAGACCAAAGTCAACTCTTGGTCAACTCTGGTCAACCCTAGAAGTCAAACTAGGTCAACCAAGTCAAACCTAAGTCAAACAAGTCTATACTAGTCTAACTAGTCTATTCTAGGTCTAACAAGCTATACAAGTCCAATCTAGACTCTATACTGGCATTCAAGCCACATCCATAGGCTAAGAGCCTTAGTCTAGGCTATTAGGCAATACCATGCCTAAAACCAAACCATAAATCACATGACCACATGTCAATACATATATCTAAAATAATACACATATTGATATAGTTATATAATCTAATATAGAAATACACACTAGCATATAGGCTACCTATATGTATACCACACATACATATATGTCTAATATATATAATAGTACACACACATTGTATAATATATAGGATACCTGTATATACATCTCAATTTCATATATATATCTTCACATAAATATAGAGAATAGGAAGACACATGTGCTCATGTGTCAAGTGTGTATGTGTGTGGAAATACAAGAGGGTATGATATAACATGTGTGGGTGTGTTAGTGAGACATGGCATGAGGGTACACAAGAGTGTGTGTGTGTGTGTGTCGAGATATCCTGAAAACAAGGAATACAAAATAGTGGGCATTAGAAACAGTGGACTAACACATCCTGGAAACAACAACAGTGAAGTACCCTAAAGAAATCTGGGAAAACAGTAGCTAACACATTGTGTTCAAGTGTCAATGCAACCAGTGTACATATGTCCAGGAAACAGGGAATGATAGTGGGAAATTCCTGAATCAGTGAATGGGAAAACAAGAATCATTGTTACTGTGCAATGCAAAACAGTTAGCTAACAAGGAGAAAATCTGTGAAGTGGTCATGAAATCAGTGAACATATTGATAGAGTGTTATGAACAGTGAGTAACATGAAGAAAACTGGAATTAGTGAGCTGATGTGAAAGTGTGGAAAAAATAGGAATCAATCATTGAAATTAGTTCCAGTTTTATGAGGGAACTAGCATTCACATTTCAGTTAGTAAATAGGAATGAGACCAAATCAACCAATGAATATGAGAATTCATATGCAGATAAAAAGAAGGAAAGGTAACCAATTTTCAGTTAAAGAAAGGAATCAATCATTCATTTTTTTGTTAAAACTGGGAAACCAATTTAATGTAACAGCCCACAACATCTCTGGATAGCATGGTGTCAAGTGAGGGTGTCTCAGGTTCAATGTGACAGGAAACATGAAGGAAGAGGGTGTGTGAGTGAAATATAATAGCATGTGTGTGTACAAATACAAAACAAGACTTAGTGAAATCAATTCCCAGGTTTTAAAAGGCTATCAGGTTCCAGATTGTATGTGTTAGTGATGTGTCACAAATATGTTCAATGTTGTGTGTCTCGAATTCTCAGGTTTGTAGAGGGTGTGTGTCAATGACTGTTAGTCTCAGAAAAAGAACAGTGAGTGATAAACCTGTGTGTGTATCGGGGAAATCAGTCAACAGGGTAGCCAAAACCTGTGTGTGTTTACATTGTATAAGTCTCAGATTTCCTCATGTGTGTGTCTGTGATCCATTCTCAACATTCATGAAACCAATCCCAATCCCAATGAAATCCCAGATTTTTGCATTTCAATCTATCATTCAAACCATATTCGAAACTTAATCTCAGTTAACAGTCCATACATACTCGAAACCCAAATCCTCAGGCCACCATGAAGTTGGTTAACCTTCAGATGTGTTGAAGTGAACAGCATCACAAATTAAATCACACAAAACAGTTAAAAACATTCAATTAAACACAAGAACTAAGAACCCCATTTCGAATGGATGTACTCGGCAGTATCAGAAAACCCAATCAACCAAACATCATCAACCACTACAAAATATGAATTCCCAGGCATGCCAACTTAAATCCCAATATATACGTGTATAATTAATATCTAATTAATCATGATTTAACATCTAAACTTCATAAAAAATAAATGGGAAACAAAAGACTGATACTCCTTTTTACTCTCATTCCCTTTGAAAACCATTCATTCCATTCGAAATTCGTTTTGTGTTAATATCAACCCAAGTCATAACTAATCCATAATAGTAACTAATACAATGTATAAGAATCTAATCAACTGCTAAACCTGATTAAAATCAGCAAGAATATCACAAACTCAGGAAACAAAATTAACTCAGGAAAATACAGTGTAGTTAAGGGTATCAGTCCACATAGGAATTCAATGAATTCGAAATCACTAGCCATCAAAATGATTCCTTAACAACCCTATCTTGTTATCAATATGTAACCATAATTAATCACATTAATTACATGATACAATTAACATTAAAAATGTAATCAAGGGGAAGAATCAGTGAGTTAGAACACTGATACACTAGAGTATCAGTCCATATAGGAAATCGAGAATTTGGATCCAATTACTCATCAAATTTACAATTAAAGAGTTGGTAATTAATAACAAACATATGCTCGTGTCCCACACTTACTGTTGTGTCCAAAAACATGACACAGAAGTGTCCAACACATCACACGAACACAATACACTCGACTGACACAGCTTTACGACCCGTGCACGTATCCAAACACCCTCGACACGTATCCATTGGACACGAAACTTCGGGGGTGTCCTGTCAGACACTGCCCCTCCCTTCATGTCAAAGTACTCGTGTCCACGTGTCCTACAGCTCCTGCACGAACCTGCTGGTAGCAGGGCAGTGCAGCTCGCACGCGCGCGGGCGTGTCCACGTGCTCGACACGGCACCAAAACAACACGACACAAGCTCAGACACTTAGAAACCCCTAAGCGACACCAAAATCTAATTTCCTATTCAAATACATTCTAAAAACTCGATCGAAATGCCCACTGTGGTATTTCGTCGAACACCTGCGACTGTCCACTGGTACGTGTCCGATACGGACACGTAAGGGACACGAAAGGGTGCAAAACCTATCCCTACAGCAAGAGGACACCTAGGGCTTCCTAACCATGCAAAGAAATCAAAATTTGGTGGAGGGAATAGGGGTTTACCTATAGGTGTTGTCCTCAAAGAAAAACTCCAAAAATGAGATCTCCCCAAGCTAGCCAATGGCTCCAAATTGTTTCCAAACTATAGTTAACCTCCATGAACAGTAAGGAAACCCAAATTAGAACACCATGGAAGAAGTTTGGATGAAAAAGGATTAATATTGAATAAAATAGGAAGAAGTTTCAATGGAGGCTAACCTAGTTCTTGAAAAAAATGAAGGGATGAACAAGGAGGCTACTATTTTGGGAGGGATTTTATAGGGTGTTGTTCCCTGGGGGGGCGGGGGGGGGGGGGGGGGGGGGGGGGGGGCGGCCACCAATGCTAGGTTTAGGGTTTTGGGGAACAATCTAAGGGCTCTCATTCCATCAAGTCCAATCAAGGGCCTACAACCTAGGCTTCACACTTGACGTAAATGCAACCTATTTCATTCTAACTAATCATGACTTAACTCAACTAACCAATACTAACTATTACTAACCATGGCTAACTAGACTAGCTATGACTAATCTAGGTTAGGTCCAATCTAGGTTAGGGCTAAACACAACACAAGACAATCAATTAAATAATATTTAAATCACACCATTCTAAATAATCATTTTAAATTCCAATAATATATATTAAATTCAAATAATTCAAAAAAATGATAAAATACCCTCAAACTAAAAATGATAAATAAAATACCCTAATCACATGGCTAGGCCCTAGGGCAGACAGTCTCTACGGTTTCACTAGCTGCACACCAAATCACAAGTCATGATATTTATTCGTTTTAAAATGATTAAAAATCAATAAAAATTATATTATAATTTTAAATACCATAATTAAATAAATTAAAAAACAAAATTTCAAAATTACCCTCATGTTAGAAACTGGATGTTACAATAAGTAAGAACTGTAAGTAGCATGTGATTTAGAGCATGAGATGGTTATATAAACGGGTTAGGACATATACAAGATTTCACAAGATTGTACAAGATTTCACAAGGGTTCACAAGATTGTACAAGATGGGATTTGATCACATAACCACTTCCTTCTCACAATTTCCAATCAATACACAAGGATTTAGTCAAGTTACGTTACCTTGTACAAGGGGTTTTTATCATGTTTGCTCACGTGATCATGAGAGTACAAGATTGCACAAGAGTATACATGAAAGCGGTGTACATGAAATACAAGATGTTCGTGAAAAGCACATGACAACTGTATCTGATACACCCCGAGGGAGATAACATCGTATGACAAGATCCATATAGTACCAATCAGTGATAATAACGTGACAGTATCATATAAAGTAATCTAGAGCAAGAATATAAATCCTAACGAGTATGAAATAATCAGAGAATGTTCTCGCTTGTCACCCTGAATGACTGAGATGAATAAATGTCCGAACTGGTGTCACAGAGTCCTATTAGAGTAAAACAGGTTATAAAGTACTCAAATTGTAATAATGGAAATCTGCAATGCAAACTACATGATTCTAAGTCTACTTGGTCAAAGTCAACTCTTGGTCAACTTTGGTCAACTGTCTAGGTCAAACTAGGTCAACTGTAATGTAACTTGGGCAACTGCTTAGGGTTTGGTCAAATTCTTGCCAAACTAGGTCGAAGTCAACTCTTGGTCAACTTTGGTCAACTGTCTAGGTCAAACTAGGTCACACTTGGTCCAATCAAGTCTAATCTAGGTTAAGTCAACTCTTGGGCCTAACCAAACCTAGACTAGCACTCACACACTATCACAAGGCTATACAAGCCATCAAACATACAATTTATATATATATATATATATATATATATATATATATATATATATTTTTTTTTTATATATATATATATATATATATATATATATATATATATATATATATATATATATACATATAAATTCAATACACACATAGCACACTCTAATATATGAAATAATTCATAGGCATATATAGGAATCATCTCTATGTAGCTAATGTATACCTACATGCATATATATACAACTTATATATAGAGAAGGAGTTAGAGAGGAAAGGGTTTTAGTTTACATGGTAGTTATGTACATGGTTAGAGTGTGTGTTGTGTCTCTGTGTACAGAGGTTATAGGTTAGAACATATGCATTTCAGGTTCCTATGAAGAGGGTTTTACATATAGGTTAAAGTTCATGTCATGAAGAGCCTATACAAACTCATGAATCCCCAACTCACATCTCAACCTACTGAACATCAATCCCATTTCCCAAAAACTGTGAAATATATAAAAACGTTGAAAATGTTGAACTCTAACTCAAATTCAGTTTTAAGATCAAAATTCCAGTTTTCAGTTCACATGTTCCTTTTAATCTCAGCTTGTATGTTATTATTCGAATTCAAAAATACTTTTAAACATTGAATCTCATAATCAAAATTAAACCCAAATAACTCCATACTTGAACCCTAACAATCTGCACATGAATCTAGAAATGGATGAACTTGTTAAACATGTGAATTAACATGTATTTGGATTTGAATGATTGAAAACAGGTTACATCTATATACTGTTTAGAAAATCCAAAAATAGGACCAAATCGAAGAGTCATTGCATACATAAACCCAACAATCTCTCAGTTTTCTACAAACCTACATTTAATTTCTGTCAAATAACTTTCAGTTTTTGATATAACCAATCTCAGTTTTAGGTTTCCCTCAACCTCAGGTTTCATATTAAGTTCAGTTAGGCATTCAATAAGGTCCCAGTTATTCATATTAGCTTAACACATCAAATTTCAGGTTTTGTGAATGCAACAATCCCAGGTTTCTATATGAGACTAAACATGAATACACAAATAGGTAAGGTCTGTACAGATGGGTAAGGGACAGGTATATTGTAAGGGCATGGACTGAAATTTATTTCGAAAACATCAAATTGAAACCCAATATCACAACCAAACCCAATTCAACTTGTACATAGTGTCCCCCCACATGCTCACATATTAAAAACAACAAACTAATCATTAATTATCGAATTAAAACTAATTAAACTCAGAATTTACACTGAAACAGTACACTGTATCAGGAATTTCAGCTAGGAACATGGGTTTTTGATTTTCGAAAATCGATAAAAACATAAAATTGAACGTACACGAGTGTGTGTCTCATGTCCACGTGTCAGGAGGGTTGATTTGTGTCCACATAAATGGACAAAAACGTGTCCAAATCTAGAGAATACACACAGATATTCACAGGCACACACAGCCTCGTGCACGTGTGTCGACCCATCTAGGAGATCGTGTGACCACCCTAGAGCCTCGTGCTCGTGTCCAGAGGTAGTCTAGGTATAGGGGTAGGTGTCTAGGTGCCTGCATAGTGTCCACGAAGTTCGTGTCCAAGTGGTTCGTGCGTATCAGAACATGTTTTAACAGTGTCCCAGTGCAGTACGAATTCAGTGTAGATGGGATTTCGTGTCCGACACGACACGAACTCGCCCCAAATTTTATGAGCATAGTGACAGTCATGCCCCTGACCTTCCACTAAAGTTTCGTGTCCAATCGTGTCGTGTGCAGCGCACACGACGTGTCCAGTAGCAGGACAGTGCACTGTTTAGTGCACACAGTGAACCGAGCCTCCCCGTGTCCGATTACACCTATCAAACCTCATCAATTTCACCTCAGTCCTAAACACATGTAATCTACATATCATAGGCTACCTAAATATATAATTTATTCTGAAATTGGAGAACAAAAAGTTCTAAGGGGCATTTCGTCGAACACTAATTCAAAAATACCGATACGTGTCCGATTCAGACACGAAATAGACACAATTTTCTACCAAACTTGGGCAACACCTAGGGGAACCCTAAATGGATGAATCTATGGAAAAAAATTGGGAATTTATAGGTGTTTGTCGGGTTTTACCTATTGAGGGTGAAACCTCAATGAAAAGAGCCTCGACTCGACGCCTTCCTTGATTTGCTACGGTTCAAACGTCCTCCAACCTTGCTGGCAAGCCTCCACAAGTCTCCTCTACTGTTGGAGATGATGATGCAATTGATTAGGATCAAATTGGACTTAATTTGGATATTTGGGGAAGAATTTTGGGGAGGAACTATTAGGGTTCTAAGTAAATGTAAAAGAGGCAAAAGGCTTTCTTAAGGATCCTTTATAGGAAGGGGGGGCACTTGATGGCTGGTCATCTAGGGGAATTAGGGTTTGTTTAGGTATAGATGAGTGGCTAAGGTCATTCCACCCAATTTCAAGCCTTCCTATTGGTTCAAAGCTTTCTTTTTCACAAATATCCTAAGAAAAATATCCTACTAGAATAATATCTAGATATTACTAACCTTGGCACTTAGTAGGAATGTTCTAACGTCAAGACTAATCTAGGTTAGGTTAAACTTCTAGGTTAAGACTTAACTAAAAGATTAGCACAATATTTAATTAATCAAAATTACAATTTCATAAAATTATCAAAATGACCAAAATACCCTTAGGCTAAAAGTTGTAATTAGTCATCCTAATCACATGACTAGGCTCCCTTGGTCATGGTTAGTCTCTAGGCTTAGCCAAACTCTAGGGTTTCACTAGTCAATCATCAAAATCACAAGTCGTGGTTTTAAATAGTTTCAAATTAACTAAAAATCACCAAAAATCATAACATGGTTTAAATATTATTATTAAATAATTATAATTACAAAATTTCAAAATTACCATCATTTTAGAAATTGGGTGCTACAAGTACATCTTGATTCCACTTGATAGTATAAAAATGAGAATAATTATTCCAGATTATCACTACATGTATTTATTTTTAGGTTATTAAGTGGTAGGGATGTAATTCAGACGGACTAGATCTGAGTCCAGGTAAACCTGCTAATGAGTTGGATTAGGGTTGAAGATACAAAAACTGGATTGGATTCGAATTCACGTATCTGGATACTCAAAGATAACATATATATATATATAATATATATATATATATATATATATATATATATATATATATATATATATATATATATATATATATATAGAGAGAGAGAGAGGAGAGAGAGAGAGAGAGAGACTTTTGCATCCCCCAAGCGTTCTCTCTTTCACATCCGTTGGATCTTGTTTAAGTTATATAATCTTAACCATTGAAAAATCAACGGTTAAGATTAGATGACTTAAAAAAAGATCCAATAGGTGTTATCATGGGGATGCTTGGGGGATGCAAAAGTGAGGTGATGTTGATCCCTCCTCATATATATATATATATATATATATATATATATATATATATATATATATATATATATATACTGTAAATTGCTGAGATGCCCAGTTTCGAGGTGGGTGTTTATGAAAAACCCACCCGCATGGTGGGTTTTATGAAATACCCAACATTATGTATTTTCACGTTAAATATTTCAAGATTTCTTTTAGATGCTCTGTATTTACAAAATTGCCATTTTGATAATACCATAGCTAACCCTTCGCGCAAATTTGGTCATATATATATATATATATATATATATATATATATATATATATATATATATATATATATATATATATATATATATATATATCTGTGTGTGTGTGTGTGTATTTGAATTCACAAACTCATAGTTTGATTGCGATTTTCGTCTTTTTCTTCTTCACGAGAGATCTGAATTCCATTGCTCTTATCTCCAGCAGAGATCGCAAAGATCGTTCGTAGTTCACCATGCTTTTCTTCAGTCGAACTCTGATCATCGCTCATCATCATCATCATAATCATCATCATTATCATCATTTTCGTGGAGAGATTTGAAGTTCTTTGGCGGTTAGGTCACTGTGCTCGGTTGTTTGTACTGATATAAAACGAACAACAATGAAAAGTATGATATCAATCAATATATACTTTAAAGAAAGAAGGAAAAAAAGATCATTCTTCGTGATCTTAACACGGGGAATGGTCATTCTCCGTGATTTTAACACGGGGAATGGCCATCCTGCATTCTAACACGGGAAATGACCAATCTACGTGATTTTAACACGGAGAATTACTATTCTCCTGCATGTTAACACGGGAATAACCATTCTCCGTGATCTTATCATGGGAAAGGCCATTCTCCGTGATTTTAACACGGGAAATGACCATTCTCCTGCATTCTAACATGGGGAATGGCCATTCTCCGTGATTTTAACACAGAGAATGACTATTCTCCTGCATGTTAACCCGAGAATAGCCATTCTCCAGGATTTTAACACGGAGAATGACCATTCTCCGTGATTTTAAAACGGGGAATGTGCCATTCCCCGTAATTTTAACACAGGGAATGGCCATTCTCCGTAATTTTAATACGGAGAATGACTATTCTCCTGCATGTTAATACGAGAATAGCCATTCTCCGTGATCTTAACACGGAGAATGGTCATTCTTCGTGATTTTACAACGGGGAATGGCCATTCTCCGTGATTTTAACACGAAGAATGGTCATTCTCTGTGATTTTACAATAGGGAATGGCCCGGAGAATGGTCATTCTTCTGCATTCTAACACTTTGAAGGGGGACTTGTAGAAGATACAACAAAAACATACAACAAAAAAGATTTTAACAGAACATACAACAAAAAAGATCACAAAAAGTTCTTTTATTAAAAATCACACCTACAAAGGTCTATTATAGATTCTTTGTGATTATATGGAAAGAACTCCTAAAGATCTACAATGGGGTTAGTCTTCACACAATGATCGTAGGACTCTTTTGTGAGAACTAAGCAATTGTTGCTCTATACTGAATAGCTCCATAACTTTTACCCTTGCGGCAAGAGACTACAGATAGAATATGTGAATATAGTCGCCATCAAGGTCTGCGCCCACAGAACCCCTCAGACGTACAGTGAGCCATTACCACGTCAGAGCAGTCCACTTCCTGAAGTAGCTATTGGCTCACGGAAGCTCCTGTGGCTCTTCCAGCCTAACAAAGGCCACTACCAAAATAAGCCATATCAGCGACGAAATTAGCGACGCCAACTTAAAACTTTGCTAATATTTCTGGAATTAGCGACGCCAAAAGTAAGCGTCACAACACGTCGCTGATAGCGACAAACAACGACATATTACGACTACCTTTAGTGTAATAAAAAGCAACGTCGTTGATTTGTCGGAAAACGTCGCCAGTTTTTTTAGTTCAGCGACGTTTAGCGTCGTAAAGCTTATGGCATCGCCGAATATTAAAGGAAAGTCGACGCTTTGCGACGTATTTACAGACGTGGCTAACTTGCTGCTAAATAGGGTTTCCTCGGTTCGACTTTTCATTTCTCCCTCTAACCAAATTTTTTGTTCCCGCCCCTCTTTCCCCGACCTCGATGACAGCCCTACCCCCTTCCCTCCGGCGCCGCTCATCCTTCTCCTCCACCGCGAGCCCCTTCTCCTCCCTCCGGCGAGCCCCTTCTCCTTCTCCTCCTCCACCGCGAGCCCCTTCTCCTCCTCCACCGCGAGATCCTCCTCCTCCACCACCGAACTTGTCCTCCTTCTCCTCCTCCACCACCGCGAGGAGACTGAAGGTAAACCCTAACCCTAATTGAGGTGTTTTTCGTGTCCAAAATGGACACGGAGACACATTACGACCATGTGTTCACTGATATAGTATGTTCGTGAGGTTTTGGACACTTTGTGTCCATTTGTTGGACACGTGGACACCCCCAAGCATGAATATATATGTATTTCACCTCTGTACACTTAATCCCCTACTTACACTTGTGTATTTTCGTATTAATTTAGATTTGCATATTGGGTTTGGGTTTCGATATAGTGTTTGATACATTGTTTCACCTTGCAACATTCCTACACTTAGAGACGTTTAGTACACAACTAATTATTTTATCCTAGTTCGCAAGTGTACTTTTGGGTAATCTAGGTATATTAGTTTACCAATATCCCCAATGGCCGGAGATTTTAAGGATCGCTGTATTGCAAAAAATGATAGCAACACCTATGTAGTTATCAATTGTTTTATGTTATCAATTTATCTGTTTTATCCGCTGCAAAACTTTTACAAAAATAACTATTTTATAAATATACACGAGTACGACTTGTACAGTGCAACATAGACTTGTACGATATCACGTCCGTGGCGACTTATTGATTCGACGGAATCGACGCGAATAAGTATGATTAGATTGTTGTAGAGGGTTTGTGAAACCCAGTTTTATAGTGTGATTATTATTAATATTAAAATATTATTATTATCATTATTAGTATCATTTTTGGGTTTTTAAAATCAATTTCGAAAATAATAAACATGGCTTTTTGTTTGTCGACCAGACCCGAGCCCGGACCCGATTCCCGAACCCAGACCCGGACCTAACCTTTTCTTTGAAAACTGATTCTCTTTAAAAAAAAAATAATAAATATTCATTCTTTTGGATCTGGTCCGAGTAGACCAGATCTCTCCCCTCACCCCCACGTTTTATTCTTCCCACTCTCTTCTCCCCTACAAACACTCACACACCACAGCATCTTTCCCAACTCTCCTTATAACTCCCCACACACAACCCACCACCCCAACTCCACTACTCCATCTCTCTCTCTAATACTTTCTTCAACATAGGAGAAGCTTCTCCCCACCACCTACTTTCTCAAACCCCCTTCACTCTTCCCCACGCGCCCCCATATGCGCCTCTCGGCCCCGAGCACCCCGAGCTCCGCCACCCCCAGAGCTCCCGAGGCCGACCCCGAGCTCCCGTCGGCCACTCGCCCGACATCCCGCTCCCGACGCCGTGCGCCCGCGACCCCGGCCCCGCGCGCGACCCCCTATGCGGCGCCCTCCCCAGCGTCTCGCCGACCTTTCCGGCTGCCCCAACGGCATCGATCCGCGCGACCAGGCCGCAGTCCCGCGTGCGCCCAGCCCGGCGCCCCTCCCGCAGCGCCGGCGCCCCACCGTCGCCGGCCAGTGCGACCCCGCGGCTTCCTGTGCCCTAGCACGCGGACGCTGTTCTACCCGGCGCACCCCGATCACTTGCTTCGCTGTTCTGGACAGCCCTGTCCAGCGCTGTTCGCGGGATTTCGACTCCGATATGTGGATTTGTGCGTCCTGAGTCCGAGGCAACCCTTCGGATTCCGTCATTTTGGGTAATCCCTGGTTAATCACAGTAGTTCGTCCCTCCCCGTGTCGATGATAAGTTGGTCCACGAATTCCCTTTGGGAAATTCGATTTCTGGGTTAACGTCGTTTTCGGGATTTTCCGAGAATCTTCGGAAAGCTTCTGTTAGTTGGTTTTAATTATTTTCGAAACTTTTCGGAAATGGTTTTCTAGATATTTTGGTTTTCGGATCTCTTCGATTTTGTGCTGTGATGGTTTTGGTTTGGTTTCGGATTCCCGAATTCGTTTCGGGTCATTCCGAATTAATTTTGAATGATTGTGGTTATTTTTATATATATTATTGGGATTCCCTGATTTGGGAATTTGTAGAAAAATATTGGCACACTTTCCCAGTTTTTAGGATGACCAAAAATAGAGAAAATGCTGCCGGATTTTCCGTAAAATTTAATTATATTTTTAAAATGATTTTAAAATAGATTTCGGAAAAATATTAATATTTTGGATTTTGGGCGACGACCGTATTGGTCAATGGGCCCTGGCTAAGTGCAAACAAAACCGGCTTCGCCCGGACGTTGAGGCATTAGCCTATATGACGATTGAACCATATCCGAGACTCATTAATATTTAATTTATTTTTTATTATTTATTTTATTCATAATTAAATTGTAGGAAGAATTTAGAACTAACAACCGTTTCGTCTTATTTCAATTTATGTAAATAAATTGTAATGGGCATAAGCCCAGCTGGTTGTTGGCTCTGTGACCTGTATTTTAGTAGCGTAGATTTTCTGTTGATTTGCTGGTTTTGCGAGTTTTTAGCGTACGCGTAAATCAAATAGATAATTATTTCGATATAAAAATTAATAAAGTTTTCTCACATTAAAATTTACAAGTTTTAATATTTAACAACGAACATATTTTTCTCATTAAAATAAGAAATTTAGTTTTATATGTATAATTACGAAAATACAAAGTTTTAATCAAATTAATTTGGTAACGTCGAGTTTTTCCAAAATATAAGTTTAAATGATCTTTTCCTCGTTATTAATTATAACGTACCGATAACCGCGTTTTGTTCGTGTTTAATAAATGAAGATTAAAATTGATTAGGACACAATTAGAGATTCCAACTAGTATAGTTAGCTTGGTAACCCTGGATTCTGAGTCAATTTCTCGAATGTAGGAATTCGAGGACGATCATAAATCCCATCACGAAGTCTTCAACCTTTCCAGTCCAGTCCATTTTGAGGCAAGTATATTTTGTGTTAGTTTACAGTTATTTAATAATCGCTTTACTGCAAGTTTAAACCACGATGCAACACGGAACTCTCCCTGAGAGCATTGACTGTAACTACTGTAACTACTGTAACTGTTTGGGGACTGGGGGAGTAGTGTAATGAGTATGACCACATCCAAACTACTGTAACTACTGTAACTATATTAGCTTACCCCTCATACACACGGGGATAAGCCGTATCTGAACTGTAACAAACCCAAGCCGGTCATTTTCATTGTCTATTCAAATCACACTGTTTTACTGTTAAAAAACTGTTCATTTCCAAATTGTTTAAAAAGTGCATGATTCTATTATTATTTCAACTGTCAAATTAGCAAGAATTGTACTTTGCTCCCTCCTGACTGGAGATACATTTTTAGGGGACTATGAGGATACTGAGCTGTTATACAACAGCTATTACGACCCGGTTCTGTATCCCGTGGTGCTGCCAGAGTCCCCTTTGGAGGACGCGGGACCTGAGGCCGACGAGCCGAACGCCTAGCTAGATTTTCTGTTTCTAGATTTGTTGTTTTAGAATTTTGTAATTTGATTTCAGCTTTTAATTCAGTTCTTTCACTTTCCAGTTGTATCTATTTAAAGGTTTAATAAAGTTTTAAATTCCCGAATATTGAGTTGTGACAAATATAAATATTGTTGTGGTTACCTGCTAATGGAACAGCTTACTGCCGCCGTCTCAACAACGGTGCAGGCTGGGCATGATCCGGTTCGACCCAATTATTTGGGATCGGGTCGTGACATGTTTTTAGTGGTGGCCCATGCAGGTCCAAAACAACAACTTAGGAAAAACATACCTAGAAACAATTAGAACACTAGAACATTGATTTGTCACAACGTAGGTCCGAATTATATATAAATAAATATTTTTGTTTGATTATAGACTAGTAGGCTACCTTGCTTATGTTTGCAACCTAAACCTTCCAGAATATAACCAAGGAAAAAACCAATCCTGCTGGCGATGAGGTGTCATCTCCGGATCATACCCCATCTCCTCAACCAAGTCCAGGGTTTATGTCACGCCCCAGAACCAGAATACTGGAGAGCGGGGGCAGACATAGCCAGTTACATATAACGGAATGGAATCCACACCGCTATACGGTCACGGCTGTCTAGATATGTAAGGGTTTCACTACAATCCATCAGTCTCTTAAGGTCATAAAATAACCTATTGTCTCAATCTCAACCAACTAATAATAGTTTAAAGATGTCAGACCACCAAATACACAATAGTAAGGCATCCCATATATTATATATTCGGAATGATCATGAAGCTAGTCGTTACAAAATGTGAGGACTAGCAAGAGTTCAGTCATACATGATCAACCCTCCGGGGCTTGTCACTCATGTTATAGCCCGTAGGCAGACAGTAAGTAAGTACAATCGAGCTAACACTTGTTCGTCGGCTAAACGCCTCAAAAGAATAATTTATAATATTACAGTGGAAGAACAAAAAGAAACCCACTCGATGCCCTGGTTACGCCTGGTGACCACCATCGGGCTGAAAAGCAGGGAGATCCTTTGGTGCTGCTCCGGTATCTGGCCATACAAAACCAGCTGGGTCAGATCCCAGAAAGAGCAAGTGCCACAAATGAGGCTTCACTTAAGAACTAAAACCAACAAATTATTACCATTCAATATGTAAGAAAACAACAATAAGTAACACAGATTGAGGTTTGTGCACTACCAATGCACTTATCCCAATCAGAGAAAAAAATTAAGTGAAGCATCATTGACATACGATAACTGGAGAATCATGCTAAATAAAATATAGCTGGACAATATATGAAGAGAAGACGAAGGTACTATTCCGGAAGCCAGGTTACAATCCTTAAACCAAACAAGGACCGAGATTGTAACCCTTCGCCTGAACAGAACTTAGTCTCTGATCATTTATTGCTAAAGGTGACAATCATTCAGGTGAAAATGAGAGAGTACAATAATAATAGTGACAATGAAGAGTACAATACGCTAGGGTGACAATAGAGTACAATCATTATAGTAACAATCTGCAGTGACAATCATTCAATCATTCTGGTACAATCTTTCAATCAATTACTTCTAGACAATACTATACTAGACTAGACTCCATCCAAGCAATCACGGCCAATCATTGCCTACGGCTTTCTACATTAACTAACTAGGGTTATCACAATCCTAGTTACTAGCAAGATGCAATGAGATGCTCCAAGTAGTCACAGGCCCTGCATCTATCCAGGTTATCCAGGCGAACATTATAGTGACAATTTAGAGAGTACAATGCATTAGAGTGACAATAGAGTTCAATCATTTAAGTGACAATGGTGGGTGCCCCACATAACAGTGGGCTGGAAATGTGCCCTACTCGTCGGCAGACTACAAGTCCAAACATTTACGGCCGGGATAACGGGATCGCCTGTAACTGGAAAACATCTCTTCATGTCTAGTGAATTATACTAGTCATTAACCTTAGTCCATTTCAGTAGGTACTCCTGACCGTGGTACTCAGGAGTCCCCTCCTAGACATGATGCAAGACAGGACTGGATTATTTGTACAAGCACAATCGCCCACGGTGTCCAGGTTACTTATACGGGTTAGGTCATGTCAGGTAGCCGTCGCAACAGTTGTTCAAGATATATCAGGTCAGGTTATCATGCCAAGTGTACTTTGTCAGGAGTGCGCCACGGCGGGCCACTATCATGTCATGTCAGTTATCATTTCAATTATGTCAATGCGGCTCAGGAGGGTTCATTCCATGCGGCTCAGGGGGATGAATTCATGCGGCTTAGGAGAATGGATTCGGGCGGCTGAAGGGTATCAGTCGTATGCGGCCAGTGGTAAGGAAGGGGCATATGCGGCTCAGCCAGAGCACCCCATGCGGCTGGGGAGATATGAGTCCATGCGGCTGGAGGGAAACCAAGCTTATGCGGCTGGCAGGGAGAGTGGATCCTTATGCGGCCAGCGGGGGAGTAGTTCTCCTGCGGCCGAGAAGACACGGGTCCATACGGCTCAGGTAGATTAGGCTCATGCGGCTGGGGAACAATATACGGCAGGATCAACTCATGCCGCTGGGTAAGGACTAGTCCCCATGCGGCCAGGCAAAACAGGACGCATGCGGCTCAGTCCAATGCGGCTGGAAATGGGTGGGTCTTCATGTGGCTAGGATTCAATCAAGGGTTCATGCGGCTAAAATAACCAATCAAGTCCATACGGCCCGAGTTAAGTCACAAGCGGTTAAAATAATGGTCCTAAGTCTTGCGGCTGGTATTGAAAGTTCACGCGACCGAGGATTAAACCTTCATGCGACTGAGGAGTTAGTCCCTGCGCCATAGGCCATACGACTAAACAGTGCAGCAAGGCTTATACGGCAGGAAAGAAACTTGCCGCATAAAGACTATGCGGCTAAGTTCATGCGGCTGTGAACAGTCCTTCTTCTCCATCCTTCCGAAGAGAAGAACTCTTCAAGCCATGGCTCCCAAGCTCCATGAACCTTTCATCCAGAGTCCAAATCTGAACTTCCATAGGTCAAGATAGGGTAGAACGAGATTCTCTACAATATGGAACCATCAAAACTCGAAAATAATAAGATTAAATAGATCAAAATCCAAGAATTTCAAAAATAAAGTAAACTTAAATCTACAAGAATCTAGCCATGGAAAGTAAAAATGCCAAGTACTAAAGTAAGTTAAAAAGCTGTAAGGAAGAGAACGAAGCAATAAAATTAGAGTTCCTCCATAAAGCAAGTTGCACTTGCCTAGACCTCTCTCTCTCTCCCTCTCGCTGGTAGGTGAAGGAGTTAATGGAGGAAAGAAAAGAGTAATGAAGAGAGAGAAGGAAGTGGGGGTTAATAAATGATAGTGGTGGTGGTAGGTAGGTGGTTCCCCTATGGTTCATAATGAACCAAGCAAACCAAACCAAGCTGAACCAACCCAAGAATAAACCAAGCCAAGATAAACCAAGGTGAACCAAGTCAAGGCCAATAAACTCTCTCTCTCTAGCAATTTAAACCAATTGAATCATGAAATAAACCAAGCCTCACTAATCCAAAAATAAACCAATGAACCATTAAAACCATTTAAACTATCAATGCCAATAAAACCAAGTCAATGCAAAATAAACCAAGATAACTAATTATGACTGAATAAAATATGGGTCCAAAACACGTATACGTACACTAAATACGTATCGCGAATTTGGGACATTACATCCTACCCACCTTAAAAGAATTCCGTCCTCGGAATTTAATCAAGTGGCTAGGGATGCAAGAGGAAGCTATTCTATCTTAGGCAATCTACTACTATCAATCAATCATACAATCATTCATGCAAGCAAGGATTCGAAGCGTATGGCATAAGGAAGATACTACACCTGACGAGCCAAGCCGATTGGGATAACGTGATCGGATATCATCCTCACACTCCCACGTTTGACTCTCCTAAGGAGCGATGAACTCAAGCAAACACGAACTAAACTAATAGTCTTGCGCTTGAGGTCTCTCTCTTTGGTCAAACATGGACACGGGCCTATCCTCATACGAAAAGGTTGGTACCAATAACCAGTTTCGAATGACCTAGGATATGGCTCAGGTCCGGGATGTACCGTTGTAATTAGGATACATGAAATACGTCATGCACCTCGCATAATGACGGTAGAAAAGCAAGATGAGAGGACACATATACCTCTCGGCCAATTCTGAACCTGAGCCTGGGCTAAGGCAAACTGCTGCGGGTTCTATTGCTGGAAAGTCTGGGCCTGAGTCGGCAATGGCCTCGGGAACGGAAACTGCTGTTGCTGGTGAACTGGAGCTGGTGCTGGTGCTGGTCCCCTAACCGAGGGACTAGATACTATTAATGCTGAATCAACTCTGAATGGGCAGGACCCCACCCTATGGTCCGGTGCTCCACACAATAAACACAATCCCAACGCCTTACGACACTCCGCTTCTACGTGTCCAGGCTTCCTACAATAAGAACAGCCCACGACGGAAGACTGTGCTTGCTTCTGTTTCTGCTGAGAGTACGTCGGGGTTGAGTGCTGAACCGACGTCACTGAGGCCGCTCGCCTCGGAGCTCCAATAGTCAAAGCCCTGGCTGCCGGGGCTGGGGCTGAAGACTGATTCATTTGACTATGGGACCGCTTCCGACCTCCGGTCCTGTCTACTATTCTCTGGGAGGTATACTCGTACCTCCTTGCTGCTCGCAACACCGCATCATAGGTCTGATGCTCGAACTGTTCTACTGCCAATATAATCTCCAGGTGAAGTCCCTGCTGGAACCTCTGCGCTCTGTCAAACTCGGTTGCCACCAAGGTGGGAGCAAACCGACTGAGTCTGGAAAACTCGGCCGCATAACCGTCGACCGTCCTCCCCATCTGCTTAAGATTACTGAACCTGGTCTGTAAGCAATACCGAGCCACTGCATCATAATACTTGGTCTGGAACTTTTCGCTGAACACTGCCCAGGAGACAGGTGTTGCCAATCCTACTGCTTGTACGGCCCACCAACTGCGGGCTAGATCCAACAACTATAGGTGCACCACAGCCACCTTCTCGTCTTCTGAAATCTTTGCGGCTTCGAGAATCACCTCTATATCTTGTAGCCAAGCATCGGCAGCAATGGCATCCTCGCTGCTATCGAAGAATGGAGGGTTCAGGCGCTTGAAACTGTTGACCGCACTGTTCCCTCGGGGACCACTTCTATTCAGAGCATCTTGTACTACTTGGTGCAGGGCATCTCCCTGACGATCTTAGGACGCAAGCAACTCACGGATGAGTCCTACCAAGCCTCCATCCTCTGACCCTGCTGGCTGGACGGGCTGAACTGGCGGTACTGGTTCTCCAGGAGGCACGGCTCGGGAGGCTGCTGCTGAGGACTGAACTCCTTCTGGCTGATCAACAGGAACGATGTCACTGAAGCAAATGACATCAGGGATATTAAGGAAGGACCAGGATAGATCAATGATACAAGCATGTTATCAAGTCAGGAATTCAAGGAGATATGAATATACGAGTGGAGATCAAAGGAGAGTACAGATTGAGACATCTATTCGGTAAACCCTCACACATCTTGATTTACAAGACCTGCATGGGCCACCACTTAAACCATGTCACGCCCCAGAACCAGAATACTGGAGAGCGGGGGCAGACATAGCCAGCTACGTATAACGGAATGGAATCCATACCGCTATACGGTCACGGCTATCTAGATATGTGAGGGTTTCACTACAATCCATCAGTCTCTTAAGGTCATAAAATAGCCTATTGTCTCAATCTCAACCAACTAATAATAGTTACAAGATGTCAGACCACCAAATACACAATAGTAAGGCGTCCCATATATTATATATTCGGAACAATCATGAAGCTAGTCGTTACAAAATGTGAGGACTAGCAAGAGTTCAGTCACACATGATCAACCTCCCAGGGCTTGTCAATCATGTTACAGCCCGTAGGCAGACAGTAAGTAAGTACAATCGAGCTAACACTTGCTCGTCGGCTAAACGCCTCAAAAGAATAATTTACAATATTACAGTGGGAGAACAAAAAGAAACCCACTCGATGCCCTGGTTACGCCTGGTGACCACCATCGGGCTGAAAAGCAGGGAGATCCTTTGGTGCTGCTCCGGTATCTGGCCATACAAAACCAGCTGGATCAGACCCTAGAAAGAGCAAGTGCCACAAAGGAGACTTCACTTAAGAACTAAAACCAACAAATCATTACCATTCAATATGTAAGTAAACAATAATAAGTAACACAGATTGAGGTTTGTGCACTACCAATGCACTTATCCCAATCAGAGAAAATAATTAAGTGAAGCATCATTGACATACGATAACTGGAGAATCATGCTAAATAAAATATAGCTGGACAATATATGAAGAGAAGACGAAGGTACAATTCCGAAAGCCAGGTTACAATCCTTAAACCAAACAAGGACCGAGATTGTAACCCTTCGCCTGAACAGAACTTAGTCTCTGATCATTTATTGCTAAAGGTGACAATCATTCAGGTAAAAATAAGAGAGTACAATAATAATAGTGACAATGAAGAGTACAATATGCTAGGGTGACAATATAGTACAATCATTATAGTAACAATCTGGAGTGACAATCATTCAATCATTCTGGTACAATCTTTTAATCAATTACTTCTAGACAATACTATACTGGACTAGACTCCATCCAAGCAATCACGGCCAATCATTGCCTACAGCTTTCTACATTAACTAACTAGGGTTATCACAATCCTAGTTACTAGCAAAATACAATGAGATGCTCCAAGTAGTCACAGGCCCTGCAGCTATCCAGGTTATCCAGGCGAACATTATAGTAACAATTTAGAGAGTATAATGCATTAGAGTGACAATAGAGTTCAATCATTTAAGTGACAATGGTGGGTGCCCTACATAACAGTGGGCTGGAAATGTGCCCTACTCGTCGGCAGGCTACAAGTCCAAACATTTGCGGCCGGGATAACGGGATCGCCTGTAACTGGGAAACATCTCTTCATGTCTAGTGAATTATACTAGTCATTAACCTTAGTCCATTTCAGTAGGTACTTCTGACCGTGGTACTCAGGAGTCCCCTCCTAGACATGATGCAAGACAGGACTGGATTATTTGTACAAGCACAATCGTCCACGGTGTCCAGGTTACTTATACGGGTCAGGTCATGTCAGGTAGCCGTCGCAACAGCTGTTCAAGATATATCAGGTCAGGTTATCATGCCAAGTGTACTTTGTCAGGAGTGCGCCACGGCGGGCCACTATCATGTTATGTCAGTTATCATTTCAATCATGTCAATCAAGTCCAGGACAAAAGGCGTAAGGATATAAAATGAGCGTAAAAATATATAATAATAATAATATAACAAGATAAGGCACGGGAAGTCCATGCGGCTCAGGGGGATGAATTCATGCGGCTTAGGAGAATAGATTCAGGCGGCTGAAGGGTATCAGTCGTATGCAGCCAGTGGTAAGGAAGGGGCATATGCGGCTCAGCCAGAGCACCCCATGCGGCTGAGGAGATATGAGTCCATGCGGCTGGCGGGAAACCAAGCTTATGCGGCTGGCAGGGAGAGTGGATCCTTATACGACCAGCGGGGGAGTAGTTCTCCTGCGGCCGAGAAGACACGGGTCCATGCGGCTCAGGTAGATTAGGCTCATGCGGCTGGGGAACAATATACGGCAGGATCAACTCATGCCACTGGGTAAGGACTAGTCCCCATGCGGCCAGGCAAAACAGGACGCATGCGGCTCAGTCCAATGCGGCTGGAAATGGGCGGGTCTTCATGCGGCTAGGATTCAATCAAGGGTTCATGCGGCTAAAATAACCAATCAAGTCCATGCGGCCCGAGTTAAGTCACATACGGTTAAAATAATGGTCCTAAGTCTTGCGGCTGGTATTGAAAGTTCACGCGACCGAGGATTAAACCTTCATGCGACTGAGGAGTTAGTCCTGCGCCATAGGCCATGCGATTAAACAGTACAGCAAGGCTTATGCGGTAGGAAAGAAACTTACCGCATAAAGACTGTGCGGCTAAGTTCACGCGGCTGTGAACAGTCCTTCTTCTCCATCCTTCCGAAGAGAAGAACTCTTCAAGCTATGGCTCCCTAGCTCCATGAACCTTTCATCCAGAGTCCAAATTCGAACTTCCATAGGTCAAGATGGGGTAGAACGAGATTCTCTACAACATGGAACCATCAAAACTCGAAAATAACAAGATTAAATAGATCAAAATCCAAGAATTTCGAAAATAAAGTAAACTTAGATCTACAAGAATCTAGCCATGGAAAGTAAAAATGCCAAGTACTAAAGTAAGTTAAAAAGCTGTAAGGAAGAGAATGAAGCAATAAAATTAGAGTTCCTCTATGAAGCAAGTTGCACTTGCCTAGACCTCTCTCTCTCTCTCTCCCTCTCGCTGGTAGATGAAGGAGTTAATGGAGGAAAGAAAAGAGTAATGAAAAGAGAGAAGGAAGTGGGGGTTAATAAATGATAGTGGTGGTGGTAGGTAGGTGGTTCCCCTATGGTTCATAATGAACCAAGCAAACCAAACCAAGCCGAACCAACCCAGGAATAAACCAAGCCAAGATAAACCAAGGTGAACCAAGTCAAGGCCAATAAACTCTCTCTCTCTAGCAATTTAAACCAATTGAATCATAAAATAAACCAAGCCTCACTAATCCAAAAATAAACCAATGAACCATTAAAACCATTTAAACTATCAATGCCAATAAAACTAAGTCAATGCAAAATAAACCAAGATAACTAATCATGACTGAATAAAATATGGGTCCAAAATATGTATACGTACACTAAATACGTATCGTAAATTTGGGACATTACAGTTTATTCCCTCGCGGCTGATTGACCGTCTCCATAATGCATCCAGTGGAGTTTTCACTCCACTGGCGATTCCTACCTCTTTTCAAACTGAGTTGCATTTCCTTGGTGGAGTATCCATTTTTGTTGCTCCACCAGTACTAGCAAATACCTCTTAAATGGTTGCCCTATTTCAAGAAATCCTGGAGTTCCAGAAAGCTCAAGATGAAGCCCAGCAGGAATAGATGAATATCACGAGAGAAGACATGAAGAACGTCAATGATGTAGTCTTAGCTATCTTAAACCAAGTTGGAGCGGAACCTCGTCCTAGTAGGGATACCCCTGAATCTAGGAGGAATTTGAGCCCTATCCGGCAGTCATATCGTAAGATGTTATTGGCTTGTGACTACTGCAAGAGGCCTGGTCATCTAGCCGTTAGTTGTCGCAAGAGATTGGGACAATGTTTGGCATGTGGGTCCGCTGAACATCGGGTAAAGGACTGCCCCTTATCTTTCCATCAAACCAGAGCACATATCCCAGCAACACCTGTTAGGCCACAACCTAGGGACTCTCTTCCTATCCAGCAGACCTTGCCTCCTACAATAAGGCATGATGCAGACTCGAGATTCATAGAAGATGAAGCAGTTGGAGACTGCTCATGCAAGAGCCAGAACCATGAAGATTAGTACCTAGGACTGCTGAATAGTATTATCTATTGTTATAAGAAGTTGTAACAGGATGTCCTTAGATCAATCATGAGAGTTTTTGCTGTAATTCTCCACATGAATAAACTTCTTAGTTACACCTTTATGGTAGATGTTTTCCCTGATAGTCTTCCCGGATTACCCCAGATCTAGACATAGAATTCACCATTGACCAAGTCCCCGGCTCTTTCCCTAATTCAAAAAGGGACACTATAGAGTCAACCTGAAGGAGGCCAAGAAGATGAAGGACCAGATAAATGAAGGCTCTAGGATTTATCTAAGATGGAACTTCATCCTAGGGAGTATCTGTCTTGTTAGTGCACAAGAAGGATGGAACAGTACGGATGTGCATCGACTACCGGGCGCAACAGTATCACCATCAAGAACAAGTACCCTTTACCTTGGATCGATGAACTATTTGATCAATTGAGCGGAGCCAAGGTGTTTTCGAAGATTGATCTTAGATCTGGCTACCATCAGATCAGGGTCAGGAAGGAAGATATTCCCAAGACGGTATTCAACACCAAGTATGGGCAGTTTGAATTCTTGGTTAGGCCGTTTGGACTGACGAATGCTCCTGCGGTGTTCATGAACCTTATGAACAAGGTTTTCCATGAATACCTAGATCAAATTGTCGTTGTCTTCATCGATGACATTTTGATCTATTCAAAGACGGAAGAGGAGCATGAAGAGCACCTCAGGAAAGTTCTGGAAACTTTGAGGAAGGAGAAGCGGTATGGAGAAGGAATTTCGGTGGATCCGAAGAAGATAGCCGCTGTTGAGAAGTGGTCTACCCCAAGCTCAGTTGCTGAAATCAGGAATTTCTTGGGCTTGGCTGGCTACTACCGGAAGTTCGTGAAGGGTTTTGCCAGAATTGTTGAGCCGATAACGAAGCTCGCTCGGAAGAATGAAGAGTTCATCTGGACAGAAGATTGCCAGGCATCATTCGTGGAGCTGAAGAAGAGACTTACTACTGCACCAATCCTTGCGCTACCCGCAGGAACTGGTGGTTTCTCAATCTACAGTGATGCCTCAGGTAAAGGACTGGGTTGCGTTCTTCAACAACATGGAAAAGTGATTGCTTATGCATCTAGGCAATTACGGACTCATGAGAAGAACTATCCCACACATGATTTGGAGCTTACAGCAGTGATATTTGCATTGAAGTTTTGGAAGTATTATCTATATGGAAAGAGAGTGGAATTATATACAGACCACAAAAGTCTGAAGTATGTTTTCACTCAGAAGGAGCTGAACATGAGGCAAAGAAAATGGCTGGAGCTGATGAAGGATTTTGGCATCGATCTACAGTACCACCCGGGTAAGGCTAATATGGTCGCAGATGCACTTAGTCGATACCCTATGGCGATGTTTTGACCAAGGAGCGGCACCTGCTAGAGGACATTGAGAAGCTTGGACTGGAGACTATACTGCCTGGAAGGAAGGACCTGGATGCTGATTTATTGTTGATGAAGTTGCAAGTGAGCTCGAGTCTGATGGACAAAAATCAAGGAGACGCAGTTTCAAGACGAGACACTTTGCAAACTTAGATCAAGTGTTGGCAGGAACACTTGAGGGTTTCTCAATCGCCAGCGATGGAGTACTGAAGAATGGTATGAGGCTCTGCGTAGTATCTGGCGAACTGAGGAACGAGCTGATGAAGGAGGCACACCATTCGTAATATTCCATACATCCTGGAGCTAACAAAATGTATCGGAATATACGTACCATTGTTTGGTGGTTTGGAATGAAGAAAGACGTGGCTAGGTATGCTGCTAGATGTTTAATTTGTCAACAAGTAAAAGCTAGCAGACAGAGACCAGCAAGACTATTGCAGCCGCTTGACATTTCGGAGTGGAAATAGGAGCACATAACAATGGATTTTGTGTCGGGACTGCCTCGATCCCAAGGAGGGAAGGATGCCATTTGGGTTATCGTGGACCGACTGACGAAGTCAGCTCACTTTATCCCCTTCAAGATTGGTCTATCCACCGAGAAGTTGGCAGCACTGTACATGCGACACATCTACCGGATTCATGGAGTTTTGGTAAGTATCATATCTGACAGAGATACTTGATTTACCTCTCACTTTTGGAAGAGTTTGCATGACAGTTTGGGAACACAACTGAAGTTCAGCACCGCCTACCGTCCCCAGACTGACGGGTAATCAGAGAGAACAATCCAGACGCTAGAAGACATGCTGAGATCCTGTGTCTTAGAATTTGGAGGGTCTTGGGAAGACCATTTATACTTGGTAGAGTTCTCCTACAAACAACAGCTACCAAGCTAGTATTGGTATGACACCGTTCGAGGCACTCTATGGACGTCGTTGCCGCACTCCACTTGCTTGGGACGACGTCAGAGAACGAGCGTTGCTTGGACCTGAGAAGGTGACCGATGCAGCAGAGAAGGTGAGAATGATCAGAGACAAGCTCAGGATTGCCTAAGACCGACAGAAGTATTGGGTTGATAGTAGTCGTCGACCAGTGGAGTTTGAAGAAGGAGATAGCATTTCTGTGAAATTTTCTCCTACCAGAGGAACAATCAGTTTTGACGGAGCTGGGGAAAAATTGAGGCCAGGTACGTCAGGCCATTTGAAGTTTTAAGACGAGTTGGAAGTAGCGTACCGGTTAGCTCTACCGGCTAATCTTGAGAGTGTGCAACGTCTTCTACGTATCATAGCTCAGACACTATATTCCGGATCCGAGTCACATATTGGATAATTCAGAGCTGAAGATTGGACTCAACCTTTCAGTGCCAGAGAAACCAGTTGCAAGCGTAGTCAGAGGTGAGAAGAAGATCAGAATTTGAGCCATCGCATAAACTCCTATTTCTTATCTTTTTGTTCTAAACTTGACTGATGCTGCTAAGTTAGCCTAGTTTTGCAAGCTATCTCTTTATCAAGCTTGATCATGACAGTATTTTATTGGGTGCACCCACTAATATATTGTCTAATCAGGACCGGTGCATGATGGTCTGATCAACCTCGTGTACTTTGGTTCGCTTTTGTATTTTTCTGCATGGATGATATCATAAATGAAACTTGTCCCTAAACCATCTCATCCACGACTGCCATGGAAATTCTTGTTGTTGGACCGGAGTTACGGGCGCAGTACCCGTACCTGTTTGATTTTCCTACCCTACCTTTTAAATTTCGAGGACGAAATTTTCTAAGGAGGGAAGATTATGAAACCCAGTTTTATAGTGTGATTATTATTAATATTAAAATATTATTATTATCATTATTAGTATCATTTTTGGGTTTGTAAAATCAATTTTGAAAATAATAAACATGGCTTTTTGTTTGTTGGCCAGACCCGAGCCCGGACCCGATTCCCGAACCCAGACCCGGACCTAACCTTTTCTTTGAAAACTGATTCTCTTTAAAAAAAAAAAATTCATTCTTTTGGATCTGGTCCGAGTGGACCAGATCTCTCCCCTCACCGCCACGTTCTATTCTTCCCACTCTCTTCTCCCCTACAAACACTCACACACCACAGCATCTTTCCCAACTCTCCTTATAACTCCCCACACACAACCCACCACCCCAACTCCACTACTCCATCTCTCTCTCTAATACTTTCTTCAACAGAGGAGAAGTTTCTCCCCACCACCTACTTTCTTAAACCCCCTTCACTCTTCCCCACGCGCTCCCATCTGCGCCTCTAGGCCCCGAGCACCCCGAGCTCCGCCACCCCCAGAGCTTCCGAGGTCGACCTCGAGCTCCCGTCGGCCACTCGCCCGACATCCCGCGCCCGACGCCGTGCGCCCGCGACCCCGGCCCCGCGTGCGACCCCCTGTGCGGTGCCCTCCCCAGCGTCTCGCCGACCTTCCCGGCCGCCCTAGCGGTGTCGATCCGCGCGACCCGGCCGCAGCCCCGCACGCGCCCAGTCCGGCGCACCTTCCGCAGCCCCGGCGCCCCACCGTCGCCAGCCAGTGCGACCCCACGGCTACCCGTACCCTAGAACGCGGACGATGTTCTCCCCGGCGCACCCAGATCACTTGCTTCGCTGTTCTGGACAGCCCTGTCCAGCACTGTTCGCGGGATTTCGACTCCGATCTGTGGATTTGCGCGTCCCGAGTCCGAGGTAACCCTTCGGATTCTGTCATTTTGGGTAATCCCTTGTTAATCACAGTAGTTCGTCCCTCCCCGTGTTGATGATGAGTTGGTCCACGAATTCCCTTTGGGAAATTCGATTTCTGGGTTAACGTCGTTTCCGGGATTTTCCGAGAATCTTCGGAAAGCTTCTGTTAGTTGGTTTTAATTATTTTTGAAACTTTTCGGAAATGGTTTTCTAGATATTTTGGTTTTCGGATCTCTCCGATTTTGTGCTGTGATGGTTTTGGTTTGGTTTTGGATTCCCGAATTCATTTCGGGTCATTCCGAATTAATTTTGAGAATGATTGTGGTTATTTTTATATATATTATTCGGATTCCCTGGTTTGGGAATTTGCAGAAAAATATTGGCACACTTTCCCAGTTTTTGGGTTGACCAAAAATAGAGAAAATGCTGCCGGATTTTTTGTAAAATTTAATTATATTTTTAAAATGATTTTAAAATGGATTTCGAAAAAATATTAATATTTTGGATTTTGGGCGACGACCGTATTGGTCAATGGGCCCTGGCTAAGTGCAAACGAATCCGGCTTCGCCCGGACGTTGAGGCATTAGCCTATATGACGATTGGACCATATCTTAGACTCATTAATATTTAATTTATTTTTTATTATTTATTTTATTCATAATTAAATTGTAGGAAGAATTTAGAACTAACAACCGTTTCGTCTTATTTCAATTTATGTAAATAAATTGTAATGGGCATAAGCCCAGCTGGTTGATGGCTCTGTGACCTGTATTTTAGTAGCGTAGATTTTCTGTTGATTTGCTGGTTTTGCGAGTTTTTAGCGTACGCGTAAATCAAATAGATAATTATTTCGATATAAAAATTAATAAATTTTTCTCACATTAAAATTTACAAGTTTTAATATTTAACAACGATCATGTTTTTCTCATTAAAATAAGAAATTTAGTTTTATATGTATAATTACGAAAATACAAAGTTTAAATCAAATTAATTTGGTAACGACGAGTTTTTCCAAAATATAAGTTTAAATGATCTTTCCCTCGTTATTAATTATAACGCACCGATAATCGCGTTTTGTTCGTGTTTAATAAATGAAGATTAAAATTGATTAGGACACAATTAGAGATTCCAACTAGTATAGTTAGCTTGGTAACCCTGGATTCTGAGTCAATTTTTCGAATGTAGGAATTCGAGGACGATCCTAAATCCCATCACGAAGTCTTCAACCTTTCCAGTCCAGTCCATTTTGAGGCAAGTACATTTTGTGTTAGTTTACAGTTATTTAATAATCGCTTTACTGCAAGTTTAAACCACGATGCAACACGGAACTCTCCCTGAGAGCATTGACTGTAACTACTGTAACTACTGTAACTGTTTAGGGACTTGAGGAGTAGTGTAATGAGTATGACCACATCCAAACTACTGTAACTACTGTAACTATATTAGCTTACCCCTCATACACACGGGGATAAGCCGTATCTGAACTGTAACAAACCCAAGCCGGTCATATTCATTGCCTATTCAAATCACACTGTTTTACTGTTAGAAAACTGTTCATTTCCAAATTGTTTAAAAAGTGCATGATTCTATTATTATTTCAACTGTCAAATTAGCATGAATTGTACTTTGCTCCCTCCTGACTGGAGATACATTTTTAGGGGACTATGAGGATGCTGAGCTGTTATACAACAGCTATTACGACTCGGTTCTGTACCCCGTGGTGATGCCAGAGTCCCCTTTGGAGGACGTAAGACCTGAGGCCGATGAGCCGAACGCCTAGCTAGATTTTCTGTTTCTAGATTTGTTGTTTTAGAATTTTGTCATTTGATTTCAGCTTTTAATTCAGTTCTTTCACTTTCTAGTTGTATCTATTTAAAGGTTTAATAAAGTTTTAAATTCCCGAATATTGAGTTGTGACAAATATAAATATTGTTGTGGTTACCTGCTAATGGAACAGCTTACTGCCGCCGTCTCAACAACGGTGCAGGCTGGGCATGATCCGGTTCGACCCAATTATTTGGGATCGGGTCGTGACAGGGTTGATGTTACTAAAGAGAAATACAATATGTTTGTTCTAGAGGGTTGATGTTACTAAAGAGAAATACAATTTGTTTGTTGTAATGGATTGATAGTATTATTCAAACACCTCTGAAATCCAAGAGCCATCAGGGTACACTAGAGGTCTCTCGCCACTGTAATAGAATTGGTTTTAGTTATGATGTATAGGTGTGTATTGGACACAAAGCAGAAAGGACAGGACGAGAAGAACTCCATATACATATTTTGGTGAGTGTTTTTGCCTAATACAAGTTTGACACTAACCAGTTTGAAGCATCTTTGTGCTTCCTAGGTTTAAGTTGGGGCTCACATAAGTACAACAAGAAGTAAAAGAGATAGGAAATGTTAGTTAATATAAGTTGTCATTATATAAAAGCCTTCTATATCCGTCCTACATCTGGAACTATGCGCAAACCAGGAACTATCTCTGGAGTATAGGAAGATTAATAAAATTTTACTAAACCCCTAGTTCTCTTTATTGTTGAAGTATATGAACTAATTAGTCAACATCTATTTGTTGAAGTATGGTACTCCATTCTTCGTAAGTTCTAGCTATATATGTCTCAAGATCCAATACTCAAAAATCCCAAGAAGAAGAAGAAGAAAAGAATAAAATGACATCGCTCAACACCCTATGACAACTCCATGAATAAAGTAGACGATCCTCCATACAAGTCTTCCTTCATCTATTGTCTTAAAGTGTGAGTTCTACAGTATGGTTCTCTTTGTAGAATTGTGTCTTATTTTAGACAACAAGGGTTTCCTATTTTTACAGGTAACATGGCAACATGTGTAAGGGAACATGTAGGTGTGTGTTTGTGTTTGAAAGGGAGTGTCACAAGAGTAAGACGTGAGCATGTGTTAGTATTTTGAGCTGTGAGAGTGTTTGTTCTATTGAGGTTAGTGTTTGTTACAATTATATTATTTGTGACTATTGTTCTTACCAGATGGCACCCATGACCAGAGGAGCGACACGTCGTTTGAGGGAAACAGTAAATGCTGAGGTGGCTTCTCCTACAGTTAAGGAGGAAGTGGCACCGGTTGCTAGTGAGACCGGGAGTTCTATTCATCCAGCACCGGTAGCTAGTGAGACCGGGAGTTCTATTCGTGCAACACTTGCAAGGGACGACATCTCTCCTCACGCCAAAGATCTCGCTTTTTCGAGGTGGTTGCGTGATCGTATCACTGAGCGTTTGCGTGAGCTGCGTGGTTCTCATTAGCTATTAGTACTTATTTATATTGGGTTGTTTTTGTATTAGACTATTTGTATTGGACTACATATATGAATTAGTACTGTGTCAATCTCTGGATTGTATTGGACTACGACATGGTGATCAGGACATAGTCCCTACAGCCATTCGACTGGCGAGGCAGAAACTATGTATCCGTAGATAAAGTTGACTGTCCTCCGACCCTCATCCCTCGGCAATGATGATACGACAACCAACTAGAGAGGATACTCTGAGAGATCCATCTGAGTAGGACGTATACTCTGAGAGATCACCTTTACAAGAATGATATCAGTAGTGGGATTGAGTGTTGGAGGAGATATTATCAGAGTATACGTCCTACTCAGATGGGTCTCTCACCATTAATATTTTTTTCTGACGGCATGGTGGATGTGCTCCCTCAACAGATTCTTGCTCCGAGCCAAAACTTTGTCCCGGAGCTCAAGTGGACATCCTTCGTGTAGAGCTCGAGTGAGAGGTTCCTGACAGCATGGTGGTCTCTTTTGTCAAAGTATCCGTGCTCATCCCACATTGGTTGTGGGACGAGCACGGATACTTTGACAAAGGAGACCACCATGCTGTCAGGAACTGTAAAACCCGTAATTTCAGATAATTATTTATAATTTAATTAGCTAATATAATTAATTATTAGTTGTTAATTTAGAAAATTGCATTTTTAGAAAAAAAATTTAAAACTAGAAATTTTATCAAAACATGTAATTTTCTAATTAATTATTATTATGTTACTAAGATTAAAATTATTATTTTTCAAACTTGGACTTTTTGATTGTCAGGCCCAGACCCGAACCCGTCTAGAACCCTTAAAATTTTCAGTTAATTAACTTATTAATATAAATTATTTATTTAGGAAAATGGTATCATTAATAAATTCCTGGATTTTGGTTTGGTCTGACCCGTCCCGAACCTATTTCGGACTCATCTCGATCCATTTTGGAAATTAAATCCTAATTCGATTTTATTCTTAAAATCCATTAGTTATAATAATTAGAATATGACTCGGTCTCAAACATGTTTTTAATAAAAATTTCTTTTTATTAAACTTTAACTTTCTCTTTCCTCTTTATTGTTAAGGAAAAGGAATTTTCTTTCCTTCTCTGTCGTTCGGCTATGGCAGACCCCTCGGTACCAAACCGCCCGACTCCTCCCATCCCGAAACCGCCAGCCACCGTCGACTACTCCTCTTCCGAAACCCCCAATTTATCTCTCTATATAAACCCCAGCCTCTTCTTCCTTTCTCCACACCCAAACCCTTTTTTTTTCCTCCACTCGAGCCCTAGCCGGAGCTCCGACCAAGCCTCTCGGCGAGCCCCGCGGCCCCGTGCGCGTCGAACTCCCGACCGCCGGCCTCCTCCAGCCGCGCCGTCCCCGAAGCCCGGCGCGCGACCCTGTACGGCGCCCTCCCCGGCGCGCGACCCCTCCGGCGTCCGACCCCGATGCCCCGGCTCCCCGCGCCCGTCGCCGACGCCCGACCCCCTTCGGCCTCTCGCCGGCGCACCCCCAGCGCCCCTTCGTCGTCCCCGCAGCGCCTCCCCGCGCTCTCGCGGCGCCTCCAGCACCGAGCTTCGCCAAACCCGGCAACCCCCTGTCCGGCCCGCTCCCTTCCAGCGCCTCCCGGCCTCCGTGCCGACCCCATCAGTACTGACCCCGCAGTTTCTCGTGCCCTAGCACGTGGACGCTGTTCTCCGACGCACCCCGAGGCGTATCCGCTATTCTGGACAGCCCTGTCCAGCAGAGTCTCGGATTTCCGTCGCGTTTTAGATCTCTTTATTTCTATAATTTTGCATCTGAGAGCTCTAGCCGAGCAACCCAAGGTATAACCCCTGTCCCGTTCCATTTTCATTCTGTCTATGATAAGATTGGTCCCCGATTCCCTCCCGGGAATTCGGTTTTTTTTAGCGATGTCGTAGTTTCGGAACCTTCGGAAAGGTTCTGTTGGTTGTTTTGCTTTTTCGAAACTTTTCGGAAAATGGATTTCTTAATATTTTAGGTTTTTGGATTTTTTCGATAGCGTGCTGTGATGTTTTGGTTGGATTCGGACTCCCGAATTCATTTCGGGTCGTTTCGAATTAATATTGGAAATGTTATGGTTATTTTTATGTGTATATATTTTGGGATTCCCTGGTTTGGGATTTGCAGGAAAAGAATGGCATATTTCCCAGTTTTTGGGTTGACCAAAAACAGAGGAGATGCTGCCGGATTTTTCCGTAAATTTAATTATATTTTTAAAAATGATTTTAAAATGGATTTCGGAAATATATTAAATATTTAGATTTTGGGCGACGACCGAATCGGTCAATGGGCCCCGGCTAAGTGCAAACAAAACCGGCTTCGCCCGGACGTTGAGGCATTAGCCTAGTTGACGATTGGACCATATCTGAGACTCGTTATTATTTAATTTATTTTTATTGTTTATCTTATTCATATTAATTATAGGAAGTTTTAGAACTAACGACCGTTTTTGTCTTATTTCAATTTATGTAAATAAATTGTAATGGGCATAAGTCCAGGTGGTTGTTGGCTCTGTGACTTGTAATTGGGTAGCGTAAGATTTTCTGTTATTTACTGGTTTTGCGAGTTTTTGTAGCATACGCGTAAATCGAAATATATAATTATTTTCATATAAAAATTAATAAAGTTTTATCACATAAAATTTACAAGTTTTAATATTTAACAACGATCAAGTATTTCTCATTAAAATAAGAAATTTAGTTTTATATGTATAAATACGAAAATACAAAGTTTTAATCAAATTAATTTGGTAACTACGAGATTTTCCAAAATACAAGTTAAAATGATCTTTCCCTCGTTATTAATTACAACGCACCGATAATCGCATTTTTGTTTGTGATTGTATTAGTAAAGATTAAAATTGATTAGGACACAATTAGAGATTTCAACTAGCATAGTTAGCTTGGTAACCCTGGATTCTGAGTCGAACTTCTCGAATGTAGGATTACGAGGACGAGTCTAATTTCCATCTCGAAGTCTTCAACCTTTCAAATCCAGTCAAACCAAGACAAGTACATTTTGTGTTAGTTTACAGTTATTTAATAATCGCTTTGCTGCAAGTTTAAACCACGATGCAACACGGAACTCTCCCTGAGAGCATTGACTGTAACTACTGTAACTGTTTGGGGACTGGGAGAGTAGTGTAATGAGTATGACCACATCCAAACTACTGTAACTACTGTAACTATTAGCTTACCCCTCATACACACGGGGATAAGTCGTATCTGAACTGTAACAAACCCAAGCCGGTCATATTCATTGCCTATTCAAATCACACTGTTTTACTGTTAGAAAACTGTTCATTTCTAAATTGTTTAAAAGTGCATGATTCTATTATTATTTTAACAGTTCAAATTAGCATGAATTGTACTTTGCTCCCTCCTGACTGGAGACCCAACATTTTAGGTATCACTGATGAGGCTTTGTTCCGCGATATTTCCCAAGGTCCCAACTAGAGGACGATGATCTCGAGACTGATGAGCTGGTTGCTTAGATTTTCTTCTTCTTTTTATGATTCATGATGTTTGTGGAAAATAGTGTATTTCAGATGTATCTTTTATTTTGTTGTAAAAAGTTTTAAACTATTTGAAATATTAAAGTTGTGGCAATTGGATTGTGTTGTTTATTACCTGCATGAGTGATACAGCTTACTGCCGCCGTCTCAACAACGGTGGAGGCTGGGCATGATCCGATTCGACCCAATTATTTGGGATCGGGTCGTGACATGTTTTTAGTGGTGGCCCATGCAGGTCATAAACAACAACTTAGGAAAACATACCTAGAAACAATTAGAACACTAGAACATTGATTTGTCACAACATAGGTCCGAATTATATATAAATAAATATTTTTGTTTGATTATAGACTGGTAGGCTACCTTGATTATGTTTGCACCCTAAACCTTCCAGAATCTTACCAAGGACAAGACCAATCCTGCTGGCGATGAGGTGTCATCTCTGGATCATACCCCATCTCCTCAACCAAGTCCAGGGTTTATTCCCTCGCAGCTGAGTGACCGTCCCCATATTTCATCCAGTGAAGTTTTTACTACACTGACGATTCTTACATCTTCTCAAACTGAGTTGCATTTTCTGGGTGAAGTACCCATTCCTGTTGCTCCACCAGTACCAGCAAACACCTCCCAAATGGTTGCCCTATTTCAAAAAATTCTGGAGTTCCAGAAAGCTCAAGATGAAGCCCAGCAGGAACAGATGAATATCACGAGAGAAGACATGAAGAACGTCAACGATATAGCCTTAGTTATCTTAAACCAAGTTGGAGCGGAACCTCACCCTAGGAGGGGTACCCCTGAATCTAGAAGACATTTGAGCCCTATCCAGCAGTCATATCGTAAGAAGCTATTGGTTTGTGACTACTGTAAAAGGCTTGGTCACCAAGCCAATATTTATCGCAAGAGATTGGGAAAATGTTTGGCATGTGGATCTGCTGAACATCGGGTAAAGGATTGCCCCTTATCTTTCCATCAAACCAGAGCACATATCCCAGCAACACCTGTTAGGCCACAACCTAGGAGCTCTTCCTATCCAGCAGACCTTGCCTCCTACTATAAGGCATGATACAGACTCGAGGTTCCTAGAAGAAGAAGCAGTTGGAGACTGCTCATGCAAGAGCCAGAACCATGAAGATTAGTACCTAGGACTGCTGAATAGCATTATTTATTGTCATAAGAAGTTGTAACAGGATGTCCTTGGATCAATCATGAGAGTTTTGCTATAATTCTCCACACGAATAAACTTCTTAGTTACACCTTTATGGTAGATGTTTTCCCTGATAGTCTTCCCGGATTACCCCAGATCTAGACATAGAGTTCACTTTTGACCTAGTCCCCGGCTCTCCCCTATTACTAAGGGATGCTGCAGAGTCAACCTGAAGGAGGCCAAGGAGATGAAGGACCAGATCAATGAACTGAAGGCTCTGGGATTCATTCGAGACGGAGCTTCACCCTGGAGGGCACCTGTCTTGTTTGTGCCCAAGAAGGAGGGAACAGTACGGATGTGCATCGACTACCGGATATTGAACAATGTCACCATCAAGAACAAGTACCCTTCGCCCTGGATCAATGAACTATTTAATCAATTGAGTGGAGCCATGGTGTTTTCGAAGATTGATCTTAGATCTGGCTACCATCGGATCAGAGTCAGGAAAGAAGATATTCCCAAGACGGCATTCAACACCAAGTATGGGCAGTTTGAATTCTTGGTCATGCCGTTTGGACTGACGAATGCTTCTGCGGTGTTCATGAACCTTATGAATAAGGTTTTCCATGAATACCTAGATCGATTGTCGTTGTCTTCATTGATGACATTCTGATCTATTCAAAGACGAAAGAGGAGCACGAGAAGCACCTCAGGAAAGTTATGAAAACTTTGAGGAAGGAGAAGCGGAGAAGGAATTTCGGTGGATCCGAAGAAGATAGTCGCTGTTGAGAAGTGGTCTATCCCGAGCTCAATTGCTGAAATCAGGAGTTTCTTGGGCTTGGCTGGCTACTACCGGAAGTTCGTGAAGGATTTTGCCAGAATTGCTGAGCCGATGACGAAGCTCACTCGGAAGAATGAAGAGTTCATCTGGACGGAAGGTTGCCAGGCATCATTTGAGGAGCTGAAGAAGAGACTTACCACCGCACCAATCCTTGCGCTACCCGCCGGAACTGGTGGTTTCTCAATCTACAGTGATGCCTCAGGTAAAGGACTGGGTTGCGTTCTTTAACAACATGTAAAAGTGATTGCTTACGCATCTAGGCAATTACGGACTCATGAGAAGAACTATCCCACACATGATTTGGAGCTTGCAGCGGTGATATTTGCATTGAAGCTTGGAAGCACTACCTTTATGGAGAGAGAGTGGAAATATTTACAGACCACAAAAGTCTAAACTATGTTTTCACTCAGAAGGAGCTGAACATGAGACAGAGACGATGGCTGGAGCTGATGAAGGATTTGACATCAACCTGCAATATCATCCGGATAAGGCTAATGTTGTTGCAGATGCACTTAGTCGATACCCGATGGCTATGTTCTTGGCCAAGGAGCATCATTTGCTGGAGGACATGGAGAATCTTAGATTGGAGATTGTACTGCCTGAAGAGGAAATAAAGAAACTGGGAAGAGAAGCCATCATACCAGGAGCTGAATCATCATTGATGTAATTGCAAGTGCGTTCAAGTCTTATGGACAGAGTCAAGGAGACGCAGTTTCAAGATGAGACACTTTGCAAACTCAGAGATCAGGTGCTGGCAGGAACACTTGAAGGATTCTCAAACGCCAGTGACGGAGCGCTGAAGAATGGTACGAGGCTTTGTGTACCAACTGGCAAACTGAGGAACGGGCTGATGCAAGAAGCGCACCAGTCGCAGTATTCCATACATCCTGGAGCCAACAAAATGTATCGGGATATGCGTACCATTGTTTGGTGGTTTGGAATGAAGAAAGACGTGGCCAGGTATGTTGCTAGATATTTAATTTGTCAACAAGTGAAAGCTAGCAGACAGAGACCAGCAGGATTATTGCAGCCGCTCGACATCCCAGAGTGGAAATGGGAACACATAACAATAGATTTTGTGTCGGGACTGCCTCGATCCCAAGGAGGGAAGGATGCCATTTGAGTTATCATGGACTGACTGACGAAGTCAGCTCACTTTATCCCCTTCAAGGTTGGTCTATCCACCGAGAAGTTGGCAGCACTGTACGTGCGGCACATCTACCGGATTCATGGAGTACCGGTAAGTATTATATCTGACATAGATACGAGATTTACCCCTCACTTTTGGAAGAGTTTACATGATAGCTTGGGAATACAATTGAAGTTTAGCACTGCCCATCACTCCCAGACAGATGGACAATCAGAGAGGACAATCAAGACGCCTGAAGACATGTCGAGATTTTGCGTCTTGAAGTTTGGAGGGTCTTGGGAAGATCATTTGCGCTTGGTAGAGTTCTCTTACAACAACAATGACCAAGCCAGCATTGGTATGATCCTATTTGAAGCTCTCTATGGACGTCGTTGCCGTACACCACTTGCATGGGACGACTTAGGAGAAAGAGTACTGCTGGGTCTAGAGATGGTAACTGACGCAGTAGAGAAGGTGAATGCAAGCTCAGGATTGCCCAAGATAGACAGAAGCATTGGGTTGATATTAGTGGTCGACCAGTGAAGTTTGAAGAAGGAGATAGCATTTTTGTGAAGTTTCTCCTACCAGAGGAACAATCAGTTTTGACGGAGCTGGGAATTGAGGCCAGGTACATCAGGCCATTTGAAGTTTTAAGACGAGTTGGAAGTAGCGTACCGGTTAGCTCTACCAGCTAATCTTGAGAGTGTGCAACGTCTTCTACGTATCACAGCTCAGATGCTACATTCCGGATCCGAGTCACATATTGGACAATTCAGAGCTGAGGATTGGACTCAACCTTTCAGAGCCAGAGAAACCAGTTGCAAGCATAGTCAGAGGTGAGAAGAAGATCAGATTTTGAGCCATCGCATAAACTCCTATTTCTTATCTTTTTGTTCTAAACTTGACTGATGCTGACGAAGTTAGCCTAGTTTTGCAAGCTATCTCTTTATCAAGCTTGATCATGACGGTATTTTATTGGGTGCTCCCACTAATATATTGTCTAATCAGGACCGGGGCATGATGGTCTGATCAACCACGTGTATCTTGGTTCGCGTAAATATATTTTAGTTCTGCGTGGATGGAGACATAGTTGAAACTTGTCCCTAAACCGTCTCATCCACGACTGCCTTAGAAATTCTTATTGTTGGACCTGAGTTACGGGTGCAGTACTCGTACCAACTTGACCTGAGATAATTCCTAACCCTGTCTTTAATTTCGAGGACAAAATTTCTTAAGGAGGGAAGGTTGTGAAACCCGTAATTTCAGATAATTATTTATAATTTAATTAGCTAATATAATTAATTATTAGTTGTTAATTTAGGAAATTGCATTTTTAGAAAAAAAAATTTAAACTAGAAATTTTATCAAAACATGTAATTTTCTAATTAATTATTATTATGTTACTTAGATTAAAATTATTATTTTTCAAACTTGGACTTTTTGATTGTCAGGCCCAGACCCGAACCCGTCTAGAACCCTTAAATTTTTCAGTTAATTAACTTATTAATATAAATTATTTATTTAGGAAAATGGTATCATTAATAAATTCCTGGACTTTAGTTTGGTCTGACCCGTCCCGAACCTATTTTGGACTCATCTCGATCCATTTTGGAAATTAAATCCTAATTCGAGTTTATTCTTAAAAATCCATTAGTTACAATAATTAGAATATGACTCGGTCTCAAACATGTTTTTAATAAAAATTTCTTTTTATTAAACTTTAACTTTCTCTTTCCTCTTTATTGTTAAGGAAAAGGAATTTCCTTTCCTTTTCTGCCGTTCGGCTATGGCCGACCCCTCGGCACCAAACCGCCCGACTCCTCCCCTCCCGAAACCGCCAGCCACCGTCGACTACTCCTCTTCCGAAACCCCTAATTCATCTCTCTATATAAACCCCAGCCTCTTCTTCCTTTCTCCACACCCAAACCCTTCTTTTGCTCCACTCGAGCCCTAGCCGGAGCTCCGACCAAGCCCCTCGGCGATCCCCGCGGCCCCGTGCGCGCCGGACTCCCGACCGCCGACCTCCTCCAGCCGTATCGTCCCAGAAGCCCGGCGCGCGACCCTGTGCGGCGCCCTCCCCGGCGTGCGACCCCTCCGGCGTCCGACCCCGACGCCCCGGCTCCCCGCGCCCGTCGTCGACGCCCGACCCCCTACGGCCTCTCGCCGACGCACCCCCAGCGCCCCTTCGTCGTCCCTACAGCGCCTCCCCGCGCTCTCGCGGCGCCTCCAGCACCGAGCTTCGCCAAGCCCGGCAACCCCCTGTCCGGCCCGCTCCCTTCCAGCGCCTCCCGGCCTCCGCGCCGACCCCATCAGCGCTGACCCCGCGGTTTCTCGTGCCCTAGCACGTGGACGCTGTTCCCCGGCGCACCCCGAGGCATATCCGCTGTTCTGGACAGCCCTGTCCAGCAGAGTCTCGGATTTTCGTCGCGTTTCAGATCTCTTTATTTCTATAATTTTGCATCTGAGAGCTCTAGCCGAGCAACCCAAGGTATAACCCCTGTCCCGTTCCATTTTCATTCTGTCTATGATGAGATTGGTCCCCGATTCCCTCCCGGGAATTCGGTTTTTTTTAGCGATGTCGTAGTTTCGGAACCTTCGGAAAGGTTCTGTTGGTTGTTTTGCTTTTTCGAAACTTTTCGGAAAATGGATTTCTTAATATTTTGGGTTTTCGGATTTTTTCGATAGCGTGCTGTGATGTTTTGGTTGGATTCGGACTCCCGAATTCATTTCGGGTCGTTCCGAATTAATATTGGAAATGTTATGGTTATTTTTATGTGTATATATTTTGGGATTCCCTGGTTTGGGATTTGCAGGAAAAAGATTGGCATATTTCCCAGTTTTTGGGTTGACCAAAAACAGAGGAGACGCTGCCCTGATTTTTTCGTAAATTTAATTATATTTTTAAAAATGATTTTAAAATGGATTTCGGAAATATATTAAATATTTTGGATTTTGGGCGACGACCGAATCGGTCAATGGGCCCCGGCTAAGTGCAAACAAAACCGGCTTCGCCCGGACGTTGAGGCATTAGCCTAGTTGACGATTGGACCATATCTGAGATGCGTTATTATTTAATTTATTTTTATTGTTTATCTTATTCATATTAATTATAGGAAGTTTTAGAACTAACGACCGTTTTTGTCTTATTTCAATTTATGTAAATAAATTATAATGGGCATAAGCCCAGCTGGTTGTTGGCTCTGTGACTTGTATTTGGGTAGCGTAGGATTTTCTGTTATTTACTGGTTTTGCGAGTTTTTATAGCATACGCGTAAATCGAAATATATAATTATTTTCATATAAAAATTAATAAAGTTTTATCACATAAAATTTACAAGTTTTAATATTTAACAACGATCATATATTTCTCATTAAAATAAAAAATTTAGTTTTATATGTATAAATATGAAAATACAAAGTTTTAATCAAATTAATTTGGTAACTACGAGATTTTCCAAAATACAAGTTAAAATGATCTTTCCCTCGTTATTAATTACAACGCACCGATAATCGCGTTTTTGTTTGTGATTGCATTAATAAAGATTAAAATTGATTAGGACACAATTAGAGATTTCAACTAGCATAGTTAGCTTGGTAACCCTAGATTCTGAGTCAAACTTCTCGAATGTAGGATTACGAGGACGAGTCTAATTTCCATCTCGAAGTCTTCAACCGTTCAAATCCAGTCAAACCAAGACAAGTACATTTTGTGTTAGTTTACAGTTATTTAATAATCGCTTTGCTGCAAGTTTAAACCACGATGCAACACGGAACTCTCTATGAGAGCATTGACTGTAACTACTGTTACTGTTTGGGGACTGGAGGAGTAGTGTAATGAGTATGACCACATCCAAACTACTGTAACTACTGTAACTATTAGCTTACCCCTCATACACATGGGGATAAGCCGTATCTGAACTGTAACAAACCCAAGCCGGTCATATTCATTGCCTATTCAAATCACACTGTTTTACTGTTAGAAAACTGTTCATTTCTAAATTATTTAAAAGTGCATGATTCTATTATTATTTTAACTGTTCAAATTAGCATGAATTGTACTTTGCTCCCTCCTGACTGGAGACCCAACATTTTAGGTATCACTGATGAGGCTTTGTTCCGCGATATTTCCTAAGGTCCCAACTAGAGGACGATGATCTCGAGACTGATGAGCTGGTTGCTTAGATTTTCTTCTTCTTTTTATGATTCATGATGTTTGTGGAAAACAGTGTATTTCAGATGTATCTTTCATTTTGTTGTAAAAAGTTTTAAACTATTCGAAATATTAAAGTTGTGGCAATTGGATTGTGTTGTTTATTACCTGCATGAGTGATACAGCTTACTGCCGCCGTCTCAACAACGGTGCAGGCTGGGCATGATCCGATTCGACCCAATTATTTGGGATCGGGTCATGACAGGAACCTCTCACTCGAGCTCTACACGAAGGATGTCCAATTGAGATCCGGGACAAAGTTTTGGCTCGGAGCAAGAATCTGTTGACGGAGCACATCCACCATGCTGTCAGAAAAAAATAGTAACGGTAAGAGACCCATCTGAGTAGGACGTATACTCTGATAATATCTCCTCCAACACTCATTTCCACTACTGATATCATTCTTGTAAAGGTGACCTCTCAGAGTATACGTCCTACTCAGATGGATCTCTCAGAGTATCCTCTCCGGTTGGGTTGTGTTCTGAGTCATCCGTTCTCACACTTAAAATACATATGAATTAGAACTGTGTTTTGTATTTTTGGCGAACCCAGGGATTGGATTCTGTATTTTGTATTTTGGTATCATCATTTGTATTTTGGTTTCTGTATTTTGTATTTTATATTTTGTATTTTGGATTTTGGATTCTGTATTTTGTATTTTGGTTTCTGTATTTTGGCTCCAGCTCCAGCTCCATTTGCATTAATCTACGGTACGACATGGTGATCAGGACATAGTCTCTGCAGCCATTCGACTGGCGAGGCAGAAACTATGTAGCCGTAGATAAAGTTGACTGTCATCCGACCCTCATCCCTCGGCAATGATGATACGACAACCTATCACTATATCTTATATAGTAGTAGATGATGTCTTAGTATTACATTATGTGAGTTCATCTTGATTCTGTTACATTCTTCAGATACTAGATACGATAAGAACATATACTACACCATATCTACAGAACATAGATGATTCACACTAATGTATGCTAGAATGAATCTTGGGTTGTGTTCTGAGCCATCCGTTCTCACACTTAAAATACATATGAATTAGAACTGTGTTTTGTATTTTTGACGAACCCAGGGATTAGATTATGTATTTTGTATTTTGATTTCTGTATTTTGTCTCCAGCTCCATTTGCATTAATCTACGGTACGACATGGTGATCAGGACATAGTCCCTGCAGCCATTCGACTGGCGAGGCAGAAACTATGTAGCCGTAGATAAAGTTGACTGTCCTCCGACCCTCATCCCTCGGCAATGATGATACGACAACCTATCAGAATCCTCGACTCTCTTTCGCTTCTTGGATATTTACCCAGCTTCCAATCTCTCATTTTCCTTCGGGTCCACTCTACTCCCAATCTCTTCCTCTTTTATACACGGATCTACAGAATCAATACCATCTAAGGAAGGCAAAACTGAATCAGCATTGTCTTTCGGATCGTCCTCATCAAGGCATAACAGCTGCTCAGCGTGCCCAGCTTCTTCAACTTCTCGATGGCTGCAGAGTCGAAATGGAAACGGGTCCTCTTTGTCAGCCCGGAGCTCTGACTCGCACTCGTCGCCGCGCTACCGGTTTTCTTTCCTCCTCTGACGCGGGTCATAAGAAAAAAAATTTCGTACCTCTTCTTCACATAAACATCATTGTCGCCTTGTACTCGAGCCTCCTCGTCTGTGACGCTATCCAACTTCTCGGTGCCTACATTGTCTCTCGAATCTCTCATTCGACTCGTATCATCCTCTTCTTCACCTGTCTTTTTGCTCCCTGTCTTGCAATCATCTGCTATCACCGCCGACTCATTCGACTCCTTCTCCGATGACTCCGAGGAGGAGGAGGAGGAGGAAGACTCGGAGAAGGAGTCCAATGAGTCGGCGGTGATAGCAGATGATTGTAAGACATGGAGCGAAAAGACAGGCGAAGAAGAGGATGATACGAGTCGAAGGGGAGATTCGAGTGACAATGTAGGCACCGAGAAGTTGGATAGTGTCACAGACGAGGAGGCTCGAGTACAAGGCGGCAATGATGTTTATGTGAAGAAGAGGTACGAAATTTCTTTTCTTATGACCCGCGTCAGAGGAGGAGAGAAAACTGGTAGCACGGCGACGAGTGCGAGTCAAAGCTCCGGGCCGGCAAAGAGGACCCGTTCCCATTTCGACTCTGCAGCCAGCGAGAAGTTGAAGAAGCTGGGCACGCTGAGCAGCCCGTTATGCCTTGATGAGGACGATCCGGAAGACAATGCTGATCATGCATCTTTCTTCTCCTCTCCTCCACCATGGCTCTGGACCCATCTGCTCCTCCCTACTTCCCTTCTTCTTATTTAACTCTCTCAGCCACATAAGATATCCACCTCAAGTGTAGAGTCGGGGGAGAAGAAGTGGGCAGGAAGAGGAGGGGGAAGCAGCACAGCCGGCGGCATGACCCGGAGGAAGTACAGATATTTTCTTCAAATCCGTAGGAGAACTATAAGGATATATCTTTTCACAACATGTCACCTTATCAAAGACCCTTAATGTGAATATCATGTTACCGTGGTGTCGGAAGACTAACATGTCATAATTTTTTAAGCCGTGTGTTTTGACATAATCCTCCCAACTCTTTCCTCCTATGTAGTAATCTTGCATTACTACATAGCAGGAAAGAGTTTGGAGGATTATGTCAAAACACACGGCTTAGAAAATTATGACATGTTAGTCTTCCGACACCGCGGTAACATGGTTGTCACATTAAGGGTCTTTGACAAGGTGATATGTTGTGAAAAAATATATCCTTATAGTTCTCCTACGGATGTTGAAAAAAACCTCTGTACTTCCTCCGGATCATGCTGTCGGCTGTGCTGCTTCCCCCTCCTCTTCCTGCCCACTTCTTCTCCCCCGACTCTACACTTGAGGTGGATATCATATGTGGCTGAGAGAGTCAAATAAGAAGAAGAAAAGTAGGGAGGAGCAGATGGGTCCAGAGCCATGGTGGAGGAGAGGAGAAGGAAGATGCTTGATCAGAACTTGAGGTGGAAAAGTTGTGACATTGATAGCGTGAGAGAGGGAGAGGGTGTATGGAGGGAGGGAAGTGGCTGCATGCCTTTGGCTCACTCGAGCGGTATTTGTCCTCCGACCCTCATCCCTCGGCAATGATGATACGACAACCTATCACTATATCTTATATAGTAGTAGATGATGTCTTAGTATTACATTATGTGAGTTCATCTTGATTCTGTTACATTCTTCAGATACTAGATACGATAAGAACATATACTACACCATATGTACAGAACATAGATGATTCACACTAATGTATGCTAGAATGAATTTTGGGTTGTGTTCTGAGCCATTCGTTCCCATACTTGGCAATTAAGCCATTCGACTGGCGAGGCAGAAACTATGTAGCCGTAGATAAAGTTGACTGTCCTCCGACCCTCATCCCTCGGCAATGATGATACGACAACCTATCACTATATCTTATATAGTAGTAGATGATGTCTTAGTATTACATTATGTGAGTTCATCTTGATTCTGTTATATTCTTCAGATACTAGATACGATAAGAACATATACTACACCATATGTACAGAACATAGATGATTCACACTAATGTATGCTAGAATGAATTTTGGGTTGTGTTCTGAGCCATTCGTTCCCATACTTGGCAATAAAGCCATTCGACTGGCGAGGTAGAAACTATGTAGCCGTAGATAAAGTTGACTATCCTCCGACCCTCATCCCTCGGCAATGATGATACGACAACCTATCACTATATCTTATATAGTAGTAGATGATGTCTTAGTATTACATTATGTGAGTTCATCTTGATTCTGTTATATCCTTCAGATACTAGATACGATAAGAACATATACTACACCATATGTACAGAACATAGATGATTCACACTAATGTATGCTAGAATAAATTTTGGGTTGTGTTCTGAGCCATTCGTTCCCATACTTGGCAATTAAACATGTGAAATAGAACTGATTATGCTTAGTTTGTCTTACGATACAGATTTTTACATCCAAATTGAAATGGATCGTTACTTCGTTGATCGTACATGGATGTACTAGCGGATCAACCTCTTGGACCGTAGGTACTTATAAGTATTGACCATATCGGATTAGTATCGATCTATCGTTTTGGTATGGGCCGTATCCGTTGGTATTGGTCTTAGCGAATTGGTATCGTCTTATCCGATATGTATCGGCCGTATAGCTAGGATTCATATTGGCCTTATCGATTTGGTATCGGTCATATCCGATAGGTATCGGCCGTGTTGGATTATTATATACCATTTCGGATTAGTATCGTCGGAAAGTAGTCGACAATGCTTCGTATTGTGAAGTTGAAATGCTGTCGCTATTCCGTCGCTTGACGACTACGTAGCGACGGACCGTTATTAGCGACGAGCTGATTGCCGACGAATTTTTTTGGCCAAGACCCGCCAGTGATCGGTCGCTAATAGAAATTTTCGTCGGACGGGCGACGGATCTGGCCGTCGCTAAATCGACAAATTTTGGTAGTGATTGTTGTAGACTTGGTTATAGGGACTAAAATCTGTGTACAGTGAGAAATGGACATTCTGAGAACTGGACATTGTGTGATTGTTGTAGACTTGGTTATAGGGACTGAAACCTGTGTACAGCGAAAAATGGACATTCTGTGATTGTTTGGATCCTATTCTACAGTGAAAAATGGTTATCTTTTTAAACTGCAGGGAGAAATGGACATTCTGTATTTTATTTTTTTTTATTTTTTTGCAGATTTAGCGACGTCCACCGACGTACGTTTGCGTCGGTAAACGTCGGTAAATCTGCAATATTTTTCAGGGTACCGACGTTTACCGATGTCATTATTCGTCGGAGAACGTCGGTAAACGTCGGTGCACGTCGATAATCATCCCAGGAATTCTCAGGACTTTACCGACGTGTTGCGACTTTGAACACGTCACTAAACCACCGACAACACGACGGTAATCGTCGGTAAAGTTACCGACGCGTAGCTACGTCAAACACGTCGCTAATACAACGACGATACGACGGTAGACGTCGGTAATATACCGACGTATATATACGTCGGTAAACGTCGGTACTTGCGACGTTTGGCGACGTTTTGAAGATCAGCGACTTACATTTCCGCGACCAGCCCAAAACGTTGGTAATTTCGTCGCTAAATATTTTTAGCGACGAAAATTGTCGTTTTAGCGACGTCTTTAGGCGTCGCTAAAACGACGTATTCTGGTAGTGGGCGTGCAGCCACTATGGACAGGGCAGGGCACAACATGTGGCTCTTCGGATTGGCAATCAACCCAAATCCTGTCGTCAGGACCTCCAAGACCTCTAAGACGTCGCTCAGGTTCTAACTCCTCATGGTGGACATTCCGGTACATCTTGACACTCATCAACAGCTCTTGTACAAAGACACAACTTCTTTGAACGAAGGGATCCACAACCAACAGCCAACTTGTGCAAAGCCAACGACGGTTGTTCGAAGCTAAGTCTGGGTCAAGCATGGTGTTGGGAATGCTAAGAGAGGAAGATGTGACTCTTCATAAAAACTTTCCCTTATATAGGATGAGTATGGTCCAAACCACAGGCCACGTGGCCGTCGATTAAAGACTCCCAAATTAATGGGATGAACCTAGGGCCCAATATAATGAATCTCATTTAATAGGTTCATTTTACTAAGTCCTAAGTCCAAATTAATGGGATGAACCTAGGGCTCAGTATAATGACTATTCTCCTGTAGGTCATTCTCCATCATTTTAACAAGAAGAATGGATTCTCCGTGATTTTAACACGGAGAATGACTATTTTTATTCATTTTAACACGGAGAATGGCCATTCTCCGTGATTTTAGCACGGAGAATGGCAATTCTCCGTTATTTTAACACGTAGAATGATCAATCTCCTGCATTTTAATACGGGGAATGGCTATTCTTCGTCATTTTAACACGGATAATGATAATTCTCCGTCAATTTAACACGGGAAAAGGCTATTCTCCGAGTTTTTAACACGGAGAATGTCAATTCTCCGTGATTTTAACATGAAGAATGACAAAAAGCTCTTAATTCCCTTCACATTAGCTCTCTCTCTTCTCTAACTGGGTTCCAGTTGATGCTGATGATGATGATGTGGGGTTCCAGTTGATGTTGATGATGATGATGAAGTGGGTTTCCAGTTGATGTTGATGATGATGATGAAGTGGGAACTGATGAGGACGACATGGTGTGAAGATTGCGAATGGAGAGTCACTGACGAGCTTTTGAAGTAAGGTTTGAAGATTTTGGAGGAGAAAATCTTGATTCGAAAGTGACCAGCGTATGGAAGAAGATAAAGAATCGAAACATTTTTTTGAAGAGTAGGTTTCGTGCGTGTTTTTAATAAATTAGAAGGGCAAAAAGGTCATTCCGCACAATTTTATATATTTGATAAATTTTTCCATATATATATGTGCATGTGTGTGTGTGTGTGTGTGTGTGTGTGTGTGTGTGTGTGTGTGTGTGTGAGAGAGAGAGAGAGAGAGAGAGAGAGAGGGGGGAGAGATATTGTTTTATACTTTTTGAATAAAAAGAATTTTTCAACCCAAACTCAAACTCATTTTAATTTGTTTTTTATAATAATTTGTGCTTGATTGCTATTTGATTATGTGTTTAATATTAATTTTTTTAAAGTTATTTTAAATATCATATTAGAGTCCGATAAACCGATGGACCCGACCCAACCCGAGATTTCTCCGGGCACGATCATGGACTTCATATGTTGAACCCGAGGCCGGGTTGGCTTGGGCTCAAACAATGCTTATTATTTAACGAGTTGAGCTCGGATTGAGCTAAAGTTCGATCCAACCCGTCCGAGTTGCACCCCTATTAATTGAAAGAAAATCAAGATACATGATAAATCCAGTTGATTGAATAATTTCTCCAGTATACCGTATCAAATAAGAAGGGTGTAATATAGGGGTCGATATTGGGCCAGGCCGGGCCGCGCAGGCCCATAAAGTACGGGCTCGGATCGGATATGGGCCGAACTTTTTTGGCCCTGGAGAAATTTCGGACCGGGCCGAGTCGAGCTTAATTATTATCTATGAAGCCCAAGCCCGCCCACAAGGGTGAGACTTTTCGGGCCAGACGAATAGTCCTAAAAAAAAGTCCAAATGGACTTTTCTGACCTAATTATTATATATGTTCACAAGGAAAGCGAAAAGAATTCATGACACTAATTGTTTACAGTACAAATGATTCCATTTAATTGTTTACTAATTAACATATGTTCAATTTAATTTGATAATTAAAACTTCACTATTTGTAAGTTGTAACATCTTCCAAATTAAATTAAAATATGTACCCTGTAATTATGAATGTATCAAATTTATAGGGCCGGACTTAGACAAGTTTTAGGACGGGATTCGAACGGACTTGTATCGGACGTGCCTCGGACTGGACTCAGACGGACGGATGGTCAGTCCAAACCCTGTGCTATAGTAATATGGACCAGATCGGACTACCCGAATGGTCAGACTATATCGGACTTTGATCCATCGGACTGAGCAGACTTTTCGGACGTCCATGGACATCGAATCCAATGATGATCCCTAGTGTAATAACGTCTCCACGTGGACAAGCACAAGCTGTCTGTGGTGGGCGGTCCACTGGTTTCTCAACACCCACTATAGTACACCTGTAGAAGTACACGTGTAGAAATAGAGGATCTGGTTTTCCGGTTGCGCTCCACGTACCAAATGTATCTCTTACGTGTCGGAGACTCAGAAATCATCTTCCTGGAGCACTTCTATATATATCACTAATCTAACGAAATTCCAAGCTCAACTCAACTCAACTCAAACTCATTCTGCAGCTTCAGTCATGAGCCAACAGCAGCCGCAGAGACCCCAACAAGCTCAGGCCCAGTCCGAGCCTGTCAAGTATGGCGACGTATTTCCGGTACAGGGAGAGCTAGCCAACCAACCCATCAAGCCCCAGGACGCGGCCATGATGCAGACCGCCGAGAACCTCGTCCTCGGCCAGACCCAGAAAGGCGGCCCGGCGGCGGTCATGCAGTCCGCTTCCACCTACAACGAGCGTGCCGGCCTCGTCGGTCACCAGGACGCCAGCCCGGTCCCAGCGGACCAGGGCGTCTCCGTCACCGAGACCGACCTCCCCGCAGGTCGCCGCGTCATCACCGAGTCTATCGCGGGCCAGGTCGTCGGCAAGTTCGAGATGCCGGCGCCCTTGGCTACCTACAACCACCCTGCGGGCGCGCTCGAGGGGGGTGCCGTGACCATCGGCGAGGCCCTCGAGGCCTCTGCGCTGACCGCCGGGGACAAGCCAGTCGATCGATGCGACGCGGCCGCCATCCAGGCGGCGGAGATGAGGGCGACCGGTAGGAATGTGATCGTGCCTGGCGGTGTCGCGGCGGCGGCTCAGTCGGCGGCTGATACCAACGCCCGCGTTATGAGCGACGAGCTGAAGACCAAGCTGGGGGACGTTCTTGCCGATGCCACTAGTAAGCTCCCAGCGGACAAGGTGGTTACGAGGGAAGACGCCGCGGGGGTGGCCGCGGCGGAGATGCGGAATAATCCGAGCATGGAAACCACTCTTGGCGGCGTTGCTGCCTCGGTGGCAGCAGCGGCCCGGCTCAACCAGAATAAATAAGTTTAGATGGGGAACGTACTGTAGTGAAGTCGGAACCACCTTTGTAATAAAAAAATGTCGCTTGTTAGTATCGGCAGCAGCAGTTTGCTTTGTTTCCGTGTATTATGGTTTTAGTTAAGACTACATATGTAAGCACTTTGTTGAAAGAAGAGCGTCTTCTTGAAATTTAATTTAGTTTCCGTGTATTATGGTTTTTGACTGCATATACGTGTCGACAGTTTCGTGTTCCTTATAATAGTGCGATGATATATATTTTTATTTTTTTAAACTAATTTTTAAATGAAATTCAGCATGTGTCATTATAGGAGGGAGGGACTCGAGACTCGCAATAACCATTTGATGTTCGGACACAGAATAATTTCTACTCGGACGTCGAATCTTTATTCCGGGACACACAATAATTTCTACTCGACGTCGAATCTTTATTACTGGTCATTTATGATTTGGTAAGTCGAGTCGACTATGGTGAGGTCTTTAGTTAAAGGTTCTGATTATATGGTCGCTAATTTATGAAAGCTCAGACTCTCTGAGTCGGGCCCGGACCCGTCTTTTGTGGAATTTGGCTCCACACGACCTAACTTGGAATAATAGCAAGTAAAGTTGGTACGTGCTCATCTATATTGAACTAACAGCTACTAAAGTTGGAATAAGGCCTCGTTTGGTTCGCGGAATGGAAGGGAAAGGAAATCAATTCCTTGTTATTTTCTTCCTTTGGGAAACTTTAATTCATATTGATTTTCCTTTCCGATGTTTGGCAATGCCAAGGAATTTGGAAAGGAAAGTGAATACTTCAATGTGGGAAAGTGATTCCTTCCTTGGATGGATGGAATCACTTTCCCTCCTAATTTCTCTTCCATTGGGAATCACTTTCCTTTCCTCCTCAATTCCTTGGACACCCAAACATAGGAAAGTAATCACTTTCCTTTCCCAACCGGGAGATTCCGCGAACCAAACGAGGCCTAATAGCAAGTTAAAAAAGAGAAGAACTAATAGCTACTGAAGTCGTCTTACTTGCGATGGACTTTATCCAGTTAGAACTCGAGCCTTTCCTTTCCTGCCACTTTTGACTCTTTCCTGCCATTGGTGCTCCTCAGGGCCGGTCCTTAATAATTGAAGGCCCTGTACGAGTTTCAAAATGTGGCCCTATATTTATTTATTCATATTTTTTAAATATATTATTATATGTCTTTATCAAAATCTCTGGAGATGCTCTTGATTATATATTATAACTGAATCTATAGGTAGTTACTAAACAAAATAACTAAAGCTCAAATTATCTATATTCAAGCACATTACATAGTATAATAAAGATGTTTTAGATAGAAGACGTACTGACCGTTAAATTGTCTAAATCTGGCCTCAAATTTTTCTGTTGATGAAAACATATAATAAAATGAATAACCACACAATTTAGAGCCTCCAAGACCGGAGCAGGGCTAGCCCAGGGCACGGACGAGGTGGGCGACCGTCATGGGCCCCCAATTTTGGAAGTTCTGTAATTTTACAATAGACTAGGTATATCAAAAAAAAATAATAATAAAGACCCAATCTAGAAGCAACAAAAAAGTCAGCGCTCCAATCGAAAAAAAATATGATATTGATTGATGATTTTGATAGCTTAATTGATGATTTTGCTTGTAAAAATGCTAAAAAAAAATTATTTATGTGAGAAAAATGGCCCAAATTTTAGATTTTGTCATAGGTCCCGTAAATCATAGGACCGGCTATGGACCTGAGTCACCTGATGCAAGACCAAGAGCTCCGGTCTTCGACATCATTATTTCTTAAATAAATACTAAGCATGCACATCCAAATTCTTAAATTATATATATAAAAAAAATCTGATCATTATTGTAGAAAATAAATTCATCTAACAATTGAGGGATCTTTAGAAACAAAATAGCAATTAACACACCGGTCAGAGCAATATCTTTAAGAAATCCTTATTTTTTTGTATGATTATAAATATGAATCTTAGAGTCAGTTAGGGAATAGGGATCTAAGAATTGGAGGTCTTGGAGGAATTGTAGAGTAGGAATTGAGGAAGAAATGGAATAACTTGAAATACAAAATTACAAAACTAACCATAATAATATTTTTTGAGGCCCCCAAAATTGGAGGCCCTGTGCGGCCGCACTATTCGCACGGCCCCAGGGCCGGCCCTGGTGCTCCTGAATCTGTAACTCAATGTCTTCCTTTTCTTCTAATTGCACTAGAAAATATTTACATTCCGAGTATATACACGAAAGTCCGTTTGGAACGGTGGAACACTCCGGCGCAGTGGCGTGGGTTCGAACCCTCTTGGAGGCATGTCTCCAACACCATTAAAAAGTGGACACCCTCGAAAAAAAGAGAGAGTATATATACACGAAAGTGCTCAGGGCATGGCAGGGGACAATTCATGCAAGTTTAAAAGTTGGGCCCGGCTATACACACCCCAAGACTTGCTAAGGACACCCCAATTACTAAGTATATCCCATATATATTTAATAAAACTTAAAAATATACTAAGCACACCCCACTCTTTGACAGAAATACCCTTTCTAAGCACACCCCACTCTCCTCTCTTCCCAAACCAACAGTTCTAAGTACACCCCATTCTATACAAAATAAAACACACCCCATTTCTATTCACCACTAACACTACATTCTCTTCTTTGTCCCGAAGACGAAGCGGCCGAACCCCCCCCCCCCCCCCCCCCCCCCCCCCCCCGCCTCCCGTTCGACGACAAGGAGTTCCGTTCAGAGTTCGTTTCGTTACAATGGCGGGCCAATCCGAAGACCGATCCCAAGATGAACCTCAATCCCAACAATATGGTGAGTTTTTCAAATCGAACCTCCCCATTACTTTGAACTGAGTCGAACGTTTAGGATCACTGAATTATGGTTTCAAAAATCCGTCATTTTCTTGGAAGAACTTCGTTTTCGTTTTTTGTCCGAATTTCGTTGTTCTGCCCGAGCCTGGTTGGTCGGACAGAAAACCGCACGTTCGACAACACGAAGTCGTACATTTGTGCAGATGTTCGACAGACATATGTCGAACACTCACGCCTTGTTCGACAGACATATGTCGAACACTCACTCCTTGTTCGATCCTGCGTGATCGAACATCCTGCTTCTGTTCGACCTGTATCTGTCGAACAGTAAGTATTTGTTCGACCTGTAATGGTCGAACAGTAAGTATTTGTTCGACCAGTGTTGGTCGAACAGTTCATTTTGACTGTATAGATTGTTTAATTCTTGATATTTCATTCAATTTAGCAGGAATGACATATATGAGGAGACGACCACCTACAGCTTCTAATAGGAGGTGTCGTTAGAAGAGTTGGCAGCTGCACGTAGCAGTCGTCAAGAAGGAGCAACAGTTGCTCTGATTCAAATGCAAGCGCAATGTGCTGCGGAAGAAGAGGCAGCTGCACGTACTACTCCAACAGCTGTTGCAAGTCAAATTAGCGAGCAGCAACGTGTTGGAGAAGAAGAGGAACTGGGTCCCGTCGAATGTGACGGAAGCCTGGGTGGGTATGGTGATAGGGGGTGGTGGAAGTATCGGGGCCTGCTGGGACTAGGATGTGGAAGGTGGTATCTGGGTCTGTGGATCTGTGGAGTGGGAGAATGTGGTAGGTGGAGGTGTATCAGTCAACTGGTCAGCTGACTGGATATGGAGGGCCCCATTCTCGGGGGTAACATACTGGGATGAACGAGTAAGCACCATCTAAATTACACATAAAAAAGACTTATAAGGACTTGTTTAAAGTAAGCAATCATATGCAAGAAAATCTAATTATAATAGCAAACATGTGATGTATTTCCTATGTTGCAATCCTAGCATTCCTCTAAGTGTTCTAAGCGTCTTTCCTAATGTTGTCTAATTACCTTAAGTTCCTAATTGCAGGCATGCTTGGTACAATAACGTAACCAAACAGTTTAGTCAGGACCTGCGTGGGCCACCACTAAAAACATGTCACGACCCGCTACCCAAATTGTTGGGCCAGGCCGAGTCATGCCCAGCCTACGTTGAGATAAAACGTAGTAAGCTGTTCTAAAGACAACAGGATAAGACTAAATGTACTAACAGTTCTATAAGTGAAGAAGAATCATAAATGCTCCAAACACAAAAGTCATCGTATATAGTAAACGTCCAAGTACAAGTAAACTGAAATGTAAAACTGGATACATGTCCAGTTACAAAATGATAGTCTAATACATGTCTACTCTCAAAAGTCTAAGTAAACAAAAGACAACTAGGCGAGGTTCCCCGCAGGAACATCCTCGTAAAGCAGAGCCGGGTCCTCGGCAGTAATCCCATAATATGTGTCGCAGAGTAACTCCTCCTCAGTAAGGACACCTACAACGTTATCCTGTCAGGACGGGAGCAAGTACTATATCTAGCAAACTAGCATATGAAACATGAAAATAAACATGAGAGGAATAACTGGAAAGCATGGCATCACATAGTCTATCATGGCATGGACACATATGTCATAGAGACAGATGTATATGTAATGTTTAAAACTGTAGTAGGTACGTGATCGGTCAATAGATGTACAATGTGCTGGGGCACATAATGAAATGTACATACGTACAAGTTAACAAGCATAGGTGTACATCCGTACAGACATGCGGGGTAATGGCCTGCGGCAAGGTATGCATATAAAATGCGACCTCGCTCACTACTGTAGGGGGGTCGTGATCACGTACAATACTATCAGTTTCCCCATAACCCATATTCTAATCATGTGAGAGATACATCAAGACTGTTCTAAGCATGATAGTAACTGGAAGTACAACATGTAGAGATCTAACTTGCTACCCCAAGGATCAGCATTTAACATGGTGGGGTTTGCAGTTCATTTATGTGACAATATGTAAAGTTCGTAGAAAGTACTTGCCTCTAGCAAAGCAAAACAAAACAAGCTGCGATAACAGTGCTATGGATGTCCAGTAACTCGTCACTGTAGAAATAAATGCAATAACTTAGCTTTTACACTAAGCTAAAATACTAGAACACTAATTGGTACGATACGACTTGTGACTGGGCACCTAGCCAAAATGACGACTTGGCATAGGAGACCAATGTGGGGTGACACACTATGTTAACTAACTTTCTAGGGTCTTTACACTAGTGAGGGATGGGGTTCAACACGACTAAAACTCCAAATAACACAAAAAGCTACAAGTCGTAATTAATCAATAAATAAATCAAAAGATCATTGTGTTCTAACAATTTTTGAAGTAGACAAAAAGCCTAGTTTTTCTTAAAGTAAAGTACCAAGGTGATCCTTGTTAATCATAGAAATTTATTATAATTTTTCTGGAATTTATTAACCAGTACAAATATTTTATAAAAATCAGTTTTCCTAAGTATACAGAAAATGAGTTTTGGTTTCATATGCCAAACTAGTAGGAAAACAGTAAATTAAATACTACAAAATTATACTAAATTAGCTAACTTAAAATAGTATCTAAAAACTATTTTTCCATAATTTTAGCAGTACTTTAAGTATTTTTAGAAAATCAAAACAACATTGCACACAATAATTAATCATCTGCGTATTTTGTCCATGTATATAATTTGAACCAAAGTTCAAATACAGGACCCAAGGCCATGAATCAAGTCCAATATGACTTTTACAGGTCTTGAATGTGTGAAAACACATTTGGGCCCAAATACCCATGCTAGGCTTGGACACCAAATGGTTGCAGTAAATTAAACACAATAAAAATACAATTTGGTAATAGTCAAAGTAAATATTATTATTTTAATATGGTAAAGTTTTACATAGTAACTATAAAAGTATGAATATTATCTTATAAAGATAATTTGTACTAAGCTAAGTGAAATACAAAAATAATATATATATATATATATTTATATATATATATATATATATATATATATATATATATATATATATATATATATATATATATACATAAATATAGAGATATTTATGCATATAAGAAAATACCCAACTATATATTATATATATATATATACAAATATATATATATATATATATATATATATATATATATATATATATATATATATATATATATATATATATATATATATATATATATACACATAAGAAAAACTCAACTATATAATATATATATATATACAAAAATAATGTATACATATACATATAATAGTATATATATATATATAGTAATATATATATATACACAAGGAAATATATATACATAAATACATATGTATACAAATACATATATATATATATATATATATATATATATATATATATATATATATATATATATATATATATATATATATATATATATATATATATATAGAATAATAAAGTACAAGAGAATAAAGTATATATACATATATACATAAGAAAAACAGTAAGTATATATACAAAAATACAGTATATATAATTATATATATATATATATACAAATATATGTATATACATATATATATAAATATACATAAATAACAAAAGAAAAAGAAAAAGAAAAGAAAAAGAAAAAGGAAAACAGTGGCAGGGCTCGAACCCAGCCAACAGAGCGCGGGGAGGGGGGGTGTTTTGTTACTGCGCGCTGGCCAGTGGGCCAGTTGGCCCGTTGTGTTAGAAGTAGACCTTAGGTTAGTTTTATTTAGGTTCGAATTAATTAACACATAAAAAAAAATATAAAAACCATCCTGTGTCCTGACAGTTAAGGACACAGGGTTTCTCGTGTCCGTGCTACGTACGACACGCACGAACACTGATTCACGTGTCTAGCTACTGGACGAACATCCCCGTGTCCTGGCGAGTCGTCCTCATGAAAACGAGACACAAAGGAGACACGAAAACACAACTGACACATACGTGTCCGGAGAGGGGCTGCTGTTGGGGTGGCGACCGGGCGGAGGAGGCGTCGTGGTCAGGGTGGTCGGGTGGCGCTGGGCGCGGCTCAGCGCGACGAACCTATCGGTGGTGGTTGCGGGCGGTGGTGCTCGGCGTAGGGGCGGCGCTGGGGGTCTCGCCGGAGTTAGGGTTAGATCTAGGGTTTTGTGGAAGAGCGGGGGGCTGTGGCGGTCGTCGGTGGTCGTGGATGTGGTAGCTAGGTCGGGGGGAGAGAGGGGGAGTTTTATAGGAGGGTTTCGAGGCGGTCGGGCAGCGGATTCGGCGGGGGCAGCCGATCGTAGTCGGTCGGGGCAGTCGTCGGGGGTGGGTGAGAGTCAGAGGAGAGAGAGAGTGTCATGGGGGGGTTGGTAATTAGCAGTTAGGTCCCTCAGTTTAGGAAAATTGCATAAAGGCTTCTAACAGTATAAAATGCAAAATAATATTTGCATTCCATAATTAAAAACAAATCATTTATTACAAACTGATATATAATAAATTCTAAAAATTGCAAAACCTATTTAATTAATTTCAAATAATTGCAAAGTGATATTTTTATATTTAAAACTCATTAAAAATTCATTTAGAAATTCTAGAAAAATTCCTAAAAATTCCTAATAATTATTTAAGGCTATAAATGACATTAAAAATTTAATTAGCACTAATAAAACTAAAATTGAAAAACAGGGGCTTACAAGTCTTCCCTCCTTGAAAAATTTTGTCCTCGAAATTCACAAGTATTGAAGACCCGACAATATTCTAACATAGCAAGTAATGCAACAAAATGACTAAGGCTGCGATCGAAACTAACCTCTAAGGTATCAAGCGGGAACGGGTGGTTCCCTCGCAGCGGTTGGATCGAACAAGTAAGGGTATCTCTCCCTCATGTCCGACTCCCTCTCCCAAGTAGATTCACCTGGGGAGTGACGGCTCCAAGCTATTCGTACTAGGGGTATAACCTTGTTCCTCAGCCTCTTCTCTCTCCGGTCTAATATCTCCACTGGCTGCTCAGAAACGGTAAGGCTCGGTCCGACCTCCAACTCTGAATGATCTAGCACATGACTGGGGTCTGGAACATATCTCCTCAGCTTAGATATGTGAAAGACGTCGTGAACTCCTACTAGGTTGGGTGGAAGTGCAACCCTGTAAGCTACCTCTCCGATCCTGCCAAGTACCTCGAACGGCCCGATGTATTTGGGGCTCAGCTTCCCTCCTCGTCCGAACCGGATCGTCCCTCGAGTAGGTGATATCTTCACTAGCACCATATCACCGTCTGCGAACTCCATCGGTCTGCGACTAGCATCAGCCCAGTGTTTTTGCCTGTCCTGAGCTACTCTGAGCCTGTCTCTGATCATCCCGACTTTCTCTGCTGCATCCGTGATCATCTCTGGCCCAAGCATAACTCTGTCTCCGACATCATTCCAAAAGAGCGGTGTACGACATCGTCGTCCATATAGCGCCTCGAAAGGAGACATACCAATACTGGCCTGGTAGCTGTTGTTGTATGAAAACTCTACCAAGTGCAGATGGCTCTCCCATGATCCTCCGAAGTCCAGCACGCAAGTCCTCAGCATATCCTCCAGTGTCTGTATCGTCCTCTCGGACTGCCCATCTGTCTGCGGGTGATACGTCGTACTGAACTTGAGCCTACTGCCCAACTCCTCCTGCAAGCTCCTCCAGTAGTGGGATGTGAATCTGCTGTCTCTGTCTGACACGATGCTCACCGGCACTCCGTGTAGGCGAACTATCTGCTGCATGTATAGCTCCGCCAACTTCTCGGTAGAAAGCCCCACGTTGAAGGGTATGAAGTACGCACACTTCGTCAGCCTGTCTACGATGACCCAGATAGCATCCTTCCCTCCTTGGGAAGGAGGAAGCCCTGAAACGAAGTCCATCGTAATATGTTCTCATTTCCACTCGGGAATGGGTAACGGCTGCAATAAACCAGCTGGCCTCTGGCGCTCCGCCTTGACCTGCTGGCAAACTAGGCATCTCGAGATGAAACGTGATACATCTCTCTTCATCCTGTGCCACAAAAGATGTTCCCGTAAGTCACGGTACATCGTGTTAGCACCAGGGTGAATAGAATATCTCGATCGGTGCACCTCCTGTAAAACTGCCTCTACTAGCTCTCCCTTCGGTACGCACAATCGGCTGCCATGCCTTAGGGATCCATCCTCTGCTATAGTGAAGTCATCCAGTAATCCAGCTAATGCCTGGGGTCGAAGTCTGCGAAGGCTCTCATCTGTAGACTGTGCCTCCCGGATCTGCTCTATCAAACCTGACTGAATGTCAAGCGCCATCATCTGTATCACTGATCCTGGCCGAACTAGCTCGATACCGAGCTTCTCCAGATCCTCCCGCAAATGCCGATCAATCATCAGGTACCATGCCATCGGATGCCTGCTCAGCACATCCGCCACCATATTTGCCTTTTCGGGGTGATACTGTAAATCGATGTCGAAGTCCTTCATCAACTCCAACCATCGTCTTTGCCTCATGTTCAGCTCTTTCTGCGTGAACACATACTTCAAGCTTTTGTGGTCAGTAAAGATTTCCACACGCTCTCCGTATAAGTAATGTTTCCATAACTTGAGTGCAAAGATCACCGCAGCTAACTCTAGGTCATGGGTAGGATAATTCCTCTCACGAGCCCGCAATTGCCTAGATGCATAAGCAATTACTTTTCCATGCTGCTGTAGAACACATCCTAGCCCCTTCTCAGAAGCATCACTGTAAATGGTGAAACCTCCAGAACCTGAAGGTAAAGTCAGAACTGGAGCGGTCGTCAGCCTCCTCTTCAGCTCCTCAAATGCCGCCTGGCAGTCCTCTGACCAGATGTACTCTGCGTCCTTCCGCGTCAGCTTCGTCATGGGTTCAGCTATCCTAGCAAAGTCCTGGACAAACTTTCTGTAATAGCCTGCTAAACCCAGAAAGCTCCTGATCTCTGAAACTAACGTCGGAGCCTTCCACGTCTCAACTGCAACAATCTTCCTGGGATCCACCGAGATTCCATCTCCAGTGACTACATGGCCGAGAAACTCCACTCGGTCTAAAAAGAACTCGTACTTCGGCAATTTGGCAAACAATCTCTCCTGCCTCAGAATCCCCAAAACTATCCACAAGTGCTCTGCATGCTCTTTCGGCGTCTTCGAGTATATCAGGATGTCGTCGATAAACACTACGACAAACTTATCCAGATACTGGTGAAATGTCTTATTCATCAAGTTCATAAAGACAGCTGGCGCATTTGTGAGACCAAATGGCATCACCAGAAACTCGTACTTCCCGTACTTCGTGTTGAACGCCGTCTTCTGGATGTCTGCTGGCCTAACCTTCACCTGGTGGTACCCGGATCTCAAGTCTATCCTGGAAAACACCTTCGCCCCGCTCAACTGGTCGAACAAATCATCTATCCTGGGCAGAGGATATTTGTTCTTGATAGTGATGGCATTCAAAGCTCGATAGTCAATACACAACCGGACTGTACCATCCTTCTTAGGCACAAAGAGCACTGGCGCTCCCCATGGAGAAGCACTGGATCGAATGAAACCCTTTTTCAACAGGTCATCAATCTGCTCTTTCATCTCTATGGCCTCCTTGGGATTCACTCTATAGCAAGCCCGGGATACTGGTGATAAACCCGGCACTAAATCTATAGTGAACTCCACATCTCTGTCAGGCGGAAGCCCTGGAAGATCCTCTAGGAATACATCCATACACTCCCTAATGATAGGGTGTGGCAGTGCTGCATCCCCGACTGTCGCACAACAGTTCGGCTCTAGGCTGATCTCCGGCCCTGTCCTTCTGACACTGAATGGTGCTGTGCCTGGGGGACTGAACAAAATACTACCCTCATGGCAATCTATAGATGCATGGGCATAGCTAAGCCAGTCCATCCCCAATATGATATCATAACCGGGGAGTGGCATCACAAAGAATCGCCCCCTGAACTCTCTCCCGGCTATAAAAATAGAACATCTATAGATAGATCTAATAGGCACTAGTCCTTCTCCCGTCATCACTCTACTAATCTTCGCAGTAGGTGTAGCTACTAGATAATGTTTATGCATAAACTCTAATGATAGGAAGCTATGAGATGCACCAGAATCAAACAAACATACAGTTAGAAAAGTATGCAAATAAATATGACCTGTGATGACGTCAGCTAAGTAATCCGGCTCCGAAACCTGCTCCGGCTCCGGCTCAATGGCTAGACTATAAACCCTCCCCTGAGGTCCCTTCTGCTGCTGCAGATGCTGCCCGAACCTCTGCTGCTGAGTCGGGAGCGGTCCTCTAGTCTTCGCTACTGGACAGTCCCGAATCTGATGGGTGGCAGACCCACAAACTAAACACTGCTTTAACCTCTTCCTGCAAATGGAGCTGTCGTACCCTGGTCTTCCGCAGAAAGAACATATAGCTCCCTTCTGCTGCTGCCGGGGTCCCGGGGCTCTAACTGTCGGGGTCTGATGATGTGGTGTAGGGGGACGGTAAGTCTGCTGGGGTGGCGTCGGCGCTCTCTGCTGGAAAGCCTGACGCTTGGACGGTCCCTCATGATGTACAGAAGCCGGCCTCTTGTATGACAGAAGACGCTCCTCAATACTCTGGGCCAACTCTAGGCTCTGGTAGTAGTCAGTCGTACCGTTCGCCACTATAAGAATGCCAATGTCTGGAACTAGACCATGGCAAAACCTACGGGTCATCTCCTCTGGATCAGCAACCAGACTAGGAGTGAAACGGCTCAGGCGACTAAACTCTGCCGCATAGTCATCAACAGAACGGTTCCCCTGCTGGATGTTCTGGAATCGTAGCCCCATGGCTACTCTAGCAGTGGTCGAGAAGAACTTCTTCTTGAACTGGGTCTTGAACTGGTCCCAGGTGGTTCTCCCTCTCGCGTACAACGGCTCATTCCTGAACCAGACTCCGGCTAAGTCTATCAGCAGAAATCCTGCTGCCTCGACCTGAAGGTCATCCGGCATCCTAACTCCCAGAAGCTTCCTCTCTACCGAATCTAGCCAGTCATCAGCTACTACTATGCCCTCAGTCCCTGAGAACTCCTTGGGATTCAGACCCATGAAGTCCTTGATCGTCTCCGCTCTCTACCGTGGCTCTACATATGGTGGAACCATGGGACGTCCCTCAGAACGCTCCATGCTCTGGCGGAGTAGGGTAGTCTGCTCCTGATGGGTTGTTAGGAACCCCTGGATCAGTGTGAGCAGCTGGGTCCCGTCGAGTGTGACGGAAGCCTGGGTGGATATAGTGATAGGGGGTGGTGGAAGTATCGGGGCCTGCTGGGACTGGGATGTGGAAGGTGGTATCTGGGTCTGTGGATCTGTGGAGTGGGGGAATGTGGTAGGTGGAGGTGTATCAGTCAACTGGTCAGCTGACTGGATATGGAGGACCCCATTCTCGGGGGTAACATACTGGGATGAACGAGTAAGCACCATCTAAATTACACATAAAAAGACTTATAAGGACTTGTTTAAAGTAAGCAATCATATGCAAGAAAATCTAATTATAATAGCAAACATGTGATGTATTTCCTATGTTACAATCCTAGCATTCCTCTAAGTGTTCTAAGCGTCTTTCCTAATGTTGTCTAATTACCTTAAGTTCCTAATTGCAGGCATGCTTGGTACAATAACGTAACCAAATAGTTTAGTCAGGACCTGCGTGGGCCACCACTAAAAATATGTCACGATCCGCTACCCAAATTGTTGGGCCAGGCCGAGTCATGCCCAGCCTACGTTGAGATAAAACATAGTAAGCTGTTCTAAAGACAACAGGATAAGACTAAATGTACTAACAGTTCTATAAGTGAAGAAGAATCATAAATGCTCAAAACACAAAAGTTATCGTATATAGTAAACGTCCAAGTACAAGTAAACTGAAATGTAAAACTGGATACATGTCCAGTTACAAAATGATATAGTCTAATACATGTCTACTCTCAAAAGTCTAAGTAAACAAAAGACAACTAGGCGAGGTTCCCCGCAGGAACATCCTCGTAAAGCAGAGCCGGGTCCTTGGCAGTAATCCCATAATATGTGTCGCAGAGTAACTCCTCCTCAGTAAGGACACCTACAACGTTATCCTGTCAGGACGGGAGCAAGTACTAAATCTAGCAAACTAGCATATGAAACATGGAAATGAACATGAGAGGAATAACTGGAAAGCATGGCATCACATAGTCTATCATGGCAAGGACACATATGTCATAGAGACAGATGTATATGTAATGTTTAAAACTGTAGTAGGTACGTGATCGATCAATAGATGTACAATGTGCTGGGGCACATAATGAAATATACATACGTACAAGTTAACAAGCATAGGTGTACATCCGTACAGACATGCGGGGTAATGGCCTGCGGCAAGGTATGCATATAAAATGCGATCTCGCTCGCTACTGTAGGGGGGTCGTGATCACGTACAATACTATCAGTTTCCCCATAACCCATATTCTAATCATGTGAGAGATACATCAAGACTGTTCTAAGCATGGTAGTAACTGGAA
>JANAVB010005599.1:3771277-3888777 GCA_029216955.1 Iris pallida | reverse complement strand
GCCGCATACAACTGTCAATGACCACTGCCCTAGGTTATTGAATTGCACTCCTTTTAATTGAAATGGACAGTCACATTTCTTCGTCCCCGTAAGCTTTTCCCGTCTTGCCTTCTTCGCAATGTTCGTCGAATTTGCTTCAGCAACTTTAGTCTTGGGAGGCCGATATTTACCACCGCGCTCACAACCCAAAACTATCCGAGCCCGCCTTCCATCCCCGCTATCGGATCGTTTAACCAAAATGACCATATTATGACGTTTTCCTACCGTCTGTGCCCACCTCAACAACGATTCACGATTATCAAATATCTCTTCCGTCTGAAATTCTTCTGAAAAATCAACTTGTTCATACATGGGAAAGTTAACAATGCTCAATTCATTATTCATTCTAGTGTCATTTGAAGAACAATCCTAAAAATAAAAAGATCCACACTTTACTAAGTTTTAAAAAAAAATTCAAAAAACACAGTGCTCGACCATTAAAGGTCGTGCAAGTATCTTTTGTTCGACAGTAACAGGTCGAACGTTTCAAAAAATGTTCGACTTAAAAGGGTCGAACATTCCAAGCCATGTTCGATAACTCCTAGTCGAACATCACTCTTATGTTCAACAACTCTGAGTCGAACAGCACATGATATGCGCGACGAACACAGGTCGTGCATATCGCAATTTTTTTTTGGAATTTCTCGTTTGGAACGATTCTCATACTAATTTTAATACTTGAAAACGAGCAAGAAGGTGGAGAGAGTACGTACATTGTGTCTTTCAGATGGACCACCTTCCTCCATGATGGCTTCTCAACTTAGGATTTTTCTAGGGTTTTAGGGTTTTGTTGGAGAAGATGATGAAAATGAAAGAAGGAAGAATGATGAGGATGGTGGGGTGTGAAAATGAAAGAAGTGTGTTTGGGAAGGCTAATGGGGTGTGGTGGGGTGTGAAAATGAGAGAAGGGTATATTAGTCTTTTAACATTGAAGTAATTTATAACTTAAGTTACTTGGGGTGTGCTAAGTAACTGCTGGGGTGCGTTTAGTCGTGCCCTTAAAAGTTATTACACATAATTTGCTAGGGATGATATATTATTTTAAACATTCAAATTATTCTTTTTTTTACACATTTTTATCTTCCTCGTACTCTTGTAATTGTTGGAAACTAAATGCAGAAACTATTCCTCTAAACCAAGAGACTAAAAGAACCGAAAAAAGAAACAAATCTAACTTGCCAAAATTACATAGAAAAATTAAACAAACACAAAAAAAATTTCGACCTCTCTCCCTGGCTTCTCCTAATTTTAGATTAGGGTTAGAAAAGGTCAATTTAAAGTCTTATAATCTCGCAACAATCTAGACCATTGGATTTAGATCCAACGGTGTAAACAAAATATCACTTTTCGGCCTCGGCCCGCGACATCAGTATATCGGCTGTATAGCGACGGTATACTGTAGTATACCGAATCGGTGAGTCAGAAAACGTCTAGAACGAACATTATCAATTCTACCATTTTTGACATACAGACGGTATATCGATGACGGTATACCAGTGATGATTGTTATTTTCCAAAAGCCGATGGTTACGACACCTGCTGAAATTCACCTACTTTGTCGCATTCGACTCACCAAGCTTCTCCGACATACCGATGGCGTTTGTCGCACTCAAGAGTGATCTCCTCATTGGTTGGGAATCCCACCCAACACCAACCAATCTTCCATTTTTCAACTAGGTGAAAGAGCTTGTCATTCCAACGATCCTTCTACAGTACTCAATTTTTTCTCTTAGCAGAACCTTCATGAGCATATTTGATCGTCCTCCATATGACTCAAGCGTGTTATCTTTCGCGTCAAGCACATCTCGTATCCAGTTATACCGAGTTGTAATATACTCAAACTAATTATGAAACGTCGAGTGTTAGGGTTATATACTAAAAGATCACTTTTGTAGTAACCTTATTTCCTTAAATTTTGAATGAGAATCATATGGGCAAATGTTTGCATATTGTATTTGTTGCAAGTGTTTGATATTCTATATTGTAGATATTATGGTATGTGGTGTCACACAGAAGATCATATTATCAGTTTCCTATGGAGTATATAAATAGTTCACAACCTAGATGGACTTGGACAATCTATTGGAAAGGTTGTAGTGTAATCTGGTATTAGTCTATCTTGACTATAGGTTTACACTAGTACACTTTGTGTGTATTGAACAGAACCACTTGAGGTTGTTCTCTTTGTACTGACTACATAAGAGAACAAACACCTTTGTTATTATGGATGCTTGTGCTCTTAATCCGGATATAATAACGGACATGTATATGCAGTGTGCATTACTTTGACTCATAAAAGAGTGAGATTCATTATGGATCAATAATCTCTATAAATTGGGTAATAATATTGTATGTATGATGGGCTGTTGATTATAAATGGAATCCATGTCCCGATATATCGGGTTGATGATGTCCTCTTAAGGAGCTCATAATGATTGTCATGTAAACCCTGCAGGTGGATTATATCCGACATGACAAATAAAGTTGAGCGGTACTACTTTAGGATAAAAGATGTCGAATCAATATAGTTGTCAGTAACTTAATTTGATCGACGGACATACGATATCTTAACATGGGGAGCCAAACGAGCATATAATAAAAGGAGCCCACAAACATAATTTAGGATTAGGGAGGTAGTGCAACAATAGCTCATTAGTGGACCGAGCTATTGTTAATGGGCCTGGATTGTATGTTCGGGCTGAACACGGGATATCCAGATCCGTTAGGAGGCCTAACCCTAATTTTTCCTCATGGTCCCTGCCGTAGCCTATATATATCCTCTATTCTCTGGCCACCAGATTACTGATCAGAAATCTAAAATTTTCTCTAAATTCGTGATTCACGTAAGGAGAGAAAGAGAGGGCTGCCAAGGAGAAGAAAAGGTCGGGAGATCGTCGCCCATACGACGTCCAACTCGAGGAAGGAATACGTGCAGAAGATCTTGGGGTCGTCTGCTCGAGATTGCCAGAAATTACTTATCTCCTTTCCGCCGCAGGTATAATTCATGAACCCTAGTTTCCGCCTATGAAGGGTTAGAACACGTATTAGATCTGTTTAACTTTCTATCGATCAATACGCACGCCAAAGGAAGGGTCCTGGGAATCTCCAGTTCCATCAATTGGTATCTGAGCTACTTTGGATCTACGTATTGATTGATACGTCCATGTTGTCCAATAAAACCTGCTCTGTGTAATAGTCGATAGATGTAGATCTGTTCTAACTCGATTTTGCAGGCATCTTAGATCTAACTATTATGGTCCAATGCATGTTTTTTGATTGTGTTGTTTAAACCACGGACATGTCGTGGATGTTGTTGTTGCTGTGGATGTAATTAAAATCACGAGGGTTGATCGTGCTTATTATTTTAATTTTTTAATCTAGATTATGTGTGAACTCCTTCGGGAGGTATAGGATTGATGTAATATTAATTATTTTTGATCAATCGTGATGGCGGTGGTCGCTGTTTCTGACGCCGGATGAGATGCTGGTTTTAAGCAGTCCAGAGGAGACAGATGATTTTCGATGAAGGAATCGACATCGAATAGATCTGTGCAGCGCCAGATTTTGGATTCGGATAGTTGAGGACGGAGCAGCAAAGATGACCATAATAGTTGGATATTTTTTCTTATTTTTGTCATTTTGCTTTTTCTGATTATGCATATTTATTATTGTGTAGTTGTTTTTTTTTTGAAAAACCAAGCCTACATTAATAATGGACAACATGGACATAATATCAACTAGTAGAAAAACCCTCATTGTTAAATAACTAAGTGGGAGAGAATTTTTATTTAGTATAAATCCTATGGTCTCTATTACTGGTTTGTAGGTGATGTAATTATACTTGCGTGTTGGCTTTAGTGCTTTCTTCCATATCGGATGAGTATAATTATGGATCACCAGTACAAACTTCCTTAGGGATAATTGTAGAAAGTTACCTAGTATGTGTTCACTTCTCCATCTGAAGGAACTCATTACAAGGTAATGGACTTAGTATTAAGTAATGGTATACACTTAGATACAAATAATGGTATCCTCCCCATCGGAGTCACTGCTATTATTTGTATGACCAGAGCATGACCAGCATATTAATTTTATTTGTCATAAAGTTATATTAACATGATAGTAAAATTAATAAGAAAAATCTACTTGAACAAAGTTAAATTTGTATACGTCCACACTATCGTGGCATGCTAAATTTATGGTGTTCAAGGTGTTGGTGAATTTCTTATTATTGTTTTGAGGGAATCAATATTTAGTTAATTCAAAAAGTTTTTTTTTTGCCCTACATAATTTTATTTATGTGATTCTCAGGATTTTAAAAATAGGTTCTTTTAGTCCACTTATGGTGATTCTTAAAGAAAATAAACTTACTGGACCTAATTATATTGACTGGAAACGTAATTTGGATATTGTTCTGACTGCTGAGGAGTACAAATATGTACTTGTTGAGGAATGCCCACCTAAGCCTGATGCTAACTCTGATGAAGAGGTCAAAGAGGCTTATAAGAAGTAGAAAAAGGCAGATGAGATGGCGCGGTGTTACATTCTGGCATCTATCTCAAATGTACTACAATATCAGCATCAGGCCATGGCCACAGCTTATGACATGATGTATAACCTCAAGGAACTCTTCGGACATCAGAGTAGAGCAACTAGGCAGTTTGCTATGAAATGTTTGATGAATACAAAAATGGCTGAGGGTACACGAGTAAGGGATCACGTTCTCAAGATAATGGGTCATCTGAATGAGATGGAGATCCTTGGAGCTGAAATCGATGGGGAATCCCAGGTCGATATCATTCTCGGGACTCTGCCTAAAAGTTTTGACAATTTTTGCCTTAATTGCAACATGAACAAAAGGTTGTATAGTTTGGCAGAACTTGCAAAAGAGCTACAGGATGCTGAATCTCTCTTTAGGCAGAGTGGTCATGTTTTTGTTTCTGAAAAGGCTTCTACTTCTAAGCCAAAAGGCGGTAAGAAGAAGAATAACATTCAGAAACAGGCAAACTCAGCAAAGAAGGGCATTGGACCTCAAGGCGCGGTAAAAAAGCCGAAAGGCAAATGTTTCAAGTGCAAAGGCTCAGGACATTGGAAGACTGATTGTCCACTTCTCAAACAAGGGAACAAAGAAGGTATATCTCATTTACTAGTAGTTGAAACATATTTAGCGGTGTTATCTACTGGCACCTGGTGTGTAGATACAGGAGCCACTAATCATGTCTGCAATACATTGCAGGGGTTCCAGGAAACCAGACGGCTCAGTGATGGAGAGATATGCTTGTTCATGGGTGATGCTACAAAAGTATCGGTCGTTGCATTAGGAGATGTTACTTTATCTTTTGGTAGAAATAAGTCTTTGATATTGAGAGATTGTCTTTATGCACCTTCACTTAGAAGGAATTTAGTTTCTGTTTCTATGTTAGTTAAGGATGGATATTCAGTTTATTTTAATGACAATATTGTTATTAGAAATAATAAATATTTTATCTGTTCTGGTGCATTGGTTGATAATTTGTATGTCATTAATCCTATTTCGCCTACAATACAACTTATGAAAATGAATAATATGTCATCTAACTTAAATAAGAGAAAAGAACCTTCTTGTATGAACCAAAGATATCTTTGGCACTTGCGATTGGGGCATATTAACCTAAGAAGGATTCAAAGACTGGTTGAAGATGGACCTTTGAGTTCATTGGAAGTGGAGGCACTACCAGTCTGTGAATCCTGCTTGGAAGGTAAAATGACCAAAAGGCCTTTTACGACAAAGGGGTATATGGCCAAAGATGTGTTGGAATTGGTTCATTCTGATTTGTGTGGACCCATGACTATCCAAACTAGAGGTGGCTTTGGATATTTTGTCACATTTATTGACGATTATTCAAGGTATGGATACATTTATTTGATGCACCGTAAGTCTGAGTGCTTTGAGAAATTCAAAGAGTACAAGGCTGAAACGGAGAAACGTCATAGAAAATGTATCAAGTCATTATGATCAGATCATGGTGGCGAGTACCTCTTTGGAGAGTTTAGGGATTATTTATCAGAGACTGGGATTGCATCCCAATTAACTGCACCTGGAACGCCCCAACAGAATGGTGTAGCCGAAAGAAGGAATAGAACTCTTATGGAGATGGTTAGATCAATGATGAGTTATTCGGATTTGCCAGATTCGTTTTGGGGATATGCCTTAGAGACTGCAGCTTATATTTTGAACTTGGTTCCTTCTCTAAGTCAGTACCTCTTACTCCCACAGAGCTGTGGATTGGGCGTAAGCCTAGTCTGAAACATATTCGCATTTGGGGTAGTCCAGCACATGTGCTGAATGGGAAAGCAGATAAGTTGGAATCTCGTACAGAAGTACGCTTGTTTTAGGCTATCCAAGAGGAAAGAAATGAGGTTTATTTTATACTCCTAAGGATCAGAAGGTCATTGTTAGCACCAATGCCCGATTCTTAGAGGAAGACTATGTGATGAACCATAAACCCACAAGTATAGTTGTTCTAGAAGAACTGAGACGTGAGACACCAAGTACTTCAGTACCAACAGTACAAGAGGATGAACCACAAATAACTGCACAACGTGTCACAAATGTTACACCACAACCGATAGTGCCTCGTCGTAGTGGGAGGGTTGTGATACAACCTGATAGATATATGTTCTTGGGAGAGTCGTCAGACTTCGTCCCTGAGGAACAAGATTATGATCCCTGTACCTACAATGAAGCACTCCAAGATAAAGATGCAGAGTCTTGACAAAAAGCAATGATATCTGAAATAGAATCTATGGATTCTAATCAGGTCTGGGAGCTTGTAGAACCACCCGTTGGTGTAAAAGCTATTGGATGCAAGTGGGTCTATAAGAGAAAAAGAGGATCAGACGGTAAGGTTGAAACCTTTAAAGCTCGGCTTGTAGCAAAAGATTTTACTCAAAGAGAGAGTATCGATTATGAAGAAACTTTTTCTCCTGTAGCCATGCTTATGTCTATTCGGATTCTTTTATCTATTGCAGCTCATCTCGATTATGAGATTTGGCAAATGGATGTCAAGACAGCTTTCCTTAATGGAAGTCTTGAGGAAGACATCTATATGAAGCAACCAGACGGGTTCATTGAAAAGGGCCAGCAGCATCTTGTTTGTAAGCTCAAGAAGTCCATTTATGGACTTAAGCAAGCTTCCAGATCTTGGAACATATGTTTTGATCAGGTGATAAAATCCTATGGATTTGATCAATGTCAGGATGAATCATGTGTATACAGAAAGTGTGACGGAAACGTGGTGGTGTTCCTAGTACTTTATGTGGATGACATTTTGCTCATTGGAAACAATGTGAAGGTATTATCTGATGTAAGGGTATGGTTATCCAAACAGTTTGATATTAAGGACTTGGAAGAAGTAGGTCACATCCTTGGGATCAAAGTTCTACAAGATCGCAAGAAAAGGATGTTGGGCTTATCCCAAGCTTCCTATATCGATACTGTACTAACTCGTTTTAGTATGCAAAATTCTAAGAAAGGTTTCTTATCTTTTAGACATGGAATTGCTCTATCAAAGGAGCAGTATCCGAGGACACCTAAAGAGATAGAGAACATGAAGGCAGTTCCTTATGCTTCAGCAGTAGGAAGCTTAATGTATGCAATGCTATGTATGAGACCAGACATCTGCTTTGCCGTAGGCATGGTCAGCAAATATCAGTCTAACCCAGGACAAGAGCACTGGACTGTCGTAAAGCATATTTTGAAGTACCTGAAAAGGACTAAAGAGTATATGCTAGTTTACCAGGCAGATAGTTTAGTTCCCTTGGGGTATACAGACTCAGATTTTCAGTCAGATAGGGATTCCAGGAAATCTACCTCAGGTTATGTGTTTACTTTGGAAGGTAGAGCCATTGTGTGGAGGAGTATCAAGCAAAAATATATTGCTGATTCTACCATAGAAGCCGAGTATGTGGCAGCCTCTGAGGCAGCCAAAGAAGCGGTTTGGCTCAGAAACTTTCTGTTGGACTTGGATGTGGTACCTAGTTTGCCTAAGTCTATTACACTTTATTGTGATAATAGTGGTGCAGTTGCAAACTCGAAGGAACCACGAGCCCATAAGACAGGCAAACACATTGAGCGCAGGTACCACCTGATACGAGATTTCGTAAAAAAGGAAAAGTTGCTGTGATCAAGATAGCATCAGCTGACAACCTAGCTGATCCCTTTACAAAGAGCTTACCAGCTAAGGCTTTTGACAGTCATGTTGAGGGAATGGGAGTCAGATGTGTAGCAGCATGGCTTTAAGTATAAGTGGGAGATTTGTAACAGTATACTGAAAATCAATGCTTTGAGTATAAGTGGGAGATTGTTAGGGTTATATACTAAAAGTATCACTTTTGTAGTAACCTTATTTCCTTAGATTTTGAATGAGAATCATATGGGCAAATATTTGCATATTGTATTTGTTGCAAGTGTTAATGCAAATGTCTGATATTCTATATTGTAGATAATATGGTGTATGGTGTCACACAGAAGATCATATTATCAGTTTCCTATGGAGTATATAAATAGTTCACAACCTAGATGGACTTGGACAATCTATTGGAAAGGTTGTAGTGTAATCTGGTATTAGTCTATATTGACTATAGGTTTACACTAGTACACTTTGTGTGTATTGTGCAGGACCACTTGAGATTGTTCTCTTTGTACTGACTACATAAGAGAACAAACACCTTTGTTATTATGGATGCTTGTGCTCTTAATCCGGATATAATAACGGACATGTATATGCAGTGTGCATTACTTTGACTCATAAAAGAGTAAGATTTATTATGGATCAACAACCTCTATAAATTGGGTAATAACATTGTATGTATGATAGGCAGTTGATTATAAATGGAATCCATGTCCCGATACATCGGGTTGATGATGTCCTCTTAAGGAGCTCATAAGGATTGTCATGTAAACCCTGCAGGTGGATTATATCCGACATAATAAATAAAGTTGAGCGGTACTACTTAAGGATAAAAGATGTCGAATCAATATAGTTGTCAGTAACTTAATTTGATCGACGGACATACGATATCTTAACATGGGGAGCCAAACGAGCATATAATAAAAGGAGGCCACAAACATAATTTGGGATTAGGGAGGTAGTGCAACAATAGCTCATTAGTGGACCGAGCTATTGTTAATGGGCCTGGATTGTGTGTTCGGGCTGAACACGGGATATCCAGATCCGTTAGGAGGCCTAACCCTAATTTCTTCTCATGGTCCCTGTCGTAGCCTATATATATCCTCTATTCTCTGGCCGCCAGATTACTGATCAGAAATCTAAAATTTTCTCTAAATTCGTGATTCACGTAAGGAGAGAAAGAGAGGGCTGCCAAGGAGAAGAAAAGGTTGGGAGATCGTCGCCCACACGACGTCCAACTCGAGGAAGGAATACGTGCAGAAGATCTTGGGGTCGTCTGCTCGAGATTGCCAAGAATTACTTGTTTCCTTTCCGCCGCAGGTATAATTCGTGAACCCTAGTTTTCGCCTATGAAGGGTTAGAACACGTATTAGATCTGTTTAACTTTCTATCGATCAATACGCACGCCAAAGGAAGGGTCCTGGGAATCTCCAGTTCCATCATCGAGTTCTTTAATTTCAAGGTGAATCACACTCTGGCTATCACAAAGCAAAACATAATGCACTTACTTAAGTCCAACTTCCTATATAAATTTCATCATCCTTAGTAATTCTTTGTAAGCCTCTGTCGTCGCAACGAACTGTCTCTGTGATAGACAATGCAACACACTTCTACAACCGTGCGACTACCACAAAACTACTTCACCAGAAAACATCATGATATAGCCCGAAGTCGAGCTCCTGTATACACATCCCCAGTTATATATATCAGTGTCAGTATATCTAGCCTGCTTTGGATCGTTACTCCCGAATGAAAGCTTCCAATCTGCAATGCCCTGAAGATAATGAAGAATGTACTTGACCTCACTCCAATGTATTCTTCTGGGATTACAGATACTTAGTAACCCTACCAACTGTGTGAGCAATATCTGACCTTTTACACACCATGACTGTAACCACCACTTTTCTAGAATGAGGATAATTTTGAACTTTTGTAAAATTTATCATTTAATAATAAGATTTAAATCATGTTAATGACTTATGGTGATTTTTAATACTATTTAATCTAGTGTATTATGACCTTGGCCTTTCCACTAGTGTAACCTTAGAATTATTTAACCTAGAGACTAACCATGACCATAGAGACCTAACCATGTGATTAGATTGACTATTTACCACTTTTTAGGTTAGGGGTATTTTGGTTATTTTTGACTTTTGGTGAAAATGAATTTTGATTAATTAATATTGTGTTGATCATTATGTTAAGCCTTAACCTAGAATTGCCCTAACCTAGATATTACTCACGAGCTTAGATATTAGATTAGAAGTTTCCATCACATGACAATGTTAGTAATATCTAGATATTAAGTTAGGAGTAGGATATTTGTTAAGGTTAGATATTTTACTTTGGGCCTTTGCTTGAGGGCTTAATTTACATTGTAGAGGGCCTTTAATTCCTATTGAACTTAAACACTAACCCTAGAGAAACCCTTGGCTGCCATCAAGCACCCCCTTGCCCATATAAACACATGTTAGCCTCTCTTTGCCTCTTTCCATTGCCTCCTACAAACCCTAATTTGTGTTCTTCCCCAAATTCACCCCATTTCTTCAAATCAACTCCAAATTGAGCCCAATCAATTGCAACACACTCCCTACTGTAGAGGAGGTCAGTAGAGGCTAGCTAACAAGGATTGGAAGCAGGTTGACCATAGAAAGTGGAGGGATTTGGCTCTCAAGTGCAATTTCATTGAGATTCTAACTCTCAACAGGAAATGGCCTCTAAACCCATTTGATTTCTGATTTATTTCCATAGATGCATTCATTTAGGGTCCCTCTAGCTGTTGACCAAGTTTGGTAGAATTTTGTGTCCATTTGATACACGTATCGGAGGCGTATCGGAGTGCTATGTAAAGTGTTTGATGAAATGCCTCAATGGAATGAATGTTAATGAATTTCAAAACTAATTATATGATTTTGTAGCCCTTGATGTGTAGGTCACGAATCCCAATGACTGAGTTGAGTTTGATACTATTTTCATGTCCTATTTGGACACGGGGATGCCAACACAGGCCTTGGACATTTCCCCTGCTACCCGACACGTTGTACTCACTCGACACGACACTAGGACATGTGGGATTTTGTCAGTAGGTGAGGGAAACCTCTGACACCATCCTCCCAAAATTTGGGGCTAGTTGGTTGAGAATTCGAGAAGAACTTGAGCCTGTACTTGTTTTACGAACACTGCACACACGAGAAATTGGTCTCTGATACGCAGTCGTATCACGGTCACGACATGACCCTGACACAAAATGATGATACAGACAGGAGCCCCTATACCCCACCTACCCTCTGACACGAGCACGAGGTATCTAGGTGCACGTGTCGTGTCCTAGACCCCTCGATACGCGCGCACGAGGCTGTGCCTATGCACATTCTCTGATACCATGTATGTACGGTTGTATTCGACACAATTGGACGCGGGTTTGGACACGAACGTGGACACTGGGTTGACACAGAGTTGACTCACCCTCTTGCCCTTCCTATTCTATATATATTTGTATCTATGTATGTATGTATGTATGTATGTATGTATGTATTTATGTATGTATCTATGTATGCATGTATATTATGAATTTGGGTTTGGACACCTTGTAGGATACTTGCAGACCACTTGGACACAATTTTGGACACACTGACATGCTCACACACTCACTCGACACAATTGCCACCTGTAGACACCAGTTTGACACATGTATTTGGGTTTCGTATGGGTGTGTGAGTTATAGTTCATATATATGTATCAGAATTAGGACATTGGGATATATATATATATATATATATATATATATATATATATATATATATATATATATATATATATGGGGTTGGGTTGGTATGTTTTGGATTGAGGGAGTGTTAATCCAGGACTGATTTGGTCCTCTTGACATGGATTATGATATGAGTGTGATACTCATATTGGTCATTAGGTTGATATTTAGTAATCTGTGATGATTTAAGTTGTGGTTTGTATAGGTTTTAGATGTGTGAAGAAGTGAGTTAGAGTTGAGTGAGGGTTAGCAACATTGCAGCAGTACGTTTTGCAGCAAGCAGTAAAGGCTAGTAGCAACCACAGCTGGCAGCAGCTACTTTGCCTTGCTTTGTAAAGCCAGCAGCACTAGCAGTAGCATCATGCAGTAGCAGCAACATTGCAGTAGGAGCAGCTAGCAGCAACAATGGAAGTATAGCCTTGTAGTGCAGCAGTAGTTTAGGAGTGAGGGTTACATAGTGGTATCAATCATGATGGAGGCCATTTGGCCATAGGTGTTGGGTGTGCTTTAATGTTTTATATATATATATATATATATATATATATATATATATATATATATATATATTATATATATATATATATATATATATATATATATATATAATATAACATTAAAGCACACCCTGTACACCCTATATTATATATATATATATATATATATATATATATATATATATATATATATATATATATATATATATATATATATATATATATATATATATATATATATATATATAAAATATATATAATATATATGGGTTATATATATGCTTGTAGTATAGTGATTAGTTAAGAGTCTATTATATAGACTATGTTATAGAGGGGTATCCCTATAGGCTATGTTTTGTTTTTAGCTTGGCTATATATGTATATACATATAGAGTAGTTAGACTTGTTAGACTAGCTTGACCTTAGATATTGACTAGATAGACCTAAGATGACTAGTAGACTTGGGTTGGACTAAAACCTTGACTAGTTGACCTAGTTTGACTAGAGTTTGACCTGGTTTGACTAGATTGTTGACCAGAGTTGACCAAGAGTTAACTTTGACCTAGATTGACTTAGAAACATGTAGAATGTATTGTAAACTTCAAATATTACCTTCTAGTATACATCATAACCTGTGTGCTCTATTTAGGACTCAGACATCTCAGTTCAGACATACATTTTTACAGTCACTCAGGATCTCAGACGAGTACATGATCAGTTCAGACATACATTTTCACAGTCACTCAGGATCTCAGACGAGTACATGCTCTGATCATTTTCATACTTGTTAGAACTTATATTCATGCTTTAGATAAATTATTTGATGCAATCACGTTGTTATCACGGACCAGTAGCCTATGGATCTTGTCATGCGATGTTATCCCCCTCGGGTTCATCAAATACAAATTGTCATGTGTTTTTCATGAACATCTTATATTTCTTGTACACCCCTATTCATATATACTCTTGTGCAATCTTGTACTCTCATGATCACATGAGCCTCATGGATAAAAATCTCTTATACAGGTAACGTAACTTGACTGGATCCTTGTGTATTGATTGGGGAGGGTGAGTATGAAATGGTTATGTGATCAAATACCATCTTGTGCAAATCTTGTGAATGTCCATTATGCCCTCACGTATAATGGAGTCCTATTTTATTGTAACATAACCTGTTTACATAACCATCTTGTGCTCTAAACACTTATATTACTTACATTCTTATTTCATATACAAACTGTCTCTTGTACTCAGATTTATCTATTTATATTGTTCTTGTACATGTCTTACAGTTTTTATTATCGTTTACTCTACTGCTTGTTTTATATATTCTGTAATGATATGATCATGTTTCAGTGTTATGCATTTGCTCCTGTCCTGACTGGACTGTTGAAAATATTACAGATGATACTGAGGACTTATGCACAACCTATTATGGAGCCCATCTAGACGACACCTGTGAGCTGGACCCACAGGAGGATCCAGCTCTAGCTGAGGACGTCACCCCTATTGCCTAGGCTTGATTAGCTAGACTTATCTTATTTCATTATGTTATTTGTATTTGACTTTTGAGTTGTATTATTTTTGGATATTTGAGATGTTGTGTTGTTTAGACATTTAGACTTATTTCCTTTTGTTTGTTTGTTCTCTTCTGAGATTTCATATCTATCATATCATGTTATTTCTATCTTTGGAATTGTGATTAAGTTGTACCTTCTGTAATTTGGCCTCCGTTTGGAGAGTATATCATATTGTGGTTAGTTGTGACAATGACCTAGAACATCGTTCTACTGCCGACACTGCGACGTAGGCTGGACGTACCCACTTCTCGTGTCCCTACACTGGGTACGGGTCGTGATAATGACATACATGAGACTATCCACAGTTGATGCATATAGTACTTTTCTAAATCTTTTTTTGTCCTCGGTTGATGGATACTGCTCCATAGTAAGCTTAAAATAAGGTGTGCGTGGGGTGCTCACTTTCTTCGACCCGCATTCTGAAACGCTAAAGTACCCGGTGAATGTACTTCTTTTGGGATAAATATAACAACTTGGACTCTCTCTCTCTCTCTCTCTCTCTCTTTGTGTGTGTGGGGGGGGGCGTGTGTGTGTGTGTGATCTTTATCCCAAGAATAGCCTTTGTTGCATCCAAATCCTTCATAGATAAGGTCACACAAAGTTGGCATTTCAACTTCGCTATTCTGGTGTCATTTCGACCTACCAATAACATATCATCCACATCAAAAAATAATATGATAAAATCATTCTCGACAAATATTTCACATTTGCATAATGGTCTGACATCGTATGTGCATAACCATGCTTCCTTATAAACAAATCGAATTTAAACACCACTGTCGTGGAGCCTACTTCGGACTATATAGACTATTCTTTAAACGGCAGACCAAATGTGACTTGTCCTTCTAAGAGAAGCCCTCTGAGTGCTCCATATATAATTCCTACTCTAAATCATCGCAAAGGATTATCGTCTTCACGTCTACTCAACCTCCAAATTGAGGTTGCCTGCTAAAGCTAGCTAGCACCACCCTGATGAATGACAACATAACGATCGACGAAAAGATTTATAAAATTTATGCCCTTTAGCTAACTGTAGCCTTTGACTACCAACCTCGCTTTGTACTGAGGGCAAGTAGAATCTTTTGTCTGCTTCACTTTGAACACACTTTGATTCTTCAAAGTCTTCTTTTCCTTTGGCAATGCACCAACTCATAAGTGGAGTTTGGTTGTATGGAACTCATCTTCTCCTATATGACACGCATCCACTCTTGCATGTATTCGTCTTTCATCGCCACTACAAAGCTTTCGGGCTCTCCCTTATCAGTCATTAGCATATACTAATCTAGTGAGTACCTCAAGGATGGCCGACGTTCTCTCGTACTCCTCATCCTCACTGGAGCCTGTAGTACTGGCTGTGTACTGACAACCTCATTCCCTTCATGAACTACCTCATCGACATGCTCATCCTCCTGAAATTCACCTAAATCATCAGTGTAATGCCCCATCCCGTTCAGCTCAATCGAAGGAATCAAAATGCCAACGACGTTCGGACTTAGCCATCCAACGGCTGCTCGAAGACCCGCTCAGTCGAGGCGACTCCTCGCTCAGGTGGGTGGCTTCGGTAAACTTGCCTCAGCTTGGCCTTTACTCTAATAAAACAAAAGTTTTCAACTACACAAGTAGGCTTGATAATAAAAGAAATGAATCCACATAGTTAAGGGAATAATTCCAAATTGGGCCAGACTGAGATAGAACATGAAAATGTTCCACGGTCGGCTTAGAAGTATCGTACGTCGTGCTTTCAAAATGACACTCGGTCTTTCATCCCGTGGCTTGGGAGAAGTAAAGTTGGTCTTTGCCATAAAGCAATGAGTTAGCCTAAGTCATAGGCGCCGTCCGCATAAATGCTTAATAAAGCATGCACGGTTCCCTCGTCCAAGGCTTAGCATAGCCTTTCCTCGTTCGGTTGGTTAAGTTGCATCGTACAGTTTGTGGCATAAGTCTAGGCACCCAAAGAACTTGGTTGTTCAAGTCGAACGCATGTACGGCACGTTTCTAGGATGCAAGGCTTGGCATAGCCCTTGCTCGTCCCGCTGGTTAAGTTGTTGCATGATTAAGTTAGGCAAGAGTTTGGCTGGGCTATCGAAGTCATAGCAAGTACTGTCCCATGTTTTCTGCGGTTGTCAAGTCACATAGTCCTACGATCTCAAGGCTCGTCATATAAAGTATGACTTGGGCGGTAGTGTCGCTGAAAAAATAAGTTGGTTTAAGGCACGAGCCATGGTAGGTTCAAGGATAAGTATACCACGGTTAAAGAACACATGTTATGTTCAAGTTAAGCTAGAAGTCTACGTAGTAGTCGTTCCCTAGATTTCAAAAGAATAGAAAGTTCACACAACCGTTTGTCGCCGAGACCGATCCCGCTGCTTGGGAGTCTCTTATGAAGTATGGAAATTATGGTCAAGAATAAAGAAGGTCATGGTAAATCGAGTGATTCTTGCATGGTCATTGGACAACTTGTGCAAGGAGAATTCCTCGGACGATCGTCGGGGCACCGGCATTACCAAAATAAGTCATATTAGCAACAAATTTAGCAACGCCAGTCATATACGTCGGTAACATTTGTGTATTTAGCGATATTATATAAAGACGTCGCTGAATGTCAATATCTGCGAAGTTTAGCGACCGTTAGCGGCACACATTATGCTTTGGAAAGCTGATGTCACAGTCTAGTCGCAGAACGTCGCTGTTTTGTTTAACTCAGTGACATTTTGTGACTCCATATTAGGGATGTCGCCAGTTTTTTATTGAATAGCGACGTTTAGCGACGTCCTTTGCGGACGTCGCTAAAATATTTCATATAGGGTTCCAGCCGATCGATTTTTTATTTTCTTTCACCCAAAATTTTCAATCTTCCGCTCCCCAAATTTTTTTCCCCCTTTTTTCTCCTCTCCAGCGACCCCCTCCCTTCGGCGACCCCTCCCTCCGGCTACCCCCTCCTCGCGGCGACCCCCGTTCCTCCGACGTCCCCCCTCTACCGTCGATTCCCCTCGTCGACGCCGACCCGACTCCGACGCCGACCTGACTCCGCCGCTGCTCCAGCCCCGGCGACCCCGACCCGACTCCGACCAAGGCAAGTAAACCCTAACTCCCTCCTCCTGACGTGCTGACACAGATACGATACGACACACACGACACGCACACACAGACAGGACACGCACACACACAGACACGACACATACGCACACACATACACACACGCTGACACGACACGACACATACGACACGCACACACACAGATACGACATAGGGCAGTGAGCATGTTAGCAAGTGCCACATTGGCATATGCCATGTGGCATTGCTGCAGCAGCAGCAACTTGCCTTGGCAAGGCTTGCATTGGCTCGGGCTACAAGCCACGTGGGCAGGGGTTAGAGAAGTCAGGGGCTTTAGGAGATAGGGGAAATCCTATTTGGGAGCTCGAGTACAGACAAACGTGTAACGCCCCAAAACCAGAATACTGGAGAGCGGGGGCGAACATAGCCAGCTACGTATATTGAAGTGCAACCCACCTCGCTATACGGTCACGGCTGTCTAGATACATGAGGGTTTAACTATAAGCCATCAGTCTCTATGGTCATGAACAAGCCTATTGTCTCAATCTCAACGAATAATAATAGTTACAAGATGTCAGAGCACCAAATATACAATAGTAAGGCGTCCCATACATTACATATTTGGATGATCATGAAGCTAGTCATACAAAATGTCAAGACTAGGGAGAGTTTCAGTCATACATGATCCACCCTAGGATTTGTCAATCATGTTACATCCCGTAGGCAGACAATAAATAAAGTACAATCGAGCTAACACGTGCTCATCGGCTAAACGCCTCAAAAGAATATTTTTACAATAGAGTGGGAGAGCAAAAAATAAACCCACTCATTGCCAGGGTTACGCCTGGTGGTCACCATCTGGCTGGAAGGTAGGGAGATCCTCGGAAGCTGCTCCGATATCTGGCCATACAAAACCAGCTGGGTCAGACCCCAGAAAGAACAAGTACCACAAAGGAGGCTTCACTTAGAAACTAAAACTAGCATATCATAATTGAATATTATAGATAATTATATATATATAAGAGACTGATAATAACAGAGACAACAACAGTGAATTAAGTACGAGAAAACCATTCAGGTAGCCAGGTCACAACTCTTAAACCAAATAAGGACCGGGGTTGTAACCCTTCACCTGGATAAAAACCCGTCTCAAATTTTTGTTGGTAAAGTAAAACATGACGAGCATGACATAGGGTGCAATAAGACAATAAACAAAGAGAAAACATAGAACTGTTCCGGGAGCCAGTTACAACCCTTAAACCAAACAAGAACCAGGGTTGTAACCCTTCGCCTGAACAGAACTGGGCCCCTGATCATTATTGTTAAGGTAAGCATAGATAATCATGTTATTAAAGTAACCAGGAAATCGGGACAGGGCAAGACTTAGACTCCATCCAACATTCACGACCAAGCAATTAAGTACAGCTTGATACTTTAACTAACTAGGGTTATCACAGGCCTAGTTACTAGCAAGATGCAATGAGATTATTCCATATCCACAAGCCCTGCAGACCATCCAGGTTATCCAGACGCAATTAGGGGATTGAATTCATGTGGGTACATCATCTAAGAAACGTATGTGCCCTTAAGTAGCTTGGTGGGTGCAACACATGACAGTGTGCTGGAAATGTGCCCTACTCGACGGTAGGCTACAAATCCCATGATGGGACACCCAGATAACGGGATTGCCTGTAGCTGGGAAATCTTTTCATGACTACTTGATTTTCTAGTAATTAGCCTTAGTCAATTTCAGTAGGTACTCCTGACCGTGGTATTCAGGGGTCCCTATCCTGACACGATGCACGACAATACTGGTTCATTTGTATAAACACAATCACCCACGATGTCCAGGCCAATCATTCTTGTCATGTCGTGCTAGCTGTCGCAACAGCATATCAATGGTGTCATGTCAGGTTTACTTGTCAAGAGTGCACCACGACGGGCCACTATCATGTTCATTGGTCATGTGCAAAATTTACATGGTCTAAGCATTCTATCAATGGACCCAAGTGACACATGGATCATAAGACATAAGCATAAATGTAACCACCCAACATAAGAATAATACTAATAATAAAGGAGGACAAGGGCTATGGAAAGAGCCATGCGGCTAAGGAAAACTAGCTCATGCGGCTAGAAAAGGAAATGGGCTATGCGGCCAAGGAAAAGAGCATATGCAGCTCGGGCAGTTAGGCTCATGCGGCTATTGGGAAATGGGTTCATACGGCTCGGGGAGTGCAGGCTCATACGGCTAAAAAACGTGGGCTCATGCGGCTAAGAAATGCGGGCTCATGCGGCTAAAAAATGCGGGCATATGCGGCAGGGAGAACGAAGCGCATGCGGGTGGAAGGGAACGGGGTGCATGCGGCTGGGGGATGCGGGTTCATACGGCTGGAAGAACGGAACGCATGCGGCAAGAAAAGGTGTGGGTATATACGGCTGGGAGAGATGCTGGTATATGCGGCAGTGGGCCAACCAAGTCATGCGGCAAGGAAGAGATGGACTCATGCGGCTCAAGTCGGGCAGAGCCATGCGGCTGAAGTCAACTCAAGCCATGCGGTTTAAGAAAATAGAGTCTTATGCGGCTGAAGTCGGGCAGAGCCATGCGGTCAAGGCCATGCGGCCAAAACGGCCATACGGCTAAGGCTGCCATACGGCCAAGGAAAACTTGTCGTATGAAAATTCATGCGGTCAAGCACTGTTCTTCTTCTCCACCTTCCGAGAAGAAGAACCACGGAACGCCATGGCTTCCAAGCTCCACTAATCCTTCATCCAAGGTCAGAATCTGGACTTTCATAGGTCAAAATAGGGCAGAAAGAAATTCTCTACAACATAGAACCATCAAAACTTAAAAATAATAAGGTTAGATAGATCAAAGCCCAAGAAATCCGAAAATGCAACAAGCTTAGATCTACAAGAAATGAGCCATGGAAATTAAAAATACTAAGTATTAGAGTGTCTTTAGAATTTCATGAGGAAGACAATGGAACAATAAAAACTGAGTTCCTCCATGAAGCAAGCTGCACTTGCCTAGGCTCTCTCTCTCTCTCTCTGGTAGGTGGAGAGTGTAATAGAGGAAGAAGAATTAATGAAGAAGTAAGTGAGAAGAGAGAAGGGGTGGCGGCCAATAAAGGGAGAGGATGGTAGGTAGGGTTGGTCCACATGCAAAACCAAACCAAGCCGAACCAAGCAAGCCAAACCGAACCAAGCAATGAAATGCCAAGATAAACCATGCAATGAGACATGCAATACGAGTCAAAATATGTATACGTATACCAAAATACGTAATACGAACTATGGTCGTTACAACTCTACCCACCTTTAAAAGAATTCCGTCCTCGGAATTTAATTAAGAGGCTAGAGAGACAAGAATAAGCCATACCAAGCAGTCTATCATGCAATCATTCATTCAAGCAAGGAATTGAGAGCATAAGAAATAATAAAGACGTTATACCTTACGAGTCAAACAGGTTGGGATATCGCGATCGGATATCATCCTCACGCTCCCACGTTGACTCACCCAAAGAGTGATGACTCCAAGCAACACGGACTAACTTAATAGTCTTGTTCTTGAGTATCTTCTCTCTCCGGTCCAATATAGATACGGGCCTCTCCTCATACGAAAGGTTGGTGCCAACAACCAATTCGGAATGATCCAGGATGTGGCTCGGGTCAGGGATATACCGTCACAATTGGGATACATGGAAGACATCATGCACCTCACGTAACGACGGCGGAAGAGCGAGACGATAGGACACATCTCCTACTCGCTCCAGGATGTCGAACGGTCCTATATACCTAGGATAAGCTTTCTCCGCACGCCGAAATGAATGACGCTACGGTTATACGAAATTCTCAGGAATACATGGTCGTTGACCGAGAATTCAAGGAGACACCGATGAGAATCGGCCCAATGACGCTGGCGATCTTGCACAACTCGAAGATAATCTCTGACTCTTCTGACCACCTCAACTGTCTGAGCAATCATTTTTGGACAGAGCATCTGCCTCTCACCAACATCATCCCATGCTAGCGGAGATTGGCACTTCCTACCATACAGTGCCTCGAACGGTGCCATCTGGATACTGGCCTAGAAACTGTTATTGTACGAAAACTCCACCAGGTGCAGGCGATCTTCCCACGAACCACCGAAGTCGAGTATACAAGACCTCAACATATCTTTCAAGGTTTGTATGGTACGCTCTGACTGACCATCTGTCTGCGGATGATAAGCTGATCTGAACTGGAGGTGAGTTCCCAAACTCTCTTATAGGCTGTACCAAAAGTGTACGTAAATCTTGAATCTCTGTCCGAAATAATACTGACTGGTACTCCATGCAACCTGACTATCTGCCTGGGATACATCTCTGCTAGCTGAGCCGTCGACTGACCAACTCTGAATGGAAGAAAGTGAGCCACCTTTGTGAGCCTGTCTATAATAACCCAAATAGCGTCCCTACTGGCCGGGGACCTAGGTAATCCGGTCACAAAATCTATGGTTATATGCTCTCACTTCCATTCTGGAATCGACAAGGGCTGAAGAAGTCCTGCTGGCCTCTGATGTTCAGCTTTAACATGTTGGCAAACCAAACACCGAGAGACAAACCGGGCTATCTCCCTCTTCATGCCATTCCACCAAAAGTGCTGACGGATATCGCGGTACATCTTCGTACCACCAGGATGAATCGAATACTGAGAACTGTGAGCCTCTGCCATGATATCCTGTCTGATATCACCATTGGGTACACAAAGACGCCTCCCATGTCGAAGTATATCGTCCTCATGGATACATAACTCTGGCCTTCGCCCTGCTACACATTCTGCCCTAAGCCGCTGAAGCTTGGAATCTGCTGACTGAGCTAACTTAATCCTCTCAACTATACTGGACTGAACTTGCATACTGGCCATCAATGCCACACTGGTAGGAAGGACAACTTTAATACCCATCTTCTGAAGATCTGCTAACAACTCTGGCTGTGCTGTTAGAAAATAGACTCCGGCTCTTCTGCTCAATGTATCTGCTACGACGTTGGCCTTCCCTGGGCGATACTGCAGGTTGACATCATAATCCACAAGTAGTTCTAGCCACCTCCTCTGACGCATGTTAAGATCCTTCTGAGTGAACACATACTTCAGGCTCTTGTGGTCAGTGAAAATCTCCACCATATCTCCATACAAGTAGTGCCTCCACAACTTAAGTGCAAACACTACAGCTGCCAACTCTAAGTCATAGGTTGGGTAATTTCTCTCATGATCACGAAATTGACGTGACGCATAAGCTATTACCTTCCCACGCTGCATCAAAACACATCCTAAACCTCTGCCTGAAATATCACAATACACTGAGAATCCTCCGGTCCCATCTGGAAGCGTGAGAATGGAAGCCGTCATCAAACCTCGCTTCAACTTCTCAAAAGAATCATGATACTCTGTTGTCCAAGAAAACTGCACATCCTTGCGGGTTAACTGGGTCAATGGCGCTGAAATCCGAGCAAAGTCTGAAATAAAATCGTCGATAGTAGCCGGCCAATCCAAGAAAACTGCGAACTTCTGCAACTGTGCTAGGTACTGGCCACGTCTCAATGGCCACGATCTTCTGGGGATCTATTTCTACTCCTTCTCTAGTGATGATATGACCCAAGTATGAAATACGATCGAGCCAGAACTCGTATTTACCGAACTTGGCATACAACTGGTGCTCTCTGAGAATCTGAAGAACCACTCTGAGATGCTGCTCATGCTCCGCCTCACTCTTGCTGTAGAGCAGGATGTCGTCTAGGAACACAATCACGAACTGATCCAAATAAGGCATGAAGATACGATTCATGAGGTCCACGAATACAGCCGACACATTGGTTGCTCCAAATGGCATAACAAGGAACTTCCAATGCCCATATCTAGATCTGAAAGTTGTCTTCGGAATGTCCTGCTCTCTGACTCTGATCTGATGGTATCCTGACCGTAAGTCAATCTTCGAGAATACTGTTGCCCCCTTGAGTTGATCAAACAAGTCATCTATCCTCGGGAGAGGGTATCTGTTCTTGATTGTCACTGAGTTCAAGGTACAATAATCTATACATAACCTGGACGTACCATCCTTCTTTTTCACAAGAAGCATCAGGGCTCCCCAAGGCGATCCACTTGCACGAATGAATCCCTTGGTCCTGAGTTCTTCAATCATCTTGTACAATATCTCTAACTCTGACGGCGCCATCCTGTAGACTCTCTCCGACACTGGGGCTGTTCCTGGGATCAAGTCGATAGTGAACTCGATCTCTCGCTCTGGCAGGCATTCCTAGATGCTTTTCTGGGAAAACATCTGGAAACTCCTCGACTATCCGGGGTAACTGTACTGCTGCTACTGCCATCCGCAATACTGGAGGAGAAGGTTCAACTTCGCCTCGAAAAAAGGAAAACTCTGGCTCGCTTGGAATGCTAAAAACAACCCTGCCAATATGGCAGTCTATCTTAGCATACTGGTTTCTCAACCAATCCATCCTTAAGACCACATCATAATCGGCTATCGGAAACTCTATCAACCTAATGGGAAACTCTCTACCGCTAACTACGATCCGACAAGAGGAAAATACTCTATCTACTCCCACAAGTCCGCTACCAGTAAGTATATTGAGCCTTACTGATAATGACTCGGGCTTCAGTCCTATCCATATCGCGAATCGTGCAGACATAAATGAATGCGATGCACCAGAGTCAAATAACACTGAAGCCGAAAAAGTGTTGACGAGAATAGTACCTGCCACTACCTCACCTGGTGCCAATCTTTCTTCTTCCATGTTCAAAGCCAGTACTTGACCATGTCCTCTGGGTGCGGGTCCCCTCTGCTGAAAACCTATCTGGAGATTCTGGATCTAAGCTTGGGCTTGGACATACTGCTGCGGTCTCTGCTACTGGAATGCCTGGGCCTGAGGCGGCAAGGGCCTCGAAAACGGGTACTGCTGCTGCTGCTGGACTACTAGAACTGGTCCCCTAACTGAAGGACTAGAAAAGGTTGATGAAGATGAACTCCCCCTGTTCGGGCAGTTCCCAACCCTGTGGTCTGAGGTACCACAAACCAAGCACAAACCCTGTGCTCTGCGACACTCTGATACCACATACCCTCGCTTTCCGTAGTGTGAACATCCCACTGTGGAAGAGTGCTTCTGTTACTGAGGATACGTCGGGGTTGAATGTTGAATCGACGTCACTGAGGCCGCCCGCCTTGGAGCTCCAATAGTCAAAGCCCTGGCTGCCGGGGCTGGTGCTGAAGACTGGTTCATCTGGCTATAGGATCGCTTCCGACCCTCGGTCCTGTCCACGATCCTCTGGGAGGTATACTCATGCTTCCTGGCTGCTCTCAATACCGCATCGAAAGTCTGATGCTCAAACTGCTCCACTGCCAATAAAATCTCTAGATGGAGCCCCTGCTGGAACCGTTGGGCACTGTCGAACTCGGTCGCTACCAAGGTAGGAGCAAACCGACTAAGTCTCGAAAACTCGATCGCATATCCGTCGACCTTTCTGCCCATTTGCTTCAGATTGGTGAACCTCGTCTGTAGATCGTACCGAGCTACAGTATCGAAGTACTTGGTCTGGAATCTTTTACGAAATATTGTCCAAGCAACAGGTGCCACTAATCCAACGGCCTGTGCCGTCCACCAGTTGCGGGCAAGATCCCATAACTGTAGGCGTACTACCGCCACCTTCTCGTCTTCTGGGGTCCTGGCTGCTTCTAGAATAACCTCGGTATCCTGAAGCCAAGCATCTGTGGCAATAGCATCTTCGCTACCATCGAAGAAGGAAGGGTTTAAGCGCTTGAAGCTGTTAGCCGCACTGTTACCTTGATGGCCTCCTCTGGTCAGAGCATCTGTCACTGCCTAGTGTAAGGCATCTCCTCGACGATCCTGAGAAGCTAACAATGTCCTGATGAGACCCACCAAGGTGCCATCATCAGGCTCTGCAGGCTAGACTGGCTGGACTGGTGGCTCTTGACCCCCAGTAGGCATAACTCTGGAGGCTACTCCTGAATGCTGGGCTTGATCTCCAGGTTGCTGCTGGTCCACGGGAGGTGCTCCGTCTTGCCGATCGGTAGGACCAGGAACGTTGTCGCTGAAGAAGACGACATAGGAAACAATAAGGAAGGACCAGGATAGATCAAAGATACAAGCATGTGATCAGGTCAAGATTTCAGGGATTTAGAGGATACGAGCAGAGATCAAAAACGAGTGCTGATTAAAACATCTATTCGGTAAACCCTTACATATCTTGATTTATAAGACCTGTATGGGCCACCACTTAAACCATGTAATGCCCCAGAACCAGAATACTGGAGAGCGGGGGCGAACATAGACAGCTACGTATATTGAAGTGCAACCCACCTCGCTATATGGTCACGGCTGTCTAGATACATGAGGGTTTAACTACAGCCCATTAGTCTCTATGGTCATGAACAAGCCTATTGTCTCAATCTCAACGAGTAATAACAGTTACAAGATGTCAGAGCACTGAATATACAATAGTAAGGCGTCCCATATATTATATATTTGGATGATCATGAAGCTAGTCATACAATATGTCAAGACTAGCTAGAGTTTCAGTCATACATGATCAACCCTAGGAATTGCCAATCATGTTACAGCCCGTAGGCAGACAGTAAATAAAGTACAATCGAGCTAACACGTTCTCGTCAGCTAAACGCCTCAAAAGAATATTTTTACAATAGAGTGGGAGAGCAAAAAATATACCCACTCGTTGCCAGGGTTACGCCTGGTGGTCACCATCTGGCTGGAAGGTAGGGAGATCCTCGGGAGCTGCTCTGATATCTGGCCATACAAAACCTGCTGGATCAGACCCCAGAAAGAGCAAGTGCCACAAAGGAGGCTTCACTTAGGAACTAAAACAGCATATCATAAATGAATATTATAGATAATTATATATATATAAAAGAGACTAATAATAACATAGACAACAATAGTGAATTAAGTACGAGGAAACCATTCAGGTAGCCAGGTCACGACCCTTAAACCAAACAAGGACCGGGGTTGTAACCCTTTACCTAGATAGAAACCCATCTCAAATTCCTGTTGGTAAGGTAAAACATGACGAGCATGACATAGGGTGCAATAAGACAATAAACGAAAAAAAACACAGAACTGTTCCGGGAGCCAGGTTACAACCCTTAAACCAAACAAGGACCGGGGTTGTAACCCTTCGCCCGAACAGAACTGGGCCCCTGATCATTATTGTTAAGGTAAGCATAGATAATCATGTTATTGAAGTAACCAGGAAATCGGGACAGGGCAAGACTTAGAATCCATCCAACATTTACGGCCAAGCAATTAAGTACGGCTTGATACTTTAACTAACTTGGGTTATCACAGGCCTAGTTACTAGCAAGATGCAATAAGATTATTCTACAGCCACAAGCCCTGCAGACCATCCAGGTTATCCAGATGCAATTAGGGGATTGAATTCATGTGGGTACATCGTCCAAGAAACATATGTGCCCTTAAGTAGCTTGGTGGGTGCAACACATGACAGTGTGCTGGAAATATGCCCTACTCGACGGTAGGCTACAAATCCCATGATGGGACGCCCAGATAACGGGATTGCCTGTAGCTGGGAAATCTCTTCATGACTACATGTCACGACCCGCACTCACTTTTCGGACGCGAGCTCGTGAACAAGCCAGCTATGTATCGAGCGGACTCCAGCCCGACTCGAGTACGTATAAGCTGTCAAGGTCATGGGTATCATATCTAATCTAAACTATATCTCAATCCACATGAATTATATAAACAAGAATGAACAAGTATGGGTCATGGTCTGCAGCCCATTATCATATTGTTCGATTAGACTCTAAGAATGATATGAGCCTATAAATAAGCAGAGTATATCATGGTATGGAATATAAAGCACGAGAAGATGATAAAGAAATAACACAAACAAATACATGTATCATACATCGTAATCCTCTATCATCCTGCTCTGCTAACTAACTCCATGTAGTCGCTAAACCTGAAGAGATCATCAGGTCCTCAGAGGACTAGCAAGATACATAAAAACGAGCCTTTCTAACAGTTTATTATGCATGGAGAAAAATACATGATAAACAAGTAAAACTGAGTAATGAATAAGCACGAATCTATACACTGTTTACACGAAAATGAACTGCTAAACAAGGACTAGAGAACTCATGTCAAGATGTCAACGGATAACCGAAACGAATACTCAAACCCTCGTCCCTAGTGTGGACTCGCAGGTTTGAACAACTACTAATCCTCGTCCCTAGCGTGGACTCACAGATTAGCATCACCCTTGTCCCTAGTATGGACTCGCAGGCGTAAACCCTATACTGCTAACCCTCGTCCCTAGTGTGGACTCGCAGGCTAGCATCTACTACTAACCCTCGTCCCTATTGTGGACTCGCAGGCTAGCATCACCCTCGTCCCTAGTGTGGACTCGCAGGCGTAAACCCTATACTACTAACCTTCGTCCCTAATATGGACTCGCAGGCTAGCATCTACTACTAACCCTCGTCCCTAGTGTGGACTCGCAGGCTAGCATCACCCTCGTCCCTAGTGTAGACTCGCAGGTATGGACCAATAACTACTAACCCTCATCCCTATTATGGACTCGCAGGTTAGCTTCAAGGTTCAAGACACGAAGGCACGACTCAATCAAGGCACGACCAATAAGGCACAAGGCTAACTGTGAACACGGTCTACAAATCAATGGTACCAATATCTGAACAGGATATGAAAGATACATATCAATAATATGAGAAAACTGGATAATAAATAAAGACAGTGCATGTAAATAAAGCTCTGTAGAAAGGCAAGGTATACTTGCCTGGGGGTTGCACGAAGAACCAACAATGTAACTCCAATCAATAAGTCAGAAAGTCCAAGTCATCACAACTGTCTCCGAAAGCTGAAATAAATATTACCAACATTTTCAGAATAGTCAAATTTGCTAGGATTGCCTGTCCTTAAGTCCAATTCTGGACACAGGGGCAAAACGGTAATTTTGGGCAAAAATGATATCCGTCGTTGGACCCGCTTTGCACCGAAAAGTGTGCCAGAGTCAACGGTCTCTAAAGTCGTCAAACTATATGTCTACGGATCCGGTTTTCCGATACAAACCCAACCGTATGTCAAGAGTTGGATTTTGGTGGGCTGTGCACAAAATTGTCCGTTGAGTGGGACCGTAGGGCCCGCAAAACGGTAATTTTATCAACTGTCTCAGAATCGGACCAAACTTGGCATGCAGGACCAGAAAAATGATACGGTCCTGTTGGCGCAAGTTTCTTCTCGATCTGACGAGCGTGCACAAAGTAATTGGAGAATTTGCAAAATGCACGATACGGTAAATTTTGACGGATACGCATCAAATTCGTCGCGCACACGCGACCAATTTGAATTTCGTCAAAGCCCACACGACCACGAAGCCGTTACGCAGCTTTTTATGCCTTCGGTTCGCGACCACGTCGCCCGGTTTGGCGGGACGCACGTCGTGTGGATGAGTTTTCTAGTTTTTAAAATAGGTTTTTGGGAAACTTTGGGATTCGATTTCTCGACGTGTAGTCGATGATTTCTGAATCCACAAAAAGGATTATGAAGCCCTATATGTTGTTTATAACTGCCTTCAAGTAGATTTTCAGGTTTTTCGATCCATCGTCTCGGAAAATGACTTAAAAGATTGGGTTCTAACACAGTTCTATATTCTGTTTCTCATAATTTTTCATGATGTTTCAAGAATTTTCACGAGTTAATTAGGACAACCTAAATCAATCTACTTGAACAGGTTTTTAGAGTGTCAAGTAGGCTCTCTACAAAAATTATCAAATTCGAGAATGGTGGAGAATACAAGTAAGGGTTGTATCTGAAAGTCGAGTACCTGGTGGTCGGGCGAAACAGAGCACCCCTGTTTCAGCGCGCGCGCGCGGCTCTGTCGCCGGCCGGCAGCCACCACGGTGGCGCGCACGTGGTGTCAGGGTCGCCAGGACGTCGGGGTGAGGTCGAGGTGGTTGGGGGGTATTAGGGTTTTTCGACTTCCTCCTCCTCTCTTTCCCGACCTATATGCTGATGCTGTTTAATTATTAGGTTTGCGCTGGGAACTCTCCTTCGCTTATAGTTACGCGAACAGGGGGTCGGGTCTTCTGGCTTGTGCGGGGGAATTGAGTGGGCCGGGCCTTCTAGCTTGTTTGGTTGGGCTGGGATCTCACGCATGGGAATGAGGGGTTAGGCTTTCTTACTGCTGCTGTTTGGGCTGCACCAGCAGCTGATGGCAAAAAGAGAGATGGATATGTGGGTTAAGCTCGGAAGAGGGAGGCACAAATTATGCACAGGGAAGTGAGCAGTCCCTTTGCTGTCTGATATCCCATGGACTCGATTTGAGCAAAGCCTAATGCCAATTTTCCTAGCATATTTGAACCTAGCCTTATTCAGTCGTACTATGCAACTAAAGCTTTTGTAGAAGATGATGCTAGAGCATGTTTACAACAACAAGACATTTTCCTTCTCTACCGTAACACCCCTCTGTGAAGTTCAGAATACGAGGAGAATGCTACATAGTGATGAAACCCGGGTGATGTCAACTGATCAGCATTGATGCTACTGCCTAAATCACCTAACATCTACAAAGATCAGGAATCGTGTTCAATTTAGTAATGTGGACCAAGTAACAATTACTCAAAAAGAGTAATTAATTCAAGAGACACCATGAACCTATAGTGACTAAACAGCGAAGACATTCAGCGTATACTATTAATTGTTTACAAGAAACTTATACTGGTCTCTGGTCAGGATGTTCTTCCCAGCCAGAATGCTGAATTAAGCAGTCTGCATATGAATCTTAAACAAGTATTTAAAGCCATGGAAAATTTCACTGTAAATTCTTTTAAGGCTTATGAAGAACTCCATATGCATTCCAAAGAAGGATGAGTGGCCAGAGATGATGCAAGGATCTAATAAGCGTCTGCTCATCAGAATGTGTATTCAAAGGTAAGTCGAACAAACCGCAATTATGGGCAATTGTGTGCTGCATAGCATCCTGTCGGATTATCAGTCAGTGACCATGACAGAAGCCCTGTTAGGTTCACTCTTGTATAATTATTAATTGCTGAGCAAGGCAAGGATGTGCCTAATGGAGACTCATTGAGCCTTTGATGAAGTCAGAGGAGGCCGTCTTGTTACAGACTGGAAACTTCTATGATGGTTCGCCATCAAGTTTCTAGTGAATGTGGCTAGGAGCAGCATATCATATGTAGCATCGTCAATTGTACTAGCATTATCATTGCTTTACTGCCCATACAGGTTTTTGTCAGGAAACTAGAACCTTCTAAGGAGGAGATACTGGCATACCATTCTTGCAATCTTAACCTTTAAGTTGGGAAGGCAGGAGTCTTGAAATGGGACTTCAATTTCAACTAGTACGAATCATATAAACATTTGTTCATGTCCTAAAGAATTCTCTTCCGTTCTGGGACTGGCATTGGAAGTTTGAAACCAAAGATAGTTGGTCCCTTGGCAACAAAACTTCAGCTGTCACAGCTTTTAGCCTTTGGAATGCAAGGTATGGTATTGTCATCTTGAGGGCAGTACAATTTATTTATTGCTTTCCTGCTGTATGAGTGATAGTGGAACATGTAGACTGCAAAGTGGAGGTGTAATAAAGATTGGCACTGCTGTTTCTAGCTGCTATCTGCAAGAGCCAACCAAAATTTCCAGTTCCAACCTACACGGGCTTGAGCTTGGTTCGGGTTCAATCTGGTTGGTTTGGCATGATCGAGCCTTCTAAAGTCAATAATCTAATCAATGGATATTTAAATCATCTATAGGGTTAAGCCGCAACTTGGCCTGGTTTTCCTAGTTAGGACACTCATATGGTTTGGCATTCCCCCTACCATGGCTAAACACTAGTCAAAGCACGCTACTGCACTATCCGTGCTATGATTCCTAGCCGTCTTGTACTTGAAAACTCCATCATGGCTAAAGTCATCTACCGTAATAGAATACTATATAATTATTTATAAAAATTCTAAAATCCTATTTAAAAATAAAATAAAAAAATATTTTTCAAAAATTTTCGGGAAGGGAAGCTACACTACAGGATTTTCTAGTTATTAGCCTTAGTCAATTTCAGTAGGTACCCCTGACCGTGGTATTCAGGGGTCCCTATCCTAGACATGATGCAAGACAAAACTGGTTCATTTGTACAAACACAATCGCCCACGGTGTCCAGGCCAATCATTCTTGTCATGTCGTGCTAGTTGTAGCAACAGCATATCAATGGTGTTATGTCAGGTTTACTTGTCAAGAGTGCGCCACGACGGACCACTATCATGTTCATGGGGTGTAGCTTCCCTTCCCGAAAATTTTTGAATTATTTTTTCTATTATTTATTTGATTTAAATGGTGATTTTTAGGATTTTATAAATAATTATTTAGCTAATTATTATGGTAGATGATTTTTAATCATGGTTGAGAATTGGAGTACAAGATGGCTAGGAATTATGGTACGGGTAGTGCAGTAGTGTGCTTTGACTAGTGTTCTAGTCATGATAGATAATGCCAAGTCATAGGAGTGTCCTAACTAGAAAAACCAGGCCAAGTTACGACTTAACCCTTACCGAAGATTTTATTTATTATTTAATTATATTATTGAGTTTTAGGGAACCCGGTTGTACCGAACCTGTCCAGATTGGGCCCAAGTCAAATCCAAGCCCATGTAGGCATGTAGTGGGATCAAATGCGGCCTTGTAGGCATGTTTGGTAAACGCAAATATTTTGTATATATTTTTAGCAATTGGCGATTTATATTTATTAAATTATTTATTATATAAATTATATTTTTTTTATATAAATTATAATAAATTATATAAATTATATATAATTTTTTATTATATAAATTATATATATATATATATATATATATATATATATATATATATATATATTTTATTATATATTTTTTTATATAAATTATATATTTTTTTTATTATATAAATTATATATATATATATATATATATATATATATATATATATATATATATATATATATATTTATTATATATATATATTTTTTTCTGCAATCGAGCTAAATAGGTGCTCGTCGGCTAAACGTCTCAAAAGAATATTTTTACAATAAGTGGGAGACCAAAAATAAACCCACTCGTTGCCAGGGTTCCGTCTAGTGGCCACCATCTGGCTGGAAAGTCGGTAGATCCTCTGGAGTTGCTCCGAAATCTGGCCATACAAAACTAGCTGGGTCAGACCCCAGAAAGAGCAAGTGCCACAAAGGAAGCTTCACTTAGGAACTAAAACCAGCAATCAGCACAAGATATAAATAAAAGTAAGAACTGGAATATAAGGAAATACATCAGGATGATATACGACGAGATAACCATGGGACTATTCAGATAACCAGGTTACAACCCGTAAACCAAACAAGGACCAGGGTTGTAACCCTTCGTCTGAACAGAACTTGGAATTCTCACCATTTATCGGTAAAATAATTACAAGCATTCTGGTCATTCAATAATCTGGAACAGGATCAGGGCAAGACTAGACTGGTTAGACTCCATCCAATCATTTCACGGCTAAGCAAGAACTACGGCTTGATACTTTAACTAACTAGGGTTATCACAGGCCTAGTTACTAGCAAGATGCAGTGAGATTACTCCACAGCCACAAGCCCTGCAGACCATCCAGGTTATCCAGGTCAAAATTAGGAGTTGAATTCAGGTGGGTACACCGTCCAGGAAACGCATGTACCCGTAGGTAGCTTGAAGGGTGCAACACATGACAGTGTGCTGGAAATGTGCCCTACTAGACGGCAGGCTACAGATCCCAAGCGCGCCCAGGTACGGGATTGCCTGTAGCTGGGAGATCTCTTCATGGCTACTGTATTAATCTAGTTATTAGCCTTAGTCCATTTCAATGGGTACTCCTGACCGTGGTACTCAGGAGTCCCCTCCTAGACATGATGCAAGACAGGACTGGATTATTTGTACAAGCACAATCGCCCACGGTGTCCAGGATTAAATATATATATATATATATATATATATATATATATATATATATATATATATATATATATATATATATATATATATATATATATATATTATATACGTGTGTATGTATATGTATATATAAATATATATTATATATGTGTTTATGTGTATTTATATATATATATATATATATATTTATTTTTTTTTTATTTTTTTTTTTTTATATATATGTATGTATAGGTGTGTATGTGTATAAATATACATATGTATTTGTGTGTATATATAAATACATATGGTAATATGTGCGTATGTGTATATATATATATAGGTATAGTAGAATGTATACATGTATGTGTATATGTATATATATATATAAATATATATATACATATGTATTAGTTATATATAAATAGAAAAAAAATAAAAAGGAAAAGAATAGGAAAGTAGCAGACCCCCAATAAAACCAGCAGACCCCAATCCCAAACCGAACTTGACCCATGGACCCGACCCAATAACCCACAAACCCGCAGCAGTGAGCCCACCCGAAACTTGCCATAACCCAGCACCCAACCGAGTCCCCAGGCCCACAGCAGCCCAGCCCAAAAGAGCATCAGTCAACCCCAAACCCGATTTCCCCTGTAAACACAGCCGCATTATATATGGAGAGAGCGCGATCGAGAGAGCAAACCCGAAGACCAAACCCTAAACTCCACATCTTACCCCCGCACGATCACTCCAGTCGACTTCCCACCTCTGGACGACCGCGCGCGCCGCCCTGCACCGCCGTGACAGGCGCCGGAGCGCCGCCTAATCCGCGGTGGCCGACTGGAAACAGAGCGCTGCTCTGTTTGTCGACAACAGTGAGGTACACTTCTCGACCGAATTTCTTCACGTGTTCTCCATTGTTTTTGATTTCGTAAGTTGATATAGGAACCCCATATGACCCTCTAGTGATCCTAATAAATAGATCCCAACGGGGACGATCGGTCGATTCACAAAATCGACACAAAGTCGACATAAAACCACTGTGGTATTGACAGATTTGGGTTGGCATATGCTCCTGTTTGAAGGCGATCCCTGATCAATCTAATAAGAATTTTAGGAATCTTTTACAGAGCCTTTTAGACAACCTATAGGATAGTAGAATCAAATTGGTAGTTTGGAATTTCAACAATTAAGTAGAAAGTTAATAGTTGTTCAAAATCAGAAGAAAAAAAAACCTAAGAAAACAATTGTGAAATTTCAATAAAACCTTTCGATACGACGTGCATCCCGCCAATCCAGGCGACATGGTCGTGAACCGAAAGCATCGAAAGGTGTTTAATAGTTTTGTAGTCGTGTGGGCTTTGACGGAATTCAAATTGGTCGCGTGTGCGCGACGAATTTGATGCGTATCCGTCCAAATTCACCGTATCGACCTCTGTGCAAATTTCCCAATTACTTTGTGCACGTTCGTCAGATCGAGACAAAACTTATGCCAACAGGACCATATCGTTTTTTTGGTCATGTATGCCAAGTTTAGTCCAATTCTGAGACAGTTGATTGGATCGCCGTTTCGCGGGCCCCACGATCCAATTCAACGGGCGATTTTGTGCACGGCCCACCGGAATCCAGAATTGGACATACCGTTGGGTTTGTATCATCAAAACGAATCCGTAGACATGTAGTTTGACGACTTTAGAGTCCATTGACTCTGGCATACTTTTCGGTGCAAAGCGGGTCCAACGACGGACACCATTTTTGCCCGAAATTACCGTTTTGCCCCTATGTCCAGAATTGGACTTAAGGACAGGCAATCCTAGCTAATTTGACTATTCTGGGGATGTTGGCAATGTCTGTTTCAGCTTTCAGAGACAGTTATGAGATTTGGACTCTATGGCTTGCCAGTTGACGGTATATTATTAGATCTTCGTGCAACCTCCAGGCAAGTATACCTTGCCAACTTGTACAGTATAATTTATATATATGTTCATCATCTCGCTGCGGTGATTTTCTTTACATTCGTGATTGCTTTATTCTATGTCTAGTACACCATCCTGTTATAGTTTTACTTTACATGTTTCTAGTTGCCTGCACATTCTTGTTCCCTTCCGTTATGATATTTCTATCTGTTACACTGTGTTAGTTTCATATGTATTCCTTGATAGAGTCGTCTAGTCCTACACCACGATTCCCTCGACTTGATTATAACTTGACTTGACTTGACATGACTTGAGTAGGACTTGACTTTGACATTCTATAGATTGTGAGTACTTACCTTGACTACGGTCTATAGGATTTTTATACTAGGATTGACTACCGTCTTGGTTGTGAGTACTTGTCTTGATTGCGATTGAGACACTATAGATTGTGAGTACTTGCCTTGACTGCAGTCTATAGCTTTGACCTATTAGCCATTTCTAGTATGGCATGCCAGTGTCTTAGGATCCTTGTGTTTAGATCTTGTGTCTTGGTTTATTTTGTCTCGTTGGATATCCTTGATTGTTCCTTACTTCTTTGTATATTGGTACTGTTACATGTTGGCTTATATATTATGTATCTTGTTAGTCCTCTGAGGACCTGATGATCTCTTCAGGTTTAGCGATGGTATGGAGTTAGTTAGCAGAGCGAGATGGTAGAGGATTGCGATACATGATACAGGTATTTGCTTGTGATATTTCTTTATTATCATCTCGTGCTTTATATTCAGTACCATGATATACTCTGCTTATTTATAGTCTCATATCATTTTTAGAGTCTAATCGAACAATATGCTAATGGGCTGCAGACCATGACCCATATTTGTTCATTCATATTTATTCTTCTTATTGTGGATTGAGATATAGATTTACTTCTGCCATGATTTGGCAGTATACCATAGCCTTGACAGCGTTTACGTATCCAAGTCGGGCTGGAGTCCGTTCGATACGTAGCTGGCCTGCTCACAAGCTCGCGTCCGAAAACCGGGTGCGGGTCGTGACAAGTTTTTTGGTGGCCCATGAAGGTCAGAGCATATCGTATCGGTTACGTAACTGTACTGATACGAGCCTGCGACTTTGACTAAACCTTAGAAATCTCAATCCACTCTGCCTTGAAAATTTCTCCTAGAAATTCTTTACGTCCTTGAAAACTCCATATTTGCTCTCGATTATACTTCCTTGCTTTCCGTACCATTGATTCTCGTCCCTTTTATTTCGAGGTAACGAACGATCGTGCTATCTAGGATTTATCAAAAATTCTTAATTATAATATAATATTGTTTGACTATTGAATATTTGGGTGTTTATAAATATGAGAAATTATAGATGCCATATGCCCTAGATAACTGTTGGTAGGATGGTTAGCAACTAGTTAGAGGATTACAAGATTTTAGTTTTGAGGAGTAGCATGACCAAAGGTGGGTAGAAGTCCTCGAGGGTTTGTAGATACAAAAATGGTTATGAGAAAATATGAGATATTAGGAGGAATTAAATTGAGGAGATTAAGGTAATAGTATACTTCATTTTAAATTTTTAAGGCATGGTTATGAATTAGAATTTCGAAGACGAAATTATTTTTAAGGTGGGTAGATTTGTAGCTTCCCTTCCCGAAAATTTTTGAATTATTTTTTTCTATTTAAATGGTGATTTTTAGGATTTTATAAATAATTATTTAGCTAATTATTATGGTAGATGATTTTTAATCATGGTTGAAAATTGGAGTACAAGATGGCTAGGAATCATGGCACGGATAGTGCAGTAGTGTGCTTTGACTAGTGTTCTAGTCATGGTAGAGAATACCAAGTCATAGAAGTATCCTAACTAGGAAAATCAGGCCAAGTTGCGACTTAACCCTTACCGAAGATTTTATTTATTATTTAATTATATTATTGAGTTTTAGGGAACCCGGTTGTACCGAACCTGTCCAGATTGGGCCCAAGTCAAATCCAAGCCCATGTAGACATATAGTGGGACCAAATACGGCCTTATAGGCATGTTTGGTAAACGCAAATATTTGTATATATTTTTAGGAATTGGCAATTTATATTTATTAAATTATTTATTATATAAATGATATGTATATATATATATATATATATATATATATATATATATATATATATATATATATATATTTTATATATATATATATATATATATATATATATATATATATATATATATATATATATATATATATATATATATATATATATATATATATATGTGTGTATATAGATTATATATGTAAATATATATATATATATATATATATATATATATATATATATATATATATATATATAATATATATATATATATATATATATATATATATATATATATATATATATATATATAAATATATATATATATATATAAAAATAAATATATATATATATATATATATATATATATATATATATATATATATATATATATATATATATATATATATATATATATATATATATATATATATATATTGTATACGTGTGTATGTATGTGTGTATATATATATATATATATATATATATATATATATATATATATATATATATATATATTTTTTTATATATATATATTGTATACGTGTGTATGTATATGTATATGTATATATAAATATATATTATATATGTGTTTATGTGTATTTATATAAAAATATATATATATGTAAAGGTGTGTATGTGTATAAATATACATATGTATTTGTGTGTATATATAAATATATATGGTAATATGTGCGTATGTGTATATATATAGGTATAGTAGAATGTATACATGTATGTGTATATGTATATATATATATATATATAAATATATATACATATGTATTAGTTATATATAAATAGAAAAAGAAAAAGAAAAAGGAAAAGAATAGGGAAGTAGCAGACCCCCAATAAAACCAGCAGACCCCAATTCCAAACCGAACTTGACCCATGGACCCGACCCAATAACCCACAAACCCGCAGCAGTGAGCCCACCCAAAACTTGCCACAACCCAGCACCCAACCGAGTCCCCAGGCCCACAGCAGCCCAGCCCAATAGAGCATCAGTGAACCCCAAACCCGATTTCCCCTGTAAACACAACCGTATTATATATGGGAAGAGCGCGATCGAGAGAGCAAACCCAAAGACCAAACCCTAAACTCCACATCTCACCCCCGCACGATCATCCAGTCGACTTCCCACCTCTGGACGACCGCACGCGCTGCCCTGCACCGCCGTGACAGGCGCCGGAGCGCCGTCCAATCCGCGGTGGCTGACCGTAAATAGAGCGCTGCTCTGTTTGTCGACAACAGTAAGGTACACTTATCGACCGAATTTTTTCACGTGTTCTCCATTGTTTTTTTATTTCGTAAGTTGCTATAGGAATCCCATATGACCCTCTAGTGATCCTAATGAATAGATCCCAACGGGGACGATCGGTCGATTCCCAAAATCGACACGAAGTCGACATAAAACCACTGTGGTATTGACAGATTTGGGTTGGCATATGCTCCTGTTTGAAGGCGATCCCTGATCAATCTAATAAGAATTTTAGGAATCTTTTGAAGAGCTTTTTAGACAACCTATAGGACAGTAGAATCAAATTGGTAGTTTGGAATTTCATCAATTAAATAGAAAGTTAACAGTTGTTCAAAATCAGAAAAAACCTAAGAAAACAATTGTGAAATTTTAATAAAACCTTTCGATACGACGTGCATCCCGCCAATTCGGGCGACGTGGTCACGAACCGAAAGCATCAAAAGATGCGTAATGGTTTCGTGGTCGTGTGGGCTTTGACGGAATTTAAATTGGTCGCGTGTGCGCGACGAATTTGATGCATATCCGTCAAAATTCACCGTATCGGCCTCTGTGCAAATTTTCCAATTACTTTGTGCACGTTCCTCAGATCGAGACGAAACTTGCGCCAACAGGACGTATCATTTTTCTGGTCATGTATGCCAAGTTTGGTCCAATTCTGAGATAGTTGATTGGATCACCGTTTCGCGGGCCCCACGATCCAATTCAACGGGCAATTTTGTGCACGGCCCACCGGAATCCAAAATTAGATATACCATTAGGTTCGTATCATCAAAACGAATCCGTAGACATATAGTTTAACGACTTTAGAGACCATTGACTCTGGCACGTTTTCGGTGCAAAGCGGGTCCAACGACGGACACCATTTTTGTCCGAAATTACCGTTTTGCCCATGTGTCCAGAATTAGACTTAAGGACAGGCAATCCTAGCTAATTTGACTATTCTGAGGATGTTGGCAATGTCTGTTTCAGTTTTCGGAGACAGTTGTGAGATTTGGACTCTATGGCTTGCCAGTTGACGGTATATTATTAGATCTTCGTGCAACCTCCAGACAAGTATACCTTGCCAACTTGTACAGTATAATTTATATATATGTTCATCATCTCACTGTGGTGATTTTCTTTACATTCGTGATTGCTTTATTCTATGTCTAGTACACCATCCTGTTATAGTTTTACTTTACATGTTTATAGTTGCCTGCACATTCTTGTTCCCTTCTGTTATGATATTTCTATCTTTTACACTGTGTTAGTTTCATATGTATTCCTTGATAGAGTCGTCTAGTCCTACACCACGATTCCCTCGACTTGATTATAACTTGACTTGACTTGACATGACTTGAGTAGGACTTGACTTTGACATTCTATAGATTGTGAGTACTTACCTTGACTACGGTCTATAGGATTTTTATACTAGGATTGGCTACCGTCTTGGTTGTGAGTACTTGTCTTGACTGCGATGAGACACTATAGATTGTGAGTACTTGCCTTGACTGCAGTCTATAGCTTTGACCTATTAGCCATTTCTAGTATGGCATGCCAGTGTCTTAGGATCCTTGTGTTTAGATCTTGTGTCTTGGTTCATTTTGTCTCGTTGGATATTCTTGATTGTCCCTTACTTCTTTGTATATTGGTACTGTTACATGTTGGCTTGTATATTATGTATCTTGCTAGTCCTCTGAGGACCTGATGATCTCTTCATGTTTAGCGATGGTATGGAGTTAGTTAGCAGAGCGGGATGGTAGAGGATTGCGATACATGATACAGGTATTTGCTTGTGATATTTCTTTATTATCATCTCGTGCTTTATATTCAGTACCATGATATACTCTGCTTATTTATAGACTCATATCATTCTTAGAGTCTAATCGAACAATATGCTAATGGGCTGCAGACCATGACCCATATTTGTTCATTCATATTTATTCTTCTTATTGTGGATTGAGATATAGATTTACTTTTGCCAAGATTTGGCAGTATACCATAGCCTTGACAGCGTTTACATATCCGGGTCGGGCTGGAGTCCGCTCGATACGTAGCTAGCCAGCTCACGAGCTCGCATCCGAAAACCGGGTGCGGGTCGTGACATGGGTCATGTGCAGAATTTACATGGTACAAACATTCTATCAATAGACCCAAGTGACACATGGATCATAAGACATAAGCATAAATGTAACCACCCAACCTAAGAATAATACTAATAATAAAGGAGGACAATGGCTATGGAAAGAGCCTTGTGGCTAAGGGAAACATGCTCATGCGGCTAGGAAAGGAAAGGGGCTATGTGGCCAAGGAAAAGAGCATATGCAGCTCGGGAAGTTAGGCTCATGCGGCTCGGGGAGTGCGGGCTCATGCGGCTAAGAAATGCGGGATCATACGGCTAAGAAATGCGGGCTCATGCGGCTAAGGAATGCGGGCATATGCGACAGGGAGAACGAAGCGCATGCGACTGGAAGGGAACGGGGCACATGCGGCTGGGGGGATACGGGTTCATGCGGCTGGGAGAACGAAACGCATGCGACTAGGAAAGGTGCGGGTATATGCAGCTGGGAAAGATGCGGGTATATGCGGGAGTGGGCCAACCAAGTCATGCGGCAAGGAAGAGATGGGTTCATGCGGCTCAAGTCGGGCAGAGCCATGCGGCTGAAGTCAACTCAAGCCATGCGGTTTAAGAAAATGGAGTCTTATGCGGCTGAAGAAGCAGAAGTTCATGCGGCTGAAGTCGAACAGAGCCATGCGGTCAAGGCCATGTGGCCGAAACTGCCATGTGGCTAAGGCTGCCATGCGGCCAAGGGAAACTTGCCGCATAAAAATCCTAGCGGTCAATGTCCCGCCCCGACCCGGAATCATCCGAATCATCGTCCTCGCAGGGGCGTGATGCCGCACGAGCCTGGAGTTGCGCTCGTGCAAGGCAAGATGACAAGTTCTCAAATAGTTATCTTTTGATTCGATATTAACAACGATAGAAAAACAAAGTATACAAAACAATTCTCTTTATTGATATTCGAAACTGAGATTACAACGGCTTTCGATAGCCTAACAATATATGCCAGATTGGCTACAACACTCAGGTTCTCTCTTGCCCACAAAGGATTTTACCGTTCCATACATCATGCCTTCTATATCTCGGCCGCATCAATCCTGTTGCATATCCTAGCGTCAATCGATCGCACGCTTCAATACGCTTTGGCATTCCAAGCCTCAACGTGTTCAAGCAACGCTTCGCCGCGAGCCATCCATTCCCTGCACCCTACATGAAGCTGGTGGGGGATCAGTACGTTCGTCCTCGCATGTACTGAAGCAAAGATCATCTTTCCAAACCGATATTGTAATATTTATGTTGAATCATGCAATTTAGCTTATGATCTTGCTATGTTCTCCTTAGGGTCAATTTCATGGCATATTCGAAAGCGTAAAGCATGTTATCATAGCAGCATGTTATCGAATTGAATAGGCAAGCAAACAAGCAATATCGTGTTTGATTCTTGGCGCGACTTCTTACCAAGTCGACGCACTCGCCCTTGTACCGACGCAAGGTGAATACGCCGCATTCCTTTCCTGTCATGTTATATGTGCATCTCTAAGCAGGATCTCTATGCGGGACGCATACGCGCCTACACTTTCAACCCATCGTTCCTTAACTATATGAGGGCCGTTGGCGTATCCACGACGGAATGGACTAAAGGAGTTCCTTTCTTTTCTCTCCTTCTTTTCTCAATATTTGGTCGGGCTGCCCGACGTTTCACGGGTTGGGTCACATCCCAACAACCGAAACGTTTCCGCTGCGTACCATCATTTGCGGCTTTTCCTATCTTGTTTAAGGATGTGCGCCTACAAAGATTATTCGATTCCCTCCTAGGCCAAGCGGTTCCGGGGCGCATCCGACATTTAAACGTTTGGGGGAAACACCCATGCACGGAAGATATCACATTTTATCTCTCGTCCATTCTATTCGACCATGCAACGCCCTTATCATTCAAGCAATCAAATTCAAACAACCAAACATAGTCTTGAGTCCGAGACTCAGACTTTATCATCTCGCGTCTCTTTCGTTAACTTTCTGTGTTCTTATATTTCATACTTTGTTTCAATGATTCAATGGCATCGTGCCTCAACTCAATGCTCGTCAACCGAACGACCCGAAGGTCTTGAACACCTTTCAAGGCATCATGTCATATCCGACAGTTCTGCCACATTCATGCCACAACTGTATTCTCTCACAACGAAGCTATCTTTTATTATCTCGTGCACGTAGGCACGTTTCGACCGTATCCCCATGTTCTATAACTTAGCATTCAATGTTCGGGCTTGCGCACTAGGGCGCTCGCCTGTTGTCTTTCAATGTTCTAGCCATTCTAACTCGTGTGGAAGGGCACGGTATGGTTCGTGCACTAAGGTACTCGCCGAGTACAGTTATCCTATGTTCTTACGGCTTGCGCATCGAGGCGCTCGCCTTTGCGATATCCAATGTTCCATAGCGACTCGTGCATTTGATGCACGTTTTATTTCAATTGTTCTAACTTAGTGTTCGACTCACAATATGATTTATCTCCGATCGGACTACGTCCGTGGCGTCGATAGGTTAACTTTTAGCATACAATGATATATTTGACTTATCGCATGAAGGAGTAAAAAGAAGTCAATCCTTCCACCTTGAGTCGATTCGCCTTCGTTATTTTGCCGAGCCGATGCGGCTCGATTCCCTAACTTTGTTGCACGGCCACTCTCCTGACTTAGCCATTCGAGCACTTCGTGCTTCATTGAATCATACGTCCGATTTGCCTTAGCGTGCCCAAGTCTCAGCCCGTCGCAAGGCGACGATTTGATTTCGCGGACCCCTTACTAAATATGGCAAAAGATCGACCTCTAATATTTTTGCGTCAAAGTATAACCTACACACGAAACCAACTAAAATCAATACTTGTATCGATTCGGACTTGCGCCTTGGTCGATTCGATTTCTTAGAATCTTCGAGCCGATTCAACGCACTCATCCTTCGGGGCAACGCGGCGCTTCGCATCGATTCACTCGATGCATTCTCTCAGGACAAGGCAACTCTTCGCATCGACTTAGTTCGATGCGTTGCTCGGGACAACGTAACTCTCATATCGATTCACATCGATACATTTTATTCGGTCAATGCGACTCGTTGAGTCAACGCTTCAGCGTAATGCACCGTACGGAGCGGGGCATTACAGTCAAGCACTGTTCTTCTTCTCCACCTTCCGAGAAGAAGAACCATGGAACACCATGGTTTCCAAGCTCCACTAATCCTTCATCCAAGGTCAGAATCCGGACTTCCATAGGTCAAAATAGGGCAAAAAGAAATTCTCTACAACATAGAACCATCAAAACTTGAAAATAATAAGGTTAGATAGATCAAACCTAAGAAATCCAAAAATGCAACAAGCTTAGATCTACAAGAAATGAACCATGGAAATTAAAAATACAAAGTATTAAAGTGTCTTAGAATTTCATGAGGAAGACAATGGAACAATAAAAACTGAATTCCTCCATGAAGCAAGCTGCACTTGCCTGGGCTCTCTCTCTCTCTCTCTCTCTCTCTCTCCTCTCTCTCTCTCTCGTCTCTCTCTCTCTGGTAGGTGGAGAGTGTAATGGAGGAAGAAGAATTAATGAAGAAGTAAGTGAGAAGAGAGAAGGGGTGGCGGCTAATAAAGGGAGAGGGTGGTAGGTAGGGTTGGTCCACATACAAAACCAAACCAAGCCGAACCAAGCAAGCCAAACCGAACCAAGCAATAAAATGCCAAGATAAACCATACAATAAGATATGCAATACGAGTTAAAATACGTATACGTATACCAAAATACATAATACGAACTATGGTCATTACAAAATACATGAGTGAAGTATGTATGTGTCGAGTGTGAGTGTGAGCAGTGGTATCAGTTGGTATTAGTATAGTATCTTGGAGAGATGAGAGTGCCTATTTGAGTTAGTGTTGGTACTAGTGAGTGAATGTAGTTTAGGATCAATTAGGATATTTAGAAGTGAATACGAGTATCCTATGTAAGAGTGTTAGTGTATGTGATTATCAGTATGTGTCAGATCTTAGTATTCCTAAGTAAGAGTGGGTATATATGAGTGAGCGTCATTAGAGTGTTAGAGAGTTAGTTCAGTCCTAGTACCTAGAGTGTATAGAGTATCCTAGAAGTGTAGGTATGATTGGTACAGTATTTTAAGCCATTCTCTAGAAATTAAATTTACTTATGCCAAGCCTTATAGATTTTTTCGAAAATCTAGTATAACGCTGATTGCCTCAAAAGGCTTGCGTAAGTAAGAGTGTATAGAGTGAGTATACTAGTAGTATATCGTAGTATCTTAGAGTGTATAGAGTGAGCTTTCCTACTTCCTTTCTTCTCATTGGGGTCATTGAACCGACTATTCTGCATCATATGATGTCTACCTCTACCTCATCCTAGAGAAGTATGGAAATATTAATGTTAACCAAGGTTCACAGTATCGATATCGGTATCGAAATTAGTTTTGGTATCATTTACGGTTGATATCATGAATCTCATAGCTTCCGCTAGCAGAGCACAATGTAGAGCCAAATGTGAAGCAGAGCTTCATATTCAAAATATTAGAAGAAAAAAGTTTTCGATTGGTGGTGGGACGAGTCAGAATCCTTTCTCGATTGGTGGTGGGACGAGAAAGGATTCTAACTCGTACCAGCACCATTCGAAAACTTTTTGCTTCTAATATTTTGAATATGAAGCTCTGCTTCACGTTTGGCTCTACATTGTGCTCTGCTAGCGGAATCTATGAGATTCATGATATCAACCGTAAATGATACCGAAACCGATTCCGATACCGATACCGATACTGTGAACCTTGGTTAACATTAATATTTCTACACTTCTCTAGGCTGAGGTTGAGGTAGATATCATATGATGCTGAATATGAGGCTCCACCGGTGGATGGAGTGGTACTCTATTAGTGGATGACGGTGCTGGTCTCTCGTCTCATAGTACTCTAGTGTACCAGCCACTCGGATCTCCGTCTGCGTTGACGGTACGTGGCAGCACTCCTGGGACGGACAGTTCCAGGCCTGATCCTAGCCCGTCCAGTAACATTCCTCCTACTGATGGCACTATGGAAACGGAGAAGCGGGTGGAGGAGTCGCACCTACGTCGTCTACATATGATCCGAGCGATCCCTCATGCTCCCTTTCGAACGAGACAAGGATAAAGATTTGGTCCGACGGGCCTACAAAGTAATTTAATTAATTAGTTAACATTTATTCATACCTATATCTATATGTTAATGAATTTAATTATCGTTGTGTAGATATCGTCCCCCGTCAGTTCAGAGGGCATTGGGGCTATTTCTGAGGTCCAATTACGGCGGGCCTTGGATCAACTACTCGGATGCCTCGGACGAGAGGAAGGCATTCTGGTTCTCCCACTTCAAGGTAATTAAAGTATATTGCTTTTAGTATAAATCATATTTTATGCATATTGTATAGCTAATTTAATTCTTGTAGAAAATATATTTTTATCCACCATACTGGGCTGAGACGATTGAGAAGCAATTTTCTGTCGTTGCCGCCAAGTTGATCCGGGATGCGATCGACGACCAGAAGGCTCGAGACCGTTCCGAAAAAGAGATCCAAGGTTGGATCACGTCCGAGCAGTGGACTGTCATGAAGGCTAGATTCGATGCTCCTATGTACAAGGAACGGTCGAAAAAGGCAAATATGGCTAGGACGAAGGTAGGAAAGTGGTGTAGTGGCTCGATTCCCATAACGGAGCATTTCCGTCTCCTGGTACGTATTTTACTGTAATATATTATTTTAATGAATGTAGTAATAAAATGTTTAATTTTAATGACAAATATTTTATTATAACAAGTAAAGAAGGGTACGAACCCCAATATGGTGACGGTCTTCCTGGCTATCCATCAGAAGGACGGAAAGCTCATCGATGATCGGGCCACGCCGAGCTATGTAAGTATTACTTTACGTGTCACTAACTTTATTATAACTTAAGAAATATGCAAATATATCCATAGACGTGGAACAAATAGGTTGGTAGTAAATATTATGCTTATCGAGATGAGTACTTTTCTAGGATGAGTATCTTAGGCTAGAGTGTGAGCTTACTAGTGCGTCTACGGAGGGAGGGGCCGGTACTTCCGCGCAGCCCCCTCCGGCTCGAACGATGGACGAGCTCTGGACGACCGTCGTTGGTGGTCTTCAGAGGGGTACGTACTACGGTACGGGATCCTACGGTGCCTTTGTGGCGACGCAGTCATCCAGAGCCTCCTCTGTCAGTGTGCATTCTCCACATCCCTCAGAGGAGTCGGTCCGAGTGGGAGAACTCTGTCGCCAGCTTACTGAGCTGTGTGATGAGCTGTTGTGAAGGATGGAGCAGCCCCAGTCTCAGCCACAGACGGACGATGCGGCCCTCACCATACGATTTGATATGCTCGAGCGCACCATTAGGAAGACGGGCGAGAGGACGGATCGTGCCGTTCAGGCGATACAGGGGATGCAGACGGCCATTGGCGAGCAGGTTTCGAGGCTGAAGGCTGTTATGGCGTCCACCTACTCCAGACTGATGTCCATAGAGCAGACACTTTCTGGTCATGCTTCGGCATCCACACCGACTGCAGCGGCTTTTAAGCCCCCTCTTTCTCCTACTGATGGGTCGTCACCGGTGATGCTGACCCCGGAGCAGTATAGGTTCTTGGTGTCCCAGGTGCAGGCACTACCTACTCCTCCTTCTCCTCCTCATCCTGACTAGGTATAGTCCTTTATTGGACTTGTTTTCATTTGTTGTGTTGGTGACCCAATATTGGATCTTTATGGATTTGTTGGTTTATGTATTTATTTTATCCCGGGTATGACTATTTGTGATATTTTATGTTGAATATTATCGAACACACTTTTTATAGCCATTTGGTAGTGCATTTGTATCCACCCGGCTTGTCACTCTCCGATCCCGATATATGTATTCTTTCATGAATCATGTACATATATCCTGTATTTAACATGTGCATAATTTTATTTATTATTTATTAATGGTTGCATGTAGCCTTTAAGCATGTCATTAGTGGAATGGTTAGAGCATGTTTAGAGATTAGGATTTTCTTAAGCCAACCCAACCCTACTATATATATTCTCTTCCTTTCCTCTCTCCTCATAACCTTTCATTCATTTCCTTCAACCACAACCATTATGCAAGTATAACTTGCTCAAAAGTGAAGATTTGTGCATTTTTCATCCTTAATTTTTTTTCTATTGATATTATTTGTCTATATTGTTCTTCTCATCATCCTCTACAAGTTTAGTACTTGAAATTTTCGGTTTTGATGGATGGATTCTTCTAGATCTAAGTTTATATCATTTTCGATTTTCTTGGGTGTTGATCTATTAAACTTGCTTGTTTTCAAAATCTAGTTGTTCCATGTGGTAGAGCATTTCATTGTACCCAAATTTGACCTTTGAAAAGTAAGATTTTGTTTTGTTTTGGCCGAATTGTGCAAGTTTGAAGTTCATGGGTCCCTTGGCCATCTTTCTCGGATTTTGGAGGATGAATAGTTTGGCCACATGAGTCTTTGGTCGTATGAGTCTGGCCGCATGAGTCTTTGCCCGCATGAGTCTTTGGCCGCATGCAGTTTGGCCGCATGAGTTTGGCCGCATGAGTCTGGCCGTATGAGTCTTTGGCCGCATGCAGTCTGGCAGCATGAGTCTTCAGCCGCATAAGTCTTTGGCCGCATGCAGTTTGGCCGCATGTAGTCTGGCTGCATGAGTTTGGTCGTATGAGTCTCTGGAAGCATGATTCTGGCCGTATGAGTCTTTGGCCGCAAGAGTCTAGCCGCATGAGTTTGGCCGCATGAGTTTGGCCGCATGAGTCTGGCCGCGTGACCCCTCGGTCGCGTGTGTCCTACGGACCGCATGTGTCCAGCAGGCCGTATGAACCCTCGGCCGCATGCGTCCTTGTGTCTTGGTCCTCATTCCTGATCTGACTATCTATACGAGTGCTGGATAAACCTATGTGTGTACTAAGGTACAATCTATGTGAGCACCGAGGTGCTATTCTATGTGCTAAGTGTTTCTACGTGATATCTGCCAGTATACCCAAGAGTCCAACATTTACATAGCGAATGGTCGATAGCAATGACGTGGTATGTATTGTGTGTTGCATTACACCAAGAAGGGGCACATACGTATGACTCCATGAGCCCATACGGATCCCTTCTTGGGGTACTCATACATTATACGACATCTAGCTAGGGGAGTGAGCATGTGACCACGACATGTGAACTCCGAGGATAATCTAAAGATTAACTAGGCAACTAACTTGGTAGATGCATTGGGTGGGACGGATCCCGAGATTGTGCCATACTAGTCACCCCAGGTCCAGTCCTGACGTGTCGGGTTGGCCGCCACGAATATGGTTTCATTCGCCTTTAGCAGATGACTATATCCGACTTCTACGAACTATGTGTTATATGTTTTAGTGCGGTAGCCCTCCAGGGGACCGGTGCAAAATCAATGTGCTATATGTTTAATGGTTTGGCTAGCCCTGTTGGGTTGACATGATCTGAGGATCCCTTTAATCAGTATCCCGAGAATAACTCCGCCAAATATAAAAAGCCACAGGAATGAATGACCGCTTGAAAAACGACTTAATTGTACCTTGTACCTTCCGTTAGTATCCTAGGGACATGGACTGTCATGGTGCGTGGTCCAACCCATGTCCTTATTTGGTTGTTGGGTTGGTCTATCGTGCTATGACAAGCTGTGTGTCACGACCCGCACCCTGTATAGGGGCACGAGAAGTGGGTACGTCCAGCCTACGCCGCAGTGTCGGCGGTAGAACGCTGTCCTAGGTTGCTAACTAATCTCATGCAGTGTATATAATGTACTTGCCAAGATCTCAACTCCGAAAGGAAGACAAGTAAAAGATATGATATACTCAATCACAGTCTAAGCACGATAAGATATCCCAGAAATCTAGATACCAACTAACAACAACAGAAATTAAACTACTAAAATAATAACAACAAGATCTCAAACAAAACTCTAATACAACTCAATATCTCAAGTTTAATACCACAAGCTCAAAACATGAAAGCTAAGTAAGTCTACTAGCTAATCTCCTGAATCACTCCTGAGAGTCGGAGCCAAAGGTAGCTAATCCCTCGCCAGGTCTATGGTAAGAAGGGCATGTGTCGTCAGGGGTATCATCTGTAATATTTTCAACAGGTCCAATCAGGACAGGAACGAGCACATCTCATCTAGAAATCCCAAGTAAATGACAAAGACTATAAAGCAGTTTTTAGACAGTTATACAGATGAGCATGGCAGTTTTATACAGGTAAAGATGTAGAGAAACAGTGAGGGTACAAGGAAAGTAAAGTAACTAACAAGAGAAGAAATCATGGCAAAGAAGACTGTAGTAAACTAGCTGAACTAGAATAACATGGTATAAGTCCAGACAGTATAAAAGGTAATCCCAGTGTGAGTCTAGTCCATATAATCCAATACTAGATGATTCCAGTACAAGATGAGTCCAGTAAAATGAGTCCAGAAGTGATCCATGATTCCAGGGTAAGTCCAGACTATACTCTAACTGTGTGTTTTAAAATACTGAGATCGACATGTAAACGGCTAGGGGTAATCAGGCACATCGCACACTCGGCCAAGTGTGGGATGGCTAGCATTCCAGAATAGTTCCAAGGGAGGTGGTTCTAGATTTTAGGTATGTTCACATGTCTACTCAAGTATTTCCCCGCCCACAAATGAATCCATAATCCAACACTACAACCAGTATGAGTCCAGCCAATAATTCCAGAAATGATTCCAGAAATGGTTCCAGTAGGGTGATGCCAGTAGTGATTCCAGTAGGTGGTTCCAGTAGTGGTTCCAGAAATAGAGGCCAGACATGAATAAATGAGTGTCGCATGTAATGGATCCAGCAATACTAATCGTGTTTGTACAGAGAATCACATATAGCTAACTAGAACTGAATACAGTAAATGACAAGTAATGAAAGAACTATCAGAGAATGTACTCGCCTGACACTCTGGATGAGTAGTGTAATATCAGATGTCTGTACCAGGGTCACAATGTCCTAAAATAGAGTAATACAGTTATGACATGTCCATAATGAAGGTAAATGAAATCTACAATACAATCTATATGAATTCTAAGCCAATCTAGGTCAAAGTCAAACTTGGTCAACTCTACAGTCAAACTAAGTCAAATCAAATCATACTAGGTCACAGGAAATCAAACTAAGTCAAATAGAGTCAAACAAGGTCAAACAAGTCAAGGTTAGTCAAATCTAGGTTAAAGTCAACTCCTGGTCAACACTCTAATCAAACTAGTCAAATACTAGTCAACATGATCAATCTGGGTCAAGTCTAAGTCAAACTTAGACCAACTAAGGTATTGGTCAAACAAAGACTAGTCAGTCAGGTAATTAAGTCAAACAAAGACTAGTCAACAAGGTGATTAGGTCAAACATGGTCAGACTAGTTGAACTAGTCATTATTAGGTCAATTAGGTCAAGGTTTGACCTATAGTTGACTTTGGTCAACCATGGTCAACAATCTAGTTAAACTAGGTCTACTTAGGTCAACTAATGTCAAACTAGTCAAGTTAGGTCAAACATGGTCAAACTAGTTTAAACTAGTCATTACATGTTAATCCTAGTCAATTCTAGGTCAAAGTTGACCTATAGTTGACTTTGGTCAACAAGGGTCAACTTGCCAGTCAACCTAGGTCTACTAGTCCTAATGGTCAACTCTAACTCACTAACCATGGGCCATAGGCTAGTAACTTTAGACCATAGACTAAGACATCAAGTCTATATACATATATATATCTAATATATAGTCAACCATATATATATAATACCATAATCTATATTTATACATATATATATCCCATTCACATATATATAATACCCTTATATATATAACATATATATATATATATATATATATATATATATATATATATATATATATATATATATATATATATATATATATCACTATATAACTCATATACATATATAGGTAGAGAGAGAGAGAGGGAAGGAGAGAGAAACAGAAAACAGGGGGGGTTGTCTCAGTTTCCTGAGAACAGGGAATCAAGCCCCCTCCCCCAACACAACTAAAACACACACACACCCTACACACACACATACATGTATATACATGTGTATACATGTATGTAGGAACCCTAGAGGGGGGGGTGAATAGGGTCAAGCTAACTAATCAAGCACTTAGCACAAGCTAATTGGCAATTTAGAAATATAAGTGCAAGAGAAGAAGCAAACACAATACCGACACCCGATATATCCTGGTATCCTCCTAAGAGGCAGTCCAGTCCCGGAACTCTCTCCGGCTTTAATCCACTATTTGAGCAAATAGTTACACACGAGTTTGGATCCGAAGAACTCGCCAACTTCTTACACAAGAGCTTTAATCCGAAGGGCTCTCCGACTTCAACCGAGAGTTTGGATACGAAGACTCCCCAACTTCAACCGAGAGTTTGGATACGAAGACTCTCCAACTTCAACCTTTCACAATAGGTTTTGATCTCCTTACAATAGGATGAAGATCTCACTTTTCAACTCAATAACTCTAACACAATTTGAAGATGGCAAATGAAGGCTTTGTAGAGTTGTATGTGGATAAGCTTTGGTGGTTTAGAAATTTTTAGGCTCAAAGCATCAACCTTGAATGAAGGGGTTCAAGGCTATTTATAACCAAAGCTTGAAAAGAAGCCAAAGGCAACTTTTCAGTCACGAACCGGCATACCGCTGGTATGATCCGGCATACCGGCGGTATACCGGTCTGGAATTGCAACGGCTAGAAATAGAGCCGTTGGGATCATTAATTACTGGAAATCCGACCGTTGGAATTTTAACGTTTCGGAAGCGGTATACCGTCGGTATGATCCGGTATGCCGTCGGTATGCCGGTTTTGTAAACAGAAACTTTCTGTGAACAAAAACCGGTATACCGTCGGTATACTCCGGTATACCGTCGGTATGCCGCTTATCCACCAAAAATGATCCTGGGCTTATTTCTGTCCTAGCTTTCGATTTTGCCATCCATTTCTTGTGTTTACAATTATTCCTAAGACTCATTACAGACTCCAGATAAACTTAGGCAGGTGCAGGCTTCTTCAGAGTCTTGAAATGATGATGGCATGGCTTGGTTTCTTCCTTTGATAGGTGCTGGCTTTTTCCCTTGGCAGCAGTTGTCCAAAGATATCCAGTTTGTAAAAACTGAATACCTTTCGGGGGCTTCGCCCCCGAACCCCCGACGAGGGGCGCTGCCCCCTCGACCCCCGTCCGCTGACCGGGCAGCGGAACCCCCGGTGCGTGGCTTCAGAGATGTCATCGGGTGGTTCAGAGAAATCTTGTGGGATCCGTCGTCTTTGGCCCACCATGATTTCTTCAATGCATATGTCCATGTTGATCTTGCTTATTGCTTTTCTGCAAGTACATGTTAGACGAACAAAGCAATATCCATAGTAGCAAGTATGATAAATTAAAGCACATTAGGACTATGCAAAGTTTAAGTATAAGTGCCAAGGTGATGGCACAAATGTTAGTGATATCAGAATGATTAAACTTAATTGAATGACCACAATCAAAAACATAGTTTTGATTTTGGCAACCCAATTAAATTTAAGATAGATAAGCTCATATCACTAAGATGTAAACCAATGGGCACATATCACCAACGATATAAGTATAAGTAGAAATGCTATAGTGATAGTATGAAGATTAGTGATAATGAAATGCTAAACTTAACGTATTAACCATATTCAAAAACATGATACAATCATTGGGCCAACAATCTCTCCCTTTTTGATTATGGCAAATCGGTTAAGTTTAGTATAGACATAATAGATGCATGTATCACTAATATACAAAGGACATAAGCAATATCACTAAAAGCACACTACTTAGATTACTTATAAAAGCATACTTAAACTTACTTCTCCCCCTTTGACATGATCAAAAATAGGCTCCCCCGTACTAAGAGATAAAAAGAAATCAATCTCAAGCATAGAAATCAGAGCATGGGGAAGGCATAGACAATCATGATCAAGATATACTAATGAAAAACAATGGGAGAAGTGTGTAAAGACAAGTGTATAAAACTACATACCAAATGTAGAGTACTAAATAGAAAATTGCTTGTCAAAATACAATATGGTTGGTAAAACTAAAAGTATTTGAAAAACAAGAAATAATTAGTTTACCAACTTGAAATCCAAGGAATAAATCCAAAACACAATAGGATATGAAATATTGTTCTAGTTTTGGAAGAGAACTATGAAATAAAGGATTTCAAACAAAAGTCATGAGGAATAGATAATTGCAACTAATAGATACCAATTGAGATATGACAATAAATAAACTTGATACCAATTGAACAGATGTAAACTTGAAACATTGATCAAAGAAACCATTAATAATCATAATTGTCCACAAATAAATAGTGGAACAAAATAAAAGAATGATCAATGTAAAATATTGCAATTGATATAAAGTAATCTCATTATTTGCAAGATCTATATGCTTATCCAAGTTCATGCATTTGAACTCAATTACCTTATCATGCTATATGAATACCCTTTAGATAAACATGAAGGTAAAGGAGAAAAATACTTGAGAAGGAGAAATTCAGTCGACTTGAATGCTCCCCCTCAAAGTACTACCAAAGTAGATAAAAATCATGAATTTTGGACAAGTCCTCAACAAGGAAAGCCAAATCAATTAAGCATGAAAGAAAAGCCAAATCAACGAAAGCATAATATTCATCAAGATAAGATCTGAAAGTTAATATTTAAGAAGATGACTGATTTAATCCATATAAAAGAGAGATAAATGATAAAGACAATAGCATATACTCTCACAAACCCTTCACAAATAAAAGTATCATGACCTCATTCACTAAGATATGAAAAAGAAGAAGGTATGGGTCCATAATGAACTAGGTATACGACATATTTAAGGGTATAAATGAATTGAATCAATTAATTTGCTCCCCCTCAAAATATGCGTATCTAGTTCCAAAGCACTTATAGCATAAAATAGAAAACTACAAGATCTAGGGGTAAATCAACTATGGATTTCTCCCCCTTGCTCGATGCATATAAGACTACAATATCGTCAAAAGACGAAAAATATCATCTTTAGTCAAGAAGAGATAACCAATTAATAGCCACTAAAGATGAGAAATCAAAAGAATATTCCAATAAAGCACATATAATCAAAAGATGGCATACATTAGTCTATATAGAAGAATCTCATATTTAAATATGATAGATCAATGTATGTAATCCTTTGAGAAAATGTCATCATGAAAAAGAATAAAGTCAATTAAGAACAATCATGATGATAGACATAATATAGCTCAAAAATAAAATAAAAATAAAACTCAAACATCATGTCCATGATTATCTAATTGAGAAATAATCAACCAATTTATTGCTTTGCATGGACTAGATATGTTTTATCACAAGTGTACCCAACAACCGGGTAACATCCAAACTTTGCTACTTTTAAAAGAAAGACCAATAAAGTTCAAATAGCAAAGGTCATATGTGATAAACCATGAGTAGTCAAAGTAGAGCAATAAATTAACTTGACATTTACAAAATTAGATAGTTTAGGACTACTCAATCATTAGGATCATTCATAAAGTAAACAAATGAATAAACATGATCCAATGATAAATCTCATCAAGAGAAAATTCAAAATCCATATTTATAAAGAATCTCATAAAACAATAAAAAATATGGAAAAGAGTCATTCTCATTTAAATGATTGCAAACATAAACAAGAAGAGATGTAAATGATAATACGATAAAATCATGACTCAAAAAGTGAGAGAAAATTAAGAGAGACTTGCTAATGACTAGTTATGGAAGAGAGTAAAAACAAGGAATCTCAAACCTCTAAGAGAAAACAAGATTTAATAACGAATTTGTAAAACTAGTTTTAGAGATTAAGCATATCACAAATCTTGTTTTTGTAAACTAGCATATCATATATAGATTGAAGTATAGGAATATAGCTAGATGTGTGAAAGTGAGCCAAAATTATATAGCTTAATAATATTTCACAAATAAGCAAACTATATAATCCAAATAAGATTAATGAGAGAAGCCATTAACAAGATAAATGTGCTCATTAATTCTTAAGTCACTAACACAAAAAAAATACTTGCTTAAGCATAGAGTTCACAATTAAGGGAATACATTTTGAATGATCAAAATGATTTAGAGACTCTTTACTAAGCAAGGATAAGAGTATAAGATGAAAAATAAATGAATTAGACTCTTATCAAGTAAAGGACAAAAGAGATGTTCATGAAAACACAATAAAATAAATCTCTTTGCCAAGTATTGAGATTAACCCAAAATAATGAAATGATAGATCAATCTAGAGAATGCAAAATACTATAGCCACATTAAAAAAAGTGTATTCTCTAGAAGTGGAAAAATCTCAACACAAAAGCTCAAACCATAGTAACAAAATTCATGAGAAATATGATGTAACAATTACAAGTATTCTCATGTGCTACAAAAACATCATTGGGTAACAATAATTCAAAAGGAGGCATAACCCAAGGAATGAGCAAAGAAAGATCATTAAGATCAAGAAAGCTAAATGCTAAGGATAGTAAAAATCATTTTCAAAAACTTTCATAGTGCACAATAGAAATATATAGATGATATAGATTTGAAAATGTGCACTAAAAATGGAGGTTAATTATAAAAACAAGACAAAACACAAAAACTTGTGATTCTTAAAAGAACTTCCATAAATAGTCAAGTGCAATACATAAACAAATATTTTCTCTCACCATCCCAACTTAAAGATATAAAACAAATAAATATCAAAAGCTAGGAATCATTTATATATATGAAACTATATATATATCACGAATAGGCATACACGAAAAGATCAAAAATCAATTAAGAGCATGTATCCCTAAAGTCAACCAAAAAGCTAAAAAAGACATCATTAAAAGAAAGCTTTAAGGAAGAAGCATATTGATTCAAAAAGAGATACACAAATTTGATCAAAAGAATCAATAGCTAGAGTATGAGTTAAGCACGAGTCTAGAAGTAACAAGTATGAATAAATACTCTTCAAGTTAATATAAAACTTTAGCTTAACTCATATGCCTACATAAAGGTATTTATACAAAAATAGATATCAATATAAGAGATACATGAACTATAAGTAAATGAAAATTTTAATGAATATAGTCATGTATCCTTAATGAATATTTGAGAAATCATCACAAATTCAAAAGCATGTTTAAATAAGCTATATTAGGCAAAGACATAATTGATTCTCAAGAAGATAATCAAGATAAAGTATGAGAATCAATAATGAATATATTATGTAAGCACAAGATTAAAATGGAAGTATAAGTGTATACTTGTCAAGTGATAAGAAGCTTGTGCTAAACATATATATATTCACAAATACCGATTTAAAGTAAATAAGACACATTAAATACAAACCGGCAAGAAATAATTATTTCAAAAACTTTAAAGACGGAGAGTTAAAATCATATTAACTCAAATCAAAACCAAGCTCCTATGGACTAGAGTGATATACATGCTTTATAACTAAAGATTAAGAATAACAAGCATGCATAAATTAAATGTGTCACACTTAATAGAAAAAGAGTGATAAACTACAAGTGTGAACTAAACATTTAAGCTAAGTAACTAGTCATGCTAGATAAAAAAAATAATAAGAGAATTAACTAAGCATGCTAGTATTATATCTCACATTGATTTATACAATAAGCAACTAGGGATATCAATGTGAGCTAGTAGCAAAACATCAAGAGAAACATGCTAGATTCTACTAAAATAAATCATTAAAAGAGAATCGTTTAGCATGTTACCAAAGTGGCTCTAGTGGCCACACTTGTGTTGGTGCAATTGCTTGGAAGATGACCTTTGAGCTTTGCAACCACCAACACGCTCCTCGGTGCTATGTCCCGATATAAGAAGCTCCACCTACAACATTAGGCGAAGACTTTGGTATCCAAATAAACTTGGATCCACATTTATTAGCTTTAGGGACCCATATAGCACTTACTCTAGCATTGGTAGTAAAGGTCCTACGAATAGGGCATGTAAAGCTCATGTGTCCAATACGAGAGCAATAGAAGCATCTAATGCTAGTGTGTGCACATGTATCAGAATGAGCATGGTTATGAACATGTGACATACTAGAATGATGAATGTCTCTAGAGTGAGCATGCATGGATTTGGTCTTAAGAATATCATGTTCTAATATCAAATCATCATGCATACAAGTAAGAGAATCAAATTTAACATTTAAAGCATTATTCTCTTTTTCAAATAAAACAATTCTAGAAATAAAATCATCATTTTGTTTCTTTAAAGAGTCAATAGAAGAATCATGCAAATGATTTAGCTCATGAGTTTGCCTCTTAAGATCTTCTATTGATGAGGAAAGAGATTTGATTTTCAAAATTAAAGCCTCATTCAAACTCTTTAAAGAAACACATGATGAGTTTTGAAAATCAAGTCTAGATAATAAAACATTGTTTTCATTTCTCAATAACTCATTAGCTTCTTCTAAATGAACAACCTTTTCAGAAAATTCTCCATTTGTAGAATGAAGGTTGTCAAGAATCTCTAAGGATTGTTTAGCCATGGCTTTCCACTTAGAGCATTTCTTGCATTTAGAAGAAACATGATTGTCTATGCTACTAGAAATAAAACCCTCTTTATCGAAGGATGAGGAATAGGTTGCCATAGAAAAATAACAAGGATCTACTCTAAGGATGTTAAGCCTAACAATAGAGTCCTTGCTCTGATACCAATTGTAGGAACCCTAGAGGGGGGGTGAATAGGGTCAAGCTAACTAATCAAGCACTTAGCACAAGCTAATTGGCAATTTAGAAATATAAGTGCAAGAGAAGAAGCAAACACAATACCGACACCCGATATATCCTGGTATCCTCCTAAGAGGCAGTCCAGTCCCGGAACTCTCTCCGGCTTTAATCCACAATTTGAGCAAATAGTTACACACGAGTTTGGATCCGAAGAACTCGCCAACTTCTTACACAAGAGCTTTAATCCGAAGGGCTCTCCGACTTCAACCGAGAGTTTGGATACGAAGACTCCCCAACTTCAACCGAGAGTTTGGATACGAAGACTCTCCAACTTCAACCTTTCACAATAGGTTTTGATCTCCTTACAATAGGATGAAGATCTCACTTTTCAACTCAATAACTCTAACACAATTTGAAGATGGCAAATGAAGGCTTTGTAGAGTTGTATGTGGATAAGCTTTGGTGGTTTAGAAATTTTTAGGCTCAAAGCATCAACCTTGAATGAAGGGGTTCAAGGCTATTTATAACCAAAGCTTGAAAAGAAGCCAAAGGCAACTTTTCAGTCACGAACCGGCATACCGCCGGTATGATCCGGCATACCGGCGGTATACCGGTCTGGAATTGCAACGGCTAGAAATAGAGCCGTTGGGATCATTAATTGCTGGAAATCCGACCGTTGGAATTTTAACGTTTCGGAAGCGGTATACCGTCGGTATGATCCGGTATGCCGTCGGTATGCCGGTTTTGTAAACAGAAACTTTCTGTGAACAAAAACCGGTATACCGTCGGTATACTCCGGTATACCGTCGGTATGCCGCTTATCCACCAAAAATGATCCTGGGCTTATTTCTGTTCTGGCTTTCGATTTTGCCATCCATTTCTTGTGTTTACAATTATTCCTAAGACTCATTACAGACTCCAGATAAACTTAGGCAGGTGCAGGCTTCTTCAGAGTCTTGAAATGATGATGGCATGGCTTGGTTTCTTCCTTTGATAGGTGCTGGCTTTTTCCCTTGGCAGCAGTTGTCCAAAGATATCCAGTTTGTAAAAACTGAATACCTTTCGGGGGCTTCGCCCCCGAACCCCCGACGAGGGGCGCTGCCCCCTCGACCCCCGTCCGCTGACCGGGCAGCGGAACCCCCGGTGCGTGGCTCCAGAGATGTCGTCGGGTGGTTCAGAGAAATCTTGTGGGATCCGTCGTCTTTGGCCCACCATGATTTCTTCAATGCATATGTCCATGTTGATCTTGCTTATTGCTTTTCTGCAAGTACATGTTAGACGAACAAAGCAATATCCATAGTAGCAAGTATGATAAATTAAAGCACATTAGGACTATGCAAAGTTTAAGTGCCAAGGTGATGGCACAAATGTTAGTGATATCAGAATGATTAAACTTAATTGAATGACCACAATCAAAAACATAGTTTTGATTTTGGCAACCCAATTAAATTTAAGATAGATAAGCTCATATCACTAAGATGTAAACCAATGGGCACATATCACCAACGATATAAGTATAAGTAGAAATGCTATAGTGATAGTATGAAGATTAGTGATAATAAAATGCTAAACTTAACATATTAACCATATTCAAAAACATGATACAATCATTGGGCCAACAATGTATACTACCCAAAAACTCACCCACACACACACCAACATATATACTACATGTATACATACTAAAATACATATATACTATGTATAAATTATATCAAAATTGGGTTTAAAATCCATTTTCAAAAACTGGGAAATATCCCCAAAACTGGAAAAACTGCACTGTTACTCGAAATTGGGTAAACCCAATTTTATATCCAAAACCGAGCTAAGGCTCGATACTAGTGGTTGGTAATGGTAGCCCCTAGGTTCCTCTAGGTTCCTACTAGCCTGACACATGGCCATGACACGACACGGCGTGTCCACCAACTCCTAAACCCAATCGGGTAAAACACATACACTAACAGACACTACACGTCGTGCACACATGTAGACGAGTCTAGGATACGACACAAAGCGATACACATCTCGTGATCGTGTCAGTAGGTGAGTCTAGGGTTCGTGCACGTGTCCAGCACCCTGTACTGTGTCCACGTGTCGTGTAGAGGGGACACGACACGCGTATCAGAGAGGGAAATACGTGGTTTCAGACCGCGTCGTGCAGTGATGCACGCGTCTCGTGTACGCGACACAGGACACGACACATCTCGTGCTCGTGTCCTGGGGTTCGCCCTAGGTTCCTCTATACATGTGTCACCCTGACACGTGTCCACGACTCGTGTACATGGGACACGAGACCCGTGTCAGAGCCGTTTTGACGGCTGTTCAGTGCAGTGCACGTCCCTTACGGGGACGATTCCGTGTCCGACACGACACGAGGTCATCCCAAACTTTGGGGATGACCTATCAGTCAGTGCCCCGTGCTCTACGCCAATTTTGGCGTGTCCACGTGGCGTGTCCAAGGAGAACTGACACAGTGGTAGCAGGGCACATTTCAGTGTACTGTGCACTGTGTCCAGTGTGTGAAACTGAGAGCTTCGTGTCCAGATTTTGGACACGACACAACCCAATTTGTGCTCAGTGTTTTAGGGTTAGGTTTAGGGTTAGGTAGGCTAGGGTTTTGATCAAAAACATTTGAAAATCAGTGAGTTTACATGTACTGAAACAGTGAGCAAAATCAGTGTATTAACATGAAATTGAAATAGGATACGTGTCCAATACGGACACCAAATCGATCCTAGTTTTCACCAAACTTGTCCTACAGTTAGGGTAGACCTACATGCATGCATTTATGAAGAAAAATCACTATATTACATAGATAAAAATGAAAATACCTCTATGTGCTAGAAATCAAGAAATCCAATGTAGAGGGGGGGCTTCACTTCAACTTTGTGATGTCCAAAACCTCAAAAACTCCAACTTCTAGTCTCCCCTAGCTCCCTTGGTATGTTAGGGTTCCAATGCAAAAGATTTGAGGTCAATAGGATCACTAATGGTGAAGTTATGGAGGTGTGAAGTTGAGGGAAAAATCAAGGTTTTAGTGTAATGAAAATGGGACCTTTTTGTGAAGGGGTGTACATATATAGGGGGGGGTGTTCTTGGCTGCCATGGGGGGGTAGGGGTAGGCTATAGGGTCCCCTTCCACCTTGCAAAACTTAGTCTCTAAGGCTTTGACTAGGGTTAGATATTCTAGGTTTCTAAAATATCCTAGAAAGTTAAATATCTAGATATTTATCAACCTAGATATTTACACATAAAGTAAATATCTACACTTAGTCTTCTAGGTTAGTGACTAACCCCTAGATTAGGCTAAACTAGCTTAGGGACTAACATAACACTAATCAATAATTAATTAATAATAATAACACATAATTTCAAATAATTCCAAATAAATCCTAGAAAATTACCAAAATACCCTTTAGGCCAAAAAGCCCTAATTTGATGTTCTAAGCCTATTGCTAAGCTCACATGATCATGGTTAGTCTCTAGGTTAAGGAATAGCTAGGGTTTACACTAGAGTTTATTAGTAAAATCACAAAGTCACAAGTCATGACTTAGGAATTGGTTTAACCTAACTAAAATCACCAGAAAATCATACCATGACTAAAATACCACTAATAAATAATAAAAATAATAAATTTTCAAAAATACCCCAATTTCAGAAAACTGGGGGTTACAAGTCTACCCACCTTAGAAGAATTTCGTCCTCGAAATTAAGATGGTCGTACTCCTCCTAGGTCACACCCCCAGTCAATCAAGGTCAAAAGATAACATGCAATCATAGACCTACTGGTCATGATTCTACAGTCTCAAAAGGGGTAACTATGCTATCTAGCATATCACAAGCATATCCTGACAGGTACTAATGGAATCACACAACAAGATGGGAAAAGAAGGACAGGAAAGACAAACCTGCTAACCCGTCACCTGCAGCGTCGGTCTCCTCGACCGTCATCGCAAAAGCTTCACCCCTCTGGTGCTGAGCTACAGGTGGCCTAGCACCCTCATAAGGAGGTGCAACTGGACAATCTATCATCTTGTGGGCATCAGACCCACAAAATAGACAAACCTTCAGCCTCCTCCTACAAGACTCCCAAATATGCCCTACCTTCTTGCAATACCCACAACTCTGTATCCTCTGATCCTGTCCTCGAGGCTGATGCTGAACTCTAACAGGTGTCTGCTGAATGTGAGGCCTCTTGGCCTAACCTCCACTGCTGCCTGCTCCCTGTGTATCACGGCCCCTCTTGAGCTTCAGCTCAAGATCATCCTCAGCTGCCATCGCTCCTGCCAGAATGTCCTCGAAGGTGGCACTCCTCTCACTCTTGGTCAAGGACTTGACTTCCTTGACCAAGCCCTTTCTGAACCTCCTCGCCTTCGCTGTCTCGCTAAGGCCCTCTACGAATCTGCTCAACCGGCAAAACTCACCGGCGTACTCCTCTACAGTCTGGTTCCCCTGAACCAGGTTCTCAAACTGTGTCTCCAAGGCGCCGACTGCCTGATCTAGGAAAAACTTCCCCTTAAAGAGCTCCTTAAAAGCTCTCCATGCCTGCCCTGGAGTACCTACTCTCGGATCCGTCTGATACCAGGTACGGGCAAGATCCCGCATCTGGCTGGCTGCTGCCTCTACCTGGAGTTCGGCTGGTATCTCCGCCAGTCGAAAGATCTCCTCGATGTGCTCTATCCAGTCATCCGCATAAAGTATCCCCTCAGTACCCAAGAAGTCCCTGGGGTGCATCTTCTTGAACTCCTGGATGCCCGGAATCCTCTGCTGCTGTCCTGCTCCTGCCTGCGGCTGGACTGCCAGCCTCTCTATCGTCGCTGTAGCCAGCTGATGGACATCCTCAATGCCTCTGGTAAATGCTGTCGTCGGACGCTGCTGCTGGGTCTGATGCGACTCAAGAAACTGCTGAAAATATAAAAACATCTGTGCAGCATCCACATACCCAGATGGCATCTGCTGCTGGTACTCCTGCTGGTACTGCTGCTGTTGCTGATACTCTGGCTGAAAATGAGGCTGACGAAACTGCGGAGGAGGCATATCTGGGGTAGCTGGGATAGTCCTCGGAATAGGTGGAGGAGGACTACCAAAAGTAGATACTCCTACGTGAGCAGACGTAAGGAGTGGTACAGTCCCAGCTGTAGGCTGTACTGGACGAGAATCGGCAGACCTCTCAGAATCTGCCGGCACAGAGCGATGTGACCTAGTCTCCACCATCCTGAAGACAGATCAATAAGGAAGTCAATAACGGTACAAGGGTGACAGTATCAAGGATAATGCGAAAATAGATTATACAGATTTGAACAAAAGTCAGTAGATTCAAATCCCTGGAAATTTCCTAGTTGTGATTGAGTATCCCCTCTCTAAGCCTATTATCAAATCCTATCACAGGCTGTAGTGATACTCTAGTTCGAATACCACTACATAAACTCGAGACCTGCATGGGCCACCACTAAAAACGTGTCACGACCCGCACCCTGTATAGGGGCACGAGAAGTGGGTACGTCCAGCCTACGCCGCAGTGTCGGCGGTAGAACGCTGTCCTAGGTTGCTAACTAATCTCATGCAGTGTATATAATGTACTTGCCAAGATCTCAACTCCGAAAGGAAGACAAGTAAAAGATATGATATACTCAATCACAGTCTAAGCACGATAAGATATCCCAGAAATCTAGATACCAACTAACAACAACAGAAATTAAACTACTAAAATAATAACAACAAGATCTCAAACAAAACTCTAATACAACTCAATATCTCAAGTTTAATACCACAAGCTCAAAACATGAAAGCTAAGTAAGTCTACTAGCTAATCTCCTGAATCACTCCTGAGAGTCGGAGCCAAAGGTAGCCAATCCCTCGCCAGGTCCATGGTAAGAAGGGCATGTGTCGTCAGGGGTATCATCTGTAATATTTTCAACAGGTCCAATCAGGACAGGAACGAGCACATCTCATCTAGAAATCCCAAGTAAATGACAAAGACTATAAAGCAGTTTTTAGACAGTTATACAGATGAGCATGGCAGTTTTATACAGGTAAAGATGTAGAGAAACAGTGAGGGTACAAGGAAAGTAAAGTAACTAACAAGAGAAGAAATCATGGCAAAGAAGACTGTAGTAAACTAGCTGAACTAGAATAACATGGTATAAGTCCAGACAGTATAAAAGGTAATCCCAGTGTGAGTCTAGTCCATATAATCCAATACTAGATGATTCCAGTACAAGATGAGTCCAGTAAAATGAGTCCAGAAGTGATCCATGATTCCAGGGTAAGTCCAGACTATACTCTAACTGTGTGTTTTAAAATACTGAGATCGACATGTAAACGGCTAGGGGTAATCAGGCACATCGCACACTCGGCCAAGTGTGGGATGGCTAGCATTCCAGAATAGTTCCAAGGGAGGTGGTTCCAGATTTTAGGTATGTTCACATGTCTACTCAAGTATTTCCCCGCCCACAAATGAATCCATAATCCAACACTACAACCAGTATGAGTCCAGCCAATGATTCCAGAAATGATTCCAGAAATGGTTCCAGTAGGGTGATGCCAGTAGTGATTCCAGTAGGTGGTTCCAGTAGTGGTTCCAGAAATAGAGGCCAGACATGAATAAATGAGTGTCGCATGTAATGGATCCAGCAATACTAATCGTGTTTGTACAGAGAATCACATATAGCTAACTAGAACTGAATACAGTAAATGACAAGTAATGAAAGAACTATCAGAGAATGTACTCGCCTGACACTCTGGATGAGTAGTGTAATATCAGATGTCTGTACCAGGGTCACAATGTCCTAAAATAGAGTAATACAGTTATGACATGTCCATAATGAAGGTAAATGAAATCTACAATACAATCTATATGAATTCTAAGCCAATCTAGGTCAAAGTCAAACTTGGTCAACTCTACAGTCAAACTAAGTCAAATCAAATCATACTAGGTCACAGGAAATCAAACTAAGTCAAATAGAGTCAAACAAGGTCAAACAAGTCAAGGTTAGTCAAATCTAGGTTAAAGTCAACTCCTGGTCAACACTCTAATCAAACTAGTCAAATACTAGTCAACATGATCAATCTGGGTCAAGTCTAAGTCAAACTTAGACCAACTAAGGTATTGGTCAAACAAAGACTAGTCAGTCAGGTAATTAAGTCAAACAAAGACTAGTCAACAAGGTGATTAGGTCAAACATGGTCAGACTAGTTGAACTAGTCATTATTAGGTCAATTAGGTCAAGGTTTGACCTATAGTTGACTTTGGTCAACCATGGTCAACAATCTAGTTAAACTAGGTCTACTTAGGTCAACTAATGTCAAACTAGTCAAGTTAGGTCAAACATGGTCAAACTAGTTTAAACTAGTCATTCCATGTTAATCCTAGTCAATTCTAGGTCAAAGTTGACCTATAGTTGACTTTGGTCAACAAGGGTCAACTTGCCAGTCAACCTAGGTCTACTAGTCCTAATGGTCAACTCTAACTCACTAACCATGGGCCATAGGCTAGTAACTTTAGACCATAGACTAAGACATCAAGTCTATATACATATATATATCTAATATATAGTCAACCATATATATATAATACCATAATCTATATTTATACATATATATATCCCATTCACATATATATAATACCCTTATATATATAACATATATATATATATATATATATATATATATATATATATATATATATATATATATATATATATATATATCACTATATAACTCATATACATATATAGGTAGAGAGAGAGAGAGGGAAGGAGAGAGAAACAGAAAACAGGGGGGGGGGTTGTCTCAGTTTCCTGAGAACAGGGAATCAAGCCCCCTCCCCCAACACAACTAAAACACACACACACCCTACACACACACATACATGTATATACATGTGTATATACATGTATACTACCCAAAAACTCACCCACACACACACCAACATATATACTACATGTATACATACTAAAATACATATATACTATGTATAAATTATATCAAAATTGGGTTTAAAATCCATTTTCAAAAACTGGGAAATATCCCCAAAACTGGAAAAACTGCACTGTTACTCGAAATTGGGTAAACCCAATTTTACATCCAAAACCGAGCTAAGGCTCGATACTAGTGGTTGGTAATGGTAGCCCCTAGGTTCCTCTAGGTTCCTACTAGCCTGACACATGGCCATGACACGACACGGCGTGTCCACCAACTCCTAAACCCAATCGGGTAAAACACATACACTAACAGACACTACACGTCGTGCACACATGTAGACGAGTCTAGGATACGACACAAAGCGATACACATCTCGTGATCGTGTCAGTAGGTGAGTCTAGGGTTCGTGCACGTGTCCAGCACCCTACACTGTGTCCACGTGTCGTGTAGAGGGGACACGACACGCGTATCAGAGAGGGAAATACGTGGTTTCAGACCGCGTCGTGCAGTGATGCACGCGTCTCGTGTACACGACACAGGACACGACACATCTCGTGCTCGTGTCCTGGGGTTCGCCCTAGGTTCCTCTACACATGTGTCACCCTGACACGTGTCCACGACTCGTGTACATGGGACACGAGACCCGTGTCAGAGCCGTTTTCACGGCTGTTCAGTGCAGTGCACGTCCCTTGCGGGGACGATTCCGTGTCCGATACGACACGAGGTCATCCCAAACTTTGGGGATGACCTGTCAGTCAGTACCCCGTGCTCTATGCCAATTTTGGCGTGTCCACGTGGCGTGTCCAAGGAGAACTGACACAGTGGTAGCAGGGCACATTTCAGTGTACTGTGCACTGTGTCCAGTGTGTGAAACTGAGAGCTTCGTGTCCAGATTTTGGACACGACACAACCCAATTTGTGCTCAGTGTTTTAGGGTTAGGTTTAGGGTTAGGTAGGCTAGGGTTTTGATCAAAAACATTTGAAAATCAGTGAGTTTACATGTACTGAAACAGTGAGCAAAATCAGTGTATTAACATGAAATTGAAATAGGATACGTGTCCAATACGGACACCAAATCGATCCTAGTTTTCACCAAACTTGTCCTACAGTTAGGGTAGACCTACATGCATGCATTTATGAAGAAAAATCACTACATTACATAGATAAAAATGAAAATACCTCTATGTGCTAGAAATCAAGAAATCCAATGTAGAGGGGGGGCTTCACTTCAACTTTGTGATGTCCAAAACCTCAAAAACTCCAACTTCTAGTCTCCCCTAGCTCCCTTGGTATGTTAGGGTTCCAATGCAAAAGATTTGAGGTCAATAGGATCACTAATGGTGAAGTTATGGAGGTGTGAAGTTGAGGGAAAAATCAAGGTTTTAGTGTAATAAAAATGGGACCTTTTTGTGAAGGGGTGTACATATATAGGGGGGGTGTTCTTGGCTGCCATGGGGGGGTAGGGGTAGGCTATAGGGTCCCCTTCCACCTTGCAAAACTTAGTCTCTAAGGCTTTGACTAGGGTTAGATATTCTAGGTTTCTAAAATATCCTAGAAAGTTAAATATCTAGATATTTATCAACCTAGATATTTACACATAAAGTAAATATCTACACTTAGTCTTCTAGGTTAGTGACTAACCCCTAGATTAGGCTAAACTAGCTTAGGGACTAACATAACACTAATCAATAATTAATTAATAATAAAAACACATAATTTCAAATAATTCCAAATAAATCCTAGAAAATTACCAAAATACCCTTTAGGCCAAAAAGCCCTAATTTGATGTTCTAAGCCTATGGCTAAGCTCACATGATCATGGTTAGTCTCTAGGTTAAGGAATAGCTAGGGTTTACACTAGAGTTTATTAGTAAAATCACAAAGTCACAAGTCATGACTTAGGAATTGGTTTAACCTAACTAAAATCACCAGAAAATCATACCATGACTAAAATACCACTAATAAATAATAAAAATAATAAATTTTCAAAAATACCCCAATTTCAGAAAATTGGGTGTTACACTGTGGACCGAGGTTACGACCGGAAGCCTTTATTATTACTAGTATTATTATTTTATGCTTGGGTTTTATCTCACTCTTTTGTGCTCCCTTGTGGTACTTGTTATTCAGGGCTGATCCCGCTGGTTTTGTTTGGCCAGATCACGTAGTAGAGCCTGAGGATCTGACCTTCCTCCATGACGTCAATGGTGTATACTAGGAGCATGGCTGGCGGTGGACTTGAGTGGGTTTCTTCTCCACCACTCTAGTTTTTATCCCTTATGTTCTGGCGTTTAGCCATCGGTACCTGTTTAGCTGGTTAATCTGGATATTTTGTCTTTTGCATAATTATAATTAAATTAGACTGTAGCTGAATACGATTATGTACCTATAACTCTCTGGGCTAGCTAACTTATAAAGCTAGATCTCCATGATCATTTTGATGAAGCGTCGAGGACGTCCTACTGCTTTATCTCATATGCTCATTAATTGATGTTCTCTTACTTTGAATGATTGAGACATAGATGCGCTGTGAGACCATAGAAGACTTGATTGTAGCATGCACCCCATTGTTTCTTGACAGCCATAATCGCCGTATGACGTTTGCATACCTCATATGGAGTAGCTGGCCTAGTCCGTCTCCGTATTCCGGTACTGGAGTGCGACAAGGTTTTATTGGTGGCCCATATAGGTCTGATTTTCAAACTTGAGGGGTATTACTATTATAGGAGTCTCAATCAAAACTTGTTCCCTTTGAATCTCTTGCCCCGATTTCTCTTTCCTCACCTTGATTGATAACCTGAATTGCATCTTCGAATCTTCCTCGTCCTGTTATTTGATATCATGTATCTTTCCCCATAGGGGTGCTTCTTTCTCAGTAGCTGGCGAGGCCAACATGGAGGAACATCCAGTAGAGCATGGCTTGACGGGGCAGCAGCAGGAAAGAATACCTTCTCCTGACCAGATCCGAGTGGAAGTGATATCAGAGCCAGTAGAACCGCAGATTCTAGAAACTCCTGCACCCCCAGCGGTGCCGACAGCGACGACAGTACCTGATGCTGCAGCACTCCTGGAGGTCATTCGTGGATTTTTGGCCACTCAGCAGCGTCAGGTGGCAGCCCATCAGCAACAGCAGACCCAGCAGCAGGAACAGAATGTGCTACTAAATCAGGGGTTATAATTAGCCCTTGAGAGAAGTGTCAGGAATGATTCGGGAGCGTTAGGAAGGTTTTGTCGACTTAACCCGATATACTTTGACGGTACGGAGGATGCCATCACGGCGGATTCTTGGCTTTAGGATATTGAGGCCATATTGACCGCAGCTAAGGTTCCAGCAGAAGAGAAGGTTGACCAAGTCAGACTATTACTTCAGGATCTTGCCCGCGACTGGTGGGCATCGGAAGAGGTTGGAATGGGGCGTCCTGTTCTTTGGGATAGCTTCAGTACCAGATTCAAGGCCAATTACTTTGGCATGGTAGCATGGTGTGAGCTACAGCAGAGGTTTATCAGTCTCAAGCAGGCTAGTAAGACGGTAGATGGAAATGTAGTAGAGTTCTGCAGACTGAGTCGGTTTGCACCGACGATGGTGGCTACAGAGCCAGAGAAGGCTATGAGATTCCAGCATGGACTTCATTTGGAGATTCTACAGCTAGTAGAAGGGCACGACTATCAGACTTTTGATGCCATTTTAACGGCAACTCGGAGGCATGAACTCACCCAACAAAGGTTGGCGACAAGATATGGGGGCCAGAAGAGGTCTCATCCCAGAGTAGGAGCGGAGGAGCAGTGCAGCGAACATCATCGCCAACACTTGGCATCCGTATTCATGAGTCAGGAGCGTCGCGAAGGACGGCAGTATCAGAGATGACAGCACCAGTTCGGCATCAGCAGCCGAGGAACCAGCAGCAGCGCCAGGGGACGCCCATTAGATGTACTTACTATGGTAAGGGAGGGCACACTAGGGATGTGTGTCGTTCAGCTAATGGTTTGTGCATGAGGTGTGGCAGTCCAGACCACAAGATTGCCAATTGTCCTATGATGCAGAGGCCAGGAGGGCCAGTTCAGCTGTTTTCGACGTTGCCAGCTCTGGGGGCAGCACCGAACAGAGGACCAGCATTGGTAGTAAGGCCACTAGCCCAGCGTCTGCCGACGCAGGCTCAGATGTTTCGCCAGGCACAGAACCAGGAAGGCCGCAGCAACAACATAGACAAGGAAGGCAGCAGCAGGGAGCTCAGCAAGGCCAGGGTCAGGCCTTCTCCTTATCTCTGGAGGAGGTACTAGCTTCAGGCAATGTGGTTGCAGGTAATGTTTCGGTTACCTCTTTTCTGGCAGTATCATTGTTTGATTCGGGGGCTACCCACTCTTTTATATCTGTACGATTTGCGACACGTATTAGATTGGAGTTTGAGGCATTGCCAGAGAGGATGAATATACTCACTGGTAATGGGCTAGTAGGAGTTAGCAGAGTGTGCTTAGCGTGTTCGGTCGTAGTGTGTGGGCAATTATTGCCCGTATCTTTGATTGAGTTCCCTATAGGAAACTTTGACATTGTCCTAGGCATGGACTGGTTGAGAGACAGTCATGCGACGATAGATTGTCGGGGAGGTAGGGTAGTATTTAATGTACCTGGCATTAAGGAGTTCATCTTTGTTCGATCATTGGAGGATCGACCCAAGGGCATTATTGCAGAAGCATTGGCAGAGCAGGAGCAGATACTAAGAGTGGTCAGAGAGTTTCTTGATGTATTTTTAGATGAGCTTCCTGGTTTACCATCGGTGAGAGATGTAGAGTTTTACATTGAGTTAAATCCTGGAACGGAGCCTAAGGTCGACAGAGTTTACAGGATATCGCAGCCAGAGTTGGACAAGTTGTACCAGCATGAAGAAGAACTAAAGGCGAAGCAGTTTATCCGAGACATTGAATCTCCCTGGGCAGCACTGGTGATTTTAGTACCCAAGAAGGATGGATCGACGCGAATGTGCATTGATTATCGGCAGTTGAATGCAGTAACAGTGAAGAACAAGTATCTGTTACCAAGGATTGATGACTTGTTTGACCAATTGAGTAAGACATGCGTCTTCTCTAAGATTGATCTTCGATTCGGATATTATCAAGTGAGGGTCCGGGAGCAGGACATACCCAAGACAGCATTTAGATCGCGATATGGACATTATGAGTTTCTGGTAATGCCATTTGGACTAACTAATGCCCCAGCAGTATTCATGGATTTGATGAATCACATCTTTATACCGTATTTGGATAAGTTTGTAGTAGTGTTCATAGACGACATCCTCATCTATTCCAGCAATAAAGAAGAGCATGAGAAACATCTTCGGACAGTTTTGCAGACCTTGAAGGAACATCAACTTTATGTGAAGCTTGGTAAATGTGAGTTTTGGTTGGATCGTATTTTGTTCATGGGATATTATTTCTAGAGCAAGAGTGTCAATAGATCCGAAGAAGGTTGAGGCAGTAGAGAATTGGCCAGTTCCGAAGACAGTAGCAGAAGTGCGTACTTTTTTAGGGTTGGCAGGTTATTATAGGAGGTTCGTGGCAGACTTCGTCAGGATTTCGACATCCTTGACGCGTTTGACGCATAAGGATGTAGAGTTTGTTTGGTCAGCAGAGTGTCAGACATTATTTGAAGAGTTGAAGAAGTGATTAATCTCAGCCCCGATCTTGACACTTCCAGTAGGATCGGGAGGGTTTATAGTGTATTGTGACACATCCGGGAAGGGACTTGAGTGTGTATTGATGCAGCATGGTAAGGTGATAGCATATGCATCTCGACAGCTTCGAGATCATGAGAAGAACTATCCGACCCACGATTTGGAGTTAGCAGTAGTAGTATTTTTACTTAAGTTATGGAGGCATTATTTATATGGGAATCGAGTAGAAATTTACACTGATCATAAGAGCTTGAAATATGTATTCACCCAGAGGGACCTGAACATGAAGCAGAGAAGATGGTTGGAATTACTGAAGGACTTCGATGTGAATCTTCAGTATCATCCAGGCAAGGCGAATGTGGTAGCAGATGCCTTGAGCAGGAGGGGTGGCGCATTCATTTTAACCTCACAGAGGCATATTTTAGAAGATCTTCAGGAAATGGGAATTGAAGTAATCTTGCCACAAGATACGGAAATTATGGCTAGTTTGCAGATTCAGTCTACTTTAGTAAAGAGGATCAGAGCAGCCCAGGCGGAGGATCCGCGGATCCAGAAGCTTCGATCATAATATGAATCAGGTCTTAGAAAGGAGTTAGTAATCCATGAGGATGGTACACTTAGGTTCAGAAATCGTCTTTGTGTACCAGATGGTGACCTTCGACAGGAAGTTATGTCAGAGGCTCATAGTTCTTCTTATTCTATCCATTCTGGAGGCACAAAGATGTACCAGGATATAAAGCAACACTTTTGGTGGAATGTCATGAAGAGGGAGATAGCGAGGTTTGTTTCTAAATGTTTGGTATGTCAGTAGGTGAAGGCAGAGCAGCAGAGACCAGCAGGATTGTCACAGTCGCTTCCTATTCCGGAGTGGAAGTGGGAGCACATCACAATGGACTTTGTGACCGGTTTACCTAAATTTCTGACCGGTCGAAATGTAATTTGGGTAATCGTGGATCGGCTCACGAAGGTTGCTTATTTTCTTCCTTTCAGAGTAGGACAGTCTACTGAGCAGTTGGCAGAAATGTATATGAAGCGGATTGTGAGACATCATGGTGTTCCAGTCAGCATAGTATCAGATCGAGACACACGGTTCACCTCTTACTTTTGGCGGAGTTTGCATCAAAGTTTGGGTACCAAGTTGAGGTTCAGTACAGCCTATCGTCCGCAGACAGACGGACAGTCAAAGAGAATCATTCAGACATTGGAAGATATGTTACGGGCTTGTACTTTAGACTTCTGCAAAACTTAAGAAGATCATCCTCATTTAGTAGAGTTCTCTTACAATAATAGTTATCATACAAGTATACAGATGGCACCATTTGAAGCATTATATGGAAGGAAATGCAGGTCCCCTCTGGCATGGGACGATATGGGAGAATAAAAATTATTGGGACCAGAGATGATCACGCAGACTGTGGAAACAGTCAAGTTGATCAGAGAGCGGCTTCGAGTTGCGCAGGACAGACATCGACACTGGGCAGATCAGCATCGTAGGCCTCTAGAGTTTGGTGTTGGTGACCAAGTATTTTTGCAAATTTCACCTACTCGGGGTATCATCAGATTTGGAACCCGAGGAAAGCTTAGTCCGAGATACGTTGGTCCATTTGATATTCTCGCTCGGGTAGACGATGTTGTTTTTTGTCTTGCCCTTCCGCCTTCGCTACATGATATACATAATGTGTTTCATGTATCTCAGTTACGTGGGTATGTCCCGAATCTGAGTCATATCCTCGATCATTCTGAGCTGGTCGTCGGTACCGACCTGACTTACGAGGAGCAACTCGTGTCTATTTTGGATCGACGAGAGAAGGTGCTCAAGAACCGGACTATTAATCTTGTCTGCATCACTTGGGGCCATCACTCACCGGGAGAGTCGACATGGGAGCGCGAGGACGAGATTAGATCTCGATATCCGCAGTTGTTCGACTCAGAAGGTATATTTATCCTTATGCATTTGTAATATATTTCTCTGTTTTTATTGTACCCACTAGGGTGGATGATTGTTCTCTAATACCTATTAAAATTGATGAGATTGCATGCATAGTTAGCCTTATAATTAGTATCTTGCTTGCTTTGATTTCTCTATCATGTCTTGGCAGAAATTTTGAAGACAAAATTTTTCTAAGAAGGGTAGAGATGTCACTTCCCGATCCTGATATACGTATTCTTTTATGAATCCTGTACATGGTATCCTGTATTTAACATGTGCATAATTCTATTTATTATTTATTAATGGTTGCATGTAGCCTTTAAGCATGTCATTAGTGGAATGGTTACAGCATGTTTAGAGATTAGGTTTTTCTTAAGCCAACCCAACCCTACTATATATATTCTTTTCCTTTTCTCTTTCCTCATAACCTTTCATTCATTTTCCTCAACCACCACCATTAGCCAAGTACAACTTGCTCAAAAGTGGAGATTTGTGTATTTTTTATTCTTAATTTTTTTTTGATATTATTTGTCTATATTGTTCTTCTCATCATCCTCTACAAGTTTAGTACTTGGTATTTTCGGTTTTGATGGATGGATTCTTGTAGATCTAAGTTTATGTTATTTTTGATTTTCTTGGGTGTTGATCTATTAAACTTGTTTGTTTTCAAAATTTAGTTGTTTCATGTGGTAGAGCATTTCATTGTACCCAAATTTGACCTTTAAAAAGTTAGATTTCATTTTGTTTTGGCCGAGTTGTGCAAGTTTGAAGTTTATGGGTTTCCTGGCCATCTTTCTCGGATTTTAGAGAAGATGAGCAGTTTGGCCGCATGAGTCTTTGGCCGCATGAGTCTGGCAGCATGAGTCTGATCGTACGAGTCTTTGGCCGCATGCAGTTTGGCCGCATGCAATTTGGCCGCATGAGTCTGGCCGTATGAGGTCTGGCCGCATGAGTCTTTGGCCGCATAAGTCTTTGGCCGCATAAGTCTTCGGCCGCATGCAGTTTGGCCACATGCAGTCTGGGACGCATGAGTCTTTAGCCGCATCCAGTTTGGCCGCATGCAGTTTGACCGCATGAGTCTGGCCGCATGAGGTCTGGCCGCATGAGTCTTTGGCCGCATACAATTTAGCCGTATGGAGTCTGGCCGCATGAGTTTGGCCGCATAAGTCTCTGGCCGCATGAGTCTGGCCACATGAGTCTTTGGCCGTAAGAGTCTGGCCGCATAAATTTGGCCGCAAGAGTCTGGCCACATGAGTCTTTGGCCGCATGAGTCTGGCCGTATGACCCCTCGGCTGCATGCGTCCTGCGGACCGTATGTGTCCCGCAGGTCGTATGAACCCTCGGCCGCATGCGTCCTTGTGTCTTAGTCCTCATTCCTGATCTGACTACCTATGCGAGTGCTGGATAAACTTATGTGTGCACTAAGGTACAATCTATGTGAGCACCGAGGTGCTATCCTATGTGCTAAGTGTTCCTACATGATATCTGCCAGTTTACCCAAGAGTCCAGCATTTACATAGCGAATGGTCGGTAGCAATGACGTGGTATGTGTTGTGTGTTGCATTACACCAAGAAGGGGTACATACGTATGACTCTATGAGCCCGTACGGATCCCGGGTACTCGTACATTGTACGGCATCTACGGGAGTGAGCATGTGACTACGGCATGTGAACTCCGAGGATAACCTAGAGATTAGCTAGGCAACTAACTTGGTAGATGTATTGGGTGGGAAGGATCTCGAGATCGTGCCATACTAGTCACCCCATGTCCAGTCCTGACGTGTCGGGTTGGCCGCCACGGATATGGTTTCATTCGCCTTTAGCAGATGACTATATCCGACTTCTACGAGCTATGTGTTATATGTTTTAAAGCGGTAGCCCTCCGGAGGACCGGTGCAAAATCAATGTGCTATATGTTTAATGGTTTGGCTAGCCCTGCTGGGTTGACACGATCTGAGGATCCCTTTAATTAGTATCGCGGGGATAACTCCGCCAAATATAGAAAGCCGCAGGAATGAATGGACGTTTGAAAAAAGACTTGACTGTGCCTTGTACCTTCCGTTAGTAGCCGAGGGACATGGACTGTCATAGTGCGTGGTCCAACCCATGTCCTTGTTTGGTTGTTGGGTTGGTCTATTGTGCTATGACAGGCTGTGGACCGAGGTTACGACCGGAAGCCTTTATTATTACTAGTATTATTATTTTATGCTTGGGTTTTATCTCACTCTTTTGTGCTCCCTTGTGGTACTTGCTATTCGGGGCTGATCCCGTTGGTTTTGTTTGGCCAGATCACGTAGCAGAGCTTGAGGATCCGACCTTCCTCCCTGACGTCAATGGTGCATACTACGAGCATGGCAGGCGGTGGAGTTGAGTGGGTTTCTTCTCCACCACTCTAGTTTTCATCCCTTATGTTCTGACGTTTAGCCACCTGCACCTGTTTAGCCGGTTAATCTGAATATTTTGTCTTTTACATAACTGTAATTAAATCAGACTGCAGCTGAATACGATTATGTACCTATGACTCTCTGGGCTAGCTAACTTATAAAGCTAGATCCCCATGATCATTTTGATGAAGCATCGGGGACGCCCTACTGCTTTATCTCATATGCTCATTAATTGATGTTTTCTTGCTTTGAATGATTGAGACATAGATGCTCTGTGAGACCATAGAAGACTTGATTGTAGCATGCACCCCTTGTCTTTTGACAGCCACGATCGTCGTATGACGTTTGTATACCTCATATGGAGTAGCTGGCCTAGTCCGTCTCCGTATTTCGGTACTGGGACACGACACGGCTATTTCTTGTCTTTCTGACCGTTCGATTCTATTTATTTGATTATTGGTAGTACATTATTATTATTTGTCTCTATATTTGTTTACTGGTATTGAGTGTTCCACCGAAGGGGTCGGCGAATCCAGGGAATTCTACGGAGGGTTGCTCCGGGTCTATTATTCGCAAACTGAAACTCTAAATGCAGGTACAATATTTTTAATGTAACTGTTATTTATGTGAAATGCATACTGCCTGCTTTTTTTTTACAATTTTTTTTGGAATTAGCGACGTTCAGCGACGGTCAGCGACGCACACGTACGTCGCTAGAACGTCGCAAACCTGAGAATCCGACGTCGCTAATCGTCGCAGAACGTCGCAGATGAGTTGACGTGGCAAACTGTACAGGTCAGCTAATCTAGTATCAGGACGTCGGTATTCAAGTATCGTAACGTCGCTAAACGTCGCAAAAAGATGACGTGGCAACCAAAAAATTCTCAGATATGGAGTCGGACAACGTCGCTAATCACTAATTTAACGTTGCTAAAATTTGAACGGACAGGGGCAATCAGCAACGAAAAGTTACGTCGCTAATTAGCAACGTTGTTGTCGGTAAATGTCGCTAATACTAGCGACATAGTGCATCGCCGATCTACGTCGCTATGTCGACGAATAGCAACGTTTTCGCTAATAGCGACCATGAATAACGCGACATGCCTGAAACGTCGCTAAATACATCATTGTTTTCAGTTAGCGACATTTTGTAGCTGTTTAGCGACGTCGTTTGGCGTCCGCTAATATGAGATATTTTGGTAGTACGGGTTCATGTCAGCCTAGAAGGAAGAGCAGATATTGTACGGCCTTCAATGACGGTACGACTCGCCTTGAAGTGAATCGTTATAATATAGGCTGCGGGACCATTCGGTGGAGCTCGCACGCGAATGGTCACCGTATGCAAAAGATCCAGTATAGCTTGACATTACTAGTGACCACTCATATAGATGTGTCGGCATAAGTGTGGCTATCCGCGTGCATGCTATTGGATTGCGTCGAGTACAAGCACGGCACGAAGTGAGTTAAGAGGGTGTGCATCGATCGCAACACAAGTCTTAAAAAGCCTAAGATTTGGCTATAGCAAAGATACGTGCTTCGGCACGAGATGCGATATCGAGTATTAAGTCGTTGGCATAGAGTTGTATAAGTCAGATTTAAGTCGTTTCGAGTTAAGTCGAGAAGGACCGTAAGACAAGTTTGGTTAAGTCGTGATAAGTTATGAGGTACGGCCACGTTGTTATGGCATGAGTATAGACAAAAGACTAAGCGAGAGGCACTGCCTCAATCATGTTGAAGCACGAATAGAGTTTATGGCACAACCAAGTTGTTGCGTCCCTAAGTATGGCACGAAAGGCAAGCACGAGTCAATACATTGATGCTGCAAGCACGAGAATGGTTTAGAGGCAAGGATAGGGAAGTTATCGGTACGATAGCATGGTGACGGTCTAGAGACACAAATAGGCCAAGAGTCTCTGTCCTAAAATTGATCCTAAGGCAAGAATAGAAAGACAATCATAAAGGGTTTATGTTGCACAAAGTAAATGAACGTGTTGGTTTTGTATGGGTGGGCGAGGAGCTCACTCCACTAATACAGTTGAGTACTGACACCCACACAGTTTTCATGTGCAGGCACATGTAGAAGCTCGTTGGCGCGAAGCTCGATTAGATGCGTCGAGGCATGATGTCTCTAACTCTTGGCATTTTGAGGCGTGCGACCGCATGGACTCTGGACTTATACGGGACATAATGTATGGACATCACCTATCTGAAGCATCCGCTGGCTCGTCAAATTGTATTGAGAGAAAAGAGAGCTGAGTGACTTGTAATCAGAGAGAAAAGTGAGCTTGAGTGATTGTAATCTTGGCTACGCACATTTGTAATCTTATGTTCATTATCAATAAAGACTCTAATTTTGTTTCAATGCTTGTGTTGCTTTGTATATTCAATGTTTCTACTTGGAACTTCTGTGCGACGACCCTCGTCGCAAGCTGTTGTAATCGGTCGATATAAAACAGCCTTGTACAGGCACAATCTAGGCTCGTACGGCATCACGCTTTAGCGAGGACGATCGGTCCTACGGGATCGGGGCGTGACAATCAGCAGCTAGCTGATGACCAAGGATGGGAGCATCTCTATCTCCATGTACATGATCCCCTATAATTGGATCATTTGCAGCATTTTCTGGAAGCAACTCGAAGCATGATGTCTCTAACTCAGAAAAATTCTCAGTCTCAGAAGGTATATTGGAATCATGAGTGCTACTCATGGTCTGATCATCGACGAATACTATGTCCTTACATATATAAACCTTTATTTCTACTTGGCTGTAGAGTATATCCAAATTCATCCCGACCATAGCCAACAAGAACTTATTGTCTTGTCTTCGACTCAAGTTTGTATTTCTCGTCCATCGGTACATGCAAGAAAGTCATACAACCAAATGCTCGAAGGTGATGTATGTTGGTTCCTTGTCGTACTATACTTTATCAAGCACATTACCATGAGCACTAAGAGAGAAATTAATAACATATGCAGCATTGTTAAGATCCTAACCCCAACAATTGTCCGCTGAGTTTGCGTTTGACAACAAATATTTTACCCTCTCCATCAGTGTCATGTCCATACGCTCTGCTATACCATTAAGCTGAGACATCTTTGGTGGAAACTTCTAGTGTTAAATCTCTTACTCATTGTAGTAAGCATCAAATGGACCAATGTATTTGTCGTCCATGTCGGATGAAACAAACTTCAACTTCCTTATACGTCTCTCATTCAGCAGAGGCCTGAAACTCCTTAAGAGTATACATGATCTGATCTTTGGTCTTTATAGCATAGACCCAAAATTTTCTAGAATAATCATTAATAAAAATTATAAAATAAGAAGCACCAGCAATTTTTTTTTAACCTCATTGGACCACAGACTGAATCAACTCGAACTATGTCGATTTTTTTTAAGATAGGTGAATTTGAAAAGACACCATATTTTTTTCAGCCATACAGTACGTCAGTACGTGTACTTCTCAAATTTTAAAGGCTTGAGCTTTGGAATCACTTTCTTGTTCAACAAGTTCCTTATTTTTCTTGCTGATATGGCTGAGCCACCTATGGATGCCACAACTCGGTAGATGCTTCACATACTACGTTTGCCTCATGATGTGTTATTTGTCGCTCCCTTTCATATAATAGAGACCTTTTTCTTGCTTCCTTTGGCAATCACCAATGAATCTTTGGAAAGCTTCTACTAATAGTTTCAAAGATTGAAAAGAATTCTTCATCATCCAGTCTTCCAACTAACACCAAGTTGAAATAGATATTGGGAATATGAAGAACACCTTTGAGCACAAGAGTTGCTCATATATTTGTCCTTAAATTCACATCTTCAATAGCAACAGATTTTGACACATTATCGTTGCACATCTTCAACACTCAACAGTCTCGTATTGTGTATATTATAAATATTGGCCTATTATGAGATATGTACGCCGAAACTTTCAAGTCCACCTCCCAAGAATGGTCATCGTGGACGAGGTTCAACTCCATATGCTCCATATGCTGGGACGCCTGTTGATGTGTTCTCACACTACTTTTCTTTTCGCCCTTCTTTTCTCTTCCAAGAGGAATGGTACTCGTAGCCCTCGTACCAACTCTTATGATAGACGGTTTCCACGTGGACAAGCCCAGCTGCTTGTGGTAGGCGGTCCACTGGTTTCTCAACACCCACTAGTACACGTGTAGAAAAAGAGCATCTGGTTTTCCTCTTGCTCTCCACGTAGCAAATGTATTCTCTTACGTGTCAGAAATCATCTTCCTCGAGCACTTCTATACATATATACATCACAAATCTAACGAAATTCCCAACTCAAAACTCAAATTCAACTAAACTCTCAAGCTTCAGTCATGAGCCAACAGCAACCGCAGAGACCCCAACGAGCTCAGGCAGAGTCCGAGCCTATCAAGTATGGCGACGTATTTTCGGTGCAGGGAGAGCTAGCCAACCAACCCATCAAGCCCCGGGACGCGGCCATGATGCAGAGTGCCGAGAACCTCGTCACCGGCCAGACCCAGAAAGGTGGCCCCGCGGCGGCCATGCAGTCCGCTTCCACCCACAACGAGCGTGCCGGCCTCGTCAGTCACCAGGACGCCAGCCCAGTCCCCGCGGACCAGGGCGTCTCCGTCACCGAGACCGACCTCCCTGGTCGCCGCGTCGTCACCGAAACAATCGCAGGCCAGGTCGTCGGCAAGGTCGAGACGCCGGCGCCCTTGGCTGCCGACAGTAACCCTGCAGCTGGCGCGCTCGAGGGGGACGCCATAACCATCGGCGAGGCCCTCGAGGCCTCCGCGCTGACTGCCGGGGACAAGCCGGTCGATCAAAGCGACGCCTCCGCCATACAGGCGGCGGAGGCGAGGGCGAGCGGAAGGAACGAGACTCTGCCTGGTGGTGTCGCGGCGGCGGCCCAGTCGGACGCTGATGCCAACGCCCGCGCTATGCGCGGCGATCAGAAGACTAGTTTGGGGGACGTTCTTGCGGATGCCACTACGAAGCTCCCAGCGGATAAGGCAGTCACGGCGGAAGATGCGGCGGGGGTGGCCGCCGCGGAGATGCGGAACAGTCCGAAGATGGGAACCACTCCTGGCGGCGTCGCTGCCTCGGTGGAAGCAGCGGCTCGGCTCAACCAGATTAAACAAGTTTAGCTAGCTAGAAAGACTTCCGTAGTGAAGTCGGAACATCCATTGTGAAAAAAATGTCGCCAGTTAGTATCGGCAGCAGCAGTGTGCTTTTGTTTCTGTGTATTATGTAAAAAAATAAAAATGTTGCTGGTTAGAGTCTTTATTTCGAGTTATTTATGTTTAATTAATTAAGTCGAGTCGTCTATGGTGTGGTTTGTAGCTTTAATGTGTTTTGATCTCATCTAAAATAAGCTGACTTGAAATTGTGTGTTCGTTCGTATAGTTGAATGTTTCGGTTAATATAGTCGCTAATTTTTGTGAGCGGTTAACCTCAGAGTCGGGCCGGAGCTGCCTTGTGGAATTTGTGGCTCCACCACCCAAATTGGTGTTGGATTGTATCTCAGGGCTCAAACAGGGATGATAACGGAGTTTACAATTTAGTCCTATACGAAGAAGTGAGATCACGGTCTGATTGTTTTAGGTCTCGATTGAAAAAAAATTGTAAGGTATATGAATTTAGGTCAATATTACACTGTGCGTCAACTGATATGATCTTAACAAATGATATCAGAGTCCAATGTTACGGGAGGTTAATTTGGACGTCTCTAATTGGTTTGAGATGGATTATGTCTCTAATTGGTTTGAGATGGATTATGTTGAACGTTCATGTATATAATCGGGTCTTGGTCAAGTTTCAAGCCAAATATTACATTCCAGATGGGTTCCGAAATCATACTCAGAATGGAAGGAGAGAGAGAGAGAGAGAGAGAGAGAGAGAGGAAAGAGAAAATTGGAGGGATAATATATGATGGAAATCTTGGATGGGCCCAACTAACAATCCAAGCCACCCCAAATCAATTTCAACCATCCAAAGAAACACAAGAGTTCATTGGACAACAGAGTGAACAGTTAATCACCCGATTCTTGATAAAGTAGCAGCTAGGCAGAATACCATTCGTGTTCTGCAAAGTACCGATAGTATTCCGGTTTGACTCTAGAATCTCAGTTTTGAGAAATTTTAGGAATCTGATCTACGTACGAGTTTTAGCATGGATCTATGGCATTAATGCCAATGAGTACTCTACAAGTCTCGAGTAGTACGAGTTTTAGCATGGATCTATGGCATTAATGTCAATGGGTACTCTACAAGTCTCGAGTAGTCTGGTGAACAATATAGTTCCACAAACACATAAAATTATTATGTTATATAAGTCATAGTTTTCTCGAAATACAGGCATACCCAAAATACAGTAATCAAAAAATTTCAAAAAGGCCAAAAAAAATATAAAATATAAAATATGTTACATCATGATATTATGTTACATCATGACAAATTACAGGAATCAAAAAGGCCAAAAAAAATATAAAATATGGTACATAATATCTTATCTATGTACGAATACCGATACGGTGAGTCTCACACCCTCTGAAGCTAGAGTTAGAGCATCTCCAACCCTATTATGAGTTTGAAAAAAATGGTTGCCACATAGGAATGACAACCATTTTTTTCAAAAGTACTTCTCCAATGCAAATGTGAAATAAAGTGTGGAGTTGACATGGCAATGACATGGCAAAGACAATGTGAAGTTGGTTGTCTAGATCTAGACAATGCACTTCACAATGTCTTTATGTCCACATCATCATTTGTGAATAAAAATATTTATAAAAAAGAAGTAGAAGAGTAAAAGTTGTCTTGGAAGTTGTAAAAAAATATTTGTATTGTCTTCTCAATACTTTTGCATTGGAGATGACTTTTTAAACCCATTGTCATTTGTGAATATAATATTGCCACCTATACAAGACATTGTCTTGTGCCTCATGCCACCTAGGATTCACAACACAAAACAAGACAATAGGGTTGGAGATGCTCTTAGAGGTTCACCTTCGCCATCATTGCCTAAATTAGGCAACTTGTTCGTTTGAACAACAAGGGCCATCGAGCTATCCAGATTTAGGCAACTAGTTCGCTTGAACGTCAATGTTATCCATTGTCTCTCTCATATCCACCGGCAACTTAGGTAGATGGATTATTTGAGTAGCATTATCATCCTTTGGCCGAAGTTCCACTGGTGAACTCTCAAGAGAGAATTCGAACATGCACCTTCTCTGCCGGAGTTCCGTTGCTACCACTAGGCAACAATCCACGGACAGACATGAAGTGCTATCGAGGAATCCATTTTGATAGAAATCTAAATCACACTCACCACCTTTTCTTTTGCTGCATCGTACCACAGTTGGAGCGGAAGCTTAGGTGGTTCGGAGTTCGGATGAGGAAGATGTTGGAACTTTTGCTTTAGTTCCACTTTGTAAGTATTTCAAATACACCATAGACAAAAGGAAAGAGACTTTTGTTTAGTCCCACATCGCTTAAAACCCACACTTGTGAGTGGGTATATATATGTTTACTCCTTTTACATGGTTGTGATGAGTGGGTAGTAAGAGAGGTACTCGCGCGCCCGGGGAACAATGGGCTAGAATGCACCCGGTTTGGAGGGAAGCTCCAGAAAACCTTAATGCACATGTGCGGGCACGTCGCACGCGCAAGGGCGGTGCAAATCCGGACCGTTTAGCCTCAGTATTAGAGTTTTGTAACTCTATTTATTCATTCACGATCTAACAGTATTAGAGTTTTGCAACTCTATTTATTCATTCGTTCTTCACATAGAGAACACACCGCTGAGATCCAAAACCACCAAATAGAGAGATCAGAAACGCAGTCGTTCCTCTTCTTCCCTGTTCGATTGTAGGTTGCAGATAGGTACTGCTATCTGTAACTCGTTGTTGTATCCTGGAGGAAAGTCGTCGTTCGAGCCTTACAGTTACGATAAGGGGCGAATCTTTTCTTGAGGACAGTGATTCACACGCCTCAACGATTCAGAGTTCTGTTCCACGAAGCTTCTACACCAACAGAAGATACAAGGGTTTGAAGTTTGTCTAGCTATTGGCCAAGCGACAAAACAAAAAAACCCTTAAAAACATAGTCGGTGGCTCAGCGAAACTGAGCCAAGCGCGCTAGAGGCTCGGGAAAATAGGAAATTACATAAATTACTTTTAAACATTTTTTAATTCCTCAAAATTGTTTTTTCTGGCGTAGAAAATATTAAATGACTTCTAAAAAATTACTTAAATTTTTTTTTTGAAAATATTGTAGGCTATTAGAATCATGAATGTGAAGTTTCATGTCACTTTCATGAGTAGGTCTCTAATAACAGCAGTAAATCCTAGAGTTTGTTGATAAATTGTATTCTTAGTATTTTATTTTATTTTTAGTTATCAAATAAATTCTTTAAATTATTCAAAAGTTCTAAAATATTAATATGGATGTAGTATATAATGTTTTGGGATCTTTTGTAACATTTTTAAGCTATATGATATTATTACAAGGGCTAGGAACGTCATCATAATACCACGTTTAATACGATACTACCCTGTAACACATTGCAATGTATTATTAGTGGATTAATTGTGGTTTCCTGAGAAGATAACGGTACACCGCACACGAACATAAGATACGAAATATGGAAATATTCCATACGTACATACAAGTATCCGAAAAAATACCAACACCTAGAAACGCGCCTCATAAGCAACAACAGTTTTAAGAATCATCTACACAATATGATTTAACATTTATGAAATTTGTTACAAATGTATCACCTACCTATTTGATGTTGAAATCGTGAATAAATATAAAGATGTTATTACACGCAGTAATAATACAAATCTAAAGTATTGATTACGAGTAATTGAATAATTGATACTTTGATTTTTGAATTCTTAGAATTGTTTTACAACATTACATGTACTTTATCTGAAACGTATTATCCAACTTCTCCTTTAGCTTTAATATAAATCATTAATATTTCTCATTTATTTGTAAAATATAGACATGTTTCTAGTTTAAATTATATTATTTCTAAAATAATAATAAATTTTAGAAATTATTCGTCTGGTTTTCGACTTTCATATTATTTGGTTGCAGTTCTAGACCATAAAATAAAATTAGATGGTGTAAATATATTATTAGATAATTTTACATATTTTGAAATTCTACACTAAGATTGGGAGGCTACGCTGCCGGCCCCTCCGGATATTAACAGAATTAGACTTAAAACTTTAACGGAAGTCAAAACTGCTGCTTAATGTTAGTTTACATTAGTAATCAAAAAATATATATGATCCCTCAGGTATTAACAGAATTAGACAAACTTTAACGGATTAAAAGTTTTCAACTTAACAAATCAAAATTTTCTTTTTTTTAGGAGTCATTTTTTCTCCGGCTTGACATATACCGAGAATTCGAACTTGTAACTTCCGCGCCGGGACAACAAATCAAATATATTGATAAAGGAAATTGAAGAATAAACAATCTATAGCACTACAACTGACAATTGACAAAACCATAACGAATATTGAAATTGCAAATAACACTTAAATAAAAATTAAACCACTTTTGATAACAACAATTTTATGAACGAACTTTATACAGGGCAATCTGAGCAAAGCCCCCTCACTCATAGTACTACTCTCGCTCTCTCACTCTCTAAATTTAAATTTCTCATCTCCTCTTCCCTTCAGCAGCCCGCTCATGCCCGCGGTCCCGCTCTCTCGACCCTCTCGTTGAATTATGGCGACTATCGTCTTCCTTCTCCCTTCTCGAAGTAGAAGAAGAAGACGGCCTCCTCTTGAAATGGTACTCCTCCTCCTCGCTCGACTCGCGATCATAACTGCTCCTCCTGTACCCATTGGAGCTCGGCGCTGCCGCCGCGGCAGAAGCAACAGCCGTCTTCTGTGCATCCCGCTCGTCCCTCCGGCTGTGACCGTGATGCTCCTTCGGGTTCTCCGATGCCGACAACGACGAAGCCTTCCTCTTCTTGCTGCTGCTGCTGCCGCCGCCGCCATCGTCTCCGGGGAAGCTAATGCGAGAGAAGACACTCCCCTTCGGCTTCCTCTCGCCAGCACCGGCGGCATCGTCTGCAGCGGCCGAAGAAGAGTCGCCACCGTGGTGATGGTGGTGGCGATCGGAGGAGTCGGATCTCCTCTTCGGAGGGCGAGGTAGAGGTGGCGAGAGGCGAGAAGACGAGTCCCTGTCCCTGTCCCTGGAAGTGCCATGGCGGTCCGCAGCACTACTTCTCTCAGACCGCTCGCGCTCTGGCCGGTCGAACCGCTCAGCTTGGGACGTAGTAGACGTAGACCTCTGGAGTCAAAAAAAAAAAAAAACAGTGTTCATAAATAAATGATCATTTTCCATAGCCTTAAGCTTTTAGCGAGCCCAGCTAGACGGATCCGGTCTGACCATGTGACGTGCACTGACCAGACCAAAAGAACAAACTGGATTCATGGAACACGTTGCCAAACGATTATTCGTTTCTTTTTATGCGATTTTCTTGCAAACAATAATTATGAGGTCACCACTATATATTTTACGAGTTGATGATTGCTGGTTCAAGCAATAAGTTAAATTAAAGGTAGGTTTAAGTAAATCATGCCAAAAAAAAAAAAAAAAACCCTAAGGTTCCAGCTAGACATTTTTAGACTTCCTAATGAAAATGAAACTGATCATGCAAAATTCGTTGAGCTCTTCTCTAGTGAATTCGGATAAAATAAATTTTACAGACCATCTTTCCCTTCAAAATGAGCCGGTTTGTTTCCCTGCACCTCGTCAAAACAAAGGCAATTGCTCCCCGAGTCTGTAGCTTGCAAGTGCTTCATCTGTTTGTCAATAGCAAAAGAGCAATGCTACAGTTACAATCAAACATTTACAACTTTCTTACAACCACTCACCCATTTTCTGACATGTGGACCAGGTGGTGGCCTGGCCCACATGTCAGAAAATGAGCCTAAGTTGTAAGAAGGTTATAAAAGTTTGGTTGTAAACCAAACATTTCCCATAGCAAAAAGGGATCGACTGCATGAGAACAGATCTGCTATTCCCATTATTCTGTACCAAGTTCTATTTTCTTAGCATGTGACGACCTCAGCTTCTATAAGTATGTATCCAGAAAAGTAAGGCTTGTCACACTCTAAGAACATAAGACATAATTGGCATAAAATAATAGAAACAACATATCCCACTCTCCGACTGCATTAACCTGACATACCGTGCTGACGTATGATTGGTATTTGCAAAAGGATGGGCAGCAGCACAGCACTCTGATATTGTGACCAAAGAAAGGCCGCTAGAATTTCTTACCTTGCTCTAAATTGCAACATACAGCTCTGAGAGCACACGAGCTGCAGGGAAACAAACACACCAGCAATGTCGACCATTGTTCATAGTTTGGCTGGTACACAGGTCAATAATGACCGAATCAACTTCAAGTGAAATTAATTTGAGTTTCGGCTAGCAGCAGGAAACAGTAGCCAGAAAATGTTTTTTTGGCCAAATTTACACAACTGTCACTAGGAACAATGGTGTTGACCACAACAGTTGGGCATTATACACTAAATATGGTGATGACCCGGGGCTCATACAAAAGAAGAAAAAAAAAACACCAAGCAAATTATGTAAGCACCAAGAAATGACTGACCATGATCTGCTTACCTCTTGACAGACCATGGACAGGCACACAACTAGGGTAACAAAAAGGACGAGCATTAAAAGAATAAAACGATAAATAAATAAAAACTGCACTCTTCCTAATCCACACCCAAAAAAATGGTTTATTCTCCTCGCTATACTAAATTTTGCTAACCCATCAAAGGTGAAGATACCCAGAAGAGTACATAAACTGAAACAGACGAGGGGATCAAATATAACGAAGAGACATACAGTCTTTGCCTTCATTGAAGAACCATTAGCACCACTGCTGCCAACTTCCCTGCCAATAACTCTACCATCCCTCGTATACTCCCTGAAACAAACAAGATAATTGATTAGAAAATGAACCAATAAAGCATTCTGCTAAATCCAAAAGCTAGAAAGACACGAGGAAAAAATAATAGTTCAAAAAAGCAAAAAGCAAAAAAGAGAGAGAGAGAGAGAGAGAGAGAGAGAGAGAGAGAGAGAGAAGGAATGGTACAAGCAATCAATGGAACACAAAATAAACTCCACAATAGCATTTCTGGTAAAAATCCAACCATTTTTGGGGAAAGGCATATGATACACTGTCCTGTTACTCTATAACTTCATATATGTAAGTTGGGCCACCAGCAAGTGTACAAATTGAAAGTATAATGCTATCATGGTGTACTTTCAAGTTTCAAAATCCGCAAATGGTTGCTGACTTGGTCATGCTGTTCGAGGTTTCCTAGTTTATGCAGTTGTCTGCAGCACCTTTATAGGTCTGGAACACAAACCATAAATGTTTGAACTCCGGCTTACATCCTATGCCAGATGTCAATTTTTGTGTTATTACAATTGACACTAGAATTATAATTATTAGAGAAATTTTGACTTACCCCCCACTTGATTTACCATATTTAAGGGTGCACCCCACAGTTTTGCAAAAATGTACAGTACCCCCCACTTTGGACGGAATCCGTCAAAAAAAAAAAAAAAGGGACCAAAATGCAAGCTCCCCCTCCCCGCCGCCACCTCCCCGCTACCGCCTCCACTCCCCCCTCCCAGCCACACCGGAACGCAGGAAAATGAGAATAAAAAGTTTATCCCAAGTCTCAACTCTCAAGTTAAAATGGCAGAGAACTATCATGTCCGTCTAATAAGGTTAGTTGACTAGATTTGTTAGGAAGGCATGCATATTGGACAAGGAACCATAGGACAAAGTACATGCAATATTAGACAAAAACAATCACTATTAAGTAATAGAGGTAATATCGATTCAGATTTACATCTTTAAATATTGTGCCTCTAGAGTAAAGCATGATTAGGTTTGTGAACTTCATTACTGAATAAAATTAAGTATGCAACAAGTCTCAAGTATACATATCAATTACAGCCTACATATTAGAAAGATGCAACCTAGGAAAAGTTAAAAAAAAGCAAGTTACTCGAAAGTGAGAAATGTAGGGCCAGCTTTACTGTGTAGACTTCATTTTAAGGAATAACAGAATGTGGTCAAATGGGACACAACATTATGCACCTCCCCAACTGAAAAGCCTTCTGGCCAATTCATGGCAAACCACTCTCTCTTGTCCACAATGGCCAGGTACTTGGTATCAAACACCAACTCTTCTCAGAATTGGCATATCAAGCTTATAGATGGTTAATGCTGGTTTATCAACCGCTACTAGAAACTTGACATGATGTCACGGAAAAACTATTTAGGTGTAAATAAAAATATGATAATATAGTGTGAACAAATTGTTCAAAGTATGGTAATGTGATTAAAAAATTTGTTTGGTATTATTCAGGCCTAACAAGCTTCCATGTAATTGCATCAGAATAAAATTGTGAATGTTCATCATTTCAATGACTTTCAGTGTCCTCGGAGCATCCAATAGTCTCCCAAGTGTCTGCAGGTCTAACACAGTCAAGATCTTGAAATTTAAAGCGCCTGTCTAGCATGCCTTCTGCACTAGCAGACTTATTTTTGAACCAACCCATGTTAATGAAAAAGGATCAACAATGATTGATACAACAGGATGGATGGAATTGGAAAAACACAATTAACAAAACAAAGAATTTAGATAAAATGATGAACATGGAATCATGGACAAAAAAATCAAGACAGGCGAGAAAACAGAAAGTTCAAACAATGTAAAAAAGAGGATTCTGACACCATCCTTTTCAGATGACGGAATATATCAGAAGCAATTTATGGGTGGTCACAGATGGACATGAAAATAACTAATTTAAAAAAAAGATAAGTAATTTGATTGGCTAGGAGGTAACAACAGAAGTCACATGAAAAGGTACCGCACATGCACAATGAACCAAAATATTCAATGAAGACAACTCATTAGAAAACAAATACTTGTAAAAACCTTCACAAATAAGATTTTATTGGGAACTAGCTTTGCTCGACCACTTACACTAGCAAGTACAATCTTTCATTTAAATGGTATAACCGATTAAAGGTTGATCTTTTATGATTTATCCAAGTCATGATAATCGGTAAATGATAAACTCTATTATGCATTAAAGATAAAGCTAGTGTACACCTGATAACATCTAATTACTTCTTTACCAACAGTTCCCAACTCACTCAGGAGAAAATTGGAGAATGTCACCAGATACAGAACAGATTAGTATCAGTATAAGCTACCATCCTAGGATCGATAAATTCTCACTACCTAAACCAAGGAAATGCATTACCTCCATATGCATCATTCTTGTCACTGGATTCACTTAGCATAACAAAAAGTCTAGGAATTGGTCATCGTTGCCTACCTTTCATTAAGTCGCTCAAATTCACGCTTCTTTCTGATGTCAGCTTTCATGGCCTCAAACTCCCCCCTGCTCATAGGTGGCCGTTGATTCATGCCCATACCCATGCCCATGCCCATTCCCATGCCCATGCCCATGCCCAACTCAGAGAGATCCCTATATACTTATAAATATCAGATTAGGAAGGTAAAAGTAGACCGACAAATGACAAGGCTGAATACAGATGATAAAAAATGCCAATAAGCAAGAACACATGAATGTAGCTTGCAGAATGTGGGCATCTCTTTCATTCCTGAAGTTGAACGTGTCTAGGTTACTTAGCAAACCTTGGAGGATATCCTTGCATCATATAACTCTGTGTGGTAAAAGGATCTTGTGGCAGCATTCCAGCAAAAGGTACATCTAAGGGACCTGGGGCATAACCCATATAAGGCATGCCACCTCCGAAAGGTGTCATAAAACCATCCATCCCCATTGGCATTCCCCCATTCCAGTAAGGGTTATATGCAGCTGGAGCCAGAGGCATCCCGCCATAGTTTTCAACTCCAAGGTCTTGATAAGCTCCCCATTGCAAATCAGCAGCTGCAAGAAAGAAAGAAAAAGAAAAGAAAAAAGTTAATAAAAGGCTAGAAACTATATCATGATGTATAACAATTATGTGATTCGCCTCAAGGTACAGAGGCACTACTAGATACAATAGAGTAGATTAACTACAAACTTTACCATTGCTAGGCATGTGTATCTTCTTCTTCTTTTTCTTCTTTCCTACATGACAAGACAAAATGTCACTTAAAGAACAGAAAAAAGGGGCTTTCATAAGTGATTGGCAGAAATATATACTAATCGTATACTGCACAAACAGCACAACATAAATGCAGATTAACCACCTTGATCACCACCAAGCAGCTTTTCCTGAACTTCTTCAGGCACTGGTGCACTTTCCGGTGATATTGGATCTTTTGCGGTGATTGATTCAGGTGTTGCTTCAGAGGGGTCAGTGTTTTTTGGAGTCTTCTTGCCCAAAGAATGATTCAAATCATTAACACCCTTTTCTTCACTTGCAGCATCAACTTCTGTCACAGCAGCTACTTTCACCTCAGAAGAATACTCAATAGGTGGAGACTTCTTAGGTTCGTCTTCAAAAGCAGCAGAAAGAGTAGGTGATAGGACTTTCGGTCGAGCAGACTCCATATCTGAAAGCAGCAACCAGTTTAAGTGACCGCTCAACATAAAGGATTTTCAATAAAATGTTACGAAACAGAGAATATTTGTTATACCTTGAACATGAACCAAGCTTCCAGCATTTTCTGTACTGCTGGTTGTCGACTCAAGTATGCGACTAATGGTGTCCCGGAGGGTCGGATTCGGTAACAAGTAATCTGCTAATATATCTGTAGCTCCACAGACACAGATTGACTTCGTAATTATGTAGTCTCGAATGCCTGATGAAGAAATGCAAAAAATAAGCAAAGTTATGCACATATAGTACAGAAGGGGTGAATAAATACCAATAGAACTTTTAGGGGGAAAGGACAAGATGGAGAGGAAAGGCCCCAAGGAGGACACAAATGGTAAGGTTGTTGATAATCAAGGCTCGAAAAATCAGTTGAGGTATAGGTTTGGGCCTTCCTATGAGTATCGGTTTTGGCAAGCAGTTTCGGATCAAAGTATTGGAGTTTCGGGCTTGAAGAACAAATTTTAACTACAAACATATCTGGAGCATTCTATCCAAGAAAAGAACAACAGATGTCAGTTATTTTAGTATACTTTCTAACAAGACATTACTAAGATGTCAGTTTTTTTATTCTACTTTCTAACAAGATATACTAAACCTCCTAACAAGCACTTGCAATGAGAGAGTGTAAACGAGAACAAAATAAGTACAAGTCCACCGAATAAGTTACTGCACATAAAGCAATGAGCCTTCAAGTTGTAGTAAACAACACTATTAGAGCTGTAATGTGTGGTAGTCTAGTCTAGTTTAGTGTGTGTGTGTGTGTGTGTGTGTAGTTCTGCTCTAACGAGCGGTGTAGCCTATGTTATGGAGCAGTGAGGTATAAATATATATATATAATACAAGTAGTTTAAAATATGATTTCTAAATATATGGATATTAGTTTATTATATTAAAACTAAACTTAAATTCATCAAACTAGATATATTTCTTACTGTCCAAATGATGGGTTTATTTAAATGCATTTAAATATTTTTAATATTTCGATTAGTTTTATTTAAAATATAATCATCAATCATCTACATATAAAAGTAACCAAATTGAATATAAGTTGGTACACTCTAAGTATACCTTTGGTACAAAATTGAGGATCTAACAAAGATGAAATATAAGTGGTTTTCTATTTACTGAACCTATCTTTCACGGATTCCCCTCTTTTGAATGTACAAGAATTTGTAGAGCTCAGAAAATTAAAATCTACAATTTAAAAATAACTTAAATTATAATCTATTTTTTATGGATCATGATAAATAAGACCAAATTAATCTTAAATTATGTATTATATTGTATTACATCATAATTTAAATTAGGTTTAGTTAGATTCTTAAATTATATAAGTTGTTAAGAAATAGAAGATCAATGTATTTTTGAATTATGGATTTTATTTTAACATTTTAATTTTTTTTTCATATAGATCATTTACAGAAATGTTACATGACGGAATGTTTGCAAAAATATCCTTAAACTAAAGAGAGAAAATACTAAAAAAAAATAAATAAAAAAAAAACACCTAACTTTGGTTGGTTGTTGGGCATCCACGTAATTTGAATTATGGATTTTATTTTAACATTTTATTTTATTTTCATATAGATCATTTACAGAAATGTTACATGATGGAATGTTTGTAAAAATATCCTTAAATTAAAGAGAGAAAATACTCAAGGAAAAAAAAAAACTTTGGTTGGTTGTTGGGCATCCTCGTAACATGTCTCCGTCGATAAAGTATGTGGTGACATACTAGATCCCATATATATATAAATATATATATATATATATATATATATATATATATATATACTCGAATCACTAAATGAAAGATATCCCATTGACCCTAACGTAGTATTCTACATGGTATCAATGCATGGTTCTTCTTGGACCTAGCTCTACCTTCCACCAAAAATAAAACCCTAGTCCACCATCTCCACCAAAACCCTAGCCTCTATTCGAAATCCCCATATCCTTTAGGAAACCCTAGATCTTAACCTCGGTCATCCACCACCACTCGTATCCTCTTTCTGTTCTTCTACTCCAAAACCTCTCTTCCCCAACTATCCGTAACTATAAAATGAATCATCAAAACCTAACTCACTCTCTTGTCCTTCACAACCATCTTCTCACTCTCTCCTAGTTCCGCACCACAGACCTTAACCCCCCACCCCCAACTCCAACAAAAGACATGCATGGATCACACCATTGCTTTGTCTATAGAAACCATTCCTGGAGTCTGGACACCCAACCTGCAGTCATCATCCCTATCTTTAGCTAGTGCTACTGCTGAGCTGCTGCTGCCCACCAACCCCATCACCCTATCCAGATATTCCCTTCTGATGCCAAGCTACTGTTGTCGCCAAAAGAAGTCAGATTCTTGAGGATTTTTTATCCGTTTTGATAACAAAAAGTTTTATCTTGGTTTAGTTTTCGGTCCTTAGAGTTTGATATATGGTAAGAGGAGGCTATATGATAATTAGTTCCTTGAATTAGGTTGCTAATTTTGGGTGAAGAGATTAAAGGGGGAATTTCCAAGGATCATTGTGAATCATAGAGAAAAAAGGAGTCCAAGATCACCTCTTTCCTCTATTATGATTAAGTGGCCTCCCTCTACAGCAACCAGTCTCAGATGCTCCATTTTTGCTCTGGTTGTGAAGCTCACAAGAAACACAAAAATTACCTTATGCCATCTGCCATCTCCGCGTTATCACTTTCTTCTCAGAAAAAAAAGTTGTAGCCTCCCTAATTTCACCCATACTCACTCAACATCTCACCAAGAGACAACCGCGACAATTCACCAACTGGTCACTCGTTTCTTGTTGTTTGAGACATCCATTCCCTTCATGATTCTTGATCCTAAAAAATCTGAAAATTGCTTCCAAGTTGAACATGCTAATCATGTCCAATTTGAGGGGATGTACTGGCCAGATATATGGTACCAATCTCTATGATCTTTGTGTTGATCTACTACTCTGTCTGCAGCCTTGATTCTTGATTTGACTGCCTCTATCATGCGCCCTATTGTCTGGTGTGCGTCCTTGTGTGCAAGCTCTACTATTTTTCTGCCGTGCATACTTGTGCATAGAGCTCTACTACTGCCAATGTATTATTGCTTCTCTTAGAGTTGTATGTCAATTTTTGGCTAGTGTTGTATGCTATCGTTGTCTATTTTTCATCTTGTTCATCTATATGATATTTTTGTTGATTCTACTCATTGTTACCTAAAATGTGAAATGCTCCAGAATACAAAACAGAAAGGGGACCATGGTACACGAGGGGGCGGGGTAAGGATGTACGTGGAGAGTATGATTCTTCAGAACTTCTATACGGAACATAGTATGTTTATATGGAACGTACGTGAAACATACTCAAGGAACAAATAAGTAATATAATATAACGTATGTTTAATATTCAAAACTAATCAAGTACCATAATATAGCATCATCAAAAATTCTAGACCAAAAAAAGTTCATTAAGTTCCAAATGATCCTAGCATAATGTCTTTCCAAAAAGAAGTAGCAGATCTTTGATTCTGAAAACTTAAACTGGAAAATAACTGGAAAAGTTATATCCTCCCTTCAAAAGCTTTGCTGGAAACCAAGTAGTCTTATTTCGGATACGCTATTTTTTGGGCATGTTTTTAAATTGCCCAACACTCGGATCTATACACCGTAGCTTGTCTTATAAATAGCTTTTCTTATAGCAGCCTTGTAGAATTTTCCTTTCAACATCAAAGGTATGTTCTTTGCTCTTCCTTCCTCCTTCATCTTAGGGTCACCTAGGCTTCTTCAACTACAACGGCAAGCAATTTTGAGTGTAGTAGTGACAACAAATAAGGTAACTGGGTTTATTTTATAATATTTTGATGAATGTATCATCCAGAATGGGCGGAGGCCAATGTGCTAAATGACGTAAGTAGGTTCCTTTTATAAGTTTCTGATGAATGTATCGGCCAGAACTGATCTACTTGTCTGATAACTGTCCTTTAGGATTTGGATGCTAAGAAAGTGTGGAAAAGAAGGAAAGATGATCCTATACAAATGGCTGTCGATTTCTACATGAAACTGTTAACGCTTTCCACCCAACCAAAGACAGCCTTAGTATCCAAAACATCAATGATTGGGGCCGAGACAATATACTATGCTGGTTTCAGATCAGTATCATTCAAATCCGATATGAAACTGCCAAATTTTATTGGTTAAGGCCGAAACTCGAGACCTTGCTGATAAGAAATAATACATGTGTATTTATGATTTAATCTAATGTAAAAAGTAGCTAGATCATTACGTTTATTACTGAAAGATGATTTAGATTCATGTACCAGAAGAAATCTTAAAGATGAACAAATAGCATAATTTACAAATGAAATTGAGTACCAATATAAATAATAACGCTAAAATTGGTGAGGAGAGTAAAATGAGGGACACCTAACCTTCTGCATTGGAATTCTATATACATGAAATACTAGTAAAGACTAAAAGGAACTAGTATGAGTCAGGTTCTTAAGATTAGCTATGTTTATCATGATACATGGCCGAAACATATCTAGATTCATATAACCCTAAGGCAGATGGGAATTATCTAGAGAATACATAAGAAATGGAACGATGGACTAATTTAGTCTTTAAAGTTCCACCTCTTATACCATGTCAAGGACAAGTTACAAGGATTTCCTTCTAAGGAATAAAAAGTTCAAGGATAGGACACTTTACACTTGTCACAAAAACTTCTGAAGCAGCACTTGCTAGTCAGGACAGCATCTTTCATCACTTCTTTGCATAGCGGGCATCGCAATTCTGGTGGAAGATCACTGACTGGTCGCGTAGAAGGTAATCCCTCAACTTCCTTGTCAAAAGCAGCTCTGTATAGATTGAAAGGATGTTAGGGAAGTATAGTGTCTATCAAAAGCAATAGTGTGACATGATGCAAACAACTTACTCATTAGGCTTTAAAACAGCAGCTGCACCGCCTGGCAACATATAAGAGCCGTCTGGAGTTGCCATTAACATTGACTTTGGTATGCCAGTAGGTGCTTTCACCTTTCTTATGTCATAGGTGGGATCGCCATTTGTGGGACAATGCTGAATAAAGTGCCCTAAACAAGATATATTCAGATAAAAATGTTCAGATGAGGTCACTGTATGATAAGGAGAAATTGATAGGCAAAAAAAGACGAACACCACAAAATTATCACAATACCAGGCACTTTGCATCTATGGCAGATGTATCCTACAGGAGGCGTCTTCCTTTCAAATCCACCTCGACCTTCATTTGACCAAATTCAAAAAGATCTCATAAATAAGGAAAGACTAAAGTTGGAAAAAGCAAATAATTACCACTACATAAAATGATGGTTACCACATCTACAACAAGAGAATGAGGATGAAAGCCAACAATCATAACTCGTAAGGATCTTCAGTCAGTGTCCTTACAAGACACATTTAAGACAAAGCATATCACTTATCAGATTCAATTGTTCCTGAACACTGGAGTACTTCCTGACAATAACTCATCCAATGTTCTAAAATCAGAAGATTAATCGGCAAAGCAAACGGACCCTTAATCCAATCTATTGGGTGGCCTCTTAATCAGAAATTCTCAGTTGCCGCGAAATTGCGATAAATCAGCTGGCTAATCCGATTTGGTGGTTACGACATAGCATGTTATAAAACTACTTAATATAACAATGTTGTCAGTGGTTCTAAATTCCCTATAGAATGATACTCTGATGCAAGGCCTAGATATATCTTCCCTCAAAAACATGAATATACATACTTAGACTACCTCTCATAGGGTCTGTGTTCCCGCATATCACAAAGAACACTCTTACATCACCCAGACACTTATTTAAGAAAGCGGAAAGATAATAGAACAGAGAAAAGAAACGAATGGAGAAGGGAAATGGGTAAAAATAAAATAAAGAGACATCTACAAGAATTAAATCCAAGTCTTCTCAACACTCAATATTATGTGAAAAAAGGTTTCTTGATCACACCTAAGACCTTAAACCAAGGTCAGGATTTGCTATTTCATATAACTTTTATTCAAAATTTCAATTCTTTAGTCACTTTAAAACAATCTTTCTAAGCCACTGCTTGGCCCCTAAATGCCTGCAGAGCATGCCTGAATTTTTCCAACATTGCTTACTGTCAATAAGATTTGCCAAAAACTGGTTTTTGATGAATAAGAAAACAAGGAAATACACAATAGAAATAGCAAAGAGCAAGTCAGGTACTCTGAGGGATTACCAAAACCACGACCAGCCATCATTCGTCCACCCATTCCTCTTCCAAAGCCTCTTCCACCACCGTAAACGTCTTGTCCTTGACTGAAAAGAACACTTGAACAAGTGAAAACATTATACATGCATACAAGAAAAAAACATTATACATGCATATAAGAAAAAAAACATTGTTACGCAACACAAGCCAAAGGAGAAGCGATTGTTTCTACCCTTTATCTAGCTCTGATCTGATGAGGAAAAAAAAACAAGTATCAAAGTCATGTCATTCTAGAAAGAAAGAAATCTCACCGGCTCCAATCAAGTGCAGGTGTTTCAACCAATGCCTTAATTTTGTTCTCCTCGTCGATCTTGCTTGCAGGAAAAACCTCTACTGGATTACTAGACTGAACAGGGGCAGACTCCGGGAGAGCATATAAATCGCTGCCAAACTCATCCCATTCAGAGTCGTCATGCTGCAAAATCAAGGACGCATTATTATGCCATCCTTTCCATTTGGCAAAATCAAGTCTTTTCTCCATGAATTTGAAACTATACTTGGGGACTCTTGAACTTACATATTTCATGCTAGATGTATCACCAGCCATCATATTACTAGGAGGCGGCAATTGTTCTACTTTATCCTCTACAATTGTTGGCCTGCATAAATCCCTCGAATTGTCTTAAACACGACCACACCCCATACTAATATTATATTCTTATAACATAGCATTATCTGTTTGCTGCCTAATTCTATGTAATAACATCATTAAGTGCTACAAAAATTATGCCATCAAATAATCATGATTCAAAGTATGAGTAGTACTCGTCCGGTTCGGCGACAATGGGCATCCGAGGCCTTCCAGGGACCCGACGGATCAAAACAGAAGTATTTTTGGGTATCATGGCAGACTCATCAAGATATTCTGAAATTGAAAAATTATGATCACAAAGCCTATAAAATAAATCAAAATTGAAATTTAACGCATTTTACAAGCGGTTCCAAACACAGACTCTTCATCCAAACTGTTGTTTCTTGGTTAAAATCAATATATAGCCATACTAGGTGATGAAAGGATCAAAGTTGAGATCTTTTTCGCACAAACCCACCTTCATTGGTCTGAGCATTGGAGACCACCAGGTCGAAATCGGTACCCCTCCCCAAATGCTTCGACTCAAAAATTCTCTCCTTTAAGGTGCCAACCGATATGAACTGGCTTTCAATAGGAATCGAATCATAATCCCTAGCACTTTTAAATTTGTAATAAACTGCCATGATTCTTTTTGTTTTGTTTTTTTAAATATCCTCAGCTCTAATCACAATATATGAAATTAAACCACAAATAACAAATTGTTTTCCTTAATTGAGCAAAATAACCAACAACAACTATAAATCAACTAGAAATCAAGACTTGTGTACAAATGAATTTTATCTCCTCTAATCTTCCTCGGTCGCAGTGAAGAGAATCTCCAGGAAAGAAAGATCCGCTGATTGCCGAAACCGCCTTCACTCGAAGGAGCCCTCTTCGATCAGAGCCATCTCCCGATTTCTCCCGCTTCAATCCGATCTGATCCGATCAAATCCCCAATTTCGAACCGCCGATCGAAGGAGAAGGAGAGTTCCGCGACGTAATCTCCGAAATTTCTGCGTTGATCGATCGATCTGACGAACCCGAAAAGAGTAGACGATGTCCTTCTTCGATCGAGAAGAAATTAGGTTAGGGTTCTTTTTCTCTTGCTGGTTTGTAGAGGAATAAGGAGGTGAGGGAAAGGGGAAAGGATAGGATGCGTTTTATGGAGGGAGGGGTATAGTAGGAAACTTGTAGGACTTTCTGCGTGGGGCCCACGCACAAGGAAGGATATAAAGGAAGAAAATTCTGTAAGGTCCGTTTGGTAAACCGTATTTGAAGGTGGATTTTATGATTTTATGGCTTTGGAGTCCATTACTTCGTAACAATCCAGACCTTCATTCTAAAAATTTTTAGGCTCCGTTTGGATATGTTTTCTAAAATTTTGTTCTCAAAACAGTTTTCTGAAAGTAAGTTATAAAATTGTTTTCTGAATGTAAAAATTTTAGCTTTGCGTTTGGTTACTTTCATCTGAAAAATAAATTTAAAAATCAAAAATTGTAGATTCTGTTTGGTAAAATATTTTTAGAAATCAAATTTTTTTAACTGTGTCCAATTGTGTCCCTCCCTAAATTGTTCGTGTCCAAGTGTGTCCGAGTTCTCTTCGACACCCCCTCTGCTCTAGTCATTGTTTTGTACCACTTCAACGAAGATGGCTGGGAGGTTGCTCCACCGTCTCTACCACCGTCTTCTCTTCCGATCTCTTCGACAAACCCTAACCCTAACCCTTCCTCCCCCCCCCTTCTCTTCGCTCTTTCCGATGTCTTTCCAACACGCCACCGCCGCCTGAATCCGCCGGAGGAGTTAAATCCCCACTGCCACCACATCCGCCTTCGCCTCCGCCTCCTCCGCCGCCAGACTTGCGATCTTCTCTCAACAATAAAAGCCGGGGTCGGAGCGGTGGAGGAGGGCGAGGCGGTGGCTGAGGGCGCGGATGCCTGGCCCTGGGCGAAGTCGGAGAGGGCGGCGCCGGTGTTGCGAAGGGACTCTCTTCTAATGGAATTTTTGAGAGGACGGCGCCAGTGTCCGGGTGGCTCCGCGTAGTATCATCCAGCGACCGCTGCGAGATCCGGCTCGAGGACCAGGGGTCCGACGACCTCTTCTTCCACCGCCTCGACGACCAGGAGGCAGGAGAGGGAGAGGCACTCCGGGTGGCAGGTCGAGGAGGGAGGCGAGAGCGTTGGAGAGAGCATGAGGCGTAGGAGCGTACAGCTTCGCCGCTCGATCTCGCGGACGATGTCTGCGGCGTTGGACGAGCTCCATTCTCCATGAGAAGAGAGGGAGAGGAAGAGAGAGAGGAGAGAGAAAGAGAGCAGATTTTTTTTTGGCTTCAACCAAGAGAGGAGGGGCCCACCAATCTCTGAAAAGTAGGTTATAACGCAGGTTTTTGTTGTTCTCTGAAAACTGTGTTATAACGCAGGTTTGAGAAAAAAATTTCTGAAATTTTTTTCCTAAAATTTGCTGCCAAACGTAATTTCAGAAGACTGTAGCATTTGCATTCGGAAAACTAAGTTTTAAATCTTAACCAAACAGGCCCTTACTCTCTCTTCAAATTTTCATACCTCTTCCCTCTGATTCCTCCAATCCCAAACAATATCTAAAATAGTTTTAGAATTAATTTAGAGTAATGCTACAGTTACAACCAAATGCTTACAACCTTCACCCATTGCTGATGTCAGCACATGGGTGAGTGGTTGTAAAAGGGTTGTAAAAATTTGATAGTAGACTTAGCATTATTGATTAATTTAGAGTTGATATACGAACTTTCGAACCCTAAAAATTAATTTTAGGGTTTCGAAAAATCGAACAGAGCCGACAGTCGGACTTCAAACCAATACGACTGTAGGCAAATACTACAATCTTATAATATATATAGGACTATAAAAAATTTCTATAATCTTATAGTATCTGTAGAACTGTAGAAAATCCTACGTTCCTACAATCCTGGATTATATATGGACTGTAGAATTTTCTACAGTCATGTATATAAGCAGAACTTTAGAATTTTCTTACAGTCCAAAATGATTGGGAACCAAAATATATGTTGGCAGGGAGTTCCAATTAGGACTGCCTACTAGCTGACAGTCTTATCCTAATTTAGGACTGTCAAGTTTGTTGACAGTCCTAAATGATTGGGGCTTTAATATAATGACAGTGAGTTTCAATTAGAACTGTCAACAATTGACAGTCCTAATCTCTTATAGGACTGTCAATTTTTTTTGCAGTCCTACGTTATGGTAGGACTAACAACTTTGTTGACAGACCTAAAGTAAAGATAGGATTATCAACTTTGTTAACAGTCCTACGTTAGGTAGGACTATCAACTTTGTTGACAGTCCTAAAGTAAAAAAATTGGACTGCCCTCAGGCAAAAAAAAAATTGAATGGCAAACTTGTAAGTAAACAAAAAATTGGATTGTCCTAAGCAATTTTTGAAGTGCCTATATAATTTTTCTATAGGAAAGGCAACAGATTTGAAGGAGGCGATGAGTCGCTGCCCTCAGGCCAAATGCAATGTATTTTGGAAGATGCATGCGGAACTGAGGAGAGGAACCGTAGCCAAACAACACTGACATGGTCCTTATATTGGCTCTAGCCCTTTTGCTAGCGCGTTGATATTTTTCTATCTCTACTTATATAAGGTGGCTTGAAAATGATTCAAAATCGAACCGTCTAAGTCGTTTGTCCTCCATTAATTATTTTTAAAAAATTAATTATTTATTTAACCATCTAATATGATCTAATTATAGGTAAACACCTCTAACTTGAGTGGTTAAGGTGGAAAGTATTTTTCTTGATTGCATGAGTTCAATTCCATTGGACAACTATATCTATAATAATTTTTTATTTAAATTTTTAAAAAATAATTTTTTACACACATGCAATGTACATTCACGTTACTAGTAAATATAAAACTATGAATTCATACTATTTTAATTTATAATATACTTCTACTGTTAAGTTATTAAGTAGAATTAATTAATTTTTAGCTAAAATTATTGAATTAACATTAATACCACTCACAATAAATTATTGCTATTACAATTTAGCAATTTGTATTTTATGGCATATATCTCCCCTATAAATCGGGACATTGTGTTGGCGAAAATAATTTCTCATTATCATGTGTCTACAAGCCAATCTCACTGCTTGTAATGTAAAATGTGTGTAAACTTTTGGTTAATATTATTATGACGTCTTACATTCATGATGCTTATCTTACGATCTTTGTTTTTTTTAAATTTAAAATATGGTCCAGGTTTATAGGCGAGTGCATACTCAACATGAGATGTATGAGATTACAGTACGATAATGGAGTTGCACATTTGTAACAACTAACTAAAAAAATTATCATGATAGGAATATTCGATTGGACATTTGATAGTTCTGGTAAGATTAGTAACAACATGACACGATTAACATAGCATAGGGAATAAAACATAAGAGGTTATATCAAATGGTTTGATGAATAGACTCAATAGAATCCTAAATGGTACTTTGTTTAATGATGAAGTAGACTCAATTAAAGTATTCGGGTTTGTTCTATTAGACAAAAAGGATTGCATTTTTGCACCTCCTTCAAATAAGAGTTGTTCATGTACGAAATGTCTAATGTCACTTACTATCTCATCTACTACTCCACCTTTGGAGGACCATAGATTTTATAGAGTTACGGGATTTTGAGTCGAGCAAGCGGAGTCATTTCTTTCTACTATCATGTTACTGAGTACCAAAGGCAAATGGCATAAGAATATTGAGGATTTTAGGCTAAAAAATGAACTATATACTTGAGTTACCATTGTTGTCCCATACATTTGACTCTATGTTTTAGTCTCACTCATAGTCTAGTAATGCATATTGCAATAAGTGGTATTGGATGTTGTTGTAAGTAGGGGCAGAGATGACTATGGCAGATTAGGGTCAATTGCCACCACTCACTTTTTTGGAAAAAAAATTAGTTATAGATATTTCCAGTTGGCCTTACTAAAATTTACTTTGACCCCACTACCCCAATTTGTCCTTATTTGCCTATAGGCTATAGACTAGAATGATTTGGAAATTTTGTTCATACTTGCCTATAGCCTACAAGCTATATACTAATTAAAATTGTTCATTAAATTTAACATGGAAATTTAGTTAGTTATGTATAGAAAAATATTAAGGGGTTATTGTTTGCTCTTCGTAGGTAGTAAAAAATTAAAGCACTATTATTTGCTCTTTCCAAGTAGGAGAGGGGTGGTGGCAAAAAGAGGGGTCGGGGATTGGTACAGGACGGGATGGCTGAGGTCGTTGGGTGTTGGAGAGTGGAGGCGGCGGTTTAGAGATCTGGGTCGGCAGTGAGTCGGGGACGAGTGGTGAACGCAGTAGCCAATGTTGGAGGGAGGAGCGTTCTTCAGAGAAATCGGGGTCGGCGCGACAGTCGCAACACACGAGGACGTCACCCGAGGCGACGCTTATAGTGCCCCGCTTCCGATAGGCGGCAGACTTCGTAATATGCTTGTGCCGAGTCAGATTTGTCGAAAACTTAGATAACCATCTAATTCGATTACTGAGCTTGGTATTCGATAACGCCTTGCGGCATCAAACAAATCGATTTGGACGAATGTTACGAGAATCGATCCAACTAAAGGAACGACTTGTGTTGGAATAAGTCCTAGATGCAGCAGGCTGTGTCTCAGCGAGTGAGCTCTATATAAGAGTCCCTTCGACAGGACCGGACTGCTGTATGGTTTTCTTGAGTTTTCGCTACTTGGTTTTGATGAATGTATTTTTGCGTCGATTTCTGAATGCATTCTACGAATTTCGAAACGAATGATTAAAGAAGAAATTCTGACTAAGTGTTGGTGCCATTGCAGGAGCTCGCGTAACTGAAGCTTGAACGTTACGAAGCGCTTCGACCCTCGGCGCGATTAAATACTTGGTAGGTGGTTCGGTCCCTTCTTTTCTATTCCTTCCCGCAAACGAAATTCTTTTGCCTCAAACTTATTCAAATCGACAATGCCAAGTTAAATGTATGCCAATCCACTAAGATCAAGAACTCAGAAAAAATGTATCAATTTAGAGTAAATTACTCTGAAAATATAAGTTTCACATCGAAAAAAGAAAGTTTAAGGTTGTAGAAAAGAGATAGACTATTTCATGATCTGCAAAATGAAATGATGAAACGTTGATTGCGACATATGGTGTCTTGGAAAATTTGGTGCCTACGGGACGCTAAATCAGAACGTACGGCTTTGAGAAAACGAACTCTCGCATGAGTCAAAATGATAATGCTACTTAATACTGTCTGCGCTATGCAACCGGTCTCATATATTCATTCATTGGTATGGTCATGGACAACTTGTGCACAAGTTCGTTTCCTTCGAAACGGTATCCGAGGCATCGGAACCGAATCGTCCTAGGAGGAATGTTCATCGTGCTCGGCGCAAGGCATGCAGGACCTTCAGTAAGGCTTGCAACCTAGGCTGAAAGGGTAGCGTCGCATGCCAATTTAATTAAGTCCCAAGTGGTATGTAACACCAATGATCACATGTAAGATAGTAGCATGTTCATCTATTGTCTTATGCAGGTATAAATATTATCTCTGTTTTATGCAGGAACAAGCACGACCGTGGTAAGAATTGAGATAAATTGTTATGTTTTACTGTATACTTTTACTGTTTCAAATGGAAGGCTATCAATATGAAATGAATTCATTTAGTTCTAAATAGAAAGAAAACTCCAATGCACGCCTACCTTAACAATCAGAGTCGGTTTAGACGAGTGGGTTGTCCTGCTCACTAGCGTATTTCCAAGTGTACTAATCTCCAATCCCACAGGTGACGAGGACTCTGGGGTACACGTCGCTAAGCCAAAGCTGAAGTTCGGAGAGGTGTTTTGAAGCTCTTCCTATTCTGAAGTATTTTGAAGCCAATTCATCGAAGGCTTTCAATGTATAAAAGGACGAATGTATGGAACAACAAGTGTTAGTTCATGCAGCTTGTCGAGTATGTTTTTCTTGTTTCAATCAATGTAGCCACAACGGCATCCAATGTAATTATGACTTGCACTTCTTTGTAAGCTATGCATGAAAATCATATTTCTATCTTCCTAAATTGCGTGTTCAATTCTGATATGATTTATGAAGTTTCAACTTGGTGTTTAAATAAAATGATCAAATGTAACGTTTTTGTCTTGTACGAGTGCAACTCCAGACTCGTACGGCATCACGCCTTAGCGAGGACGATCGATTCGGCATAATGGAAATGGGGACGAACGGTTTGTCGAATCGGGGCGTGACAAATTAATATCAGTGCAAAGTTATGTTTCCTTGGATTTTTGAAAAAATATATTTCATTTGTTGGAATGTTCGTTACGATTGCTCGATTGAATGCTTGTCGACATGATGCGTGAAATAAAAGTTCCATACATGTAAGCTCGTAGATATTTTGAAAAATACTAACGGGTTTACTTTGTTTTGTGGGGATAACTAAGAAAAATATAAATAATCCCGACGTAACACAACGCGATAAATAGTTCGTCGAGTTCGAAGGGCGCTAACCCTGCGAGACTACAATGGAGAAAATGCTGCAGTTGATGGAGCTGCAGCAACAACAGCTTCAGATACAAATCAAAGTCCAATTTGGTGTGCAACAGAAGCAAATTGATGACCTAACGCGAATTATAAGCAATATGGTGGCCAACATTAATGCAACGGTTGTGGCATCTGAAGAGAGGGAAGACGTTCTAGTATAAGTCGAGGAAGAAGTTCAACCACAAACGATGAACTCTTCTTCCTTGTTCAAAGCAAGGGAGTTCCGCAAGATGAATCTGCCTAAGTTCAATGGTCGAGTAGTGTCATCTCCCTATTTTTCCAAAATACGTAAATGACTGTATTTCTGTATTTGGAGGATTTCAAATTTTGGGTATTCTTAAAATTTTATTTATTTTTCTGGACTTTGGTTAGCCTTAATTGTTTAGACCTGACATTTGATTATTGTCTCTATTTAATTGTTATTAATATTATTTTATTATTATTATTAGGGGTTAACATGGCTAGTTTATATTAAGTTGTTTTTATTATTATCAATTATCATCCTCATTATTATTATTATTATTGTTGTTGTTAAATTACCTAGCTACCCCTCCTCCCCAAAATATCTAAACCTAACCCCACCCCCTCTCTTCACTCTTTCTCTCTCTCCTCCCCCTTACTGGATCAGCCGACCCCCCCAATCCTTACTCTTCCTTCTCTCTCTCAGCTCTCACTCCCCTCCTCCCCCAAACTCCCTCTCTCGATCTCTTTGGAACACTCCCGAGCTCTCCCTCTCTAACTCATCTCTCTCGCTCACTCTTTCTTTTCTGGCTTTCTCCGCCGGCACCACCGCCTGTACCACCTTCACCACCGCCATCATCGTCGCCATCTCCTCCACCACCACTGCCCCCATGGCCTCCGGCGACCGCTACCGCCACCACTACTTTTCCCATCACCACTTCCATCTCTCCCTCTCCCGCTGTTCCCGGTGCCCGCCTCCGCCGCGGCCAGCCCCTCCGGCCACTTCCCGTCATCCGCAACCACCAGCGCCACCATCGTCTCCATCTCCTCCTTCTCCTTCCTGCTCTCGTCGTGGTGCGGATCACCGCCGCGAGCCACCCCCTCCGCCTGGCTGGGCCCCCATGGCCTCCGCCGGGCCAGCTTCGTCGCGACCAGCTCCTACACCGCAGGCTGGAGCTCCTCCTGCTGCTGTCCTCCCTCCGTCGGAGCCGCCGCGACATGGCCAGCCCCGGTGAGCTCCTCCGCCTTCCCCCTTTTTCCTTTCCTGGCGACCATCGTCGCCGTCGAGCCTCGCTGGCTGCGCCAGCCTCGAGTGGCGGGTCGCCCTTGGGCCCCGCACTGCTCGAGCAGTGTGCAGCCTTGGGAGTCGCGCTCTCCTCTGGCCGCACGCACGCTTGACTTGCGTGTTCCCTCGTTTCCCGTGCTTCTCGGGATGTGTGTCTCGATTTGTGTGCTGTCCCAGTTTTTGTGCACCCCGATCCACGTGCTGCCTTGGGCAGCAGGACGCCTCGAGCCCCACGCTGCCTCGGGCACCGTGCCATCTCGATTTGTGCACCGCCTCGATTTTTGTGTCTCGGCCTTTGTGCCTACCTCGTGACTCGTACCGCCTCGATTTACGTGCACGTACCGATTTGCGTGTCGTATCGATTTGTGTGTTATATTATATCTTGTGTTGCCTCAGTTTGCGTACACGCACCGATTTGTGTGCCGCCTCGGTTGTGTGCCGTATCGATTTACGTGCTCCTTGGACCTTGGGTCGTCTCGATTTACGTGCACGTCTCGATTTACGTGCACGTTTATGTTTCTCGTTCGTCTCGATATTCGTGTTCTCTCGATTCTCGTGTGCGTCTCGATATACGTGCACATCTCGGTTTCCGTGTCCGTATCGATCTGCGTACCTCGGTTTCTGTGCCCGATCCCTGCACTGCTTGCGGGACCCACACGGTATAGCCTCGTGCCATTCTTCGTGATGTTGTCATTATTTTATTATTTAATTCTAATGATTGTTTATTGTGTGTTCTGAGGATCTCGATTGGCGTGCTAGCTTGGATCGCGACTGTCGAAGACTTGCTTACCTAGCCGAGCCCTCTAGGCAAGTATCCCTTGCTCATCGACGGCTCTTGCCCTCTCTCCTGGATTTTATTTCATTTAATTAATTTGTACTTGTAAATTTTATAACCATGATTAGTGTAGCCTAGTAGTAGAACTGCCATGATGATAACTTAGGATAGCTTGGTCCGATACCGGGATAGACCGTATCGGACAACTCGGATAGGTCATCCACACCTCCGAGGACACGAGCACGACTCACATGTGTGGATTGTCCCTGTATGCCCCGTGTCCGACTCGTGGTCGGGTAACGGCTCTGGCTAACTTGTGGCGGTGATTTTGCTTGGGTTAGGGATTTATGGGCATGTGTTGTGGTGCGCCCTGCGGGGTGGTTATTTTATTATTATGCATGTTGGCTTGGTGCCCAGTACGCATTGTAGCGCTGCTGGAGGCCGGGACTTAGTGATCTCGGGTTCGAGTGGTTTCCAGTACGCATCGTAGTGCTATTGGAGGCCGAGACTTAGTGTTCTCGGCTATCGATTTGTTCCCAGTACGCATCGTAGTGCTGCTGGTAGCTGAGACTTAGTGTTCTCAGCCTGTCTCAGCCTGCGATTCTGCGATTCTGCGGCGGGTTGCGCCGAGTGGTTTTAGCCCCTATTTGTAGGGTGCTCCCATCCAGATTACAAAGGAGACTCTGCCGAATTTTTCCAGAATTCATAGTTGGGAATTTGGTTCGAAGGATTAGGCAGAACCATTCCTTTGGTTTGCTGGACTGGATTCATGCATGTTCACATTGGTATAGTATACCTGATCCCATTGCTTGCTAGGTAGACTCCATACTAGATTAGTCGCCTAGCTCCTGACCTGTCTTGTCCGTCGGATAGCGTAAGGAGAGCGGTTCCACTCGGGAGACGGTCTGCAACCCTGGTCCTTGTTTGGTTTAAGGGTTGTGGATTTGCTCCAGAGCGGTCCATGTAATCCTTGCCACTTCCGGCGGCATTTATTACCGGACTCATGTTCCCTGACCCTCCATCCTAGGAGTTATCCTAGTTCAGCTAGATAGGGCTGACAGTTGTCCCATGTATCGGGATTATGACCTTGGATATGTATGAGGATTGAGTAATATATAAAGTATGATCTCGGGATGTTCAGTTGGTAGACTCACGTGGATACTTGGATGGTGCTGTAGATTCCTTTAGATGATGTTCGATTTTGATCAGATATGTGGGTTCCTGAATTTTGATTAATTGTTCGAGTGCTTCGCGGAACGAGAAGAATATCGAGGGTATTATTATATAATTTTTACTCGACTTCCAAAGCGCCCAAAACCTGGTTTGTTTGCTATATCTTGGTGGTAGTGAGACTTATTAGCTGATAGCTTGTGATCATCGATTTAGAGGATTCTTGTGAGCCAGAGGGCCTAGCATTGTTATGGTGATGAGCTTGATATTTGGTGGTGGTCTTTATTGACGTGATATTCACTCCATCATGGATGGAAGACTCTTGATAGATTGATCTGGTGGATGGAACAACTTGAGGATTTGAGCTGTAGGCTCCCATGTATACTTGACATGTTATTGTAGTAGAGATCTCGACCTTGTACTTGACCTGATACCTATGCCACGATGTGGGCAGATGACTCCATGTGATTGATAGAATTGACCCCGACTTGACTTGACTACTTATATCCGATCCATGATTCCAGTTTACCCTTGAGGTACTGGCCTTGACCTTGCGCTGTTGTGCTCCTTGTCTACTGGCATCTTGAGGTTCTACCTGATTTTATGGTACTGTAGTGCCATCCTGATATCCCAGCCATATCACACGATAACTTGGACCTGTCTTGATTCCTGATAGTGGCCCGTCGAGGCGCACTCCTGACTAGCACTCTGGACATGACGAGTAAACCTGACATGTATATCTTGATTCCTGATAGTGGCCCGTCGAGGCGTACTCCTGACTAGTACTCTCGATATGACATATTTACTCTTGATCGCTGTTGCGACAGCCCGTCCTGACTTGCTAAGTATAACCTTGTCTTGACACCGTGGTTGACTTTTCTGATTGTGCTTGTACAAACTACCTGTCTCGTCTTGCATCATGTCTAGGACATGGATTCCTGGTTACCACGGTCAGGAATTCGTAATGAATCTGACTAGGCTAACAACTAGATGGATCAAGTAGCTCATATAGATCGAGGTATTCCGGCTACAGACAATCCCGTTATCTGGGCGCTCATGTGGACTTGTAGCCTGCCGTCGAGTAGGGCACATTTCCAGCCCGCTGTCATGTGGGGCACCCCTCTAGCTTGCTATTAGGGTACATTTGTCTCCCGGACGATGTACCCACTATATATATTCGTCCTGGATAACCTGGATAGTCTACAGGGCTTGTGGCTATAAGGAATACCTCAACTGCATCTTGTTAGTAATTAGGCCTGTGATAACCCTAGTTAGCTAATAATAGCAAGCCGTAGGCATTGTGTGGCCGCTTGTCCTTCTGTGTTGTTTGGTTTGTTGCCTGCTAGCCAGCTGATATTGATTTCCAACTAGCAATGCAGGTGTTAGTGGATGCTAGGGAGATTGTGATTGTGTTAGCTTCACTATACTTGTGGATTGTTATCGTGCGTTGGTACCGCACGATCCCTTACCTTTATTTACTGTTTTTAGATGTTATTCTGGTCTTATTTCATCCTGCTGGTTTTCTTCGCCCGTCCTTGAGCCTTCCTTTCTGGTACTTGCTGCGGTTGGCCTGACCAACCCTGGATTATTTTCAGATTGTCTGAGACCGACCCGGTGGATCTTCCAGACTTGACTTGGAGGGTGTGCTTCAGTTCCAGACCCTGCTAGGAACTGTGGAAAGGTATACTTGTCTACATTATTATCCTGTACTGTAGATTCCAGATTTTCATATGAGTATTTCCTGTTTTTCATATGATTATCTCTCTTGATATTGTTTCATTGTGATTTACCTGTGGATATGAGATCGGATTTAGGCCATAGATTGATTGCATGCTAGGATACCCAACCAGACTGGACAGCCGTCATCACCGTATAGCGTATTCGTACCTTATACGGTGTAGCTGGCCGTGTACGTCCCCGTATTTCGGAACTGGGGCGTGATAAGTAGAGCCTGATGTGATTGTGGGATGGCTCACGCAGATTGAGGACTTATGTAACTCCCATTTTCGAAATCTTTTAAATATTTTTATTTGAATTAAATGGCAATTTTTAGAATTTTATAAATATTTAGTTAATTATTTATTATTGAAGGCCTTAAGTCATGGTTAAGTTTGGAGTACAAGATAACCAAGAATCATGGTATGGATAGCGTAGTTGCGTGTTTTGACTAGTGTATTAGCCATGGCAGGGAAGGCCGAGCCATAAGTATGTCCTAACTAGGAAAATCAAGCCAAGTTGCGACTTGACCCCGATAAATAATAAATTAGTTATTTATTAATATTATGACTTATAGGAAACCCGGTTGTGCCGATTTAGCTCGGACTGAACCCGAACCAAGCTCAAGCCATGTAGTCATGTAGTGAGACCAAATATGAAGACCTATTTTGGTATATGCAAACATTTTGTATCTATTTTTAGGAAATTGCAAATATTTTCAAAATATTTATTGTATGTACATTATAAGTGTCATTAGTGTTAAATAGCGTTCTACAATTTTGGTACATTTTTCTGTAGCCAGATAAAGAGTGGGTAGGACTCGTTCACCAAAACTACTATTGGATTATTTTAATGGCTATTGGGATTATTATTATTATTGTTATTATTGTTATTATTGTTGTTATTAAATATGAATTATTTATTGGTTATTAATATTTTATTCATTCTCAAAAAAAAAAAATATATATATATATATATATATATATATATATATATATTCACACATGTCAAAATTAGATCTAGACTAGAAAAAACAATATTACAGAGTTTATTTCGTCATTTATGGGGGTTATTTTATATGTAAAGATGTGTGTGTGTGTGTATATATATATATATATATATATATATATATATATATATATATATATATATATATATATATATATATATATATATATATATATATATATATATATATATATATATATTAAAGAGAATAATAATTCAAAAATATCCCAGACCATCCCAGGCCCGAGCTCGACCCCCGTATATCACAGTGGACTAAAGTATATAGAGATCGAGAAGGAAAGAGACCTTTCTTAAAAACTCTACAAATCCTAAAAACTCGACGCAGCAGCCACTACCACTCCTTGGGCGGCCACCCTGGCCCTGCGCACCGTCGAGGGCAGCCACCGCTGGCCGGAGGCCGACCACGCGCGCGTGCCATGCACAACGACAGCGGCAGCACATATGTGCGAGGTACCTGTTTTCGTTGCTTTATTTCTTCACGTATACTCGTCGGATTTCAATTTTGTAAAATCGTATGGACAACCCACATAATCAACTAAGAACTCCAGTAATTAGGTTTTGATTAATTCGCACGACCTATCCACGAAATCAACACGAAGTCGGTCAAAACCTGTTCAAAAACAGGACATGAATCAGTCCAAACATCCCTTGTTGGAAGGCGATTCATTGCCGAACCAACGACAGTCTAGGAAAACTAATTAAAGGGTCTTTTAGACAACATATAGGAGACCAGAACCTACTTTATAGTTTAGAATTTCATTGATTGTGTAGAGAGAAAACAATTATTAAAATTCAAGAAAAAACTATGTAAACTGTTTAGAATTTTTAGAAAAACTCTCTGATACGACGTGTGTCCCGCCAAACCGGGCGACGTAGTCGCGAACCGAAAGCATCGAAAGGTGCGTATCGACTTCGCGGATGTGTGGGCTTTGACGAAATTCAAATTGGTTGCATGCGCACGATGAATTTGATGCGTATCCGTCGAAATTTACCGTATCGGCCTCTTTACAAAATTTTTAATTACTTTGTGCATGTTCGTCAAATCGAGATGAAATTTGTGTCAACAGGACCATATCATTTTTTGGTCCTATATGCCAAGTTTGGTCCGATTCTGAGACAGTTGATCAGATCACCGTTTTGTGGGCCCCATGATCCGACTCAACGGGCAATTTTGTGCATGACCTACCGAAATCAAACTTTGGACATACGGTTGGGTTCGTATCGAAAAACTAGACCTGTAGACATATAGTTTAGCGACTTTAGAGACCATAGACTCTAGCACGCTTTTCGGTGCAAAGCGAGTCCAACGATGGATATTGTTTTAACCCGAAATTATTGTTTTGCCCCTGTGTCCAGAATTGTACTTATGGACAGGCAATCCTAGCTAATTTTACTATTCTGAAAATATTGGTAATGTCTATTTTAGTATCCGGAGGCTTTTGCATGAGTTGACTTTCGTGACTCATTTGAGTGGTTGTATTATCGATTTCACCAGCTAAGGACCTCAGGCAAGTGCACTTTCTGATTGCTTTTCGATTTATAGTAGTTTATATATTTCATATTTATACATATGTCTTGCTACTTGTTGACATGCTCGTCACACGAAAATTAGTATCATGGATCTCTACTTACTATATTTCGTGATTATCATGTTTTCGTGTATTGTGACTTGTTCGAGTCCATGAGTACTAGTCAGGAGGGAAAATATCTTAGTAGACGTGTGAACTACCTCTTACCCATCCCTCGTGTCTTTCATGGATAATAGCAGCTGCACACGGCACGTGCAGGGTGCCTGATTTACCCCCTAGCCGTTCACATGTCGAAACTGATATTTTAAAACACATAGATAGTTATCTTTAATTTGTTTCCTTGTTTTCTTCACCGCTTACCATGACATCAGTTACTTTTTAGTTTTTATCTCACATATGTTATTTTTATGTCTTGTAAATTCTATTGTGTTTTTGCATTGCCGTCGGTTTGTGTGCTTGTTCCATTCCTGACTGGAAACCAATATTTTTCAGGTTTAGCTGTGGCTTCACTTAGCCTTATGAGGTATACTTGCAGGCAGAAACCTAGAAATTAGATAGAAGTGATATCATTTTCATTAATTATAAGAACCTTGTATTTTTTTAAATATAAATGTTGTAAATATTGTAATTAATTTAGAAATGTGAATGAGCAATAAAGTTTATTTTGAGCATTTATTTATTGCGGGCTGACAGCGTTCTACCGTCGACTCTGTGGCGTAGGCTGGCTTGGACACGTCTCGTATCCGAAAAGCGGGTGCGGGTCGTGACAAGTTTTTGTGGTAGCCCATGCAGGTCTGTTTTCGCAAATCATGCGAACATGTGGTAGTACCTATATTAGTCGTACTACTGCAAGCCTGCGACTAGGAAGTGCTCATTCACCAATAGGATTGAATTGATTCTAGGAGAATGACTAGGGCTAGGAGTCCCTTGTGCAATTTGACCATTGGGTAGTTAAGGTTGCTACATAGGCCATATGATTTCAGTATGAATTATTGAATTATAAACCCTAATAGATACTTGAGAATTTTCATAGGTGAATATGTTATTTTGTTTTGATATGATGGTAGGAATCAAGGTGGGTAGACTATTCACTTGGTAAGTTCGGCCTTCCTAGAATTAATGCTCTAACCTCGATAAATTGTTCAATTTTTCTTTTGCCCTTTTTAGATATCACCTCATATCGTAATTAGTCCGAATTGCTTATTTATTTATTTTCTATTTTGCTGTATAAATTTTTATAATTTCTTATTCTGTTATCCATACGTGAATCTCGAGTTCAATGTTTTTCCCCTCAATCATTTGTATATCCATGAAACACGGATTAGAATGTTTTATACTTATGTTGTCTTCGGTTATTCCTCCCAAATTGATCATTTCATTTTTATGAGTTGAAACTTGTAGGACCGATACTTACATTTTCTATCCTGGCCACCTTGGAATTCGTTGAATTATCTTTCCGCCTAGTCCGTATTACTTACTTATTCCCAAAGGTAATTATTTTCTCAAGGTCAACATTCTATTTCATTTATTGACTTTTGAGCCTAACATGATCTATTAGCCATAAATCCACTCCGAGTTAGTTTTGGTAAAATTCAAGATATATATATATATATATATATATATATATATATATATATATATATATATATATATATATATATGTTTTTCCCTCGATCTTGAATATTGGAGAAATAGAAACTAAATTTGCACTTCTTTTATCTTTAATCATTTTCTTCCTAACTGATCGTATGATTTTCAAATGAATACTTTTACTTCAAGTATAGATACTAGACATTCCCTATCATGGTCGAGTTGTTTGAAACTTTGAAACTTCCTTGAAAAATGCTTACAAACGGTGTTTGAAAGAATATTCGATTACTCATAATGGCAAGACAGTAGCGCACTGTCGCCATTTACTTGAAGTATGGAGACTGAGGGTTCACTATAGCCAGCAGCGCACTGGCGAGACATGATCCCTAATTGGAAGTAATTTCAAATAAGAGTAGATTATCAAATATTATGAAAGCTATGCCTCGTTTGTCCTATGTAATCTTGAGTTATTATGTCAATATAGGATAGGGTCGATAGAGTATTCAATACCATACCATTGCCTGAGTCACGATACCAATGGTTTACTGCAGCCAGATGTACACTGGCAATGTAGGAATTCTCGGTAAAGTGACTTCACGTATACATATGGTTTTCGAATGTTATAGAGACTATATCCTTGTAGCATGTTACTGTTGATTTTTATGGTTCACAACTTCATGAACTCTTGGTTAAAATTCGATTAGTTCTCACCCTTTCATTTCTTGAAACATTCCTTTTATCTTTTACTCTGTCGTATCGTTATTAGTTTTCCTAGAAGTCATTTACACCTAATTTGATTTCCTTCCACTAGATTCATAATTACACCTAGATTATGATTCTATGATCATGCTTACACAATCGATCGTGTTAGAACAGTTTCGATTTGGATCATCCTTAACGACCTTTCGATCATGACTAGACTGTTCGATTTTTATTTTAATCGTGCCAATTCGCATGTTACCCTGGAATTCGATTATATAATCGTGCCTAAATAATTTTGTTTAGCTAGTTGTTCGTACCAAGATGATTTCAATCTTGACCGATCCTGAACAATATTTTAACTTAATTATAACTAAGGTTTATATTTCCAATCCAACTATGGCCATGACTATTTTGATCATGATCAAGCTCGTGCCAACTTTCTAATTTTTATTATGTAGGGATGACCTGCTTGATTAGCCTTGATCGTGACTGTGTCTTAATTTATATCCAAGCGACTATAATCCTGTTTAGATTTCATCTAAAACTTTGATCATTCCTTAGAAAACTGGTCGTGACTAGATCATGCTGACTATAGTTTGGTCGTGCCAAACCATTTCAATCTTGATCATTCCTAAAATCATTTGGTTGTCAACTAGGCCATTTGATCGAATATTGATTGTGCCAATTACACTCTCCTTTTGTCTATTAATTTTATTATTTTGATCATATCCATGATTATACGTGACTAATTTGATCATGAACCATATCACTCCCTTGACTATATCACTTGTCGTTTTATTCGAATCGATTAAAATTTTATTTCTTGATTATTCTTCGTAGTCGTACCTAATCATAGCCTTTGAAATTTTTAGGATGAAACATTCTAAGGTGGGTAGATGGTAAGCCCACTCCCCTAAGTTTTGAAATTTTGACTTCTATTACAGATGTTTTTGAAATAAAAGGGGTTTTGCCAATATTTCTTTTAAAGGATATTTTAAAATTCGAAGATAGACTTTTAAGAATTATAGATCATTATCAATTATTTCTACAATTTTAATTTATACATTTATTTGAAAGGTATTAAATACTACCTTATATTCTTGTGGTGACAGATTATTAGAAAGATTTACTAAATTGTTTCGATCTAGGAAAATATATTTTAAAAGTCATTTGATAATACATAGTGTCTATTTAAAATTATTTGTCAAAATATCATATTTGGATTTGGTAAATGGTACTTTAAATACTACTAATAGAACCTAGAATTATATTTTTAAATTATTTTGGATTGATTCTTGGGATTCAATAATTTTGGAAAGTTTTGATCATCCTAGTCCTTCCCCGACTTGGATTCCCCATCTCCTAAAAAAGGGAGCCCTCCCTTTCTCCATAATCATGATCTTCCAAATCCCCGCTGAATCCCAATTTCTTAGAACCCTAACTCTAATTTTCAAAATCCCTAAACAAATTCTCTGACCTAAAATCCTAATCCAAATCCCTAAACCTAAGTCCCC
>JANAVB010005599.1:3744928-3747957 GCA_029216955.1 Iris pallida | reverse complement strand
CTGTCATGAATACCGTCCTCACGTGAGGAGTGACAGAAGGAGAGGTGGCGGACATGCCCTCCGAGTCATACTCATGCATCGAGAAATCATCGGGATATGTGGGGATGTTCTCTTCAGGTTCAGACTCGGAAGGAACAGTACCCCCAGCTTCAGAGCTTGCTTCATTTAGGACGTCCTCGAGGACGTCGGTATCTGTTGTATCCGTCGGAGGATTTGCTTCCTCCAGTCTGTCTTCTTGGAATGTCGGGTTGTCGTAGAGGTTTGGAGGAGTGCTTCCCCCAGTTCCGACGACCCCCAATGACGTAGACGGCGAACTTCCTACTGTAGCAGTTTTCGTCTTTGAACGGGTGTGTTGGAATACTCCAGTAGAGGATAATCCTTTAGACGGCGGCTTCTTAGCAGCAATAGTTGACACCTTTGGGCTGGAGATGCTTGTCTTCTTCCTTCTCCCCTCCACGGGGACTTTCCGCGCGGAATTGCAGGAGGCAACGGGAGGTGCCTCGTCTTCCGAGCTCGGATGTTGTAATCTTTGGAAGACGGATGGCCGGTCTTCTATTACTGCCGTGTTGTTGCAACAGCAGTTGACGATAATCTGGGTGCAGTGACGTCCCTGTGAGGACTTTCTGCACGCTGAGGCTCCTTCTCTTTCCTTGCGTTTATGGAGGATAGCTTCACGCAGGTCAGAGGAACCACTTTGTCCGTTTGCCGCCGGGGGCTGGACTCGAGTGGTTTTATACAACTTTCCGTCAGAGGCCCGCGTGATACTCAGCGGGACGCCCCGATAGTCAGAGGTTGGGGCAGCTGTCTGGACTTGATGAGCCCCCGCTGCCCTAGACTTTTTCTTTTTAGCACTTGTGGGTGCGTAATAGGAAGAGTCCACATTAGGTATCACAGAGTCTGGATTCCCATCCAGCGAGTGATCAGAGTTAGGACCGCATGAGAGTCGGTCGAAAACTGATCGAGAGAAGCGCGGTAGAGACGCTATGCGGCTAGCGTTGGGTGCCGTGCAGGCTATCTGCATGCGACTGTCTTCTGTTGTGGGACGAGTTCTTATGCGGTTAGGAGTCACGGCCGTACAGGCTGTCCGCATGCAGTTGGCATCTGTGGCCGCATGGGTTTTCTACAAGCGGTTGACTTTACTAGCCGCATGAATCTCATCCATACGGTTGGAAACTGTAGCTGCATAAGTTATGCGGCTGACAGAAGTGGCCGCATGAGTTTTCTTTATGTGGTTGACGGTTGTGGCCGCATGGATTTTCTTTCTGCGGCTAATACCCTTCTGCGGTTCAGGTTGAGCAGAGACCCTCTTCGCCCCTGCAAGTCCAGCATCATAGTGTTTTCTTCTGCCGGACTTGGGGGCAGCAGAGGTGTCTGCGATCTGAAGTGGGGCCGCAGGAGAATCTTTCTCGCCGTCTTGAGCGACCGAGGGTATCCCATCGAGGGCTTGGGGAGGAGCAAATGACTTTGGCCTCCACTCTTTGCGAGCCTTCGTGGTGCGGGTGCGTTTCTGGACCGGGCCAGCATTGCCTTCAGAGAGCATCTCTTCGAACGCCTGTTGGTCGAAGCGGACGACCATCTTCTGTTGTGTGGAGCCAAGTTTGGCTGCATCCGATTGCGTCACCAACTCCTCAGCCGTGGAGAAGTTAGTCCCCAGCAGAGTCGCCATCGTGTTTGCCATTGATTGTAAAAGAACAGAACAATTATCGGAGGACTGAACTTAGCCTCACAATACAAACTCGCTCGTACAAAGAAAGCCTAGGGACGAAAACCTAGGTACAGTAGACTAAGTACGATTGTTTATTTTTGATTCTGGGGGGTGACGATAGAGGCTCGGGAAAGCGACGGCCGCTCTGCCTTACTCCTTGGACGATCAGTATGCAGCCTTGGCTCGGGGAAGATCTGCTTGGCGTTGACGAAGAAAGGCTCTTCTTACTCTCCTCGGGTTGCTCTCCTGGCTTCTCTCTCTCTGTGAGTATCAAGAAGAAAGGGGGGAGCTCTCTCTGTGTAGATCTCTCTTCTTCTTTTTTTATTCTTTTGTTGCCGACCTCTCTCTCTCTTTTTTTTTTGCATGGGGAGGATGCTGGCTATTTATAGGAGTGGGGTGTGATCATTAGGGTTTGCTGATGATTATCTGTTTGGAATGTCGGCGCTTCCTTTATTCTATCTGAGCCCTTGATCCTGATCATAATGAATCTCGGCCACTAATGCTGATAGCACCAAATCTTATGAGCAGTTAATGTTGACCGCTTTAAATCCTCGTGATTGATTATGCCAATATTTGATTGCTCGCCACGTGTCCTATTGGCTTGATGATAAATGATATGACCTGATCTCGGCAATTATGATACTGATGTCAAATATTCTCGTTGGGATTCTGTTGAATCTTCAGTGCCACGTGTTTTAATTGAAGGTCATGCCAGGGCCGCATAGGGTGACCAACACTTGAACCGCAGGGAGATACTCTTCGTGAACCGCAGGAGTCAATGCCTTATCGAGCCGCAGGGGACGAACTTTCCGTAAGCCGCATATTCGTAGTCTTTGTGAGCTGCAGGGGACGATCTTTCCATGAGCCGCATATGCATAGTTTCTGTGGGCCGCATGAGTTAACATGGTATTGAGCCGCATAGACCGGGCTATGGGTGGACCGCATATGGCGGATTCCTGTTAATCATATTAGAGTGATTCCTCAATGAGCCGCATGAAGCTGTTCTCTACCCGAGCCGCATGAGACTTTTGCCACGTGGCAATCTAGGATTTCTGACAGATCGGGTCAGAGATTGTCTTCTTTCCCCGAGGAGTCTGTCATTATGGCAGAGCCATTATGACACTTTATGTCAGAGACGTCGCAGCCGTCGAGTCGTGTCAGAGCATTAAATGAGGCCATTACTCCAGTAGCCAGCTGTGGGGGGGTCACACGTGGCGTCAATTGAGCCGCATGTTCCTGCTGAACCGCATATATCCCCGAACCGCATGAGTCTGAGGGTCTTCTTTCGGGCCGCATGGGGCAACTCCAGTATGAGCCGCATAGG
>JANAVB010005599.1:3599928-3739928 GCA_029216955.1 Iris pallida | reverse complement strand
TATTCCAACTATTAGCCAACCCATATTGCTAACTCTTATTCCTAGGCCTATGACTTAAATATTAACATGAAGTCCAGCTCCAATTGAACCCTATCAAATTTGAATCTCAGAAAACCGGATAGATAAATAGTTACAAAATATTTACTACACAGGATCAGGTATAAACTTGAAACTTCATTCAAACGACAGATGTAGGAGACAAAAATCTGGGATTGAAATCAAAAGCTCATTAACCAAAATTCAATCGAAAAAATGTATGAAACTGAACTAAAATCAACATCCTAATCCCACATTATCACAGATCCAGCCCATTGCTAATAACTCAGCCACAAATACATACACAGACCAACTCCCAACCACAACTGAATATACAGATAAATTAAGAAGGAAACAAAGGAACCTAACTATTTATACAGACAATTCGAAAAAGGAAATCAAATGAAACATTATACAATCAATTGAAAACAAAACAAAACAAGGAAAATCTATCACTGCTTCAACCCAGAAGAGTTCTGCACCCATACTGCATCGACGCACACGGCGTGGATTACAACTGCACTGGACATTCACACACAAACTGATCTGAATACACGACAGCAATACACGGACACGATCGCCAGGTACAATTGAAATCCATCAATTCGAACTCCCCGTATCCCATTCCTCTGGACACAGACACGACCGCCCCCCATACTGACTGCAACTCGAATTAACTCCATTACTCACTAGTTAAACAAGAGTAAGCAAGAAAACATAATATTACCTGATGGTGATGAGTCCCGATTGGAAGGACACTCTCACGAACCGACACAGCCCAACGTGTCCCGTTCACCGCCGCGTCCAGGCTTGGACAAATCGTCGAACATGTAACGGCGATCCGAAATCCCTGTTCCCACAAATCAAGAGAAATATAGAAGAACTTTAGATCCTACGAATGGTTCATCAACCCAACTCCAGGCCACAAAAATTCAATGAACTCAGAAATTCTAAGACTTACCGAACTAAGTTGAGGATTAAAATTGATCAGAAATCAAACTCAACGCAAATTGATCAGATCTGAAAAAAATGTAAGGATTTGAAAAGCAAAAGATCAGGTCGCAAATCGACCTCAAGAGAAACTTAGGGTTCTGACAAGGAACTCACCATCGTCTACTATTTCGTCAGCTACGAACGAGGATGACGGAGATCCTCGTGGTCGTCGTCGGTTGGCCGGTCGTCGCCGAGTGTACTGCTGCACGACGCTGCTACTGGAGATGTCTCCGCCTCCAGTCGTCGGCGAGGAAGATCTGCACCGTCGCCGCCGTCGTCGCCCGTTGGTCGAAGTCGCCGCTCTCGCTCATCGCCGCCGTCGGTTTAGGGTTTGGGAGGCTCGAGAAGAATTGGGAACGAAGAACAGAAGAAAATGAAATGAAATGATTCTGTTCTCTCTCTCTCTCTCTCTTTCTGTTCAGGTTTTAAAAAGAAAGGATGGGAATTTTACAAAGAACCCCCCCCCGAAATAATCAATTTGCAAAATACGCTCTCCGCTCAAAACTATTTATAAACGAGCCCTCCCCCTTTTCAAATATTACCAAAATGATAATAATCAGTTAAAAACTTTTGGAAAAATTTGAGGGGACCACAAGTTGGTTGTAACAACTTTTCAAATTTGAAAATTGCTCCCAATTTATTTCCCTCTAAAATATCAATCACCATAATACTAATTAAAATAAATAAAAATTAGCTTTTTATTTGAAACCCAAATAAATCAATTACTATTATTAAAATCAAAAATTTTATTTTCTCAAAAATCGGAAAGTGGAGTTACAAATCTCCCCTCCTTAAAATAATTTCGTCCTCGAAATTCGAGAGGCAACAAAACAAACTCAAAGCAAATCTCAAGAAGGTTCAACACAATTTATTTATTGTATTTAAAATTTTCAATATCAAGGTACACTCATACAAACAAACTGGGATAGCGCTCCCGCATCTCGTCCACACGCTCCCATGTGGACTCTTCCGGAGAGTGGTGTCTCCACATGACGCGAACAAGTGGGATAGTCTGGTTCTGCAAGCGCTTCTCCCTCCGATCAAGGATCTCCACTGGCTGCTCCTCGTAGGTCAATCTCGGACCCACCTCTAGCTCCGAAAAGTCCACCACATGGCTCGGGTCCGGAATGTAGCGTCGAAGCTGGAACACGTATAAAATGTCGTGCACTCCCTCCAACCTAGCTGGAAGCGCCGGTCGATATGCCACATCGCCAATCCGTACAGTCACGTCGAAGGGCCCAATGAATCTCGGACTGAGCTTCCCGCCTCTGCCAAATCTAATGGCGCCTCTAGTTAGTGAGATCTTCATGAATACTCTATCTCCAAACGCGAACTCCAGTGGCCGTCTGCTGCTGCATGTCCAGTGCTTCCGCCGATCCTGTGCAATCTCTGAGACGCCCTGAGCCTTTGAGATCGAATACGATAATTACACACAAGAAATTAAAATAATACGATCTAACAATGATCAAGAATTAAATAGGCACGAATGGAATGAAGTTTCGATTACAACTTAGAGGAGCAAAAATCATGAAGACACAAACTATTAAGTACGATCAAAATTGATAGTTTAACACAAGTGGACCAGGACAAGATAGAAAAAATATGGTCAAATAGACATGATTTAAGATTAAAGTTTAGACAAGACACAACGAAGTACGGAATCACAATCTGGTAATATACAATTTTGAGGAATTCAATGATCTAACGATAAAGTGCTAGAAGGAAAATTTAGCATGGGTTGATTAAGGAGACGTACGCAATACTCAGGAGATACAGTATCAAATCAGGATGAACGTGCAAGGATCTGTGATTCTCAAAAACCAATAATCATATAAAAAGGGATATAGTTTCCATGGTGTCCGGAACATATAGCTATTTGAAATCACTTCGCCTAGAATCCCTACCCCGCCAGTATATATCTGACTGCAGTGGACTTTCGGCTCCGAGACTCAAATAACAACATGTCACCGAATAATCTGTCAACCTTATCCATTTTCCAACAATCATTGACGAAGCAACCCAAGAGATCAAGGTATGAAGAATATGACAAGTCTCGACATTACTCGAAAATCTATGACTGTCTGAAATCACTTCAACTTAGAGTTCCTGCCTCGCCAGTGCGCTACTGGCTGCAGTGAACCCTCAGTCTCCATAATCTAGCTAATGGCTGCAGCGTGCAACTGTCATGCCATAGTAGGTCATCGAATAGCCTCTCGACTTTATCCCTAGGAATTTCAAAAGAGTTCCAAGGAATTCAAAATGAGTTTCAATAGTCCAAGTCACAGAAATGGTAAAGTTATCTGACTGTTAGAATACAAGGATTTATTAGGTACTAAGAGACGACAAGAGATCCCATCGGTGAGTACAAAAGGGCAACCAGGGAGATTTAAAATTCCAGACAGGGAGCGAAATTTTAAATTATAATGGAATTTCAACTGATATCTGGAATGATAACAAGATTCCATATATGGGACGTAATCCTGGGTAGGTAACGAAGTCTCAAAAGTGGCATAAAGCAGGGTATCAGACAAATGACAAAGTCTCAACATAAGGAATAAAATCTCGTGTCGGAAACAAAGTTCAACAACATCTCAAACAACAATGAAATCTCGAACAAAATCTCGAAGAAAAAATAACCTCAAATAGAATACAAGGTCTCAATTAGAAAATCAATATTAACAAAGTCGTGATTAGGAAATAAAATCTCGAATAGAAAATCAAGACATCAAATAGGGAGCAAGGGCTCATTGAGTCGCGAGTAGGAACTGAAGTTTCAAAGTCTGAAAAATCTTGGATATATAAGACAAAATCACGAACAGAACAAAGTCTCGAAATAGAAAACATGATCTTAAAATCTCGAATGGAATCAAGTTACGAATAGGAAAAGAGAATCAATGGGTGAATAGAAAACAATTATCCATGAAACAAGCGATACCCCAAATAGGGAACAAGATCGAAACAAAGTTGGAAACAGAAAATAGAAAACAAAGTTATGAAAAATGAATATGAAAACATGGTATTAAATAACGGATATGAAACAAGTAAAATCTCAAAATAAGAGACAAGATCAACAAGATCGTGAATAGAATAAAAAAAATAATTCACGAATGAGAAATAAAATCTTATAGGGAATGAGTCAAAATTTCAAAGATAGAAGACGAAATCTGAAAATGAAATCTCGAATAGAAGCAAGATTCAAACAAGGTTTTGAATGGCATAAATTTGAATAGGAAGGTAATCCCGAAGTAAAGTCTTAAATATCAACAGAGTCTGAATAGGGAACAAAATTCGAGTAGAACCAATCTTGAATTAGGAAACGATGCCATAGGAAACAAGTTATCGAGCAGGAAGAAAACCTCGAATAAGAACAGAGTTACGAACAAGAATGGAAACAAACTTTCAAAATACATCTCGAATAGCGACCGAGGTTTCAGAAGAGGAAATAAAACCTAATAATCCTTAAATAGGAAACAAGGAGGTTTTTAAGAAGCAAACTAGATGCAAGAGGAATCTAAGGAAAACTGGATTATAAATCATGATCCATGGTTTTCTCCAACCATGTAAAAGAGTCTTCTGTCTTCAGTCTATCTTCGGTATTCTTCCGGGACTGGAATCTCTTCAACCTTCTTCAACTGTTCTGTCGTAGACTGGTCCCTGTGGTAGTGCTCCAAGCTGTTGCTGAATCTGGAGAGACGGTCCTTCTGTGATACTGGTGCTCCTCGTGCTTGTCCTTGGGCAGTGTGATCAGCGGTCTCCAGCAGTCCTTGACTTGGGGGGCAGGCGATTAGCAGTACAAGCATAGCCTTCGTCTTTTGCGGCACTCTTCGTAGTGGTGATGTCCTGGGCGACGACAGAAATTGCAAGTGGTCGTCATCTGGATCTCCAGCTGGGGCTGAGGCACGGAGCTTTTGATAGGAATATACGTTTACTGGCGTGCTGGCTGTTGAGATCTGCTCCCGATGATGCAATTGGTGATGTGACCAAAGAAACGTCGGCTGAGTGTTACGATGCTTTACGGATCCATAGTAGCTGCTATCTCCGTCATAAGTCTTCATGTCTTTCATAAGCTTCAGCTTCCGGTGTCATTCTATTGTCGGTGCTATATTCTAGATCTCCTGGCTAGTGGTTCCAATCTTCAGAGAAGTCGGTTCCTCAAGGATTTGTATGATCTTCAGTGGCAGCTCCAGGTTCTCGATTTACTCCTGGTACAAGATATGTGCTCGGTGTCGGGGAAGTCCAATGTCTGAGAGTCTGAAAATCAGAAGTCCTTCATGGCTCGGAGAGTGTACCCACAAATCTGGCTTGGAAAAAATGGTGGCCTGCTCCCTCTGGTGTCAAGGAACTCTTGGAACGTCTCCGTCAACTGTGTACTACCCATGAGGATAGTAGGACGATAGTGGAAGCTCTAAACCCTTAAGTGTAGATGGATCAATAGTTTCGGGGTCGCGTGCTTGAATTATCTGAAAAACAAAAAACTGTTAAAATAACCTAGACCTAAATACAACAAGTGTTTATAGAATATCAATATACCTGATATACCTGATATACCCTTATTTTTCGATTTTTCCTATGTTGTGATCAAGTTCCCCTAGTGTAATCAAGTCCCCCAATAGTACGCTAAGTCCTAGGTACCATTAGGATAGACCTGCATGGGCCACCACTAAAAATATGTCACAACCCACTCCCGAATAATCGGATACGAGTCGGACACGCCCAGCCTTTGTCGCTAGACACAACAAAGTAAGCTGTACCAATCTAGAGAAACTAACCAGATAAACCTGAACAAGTATAAAATCACAGCATCTATAAATGTGTCCCCAAATCCAGAGTACAAGTCTAAGTATTTTATTACATTCTAGCAGAATAAAAGACAGTCGACTAGTCTCAAATACAAAGTAAAACTATAAAGTGCTAAGGTAAGCTCTAGGCTTCTGCAGCCTCTAGGTCCAACACAGCTCCAGCTGGCTCAGCAAGTACAGCAATATCCTGTCCATAATAGGTGTCGCACAGGGCCTCCAACTCACCTGCAACATATCCTATTCAGGAGCGGAGCAAAGTACAGTTCTAGGTAATAAAACATGAATATGGTATGAAATGAGTACAAGGGTACAGGAAAAAGATATACATGAATGAATAGGGAAGTACAGGAAAATAGTACAGGAAATGAGTACAGGAAATTTAGTACATGAATGTAAAGTACAGGAACATGTAAAGTACAGAAAATATAATGTACAGGAATGAAACTATAATCCTGAAGTACCAGACATGATAAGTGCACAATATCGAAATATATCTAGTCCATGTGACCGGCTGGGGTGAGAACATGTACAGGAGTATATGAATATGGTATGACTTAGGACCCGCATGCACAGTGCGAGGCCTAAGCTAGGCACATGAATATATAGTAACCGAGATTGATCACATGGCTAGTATATTTCTCCACCCGACACTAATAAGTACAAGAACAAGGGTACAAGAATACAGGAGTACATGAATATCGTGCCATGACGTGTCACAAGAAAGGGTACAAGAATGTAAATATACAAAACTGTAGATAAGTGTCACGACCCGCACCCGCTTTTCGGACGCGAGTCCGTGAGCAAGCCCAGCTACGTATCGAGCGGACTCCAGCCCGACTCGAGTACGTATAAGCTATCAAGGTCATGGGTATCATATCTAATCTAAACTATATCTTAATCCACATGAATCATATAAACAAGAATGAACAAGTATGGGTCATGGTCTGCAGTCCATTAGTATATTGTTCGATTAGACTCTAAGAATGATATGAGCCTATAAATAAGCAGAGTATATCATGGTATGGAATATAAAGCACAAGAAGATAATAAAGGAATAACACAAACAAATACCTGTATCATACATCGCAATCCTCTATCATCCTGCTCTGCTAACTAACTCCATGTAGTCGCTAAACCTGAAGAGATCATCAGGTCCTCAGAGGACTAGCAAGATACATAAAAATGAGCCTTTCTAACAGTTTATTATGCATGGAGAAAGATACAGGATAAACAAGTAAAACTGAGTAATGAATAAGCACGAATCTATACACTGTCTACACGAAAATAAACTGCTGAACAAGGACTAGAGAACTCATGTCAAGATGTCAACGGATAACCGAAACGAATACTCAAACCCTCGTCCCTAGTGTGGACTCGCAGGTTTGAACAACTACTAATCCTAGTCCCTAGTGTGGACTCGCAGATTAGCATCACCCTCGTCCCTAGTGTGGTCTCACAGGCGTAAACCCTATACTGCTACCCTCGTCCCTAGTGTGGACTCGTAGGCTAGCATCTACTACTAACCCTCGTCCCTAGTGTGGACTCGCAGGCTAGCATCACCCTCGTCCCTAGTGTGGACTCGCAGGCATAAACCCTATACTACTAACCCTCGTCCCTAATGTGGACTTGCAGGCTAGCATCTACTACTAATCCTCGTCCCTAGTGTGGACTCGCAGGCTAGCATCACCCTCGTCCCTAGTGTGGACTCGCAGGCGTAAATCCTATACTACTTATCCTCGTCCCTAATGTGGACTCGCAGGCTAGCATCTACTACTAACTCTCGTCCCTAGTGTGGACTCGTAGGTTAGTTTCAAGGTTCAAGACATGGAGGCACGACTCAATCAAGGCACGACCAATAAGAAACAAGGCTAACTGTGAACACTGTCTAAAGCAATGATAAAAATATACGAACAGGATATGAAAGATACATATCAAATAGTATAAAAAAACTGGATAATAAATAAAGACAGTGCATGTAAATAAAGCTGTATAGAAAGGCAAGGTATACTTGCCTGGGGTTGCACGAAGAACCAACAATGTAACTCCCATCAATAAGTCAGAAAGTCCAAGTCATCACAACTGTCTTCGAAAGCTGAAATAAACATTACCAACGTTCTCAGAATAGTCAAATTAGCTAGGATTGCCTATCCTTAAGTCCAATTCTGGACACAGGGGCAAAACGATAATTTCGGGCAAAAATGATGTCCGTCGTTGGATCCGCTTTGCACCGAAAAGCGTGCCAAAGTCAACGGTCTCTAAAGTCGTCAAACTACATGTCTACGGATCCGGTTTTTCGATATGAACCCAACCGTATGTCCAAAGTTGGATTCCCGCAGGCCGTGCACAAAATCGTCCTTTGAGTGGGACCGTGGGGCCTGCAAAACGACGTTCGATTCGACTATCTCAGATTTGGACCAAACTTGGCATGCAGGACCAGAAAAATGATACGGTTCTATTGGCGCAAGTTTCGTCTCGATCTGACAAACGTGCACAAAGTAATTGGAGAATTTGCAAAGTGCACGATACGAAAAATTTTGACGGATACGCATCAAATTCGTCGCGCACATACGACCAATTTGAATTCCGTCAAAGCCCACACGACCACATAACCATTACGCAGCTTTCGATACTTTCGGTTCGTGACCACGTCGTCCGGATTGGCGTGACGCACGTCGTGTGGAACAATTTCAATATTTTTAAAACAGGTTTTTGGAAAACTTTGGGATTCGATTTCTCGACGCATAGTCGATGATTTCCGAATCCACAAAAAGGGTGATGAAGACCTATATGTTGTCTAAAAGTCTCTTCAAAAAGTTTTTCTAATATTGGACTGGATTGATCGGGAACGGTCCTTGAACATGGGGGTTTGGGCTGAACTAGTGTTCTGTTTCGGGGTAGTTTTTCGTCGACTTTGCTTCGATTTCTCGACCAATCTATGGCAGTTACCTACAAACTAATTGGACAAGATTAACAAGGGTTATATGAGGGTCATACCATATTTTGCAGATCGACAAAAGATCCATTGTGCGTCGTGAAAATGCGTCACGAAGTCGGCGCGGTTGCTGCCGTTACTGCTGATGACTCTCAAACACACGTGCGCGCATTGCTGGTTCCGCGCGCCTGGCCGCGCGCGGCGGCGCTCTGGCCTGTCGTCGGCGTCGTGTAGGCGTGCGTGACACCTGGGCGGCGCTGTCAGGTGGTGGCGGCGGAAAAATTTGGGTTTTAGGGTCGGAGAGTTAGGGTTTGTAGTTCTCGCGTATGTGCGCGTATGTATACAGAGGAACGAGAGACAGGGAGGTTGATTGGTTCAGGAATTTGGCTCGTGGGCTCGGCTGATATAATTTGTTGGCCTGGGCTCGGGGGAAAGCTTGGGCCGGGTTTGTTTAAAGGCTGGGCTGGGGTTTGCTTAACTGCTACTGCTATTATTCCTTATTCATTTCTACAAGTAATACATATATATTTAATCCATATATATACCTATGTATATATATCTATCTAACTTTAAATACTCATGTATACCTACACGTATACATATATACGAATACATATATATACACATATACATGAATACAAATATTTATATATATACACACTCGTATTTATATATATATTTATATACCAACATATATACACTTGTATATCATATATATATTCTCTATATATATTCTCTCTCTCTCTCTCTCTCTCTCTCTCTCTCTCTCTCTCTCTCTCTATATATATATATATATATATATATATATATATATATATATATATATATATATATATATATATATATATATATATATATATATATATATATATATTTATCTATATACACGTATACACATATCTTCTATACATACACATATATAATATATTTTTATCTATATATACAAACACTTATACACGTATTTAATATTTATATATACATACATATACCAATAAACCCACTAAATAACTCCATAATACCAATAATCCACCAATAATCTAAAGAGTCTTGGTGGACATATCTGGCCCTAGGAAATTGTACCAATATTCTAAAAATCTATTTAAAAAATAACAATAATAATAATAATAATAATAATAATAATAATAATTATACCCATTTTGTATAAATAACCAAATATGTAGGAAATATCGTTAAGTCTACCCAAAAACCTTAAGAAATATTTATACATACCTAAAAGTATGTCTACGTAAGCTTGGGCTTGGTTTGGGTCCAATTTGCACTAGTTTGGTACAACCGGGTTCCCTAAAACTAAATATTATAATTAATAAATAAATAATCTTCGATAAGGGTTACGTCGCAACTTGGCCTGGTTTTTCTAGTTAGGACATCACTATGGCTCGGCCTTCTCTACCAGAGCTAATACACTACTCAAAGCATGCCACTGCACTACCCGTGCCATAATTCCTAGTCACCTTATGTCACGCCCCAGAACCAGAATACTGAAGAACGGGGACGTGCACAGCCAGCTACGTATAACGGAACGGCAACCATCCCGCTATACGGTCACGGCTGTCTAGCTATGTGAGGGTACGCTACAAACCATCAGTCTCTTAGGGTCAAATCAAGCTATTGTCTCAATCTCAACAAGTAATGATAGTAACAAGATATCAGACCACCAAATATACAATTGTAAGGCGTCCCAAACATTACATATCCAGATGATCATGAAGCTAGTCGTACAAAATGTAAGGACTAGCAAGAGTTAAGTCGTACATGATCAACCTCGAGTTGCCAATCATGATTACAGCCCGTAGGCAGACAGAAAGTAAAGTGCATCGAGCTAACAAGTGCTCGTCGGCTAAACGCCTCAAAAGAATATCAGTTAACAATACAGTGGGAGAAACAAAAGAGAAAACCCACTCGTTGCCCGGATTCCGTCTAGTGTTCACCATCGGGCTGGAAAGCAGGTAGATCCTTTGCTGCTGCTCCGGTATCTGGCCATACAAAACCAGCTGGGTCAGACCCCAGAAAGAGCAAGTGCCACAAAGGAGGCCACGAAATAAGAACAAAAGCCAGCAATCAGCACAATAATATAATTACATAACAAGAGACAGTAATTTAAGAAAAGGCATGATAGTTAGATATAAAAGACAAATCTTGTACAGAATCGATAAAAGACAGAACATATGGAAAGGCATGACAGGATGATATACGATGAGATGACCATGGGACTATTCAGATAGCCAGGTTACAACCCGTAAACCAAACAAGGACCGGGGTTGTAACCCTTCGTCTGAACGGAACTTGGTTTCTCCCACCATTTATCGGCAAGATAAAATACGCGAATTCAAGACTTGCAATTAAACATGATTAAGGTAAAGCACGAGTAATCATGTCATGTCATGACCTTGCACAGGATCAGGACAGGACAAGAGGGACTAGACTCCATCCAATCAATCACGGCCAAGCAAGTACTACGGCTTACTACTTTAACTAACTAGGGTTATCACAAACCTGATTACTAACAAGATGCAATGAGAATTCCAAGTCCGGTTACCTGTTTGTTACTACCTGAATGCTCCCAGCAAGAAAAGGAAAGATAACATGATATAGCAGACACACTGTAGTAAGATACATGTGTCCTAAGGTACCACGCTCGACGGCGGGCTGGAAGTGCGCTCATCTCGACGGATAGCAACAAATCCCATGTATATATATAAGGCCGGGACCAAAGGGGCAACAGGTAACTGGGAAATTCTCCATGAACTAATTGATCAATCTAGTCATTAACCTAGCCAGATTCAGTATGAATCCCTGACCGTGGGAACCAGGGAGTCACGTCCTAGACATGATGCAAGACAAGACGAGTGGATTGCACAAGCAAGCAGGAACACCCACGGTGTCAAGACAAGTCAAGCTAAGTTATCAAGTCATGTCAAGTCAGGAGTGCGCCGCCACGGGCCACTATCAAGTCAGGTTGGTCATGTCAGGAGTGCACCATTACGGGTCACTGTCATGTTATGCTAGTTCCTTGTCATACCATGCTGTGTACAATAGTTATTCCAAACATGTTAAGCAAAATCAAGTTCATGTCAAAAGGCGTAAGGATATAAAATGGGCGTAAAATACCTAATAAAATACTAATATAAAATAGGACAATAGAAGAGCCAAGATCAAGAAATAACAAATTCATCATAGACAAGTAGGTTGTGCAGGGTATGCACTGCGCAGAGTGCCAAGTGCGCAGGGTGAGCTGCGCAGGGTACCAACTGCGCAGGGTGCCAAGTGCGCAGGGGCAGATGGCGCACAGATGGATTGCGCAGAAGGTAGACTGCGCAGGAGTGAACTGCGCAGGAGTTGGTTGCGCAGAGATGGATTGCGCTGGATCAGGTTGCGCAGGAAGGGATGGCGCAGGGTCAGATTGCGCATGAGATGGATTGCGCAGAAGTGGACTGCGCATGGAGCAGATTGTGCATGAGCAGACTGCGCATGAATCCATGCGCAGTTGGGTTGAGCGCAGTTCGCCAAGGGGCAAGCTGCGCAGTCGGTGCTGCGCTAAAGAGCGCTGGCCGAAGGGGGATGCGCAATCCAGCACTGCGCTAAAGAGCGCAGGCTGCAGGCTGCTACTCCAGGCCGAGAAGAACACCAAGAACACCAAAAATTCAAATTTTCATATCTTTGTCAAATCAAAGCCAAATCTAGATTTTCAAAGTTCTAACTTGAGTAAAATTGAATTCTCTTCCACATGGAAGCATCAAAACCCACAAAAATCCAACCAAAATAGATCAAAACTATATAAATCCGAAAATAGTTAAAACCTAGATCTAGAACAATGGAAACTCCAAATCACAAAATGTCAAGTTCTAATGTTGATCTCCATAGCCTAATCTAGCTAATGGACAAATAAAAAGTGGTTCTCATATGGTGGCAAGGTGCACTTGCCTAATGGGTTGGAGAGTTGTGTGGAGGAAGAAGAAGAAGAATTAATGGAGGAAAATAATGAGGAGAGAGAGTGTTAGGTGGGGATTTTAATGGGGGAGGATAAGTTGTGTTGAGGGTGGAGGTTAGCTAAGATGGTCCAATGCATAATAAACCAAACCAAACCAAACCAATTCCTTCTCCTATCCAAATAAAACCAAGCTCCATTAATCAGAATTAATTCAGGAATGATAAATGACAATTAAACTACAATACTAAGTATGAAATATACCACAACTTAACTGGCCAAGAAAAATGAAAAATACAGGTCAGAAATACGATCACGTATAAAATACGTATCACGAATTTCGGGGCACTACACCTTACCATGGCTAAAATCATCTACCGTAAAAATTAACTAAATAATTAATTCTAAAATCTAAAATCACCATTTAAATCAAATATAAGAATAAATAAATATAAAAAATCCGGGAAGGGGAGCTACAAATCTACCCACCTTAAAAATAATTTCGTCCTCGAAATTCCAATTCCTAACTATTACCTCAATCTCCTCAAATTTAATTTCTCAAAAAATATTTATGGCCCTCTCTGATCATTTGGTATTTACGAAATCTCGATGACTTCTACCCACCTTTGGTCACACTACTCCCTTGAAACACAGGTCACTAAAATCATATAATCTTCTAACTAGTGACTAATAATTATACCAAAAATATCTAGGACATATGGTATCTATAAATCCCCCATATCTATAAACAATCAAACTCAATAACCATGCAATATTTATACTATAATTTAAGAATTTCTGATGAATCCTAGACAGCACGATTCATTCGTCACCTCGAAATAGGAAGAGACGATAATTTAATGATATGGAAAACAAGGGAGTGTAATCGAGAGCAAATATTGAATTTGCAAGGACGTAGAGAATTTCTAGGAAAATTTTCAAGGCAGAGTGGATTGAGATTCCTAAGATTTGGTCAAAGTCGCAGGCTCGTACCAGTACAGTTACGTAACCGGTACGATATGCTCTAACCTGTATGGGCCACCAAAAAAACTTGTCACGACCCGCACCCGCTTTTCGGACGCGAGTCCGTGAGCAAGCCCAGCTACGTATCGAGCGGACTCCAGCCCGACTCGAGTACGTATAAGCTGTCAAGGTCATGGGCATCATATCTAATCTAAACTATATCTCAATCCACATGAATTATATAAACAAGAATGAACAAGTATGGGTCATGGTCTGCAACCCATTAGCATATTGTTCGATTAGACTCTAAGAATGATATGAGCCTATAAATAAGCAGAGTATATCATGGTATGGAATATAAAGCACGAGAAGATAATAAAAGAATAACACAAACAAATACCTGTATCATACATCGCAATCCTCTATCATCCTGCTCTGCTAACTAACTCCATGTAGTCGCTAAACCTGAAGAGATCATCAGGTCCTCAGAGGACTAGCAAGATACATAAAAATGAGCCTTTCTAATAGTTTATTATGCATGGAGAAAGATACAGGATAAACAAGTAAAATTGAGTAATGAATAAGCACAAATCTATACACTGTCTACACGAAAATGAACTGCTGAACAAGGACTAGAGAACTCATATCAAGATGTCAACGGATAACCGAAACGAATACTCAAACCCTCGTCCCTAGTGTGGACTCGCAGGTTTGAACAACTACTAATCCTAGTCCCTAGTGTGGACTCGCAGATTAGCATCACCCTCGTCCCTAGTGTGGACTCGCAGGCGTAAACCCTATACTGCTAACCCTCGTCCCTAGTGTGGACTCGCAAGCTAGCATCTACTACTAACCCTCGTCCCTAGTGTGGACTCGCAGGCTAGCATCACCCTCGTCCCTAGTGTGGACTCGCAGGCGTAAACCCTATACTACTAACCCTCGTCCCTAATGTGGACTCGCAGGCTAGCATCTACTACTAACCCTCGTCCCTAGTGTGGACTCGCAGGCTAGCATCACCCTCGTCCCTAGTGTGGACTCGCAGGCGTAAACCCTATATTACTAACCCTCGTCCCTAATGTGGACTCGCATGCTAGCATCTACTACTAACCCTCGTCCCTAGTGTGGACTCGCAGGTTAGCTTCAAGGTTCAAGACACGGAGGCACGACTCAATCAAGGCACGACCAATAAGAAACAAGGCTAACTGTGAACACTGTCTAAAGCAATGATAAAAATATACGAACATGATATGAAAGATACATATCAAATAGTATGAGAAAAACTGGATAATGAATAAAGACAGTGCATGTAAATAAAGCTGTGTAGAAAGGCAAGGTATACTTGTATGGGGGTTGCACGAAGAACCAACAATATAACTCCAATCAATAAGTCAGAAAGTCCAAGTCATCACAACTGTCTCCGAAAGCTGAAATAAACATTACCAACATTCTAAGAATAGTCAAATTAGCTAGAATTGCCTGTCCTTAAGTCCAATTCTGGACACAGGGGCAAAACGATAATTTTGGGCAAAAATGATACCGCCGTTGGACCCGCTTTGCACCGAAAAACGTGCCAGAGTCAACGGTCTCTAAAGTCGTCAAACTACATGTCTACGGATCCAGTTTTTTGATACGAACCCAACCGTATGTCCAAAGTTGGATTTTGGCGGGCCGTGCACAAAATCGCCCGTTGAGTGGGACCGCGGGGCCCGCAAAACGACGTTTGATTCGACTGTCTCAGATTTGGACCAAACTTGGCATGCAGGACCAAAAAAATGATACGGTTCTGTTGGCACAAGTTTTGTCTCGATCTGACGAACGTTCTCAAAGTAATTGGAGAATTTGCAAAGTACACGATACGGAGAATTTCGACGGATACGCATCAAATTCGTCGCGCACATGCGACCAATTTGAATTCCGTCAAAGCCCACACGACCACATAACCATTACGCAGCTTTTGATACTTTCGGTTCGCGACCACGTCGTCCGGATTGGCGTGACGCACGTCGTGTGGAACAATTTCAATGTTTTTAAAACAGGTTTTTGGGAAACTTTGGGATTCGATTTCTCGACGCATAGTCGATGATTTCCGAATCCACAAAAAGGGTGATGAAGACCTATATGTTGTCTAAATGTCTCTTCAAAAAGTTTTTCTAATATTGGACTGGATTGATCGGGAACGGTCCTCGAACATGGGGGTTTGGGCTGAACTAGTGTTCTGTTTCGGAGTGGTTTTTCGTCGACTTTGCGTCGATTTCTCGACCAATCTATGGCAGTTACCTACAAACTAATTAGACAAGATTAACAAGGGTTATATGAGGGTCATACCAGATTTTGCAGATCGACAAACGACCCATTGTGCGTCGCGAAAATGCGTCGCGAAGTCGGCGCGGTTGCTGCCGTTACTGCTGATGACTCTCAAACACACGCGCGCGCATTGCTGGTTCCGCGCGCCTGGCCGTGCGCGGCAGCGCTCTGGCCGGTCGCCGGCGTCGTGTAGGCGTGCGTGACGCCTGGGCGACGCTGTCAGATGGTGGCGGCGGAAAAATTTGGGTTTTAGGGTCGGAGAGTTAGGGTTTGTAGTTCTCGCGTATGTGCGCGTATGTATACAGAGGAACGGGAGACAGGGAGGTTGATTGGTTCAGGAATTTGGCTCGTGGGCTCGGCTGATATAATTTGTTGGCCTGGGCTCGAGGGAAAGCTTGGGCCGGGTTTGTTTAAAGGCTGGGCTGGGGTTTGCTTAACTGCTACTGCTACTATTCCTTATTCATTTCTACAAGTAATACATATATATTTAATCCATATATATACCTATGTATATATATCTATCTAACTTTAAATACTCATGTATACCTACACGTATACGTATATACGAATACATATATATACACATATACACGAATACAAATATTTATATATATACACACTCGTATTTATATATATATATTTATATACCAACATATATACACCTGTATATCATATATATATTCTCTCTCTCTCTCTCTCTCTCTCTCTATATATATATATATATATATATATATATATATATATATATATATATATATATATATATATATATATATATATATATATATATATATACCTATATACACGTATACACATATCTTCTATACATACACATATATAATATATTTTTATCTATATATACAAACACTTATACACGTATTTAATATTTATATATACATACATATACCAATAAATCCACTAAATAACTCCATAATACCAATAATCCACCAATAATCTAAAGAGTCTTGGTGGACATATCTGGCCCTAGAAAATTGTACCAATATTCTAAAAATCTATTTAAAAAATAACAATAATAATAATAATAATAATAATAATAATAATAATAATAATAATAATAATAATAATAATAATGCCCATTTTGTATAAATAACCAAATATGTAGGAAATATCGTTAAGTCTACCCAAAAAGCTTAGGAAATATTTGTACATACCTAAAAGTATGTCTACATAAGCTTGGGCTTGGTTTGGGTCCAATTTGCACTAGTTTGGTACAACCGGGTTCCCTAAAACTAAATATTATAATTAATAAATAAATAATCTTCGATAAGGGTTACGTCGCAACTTGGCCTGGTTTTTCTAGTTAGGACATCACTATGGCTCGGCCTTCTCTACCAGAGCTAATACACTACTCAAAGTATGCCACTGCACTACCCGTGCCATAATTCCTAGTCACCTTGTACTCCAAATCTCAACCATGGCTAAAATCATCTACCGTAAAAATTAACTAAATAATTAATTATAAAATCTAAAATCACCATTTAAATCAAATATATGAATAAATAAATATAAAAAATCCGGAAAGGGGAGCTACAATAAGTACTTGCCTGGCTCCGAAAAAGTACGGGTGAACAATGGAACTGGATGTCCTCCTGATTTATATAATAATGTGTACAAGTTGGTTAAGTTCTATACAATATCTTCTTACCAGGATTTCTTAATCACCAATCCTAGTTTAACTATATTTCATATAATATTTATCAAGGTAACAAATCCTTATGTTTAACAAAAATTAGCTAATTATTCAACTAGTTGACTTATCAAGTCTGCTTATCTATCTATTGATTAGTCCAGCATTTCAACTTACACACATTACTCAGCTATATTTAGAGTACACTAATCTGGTATCCAAAAATGTTTGTAGAATTTCTAAGAAATTAAATGTGAGTAATCACTCAAAAATGCTAAATTTTTTTTTACTAGATTTAATTATTTTTAAAGGTTCTAGTTAAGGAAATATTTAAGCAACTGCATATTCATATAACACAAATTAATATTTTGATAGTGAAAATATAGAAGAACCTTTATAAACTTAAATGTTGAATTTGATACCACTATCTATTTAATGGAAGTTATTGAATGAAAGCACAACTCTATAAAATGACCTAACTTGGACTGGTCAACCCAGCCCATGAATGGCCCATCCACCGCACTTGCTTGGCTCAAGCAATACTTCCCAAATTGCAGAGAGGAAACTGTAGATGCATGCTAATACACTATTCCAACTATTAGCCAACCCATATTGCTAACTCTTATTCATAGGCCTATGACTTAAATATGAACATGAAGTCCAGCTCCAATTGAACCCTATCAAATTTGAATCTCAGAAAACCGGATAGATAAATAGTTACAAAATATTTACTACACAGGATCAGGTATAAACCTGAAACTTCATTCAAACGACAGATGTAGGAGACAAAAATCTGGTATTGAAATCAAAAGCTCATGAACCAAAATTCAAACGGAAAAATATATGAAACTGAACTAAAATTAACATCCTAATCCCACATTATCACAGATCCAACCCATCGCTAATAACTCAGCCACAAATATATACACAGACGAACTCCCAACCACAACTAAATATGCAGATAAATTAAGAAGGAAACAAAGGAACTTAACTATTTATACAGACAATTCGAAAAAGGAAATAAAATAAAATATTATACAATCAATTGAAAACAAAACAAAACAAGAAAAATACATCACTGCTTCAACCCAGAAGAGTTCCGCACCCATACTGCATCGACGCACACTGCGTGGATTACAAACGCACTGGATATTCACACACAAACTGATCTGAATACACGACAGCAATACACGTACACGATCGCCAGGTACAATTGAAATCCATCAATTTGAACTCCCCGTATCCCATTCCTCTGGACATAGACACGACCGCCCCCCATACTGACTGTAACTCGAATTAACTTCATTACTCACTAGTTAAACAAGAGTAAGCAAGAAAACATAATATTACCTAATGGTGATGAGCCCCGATTGGAAGGACACTCTCACGAACCGACACAGCCCAACGTGTCCCGTTCACCGCCGCGTCCAGGCTTGGACAAATCGTCGAACACGTAACGGCGATCCGAAATCCCTGTTCCCACAAATCAAGAGAAATATAGAAGAACTTTAGATCCCACGAATGGTTCATCAACCCAACTCCAGGCCACAAAAATTCAACAAACTCAGAAATTCTAAGACTTACCGAACTAAGTTGAGGATTGAAATTGATCAGAAAGCAAACTCAACGCAAATCGATCAGATCTGAAGAAAACGTAAGGATTTGAAAAAGCAAAAGATCAGGTCGCAAATCGACCTCAAGAGAAACTTAGGGTTCTGACAAGGAACTCACCATCGTCTACTATTTCGTCAGCTACAAACAAGGATGACGGAGATCCTCGTGGTCGCCGTCGGTTGGCCGGTCGTCGCCGAATGTACTGCTGCACGGCGCTGCTACTGGAGATGTCTCCGCCTCCAGTCGTCGGCGAGGAAGATCTGCACCGCCGTCGTCATCGTCTTAAAGCCGTCGTCGCCCGTTGGTCGAAGTCGCCGCTCTCGCTCATCGTCGCCGTCGGTTTAGGGTTTGGGGGGCTCGAGAAGAATTAGGAACGAAGAACCGAAGAAAATGAAATGAAATGATTCTAATCTCTCTCTCTCTCTCTTTCTGTTCAGGTTTTAAAAAGAAAGGATGGGAATTTTACAAAGAAACTGCCGCAAAATAATCAATTTGCAAAACACCCTCTCCGCTCAAAACTATTTATAAACGAACCCTCCCCCATTTCAAATATTACCAAAATGATAATAATCAGTTAAAAACTTTTGGAAAAATTTGAGGGGATCACAAGTTGGTTGTAACAACTTTTCAAATTTAAAAATTGCTCCCAATTTATTTCCTTATAAAATATCAATCACCATAATACTAATTAAAATAAATAAAAATTAACTTTTTATTTGAAACCCAAATAAATCAATTACTATTATTAAAATCAAAAATTTTATTTTCTCAAAAATCAGGAAGTGGAGTTACACCGCCAAACCGGACGACGTAGTCGCGAACTGAAAGTATTGAAAGGAGCGTATTGACTTCGTGGACGTGTGGGCTTTGACGTAATTCAAATTGGTTGCGTGCGCGTGACGAATTTGATGCGTATCCGTCAAAATTTACCGTATCGACCTCTTTGCAAATTTCTTAATTACTTTGTGCACCTTCGTCAAATCGAGATAAAATTTGTGCCAACAGGATCATATCATTTTTCTAGTCCTGTATACCAAGTTTGGTCTGATTCTGAGACAGTTGATCGGATCGCTGTTTTGCGGGCCCCACGATCCGACTTAACGGGCAATTTTGTGTACGGCCCGCCGGAATCCAACTTTGGACATATGGTTGAGTTTGTATCGAAAAACTGGACCCTTAGACATATAGTTTGGTGACTTTAGTGACCATAGACTCTGGTACACTTTTCGTTACAAAGCGGGTCCAACGGTGGACATCGTTTTGACCCAAAATTATCGTTTTTCCCCTGTGTCCAGAATTAGGCTTATGGACAGGCAATCCTAGCTAATTTGACTATTTTAAAAATGTTGGTAATGTCTATTTCAGCATCCGGAGGCTTTTGCATGAGTTGACTTTCGTGACTCATCTGAGTGGTTGTATTATCGGTTTCACCAGCTAAAGACCTCAAGCAAGTGCACTTTCTGATTGCTTTTCGATTCATAGTAGTTTATACATTTCATATTTATACATATGTATTACTGCTTGTTGACACGCTCGTCACACAAAAATTAGTATCATGGATCTCTACTTACTATATTTCGTGATTATCATGTTTTCGTGTATTGTGACTTGTTCGAGTCCATGAGTACTAGTCGGGAGAAAAAATATCTTAGTAGATGTGTGAACTACCCTTTACCCATCTCCCGTGTCTTTCATGGAGAATAGCAGCGGCACACGGCACGTGTAGGGTTCCTGATTTACCCCTAGTCGTTCACATGTCGAAACTGTTATTTTAAAACACATAGATAGTTGTCTTTTATTTGTTTCCTTGTTTTTTTCACCGCTTGCCATGACATCAGTTACTTTCTAGTTTTCATCTCACATATGTTATTTTCATGTCTTGTGAATTCTATTGTGTTTTCTTATTGCCGTCGGTTTGTGTGCTTGTTCCATTCCTGACTGAAAACTAACATTTTTTAGGTTTAGCTGTGGCTTCACTTAGCCTGGGAGATACGGGTGTACTTGCAGGCAGAAACCTAGAAATTAGATAGAAGTGGTATCATTTTTATTAATTGTAAGAACCTTGTATTTTCTTTAAATATAAATGTTATAAATGTTATAATCAATTTAGAAATGTTAATAAGCAATAAAGTTTATTTTGAGCATTTATTTATTGCAGGCTGACAGCGTTCTACCGTCGACTCTGCGGCATAGGTTGGCTTGGACACGTCTCGTATCCGAAAAATGGGTGCAGGTCGTGACAACTTATTTAACCTTCTCTGCATCGAAGGGTCCCAGAGGGTAGCATGTGCGACAGTACAACTGCAACTGAGGGCTTATGACTGGTGAGTGATGAAGAAGCAGGAAATCTACGAAATCGACTACAACACCAAAATTTCTTGGGAAATGTTCAAGGAAACTTTTCTTGAATAATATGTTCCTCGTGCCATCCGTCGACAGAAGGGGACGGGTTCATGATGTTAAGGCAAGGGCCTTTCTCTCCAACAAAGAAGAATGGTGCGAACATTTTCAACAAGACCTCAACGACGAATTGCATAGGGACGTCATGAATCAGCGATGCCAAACTTATCGTAAATCCTATGAAGCCGCACTTGATAGCAAGCGGATCTTTGGTCGTATGTCGCTATGAGCCGTGCCAGTCATCCGCAACAATTTTAACAAACGACCTAACGGTGCCGGGGGATCGGGGGTGCCGAAGCGTCAAAACACGTATGAGAATCGAGGTCACTTTGTTGATCCAAACTGGATCACAGTCAACCTGATTTAGATAATTAACAACTGATATCTGATATGATCTAGTGCGACACATCAAGTTCAAGGCAGAACATCACCTATAATCCAATACGACACATCAAGTTCAGGACATATGTCGTCTACAAGCTGTTGTATTACAAATGTAATCTGTTCTCAGTCTATAATTTTTGATTTATTGAGTTTAGAAAATATATACGTTGAGTTGCACTGTGTCATCTCAACCCCTAGAGATATTTCTTCAAGCTCCACCATACAAACAAACCAATTCTTGAATCAAACCAAACCACCCTCACCCATATAAGGCTTCTGGTCTGAGGCAGACCGAACTCGGGCTTAGACTGAACTCGGGCCGAACTCGGCCTCCTTAAAATCAGCAACCTAATTTTTAGGACCACCTTACTGCGAGCTATCCAACGTTCGAATTTTTGAATATTTGGGACAGAACTCTGGCCGAACTCTGCCTCCCATGACTAGTATAAATAGAGCTTGATTCCTCTCATTTCAAATCATCTCTTACTCTCAAGCTTTCAATATTCCAAGCCTTATATACTCTACTATTCCAAATCCCGTAGCCACAAAACTTCCTAGCCCCAAGGTGCTCAGTATGATTCAGCTAGAAGTTCTGTGCAAGAGTTGAAAAGAAGTCACTTGAAAAATTCTAAGTTTCGCATCTGCGAAGTTAAAGTTTTCGAGCGCTTCAAAGGCTCGTATCTGTAAGAAGTTTGCACGCTCTTCGGACTAAAGGCACGTATGTATCTTATTTCACAAATAGTAGATTTCAACTCCGAGCAAGAGTTCTCGGGCCTGGACTAGTCCTCCACGAGGGAAACCAGGATATATCGCTCTATTTACGTCTGTTCTTCTAAACTCTTTTACTTTCTGCATTATTACTCTCTGATTATATACTTTCTTAGTAGTTGTTTTCTAGACTAGCATAGAGTTATTTTTAATTAGTCATTATAGACACAAACTCTATTCACCTCCTCTAGAGTTGCCTACATGCTACTTCAATTGGTATCAGAGCTCTGGTCTCTTGATAAAGGATTAACACCCTAGAGCTGATCTATGACAACCATACAACCCATTTTCACCAACCACGGTGAAAGACAGTCCACTCATAGGCCACCCCTATTTGATGGAATCAACTACACTTACTGGAAGACACAAATGAGTTATCTGAAATCTCTAAACTTTGACTTATGGACCATAGTTACAAATGGTTACAAGAAGCTTGCTAGAATTGTAGTTGATGGGAACCTCATAGAGAAACCTCATGACAAATACACTGATCCAGAAAAGAAACAGGCTAGTCTAGATGTTAGGGATATTAATGCTCTCTTCTGTGCTATAGACATGATTGAATTCAACAGGGCATCTACGTGTACAACTTCATACGAAGTATGGAAGGTTCTAGAAGTGACTCATGAAGGAACCACTCTAAGTCAAGAAATCAAAAATCAGTCGGCTAACACAGGAGTATGAAGCATTCAAGATGAAGCCCAACGAGACGATCACACAGATGTTTACCAGATTTTTCGACATCGTCAACCCTCTATCTTTTTTTTGGAAAGAACTACTCCAACCATGATAAGATACACAAGGTGCTAAGGGGACTAACGAAGAACTGGAACCCCAATGCCACTACAATCATCGAAGGCAGCGATCTCACTACCATATCTCTGGAGACTCTGATGGGCAAACTAATGACGCATGAGCTAGACCTCAAGGACTTTGAAGGATCTGCTCCAAAGGAAAAAAGAAATCGTTCTAAGAGTTCATCGTCGAAAGACTGCTCCAGATAAAAGAGACGATGATGACTCCGAAGGTGATGATCAAGCGCTCATGGTTCACAACTTCAAAAAGTTCCTACGATTCAACCGAAGAAAGAAGAAACAACAAAAAGGCGATGCTGAAGAGCCTACCTGCTATGTTTGTAAGAAGACGGGGCACGTCAAGAAAGACTGTCCTACAACAAAGAAAGGGAGCCGATATGAAAAATCATACAAGAAGCCATCCTCTCGAAAGTATGCCAATACAAGCATCTGGCACGAAAGCGAAGCCAGTGACTCAGAAGAAGAAGAGGCTCCCCACGATACTGCAAAGGTCTGCCTAATGGCAACTTCCGTCAAGATAACAAATGATCCACTTGATGACTTTACTTTTGATGAACTTGGAGATGCTTTCAGTGATTTACTTGAAGATCATAAGAAATTACTTAGTAAATACAAACATGCAAAGGATAAGATTAAGACTCATGAAGCTGAGATTCATAGACTATCATGCTTACTTGATAATGTTAGAGATACATCACCCACAGATAACACTGAGGAGTTATCCAAACTTAAATTAAACTTACATGATGCTAAATCACGTATTGAGAAACAAACACATGATCTTACCATACTCAATAAAGAACTTACAGAAGAGAAAAAGAAATACAATATTGCAGCTGTAAGCATTAGTACTTTGACTGCCAAATATGATAAAATGTATACTGCCTCTAAAAGATTAGAGATCAGGCTGGGCAAACAGGTTATTCAACCTCAAACTCAGTCTCACGATCACAGCACATACACGAGACACAAGACTGCTCAACACAAGAGTACACAATATAAGAAAAACACACACACATGCTGCACACAAACATGCTTTTATGTACACATATTCTCATACAATACGATAAACACCCACACATAGACATTATTATCATCCTACTCCTAACACAAATATGCATGCTACATGTCACTACTGTGGTAAATATGGACATACTTCACCACAATGTAGAATCAGAATATTAGTTGATTTAAACATGTATGCATGGGTACCAAAGACTAATATTTCAGGACCTCAAGGATTTGGGTACCAAAGGTCACATCTACTCATGGTGTAGGTGGACCTTCCTTCATCTTCTAGAAGCAAATAGATTCTCTATAGTGGATGCTCGCGATATATGACTGGAAATGCAAATCTTTTCGCAATACTATCAATGAAAAGGGAAGGATATGTATCCTTCGACAATAATCTAAAAGGTTATATTATAGGTAACAGTAGTATTGGTAATCCTCCCTCTCCTGTTATTAAAGATGTCTGTTTAGTAACAGAGTTAAAGCATAACTTGCTCAACATTAGTCATCTTGCTGACAATGGATAGGATATTAACTTTGGAAAAAATAAATGCTCTATATATGATAGATCATCTGGAGACATCGCTTTTAAAGGGATAAGGAAAGATAACATATATATATTCTATCTCTCGAAAGATACTAACAATGCAGGAAGATGCCTCTACGCTCACACGGATGAAAGGTTACTATGGCATATGCATCTTGGACATGCAAACATGGATACCATATCAAGACTTTCAACCAAGAAGCTAGTAAGAGGACTACCGGATATCACATTCAAAAATGATACGGTATGTGCCGAATGTGAGAAAAATAAGGCGACAAAATCTTATATCCATCAACTCTGTAAGTACTACTAGACCTTTACAACTTTTTCATACGGATTTGTTTGGTCCTAGTAGAGTAGCCAATCTTGGTGGAAAAATCTACGCATTTGTGATTGTTGATGACTTTTCTCGTTTTACTTGGATTTTCTTTCTTTTAGACAAAAGTGATACTATCTCTGTTTTTGAAATTTTTGCTAAAAAGGTACAAAACGAAAAATGCTTTATGATTACTCGAATCCGAAGTGATCATGGCGACGAATTCGAAAACTCTGATTTCAAAAAAATTTGTGATTTAAATGGATTTAATCATGAATTTTCTTAGAACTCTCCAACAAAATGGTGTTGTATAGCGGAAGAATAGAACTCTTGGCGATATGGCTACAGTCATGTTGAATCAGTTTTCACTTCCGAAATATGTTTGGGCAGAAGCTGTAAGTACATCATGCTATGTCTTGAACAGAGTTTTAATTCGACCTATTTCGAAGAAAACTCCCTATGAACTTTGGTTTGGTAGAACCCCAACTATTTCTTATTTTAGAGTGTTCGGTTGTCGTTGTTTTATCCTGAATACCAAAGACAACTTAGGCAAGTTTGATGCCAAAGCTAGCGAAGGTATTTTTCTTGGATATGCCTCCAAGAGTAAAGGATACAGAGTATTCAACAAGCGCTCCATGATTGTTGAAGAATCTACTAATATTACTTTTGAAGAGAATAATAGTACAATAGTTGTTCCTGATGACGACGATGATGTACATATCAAATCAATTACTTCTACCCCTGAGGATACAACATCTGGAACCAGTTCTCTATAAAGCTTACCAAAGAAGTTCTGTTTCACACCAGAACATCCAAAAAACTTGGTAATAGGTGAGGTATCAAGAGGAGTAAGTACTCGTTCATCTGTTAGAGATTCTATAGCTACCACTGCTTTTATATCTCAAATAAAACCTAAAAATGTTTTAGAAGCTTTTTCTGATGAATTTTGGATATCTGTAATGCAAGAAGAACTCAACCAATTCGAAAGAAATCAGGTTTGGAAACTTGTTCCTAAACCTGTTGACCATTCGATCATCGGTACTTGATGGGTCTTTCGTAACAAAGTTAATGATGATGGTTCAGTCACACGTAACAAAGCACGTCTCGTAGCTCAAGCATACAACCAAGAGAAAGGTATCGACTATGATGAGACTTATGCTCCTTTTGCACGGCTTGAATCAATACGCATGCTTTGTACCTTTACTAATTTCCAAAACTTCAAACTCTTTCAAATGGATGTCAAAAGTACTTTTCTCAATGGTTTTATTAAAAAAGAAGTTTTCGTAAAACAACCACCTGGTTTTGAAAACTATAAATTTCATGATTATGTTTTCAAGCTTAAGAAAGCTCTTTATGGCCTCAAACAAGCCCCACGCGCTTGGTATGAACGCCTAAGCACTTTCTTACCTGAACGAGGATTTTTAAAAGGGAAGATTGACATGATACTTTTTATAAAATCAATTGATGATACAATTCTATTAGTGTAAATTTATATAGATGACATTATCTTTGGGTCTACTAATGAGGCATTATGCTAAGAATTTGCTAAGTGTATGCAGAATGAGTTCGAAATGAGCATGATGGGGGAACTTAACTACTTCCTTGGATTGCAAGTCAAATAAAACTCGCAAGGAGTTTTCATCATTCAATCAAAGTATACAAAGGATATGCTGAAGAAATTTGATATTGACAACATCAAACCAATCAGTACTCCGATGGCCACAACAACGAAATTAGAACCTAATGAAAGCGGCAAACCAGTCGACCAACGTAAGTATCGAGGTATGATTGCTAGTTTACTCTATCAAACTGCTAGTCGCCCTGATATAATATTTAGTATTTGTCTATGTGCTCGTTATTAAGCCAACCCTAAGGAATCACACATGAGCGCAGTTAAGCGTATCTTTCGATACCTTAAAGGTACTGTTACAGTGGACTTGTGGTATCCCAAAACCATATCCTTTGACCTAATCGGTTATTCGAATGCTGATTTTGCTAGATGCAAAGTCGACCATAAAGTACCAGCGACACGTATCATTTATTAGACAAAGCTTTAGTCTCTTGATTTAGCAAGAAACAAAACTCTGTCGTACTATCTACAACCGAAGCTGAATACATAGCTGCAGGACGTTGTTGTGCTCAGATTTTGTGGATGAAGCAAACCATAGCAGACTATAATTTATCTTTTCAGCACATTTCTATATTCTGTGATAATACTAGTGCTATTAACTTGACTAAGAATCCAATATGTCACTCACGCACTAAGCATATAGAAATACGATACTACTTTTTAAGAGATCATCAATTACAAGGAAACATTAATCTAGAATTCATTAACACTGATCTTCAGCTAACAGACTTTTTTACTAAACCACTTGCTGAAGAGCTTTTCAACTTTCTTCGTCGAGAATTGGGAATCTTGGATGAAAATGCCATACAATAAGTCTTACCTGCACAAATATTTGTTAAATCAAAATTCGCATATGTTGCATTATTTTGGGTACATGTCGAAAGAGTCCTTCTATCAACCAGGTGTAAAAGCCTAAGGGACACGGTCCCAAGTGTCTTCGGACTACTGCTAGCTGGGAACCGACCCCTACAGCTAACCTAAGACGATTCACATGTACTAAATAATGATTGACAAGTCTGTCGCATGTTCTACTTATTTTTGTGGCCAATAAAATCTACTATTTTTAATTCTAGACTGTCTTTCTTACTATCATTGTCCTTTCTTTTAACTGTCTGGAGTTCTGGATCCACCAGGACCGAACTCAGGCTGAATTCGGTCTATGACCGAACTCGGTCAGGTCGGTTCCTAGGTCGTCCGATCTACTTGATCAATATTCTATTTTTTCTTATTGCAGCCGACCCTACTTGTTATAATACGGAAATTTGAACCTCTCTCTTCATCTTCCATCTTTCTCCATCCACTTTTCTCAAAACCCTAACCCTAGATCTCTCAAGTTTAGTGATCTCTCCCTTCCAAACTCAAGATTTGAAGCTTTTTGAGGATTCTCCTTCATCTCCACTACTTCTTTTTGAGGTATATTTCTTGTAGCTTTCCCTCTCTACTCTCATTATTTTTCCATGGCACCTAGACTCTTTTCTAGAGGAAAAATGAGTAGAAGTGAAGGCTCTTCATCAAATCCTCCTCCTAATGTCAATCTCCCTCACCCTTTATTTAATCCACCTCCTCCTCCCAATGTCGACACCTACAATGCACACATATTTGTTTCGCTAGAAGATTCTAACGAATGGTATACTGACTTTTGTGCACGTAGTATGGAGCCCGATCATCCTATTAATTTTACCATCTTTTTTGAATTTGACTATAATTTTAAAGACATTTGTCTTGATGAACTAGTATCTACCTCTTCAAGAATTTATCTTAATGCCATATAAATATTTTATTGCAATCTCACTCATGATGACCGTAAAATTTATTCTAGGGTAGCTGGTATCGACATTGAGTTCGATGTCTTCGACTTGGATGAGTATTTGCAACTCCCTGAACCCAATACTTGGGAATGCCTTGTCGATGCTCGTGACTTCAAGTTTGTTGGCGATATCACTTTAGAAGGTTTTAAAGACATGATGTGTGAACCCAACCCTCGTCCTCGTAAACTTCATGCTAAATATCTCAACCAACACTCTTATGAACTTCATCGTATCATATTCTCTTCTATCCTGCCAAAAGTCGGATTTATTGATGAAGTAACCTGCCTAGAGATCACTGCACTGTATTATCTGCATTTCACCATCCCATTCAACTTTTTGTGCACGATGATGGACTGGATGATTCATGCTAGAAAGGAGCCTAAAGCACTTGTGTATGCTATGTACCTTCCCGTGATCTTTTCTATCTTTCACATTCTGTTAGAAGAATGTCACTTCCTATGAGCTCCTGTATACCTCTCTAAAGCTCCTAGGACTATTCCTGCACCTTTACCTCCTGCTCCTGCTGAGGACCGATTCTGATGCCCCTCAACCTAAACTACCTGCCACCGTGGATTCTATCAGAGACATGTTGCGCGACCGCTTCCGGTTGAAAGACGATCGTTATACTCAGCTGGATTATCGGACCACTCTTCAGATGATCGCCATTAGCAACATTATTCATGACATCCAATACAATACGGCAAGACATCCCACTATACCTTTTCCTACGGGTCAGGACCCTTCTCGTGAAGGCTACTGGATTGATGACCCTTGGGCCATGAGGTATCTGGATCCTGATGCTGCTTTCGTCGACCCTCGTCGCTCTGCCAACGATCTGTCGGATTCTGTCGGTCCATCCCGTCCTCCTACTCCATGATGGTTGTGGTCTACTACTTTATGATGCTGCTGATGCACTCTAGTTATGTTTTTGCTTTTTAGTTTCTTTTCATGCACTTTGTAGTTCCTTTATGTATGTTTTAAAGACTGCAAGTTTCACCTGCTGGATTATCAAACTACTAGTTTCCCTATTAAATTTGGTTATGTTTATGTTGTGTGTTTGATCTTTCACTCTATTTATTTTAATATCCCTTTACGGGGGAGCTATGCACTATTATGCTAAATGACAAAGGGGGAGAAAAATAGCATATTATGTGATATTTTATGTGATATTGTAGATGAATTGTATCGATCTGATGTGCTTGGATAAATCTTATGTACTTGGACGAAAATATTCATTTGTGGGGGAGTCACTTCATACTTACAAAAGATCATCTCTCCTTCAACATGTGTCCAAATATGAATATTGAGACATATAAATATTATTTTGTCAATTATCAAAATAGGGGAGATTGTTGACCCAAACTGGATCACAGTCAACCTGATTTAGATAATTAACAACTAATATCTGATATGATCCAGTACGACACATCAAGTTCAAGATAAAACATCACCTATGATCTAATATGACACATCAAGTTCAAGACAGACGTCGTCTACAAGCTGTTGCATTGCAAATATAACCTGTTCTCGGTCTGCAATTTTTGATTTATTGAGTCTAAAAAAATATGTACGTTGAGTCGCACTGTGTCATCTCAACCCCTAGACATATTTCTCCAAGCTTCACTATACAATCAAACCAATTCCTGAATCAAACCAAACCACCCTCACCCATATAAGGCTTCTGGTCTGAGGCAGACCGAACTCGAGCCAAACTCGGTCTCAGACCGAACTCGACCTCCTAAAAATCAGCAACCTGATTTTTAGGACCACCTTGCTGTGAGCTGTCCAACGTTCGAATTTTTGAATATTTGGGACAGAACTCTGGCCGAACTCTACCTCCCATGCCTTGTATAAATAGAGCTTTATTCCTCTCATTTCAAATCATCTCTTACTCTCAAGCTTGCAATATTCCAAGCCTTATATACTCTAAGCCTTACTCTTCCAAATACCCTAGCCACAAAACTTCCTAGCCCCAAGGTGCTCAGTGCGATTCAGCTAGAAGTTTTGTGGAAGAGTTGAAATGAAGTCACTTGGAAAATTCTAAGTTTTGCATCTGCGAAGTTAAACTATTCGAGCGCTTCAAAGGCTCGTGTCTATAAGAAGTTGGCGTGCTCTTCGGACTAAAGGCACGTGTGTACCATATTTCACAAATAGTGGATTTCAACTCCGAACAAGAGTTCTCGGGCCTGGACTAGTCCTCCACGAGAGAAACCAGGATATATCGCTGTATTTGTGTTTGTTCTTCTAAACTCTTTTACTTTCTGCATTATTACTTTCTGATTATATACTCTCTTAGTAGTTATTTTTTGGACTTGCATAGAGTTATTTTTAATTGGTCATTGTAGACACAAACTCTATTCACCCCCTTCTAGAGTTGCGTACACGCTACTTCACATTTTTCTGCAGTAACTTGCAATAGATGCGGCAAGCGTGGGCACCGAGCACCCGATTGTAAATCGAGAACCTGATTCAAGTGTGGCGAGCTAGGCCACTTCAGTCAATTCTGTCAGGCGGGCAACCCAAATAAACACCCCCCAAGGAATGTTCCAAATCCGTATAAAGCGCCTACACTGTAAGGTATGAATTCGGTACCAGTGAACCCGCCGAATCAATGCCATGGAGCGCAAGGTCGAGTCTACGCATTGACTTGAGATGAGTCATTTGGGTCCGATACTGTTGTAACAGGTATATTACTCTACAAAAATATACATGTTCGAGTACTATTCGACTCGGGTGCAACGCATAGTTTTATATCTGCTGATTATACGAAAGAAAATAAAATTATAATACAATCACTAGATATGAACATTAGCGTTAGCACTCCATCGGGAGTCGATATGCCTGCGAACTTTATTTGTACGAATGTCTACATTTGCATCAGGAAAGAAATCTATCCTTGGAAGTCGTCGTACTTGACATCAAAGAGTACGACATAATCCTGGGCATGGATTGGTTGGGCGCTTGTCATGCAACAGTCGAGTGCACAAAAAGAGAGAGTTGTGTTTCGTCTTTCTGGCGAGACAGAGTTCTCATATTCGTGCGGTATGGTCTCGAAGATGGCTATGGTGATATCGACAATTTCGGCGAGGCGTATATTTTATTTCGGCTGTACGGGATACTTGGCATCAGTTCGAGATACGAGGAAGGATATTGCAAACATAGTACAGACTGATGTTGTGGTAGATTTTCTCAACGTTTTCCCTAACGAGATGTCCGGGATGTCCCCGAATCGGGAAATAGAATTCAGCATCGACCCCTTCCCAGATACACGACCAATATCAAAAGTGCCTTACCGAATGGCTCCAGCAGAACTGAAAGATCTAAATGTGCAATTACAAGAGTTGCTAGACCGCAGATTTATTCGCCCTAGCATCTCTCCGTGGGGAGCTCCCGTATTGTTTTTTGAAAAAGAAGGATGGATCGATGCGACTATGCATCGATTATCGCGAACTCAATAAGGCGACCATGCGGAACAAGTATCCATTGCCACGAACCGATGACTTGTTTGACCAACTACAAGGCACGTCAATATTTTAAAAAATCGATCTTCATTCAGGCTACCATCAGTTGAAGATCAAGTCCGATGACGTATCAAAGTCTGTCTTCCGCACTCGATATGGTCATTATGAATTCCTAGTCATGCCGTTCGGTTTGACGAATTCTCCAGCTACTTTCATGGATCTGATGAATCGAGCCTTCCGACCCCAAATAGACAAATTTGCAGTCGTGTTCATCGACGATATCTTTATATACTCGATGAATCGAGAATAGCACGCAGAGCACTTGAAGACGGTACTGCAGACTCTGCATGAAAATAAATTATATACTAAGCAGAGTAAATGCGAGTTTTGGATGAGTAGCGTAATGTTCCTCGGACACGTAATCTCCGCCAAAGGCGTTGTAGTAGACCTAAATAAAATTTAAGCGGTGGTAGATTAGAAACGACCTACCTCGACCAGCGACATTCGGAGTTTTCTGAGTTTAATAGGCTACTACCGAAGATTCGTACGAAGCTTTTCAAAACTAGCATCGCCTCTGACTCGTCTCACCCAAAAAGGAGTCGTATTCGAATGGAGTGACGATTGTAAATCCAGCTTTCAAGAGTTGAAGCAACGGCTTGTCTCAGCTTCAATCCTTGCACTTACAGATAGTCCAGAAGGCTTTCAAATATTCAACGACGCATCGGGAACTGGCCTCGGGTGCGTACTCATGCAGAAGGACAAAGTTATCTCCTATGCTTCACGACAGTTGAAGCAGTACAAGAAACACTATCCGACGCATGACCTAGAATTGACGGCGATCGTGTTTGCATTGAAGCTCTGGTGGCACTACCTCTATGGTGTGGCTTGCAAAATCTACACAGATCATAAAAGCCTCAAATACTTGTTTACGCAACGAGAACTCAACTTGTGGCAGCGACGTTGGCTCAAATTCATAAAAGATTACGAGCTAACGATCGAATATACGACGGGTAAGAAAAACGTTGTAGCCGACGCGCTGAGCATAATGTTTATAGGATCGCTGGCCCTAAAAAATGAGATACGGTGAGACCTTAAAGCGATGGATATCGAACTCAAAATTGAGTATCGACATCTGCACCTGGCTCAGTTGAAGCTTGGGTCAAGCCTGCTTAGCAAAATAAAGATCGCATAGAAAGACGATTCATTCATGAAGAAGATGCGCGAGCTGATTTCAACAGGAAGGGCGACTGACTATGCGAAAGACGAAGACGGGACAACACGACTAAAAGGAAGGCTCTGTATTTCTGAAACTGTCGAACTAAAAAAAATTCTGACGGAGGCACATTATGTGAAGTACTCGTTACATCCTAGGAGCAACAAGATGTACAAGGACTTGCGCACAAAATTTTGGTGGCACGGCATAAAAAAAGACGTGGCTACTTTCGTATCACAATGCATGGCATGTCAACAAGTAAACGTAAAATACCAAAGGCCAGATGGGAAGCTGCAGAACATCGCCATTTTCGAGTGGAAGTGGGACAATATCTCGATGGATTTTATTGTTAGATTTTCGAAGACGCCGAGGAAGATGCTGCGTTTTGGGTCATTGTTTGATAGATTGACCAAGTCAGCTCACTTCATCGCAATTAAAGTAGGATGGAGCGTCGATCGGTTAGCACAAATCTATATCGACGAGATTGTTCGACTGTATGGGGTATCGGCCTCAATAATTTTGGACATAGACGGACGATTCCTATCACGTTTCTGGACAAGTCTACAAGCGACGATGGGGACCAAACTGAATTTTAGAACTACAAACCACCTCCAGACAGACGGTCAGACAGAGAGGGTGAATCAAACATTAGAGGATATGTTGCATCTGTGTGCGATCGATCTAAAGACTAGTTGGGATCACTACACCAAAATAGACATTTTGTAACACTTTTATTTTTTAATTTGTAACGGTTATTACCGTTACAGGTTGTAACGATAATTATTGTGACAATAATTACATAACCGTTACCAAAATAATCTTTATATATTTTTTATTTAGTTTATTTTTGGTAACCTTAATTACCATAACAAAATATGTTATCTCCCCCGTATCCCTCCATAATTTTACAATTTTCCCTCTTTTATTTTTTGTGAAAAGTGTTATCCCTCCTTCTGAAAGTGTTGACTTTTTAATAGAACTCCCTCCCTCTCTCTCTCCCTGATAGTGTTCTGCAGTTTATAAGAGCGGCCGACTGCCGAGCACCACAAGCGGCCAAAACCTCGCATCTCCGGCTTCGACGAGACGTCGAGCACCGGTACTCCCTTTTTGTCTCTCTTATTTTACTTCACCAAGAGCATGTACTCTCTTTCCAAAATTTTATTTATCCCCTAATTCATCTAGGGTTTGCAATTTTGAAGGAAAGAAGGGTTTGAATTTTTAAAGTGGAAGAAGGGTTTGTGATTAAACATGATATACTCTCTCTCCCAATTCCTTTAGGGTTTCGAATTGATCTTTGGTGTGCAATTTCATCAGGGTTAGGATTGTTAATAGTTCTTTGGTTTGTGATTTTTATTTACAGCGTCGATCCTTTATCCAAGAAGGAATTGCAAGAATATCCTAGTTCCTCGACTCGAAATACAAAGGTGATGATCAATTTTTGTAAAAAAAAATCGTGTTTACTCTTTTTACTTTTTGACAATGATTTCATGGCCTACGCTTAGATTCTATGTTTTTATAAAGATTTTATGGGCGATGATGCTTTATTATTTGAGTAGATTTTCCTTATGGGTTGATATCTTAGTAGCTTTAGTTTTGATTTTTGATTATTTGCTTCAATTGTTGGTTACAAGGGATGTAAATTGCTAATAGATTGTACAAAAACTAATGATCTAAATTTCAGAAAGAAGAGAAAGATGCATATCTTGAGAAATGAGAAACCTCCATGTGATTGTGAATAATAAACTTTTTAACCCTCTGCTATCTAGGGTGTCTAAACACTGTGATAGTAATTGCACATACATAGACTGAATATTAATTAACACGAAAGTTACACCTTAGGTACAAATCAATTTTCGTATTAGAAAAATATAAAATGTGCATCTGTTACAAGTATTACCATTTACTAGCAGATGGATGCCTATAGTAACCATTAACAAATTGGAAGGGAGTAGGCTGTTAGGCATAAAGAACAACAATGCAGGGCGCTGCTCTGAAGTTCTAATTAAGAAACTTGACGGTTCATCTATTAGATTACTCCAAGATCCATGGTTGTCAGATACTTGACAATTTTGAAGCTATGCAACGGAATGTGTGTCCTATGATTTCATAATTGTAAGTGGATGATGTGTTCGTCTAGTCTTGTAAATCTATAGGCTCACATTCCAAAACTTTCCATGCAGTCAATATTTGACTTCTACACATTGTCTCATCGCCAATTATTCAAATCAAATGGTCCATTCTACCAAGGGTGACGTCAAACTTAACTTACACGAGTATGTTTAGTGATCCTTGGCTGGATTTGTTGTCACAGATAGGAATAGGATCACATTGAAGCTATGGATTTAAGGTGTATGTCAACTTGACTACGACTCCAAGACCCCAAAGTATATCTATTGTAGATTAAGAACTGACTCCTCCTTGAATTCACAACTCTAAATTAAAATATTTATTTCCATGTAAGGAGACAATATTTTCATAAACTTCAATTTGATTCATATTGTTTTCATAAACTTTAGTTTGATACACTATTTTCCAGAACTTAATTAGTTTGATACAATGTTTTCCAGAACTTAATTAGTTTGATACATTGTTTTCAAGAACTTTAGTTTGATACTCTTTTCATAAAACTTTAATTTGATACACTATTTTAAAGAGATACATTGTTGTCATAAATGAACTCGTCCTTGAATTCAAGAACTTTAGTTTGAATCAAAGCTCTTGTATCTATCAAAGAGATTTAAAACTGTTGGTTGAATTAAAGATCATGTATCTTTATATATGTATTTATGTATAACCTTGGATACTAACCTATCCTCTGCCTATGACTGATGCTATCCAATTTTAGGTTCGTAGAAAAATCCTTATGTTGCCCCCAAATAAGTCACAACACTATCAAATACACTAGTGCACTATCATACATTTCTCTTTATGTATCCCGCGCACACACACACACACACACACACACACACAGGTGCACACTGCTACATAGCAGCCTGCAGCTGTTGTTGCATGACTGATACACACATACACAATCTTCTAAGCATTGATACACCGGACAGTATCTTGGGATACTCATGACAGACACTTCCTGTCTGAAGTGAGCTAGAGATGCACACTAGGACACTGCCTGCAGGTTCAATACTGCTACTGGCTACCTAGTCCTAGTAGCAAATGCTTACCTGTCTATCCAAATCCTCACCCATACTCCTGCACTCGTGCAGAACACTACTGGCTACCTTGTCCTAGCACTCGTACAAAACACTGCTGCCTGCAGTATCGTAACTGCTGCTGCACTATTCCTTCCTCAGTCGTGCACACGTGCATACAACCCCCTGTTACTAACCTGCAGCTTCTTGCATATCTGCTGCAAGTAACCCTCTATTGGAACTAACCCCTACTACTAACCTGTAGTTGCAATGACTGCTACTGCATGAACACATAAACTGGTATCCTCTCCTAAAATACCTCTATATACTAATACCTACCCACATATTCTATTGTACATACCTTGGATAATCATCCTAATCCCCTCTCCTAGCTGCACCTGAACACTCTCTACTACCTTGCTGCTTTGAAGTTGCAGTAAGGCATCTGCAGTTGCTAAGAACTGCTGCTAACTACACACTGTAGTCTTAATACTCAGCAATGTTGCTGCTACTAGATGCTCTGAACACACTGTCCAACAGCTTGTTGTACAACTGCCTATTCCTGCAGGAAACTACAATACTTTAACTGGATACCCTCTGCCCTGCAGGAACTGGTACCAAAATACTCCTACATGGAAATGTTGTGGTGACAAAGTTCACATTCATTAAGTAGCTTTCTTGGTTATCATCTGTCATGTGGTAGAGTAGACTTAAGTTGTTGTGTATTTGATGAAAGTATAAGTATATTTAATATGAGATTATATAACGAAAATTTCTTTCGCTGATACCAAAATACTCCTTTTTGGGACTTATTTCTGTATAACGTGTTACTCAAAATAGGTGTGAAGGTTGATTATTTCTTTACGAGAGATATAAAGTTCACCCATAATTTGGGACTTATTTCTGTATAAAATTCTTTAGGAGAGATACCTTTAAGAATGCAGGTTCCTAGGACACTTCCAACTGTCACGCCTCGATCCGGGAAATCTCTCGTCCTCGCTAGATTTTACCCGAATCATCGTCCTCGCTGGGATGTGATGCCGCACGAGCCTGAAGTTGCGCTCGTGCAAGGCAAGATAACAGGTTCACATAGTGTTTATCTTAAATTGATAATATAAGCAGCGGAAGGAAACAAAGTGTAATATAAGAATCTCTTTTATTGATAACAAACTAAAGATTACAAAGGCTCTGAATAGCCCTACATATATGCCAATTGGCTACAACGCTCATGATCTCTCTAGCTCACAAAGGATTACGTTGTTCCGTACATTATGCCTCTTTATAGCCAACAAGTAGTCTTCGGCCGAACATCTCCATGTTACAAGTCCGAACGCCTATGCGGTGCTTCCCTTGAAACGCTAAGGACTCCATGTCTCGGCGCGTCCAAGCCAAGATCCGCCCCGAGCCGATCATAACCTGAGCCTGCATACAAACTAGTGGGGGATTAGTACTTTCGTCCTCGCTTCGCACTGATCAAGACCGGCTCGCACCCAAACCAAACACTAAATATATTTAGTGAAACATGCATATTAATTTGTGATCTTTCTATTTAGCCTTAGGATCAGTTTTATGGCAATATTCATGCATAGCAACTTAATATAATTGTGTCCCATATCGTTTTCCTGCCGCAGATACAGTTAGACATAATATAAATGTAAGCATAGTGATCGTGCTCATCTCCGTCCCGTTTTGCTTAGCCTGCAATGGTTAGACTTTTCATAAGGAATCCTTCAATTCATGTAACCAATCATAAACCTAGCCGTATGCATAAGGGTAGCAGGCCCTGTGCCTGCACCCAACTCTAATCTCAGCCTGTCGTCCTTATCTATATGAAGGTCACGGTGTTTTGCACCATAATAGACTTGGCATCTTTTATGTGTAAGCCTATGATCGCTTCGATACGGGTTGCTAGCCCAATATCCGAAGGATCCCAAACTTACTGATATCATAGCTTATCACAGCACTGGACGGTCGCAATCCGTCCGAATGATGTGCACCATAAATACCATACATAATTTCCTTCTAGGACGAACGGTCCTGGTGCCCCGGTCGTAACCGTCCGAGGTAAGCCATACCCGTGCACGGGCCATCCGAGTCTATTGACCGTACAATACGCGTCATAGCATACAAGTCATACATTCCAACCCATCTCGTGTTCCATAAACGTAATCCCCTTATCTTTGTCTCAAGTTCCGTCGGCATTTTGCCCCAACATATCCATATTGATGCACGACGCCCAACGGCTTTGACTTCTCGTACTTATATTCAACGTGTTTCATTCATAAGTTATTCACATAACCGTGGTTCCGTAGTTACTTAGTCATTTCGTAGCTTTCGTGCATGAGGGCACGCTTAACGCCGTAATCAATGTTCTAGACCTAGTATTCAATGTTCTCGGAGCCGTGCACGTGATGCACATCTCAATATTATCTTTTAATGTTCTACCATCATTGCCCTACCGCAACCCGTACACTTGATGCACGTCGCTTCAATTGTTCAATGTTCAATGTTCTACCTTTGTGTTCGACACATACTGAGACCTTAAATCGCCCGAGCCACGCTCACTAACTCAATAGCTACTTACGTATACAATGATATATTTTATTAGACGTAAAGGAATAGGGAGAGAGAGTCAAGAACCCGCCCACCTTAAGCCGATACGCCTTGTCGTTCTGCCGAGCTGATGCGGCTCGATTCCATAACCTGGTTGCATAGCTAATGTCACGCCCCGACTCGCCGAATCGGTCGCCATCGCCTTGACTCGATATAAATCGATCCCCACGGGTCGGGACGTGATGCCGTACAAGTCTGAATGGACTTGCACAAGACAAGGATGTGAAATTAGAAATTCTTTTTTTAACTCGACGCGTTGAAATTAAACAGTGTAGAGAGTTGAAAACATAGCATAGGAAGAAACTTAGCTTTCCATTCATAAGCTTGCAAAATATGTGCAAGGTCATTTTTACATTACATATGCCGTTGCGGCTACATCTTTGAAATAACAAAAGAAAAACTATCGATAAGCTCGCCTTGAAATAATCCTCGACGTTCCATACATTCATGCCCCTTTATACATTTGAACAAAAGCCTTCGGTCTGAATTGGACATCAAAATACTTCAAAATATGAGAGCTTCGTGCCGTCTCCCGTTCTTCAGCTCCAGCTTAGTCTCGAGCTCCCGCAGCATGCTCGTTACCTGGGGAGTTGGGGGTTAGCACACTTGCTAGTGGATGGGACGAACCCACTCGTCTAAACCGACACTGCTTATTAAGGATTCAGGCATACGAAGTGATCTTTCTATTTAGAACTATATGAGTTGCAGTTCATATCGAAGGCACATTTTAAACGATAACAACATAACCAATTTAAAGGCATTCTTACCACGGCCGTGCTCCTTTCCTGCACAAAATATACATGATACTTACCACCTGCACAAGACAATAGGTGAGCATGCAGTCTATCCTATATGCGGTCATTGGTGATATCGACACCATGAAGGACGATTACGTAGCCTTGCGATGCGCCCTCCAGTCCAGGTAGCGAGCCTAACTGGAGGTCTCGTAATGCCTCGTACCGAAGCACGATTTCCATAATTTTCTCCTAGGCCGATTCGGTCCCAGGGTCCCGGGTACCGTCTCGAGGAAAGCTTACCTTGTGCACAAGTCGTCCTTGACCATGCGAATGTATGAACAGCTTAATATGTATAAAGTAAATTGCATAGCGTAACCATTATCAAACCACATAATCATTCCTACTGGCGCAAGGGTCCTTTCCCCCGAAACCGTACGTTCTGATTTAGTATCCCGTAGGCACCAAATTCTCCGAGGCATGATGTACCGCCACCAAGGTTTTCATAGTTGTGTTTTGCATGGCATGAAATATATTCTATCTCTTTCTTAGAACTTTATCTTTTCTCTACTTAGTGTGAACTTATCGATTCAGAGTTAACTTTTCTAGATTGATATATTATCCCGAGCTCTTGATCTTTGTGGTAAGCATACATCCCGTTAGCATCATCGATTTGAATGTTGAACTTTAAGAATTTAGTTGGCGGGAAGGAGTAGAAAAGAAGGGGCCGAAGAACCACCCACCTAAAGAGATTGCGCCGAGAGTAGGAGAATGCTTCGCTACGGTCAAGCGTCAGTTACACGAACGCCTGCAATGGCACGAGCATCGAATTAGAACCCTTCCTTCGAAATTCCCAAAGACGCATTCAGAAATCGACGCAAAAGCACACTATCAAATCCACGCAACAATTCATTCAGAAAGCCAAGAAAACTAATAAAACCAACGGCAGACGGATTGCGTCGCTCTCTTTAGAGTTCCTTCGCCAAGACGCCGCCTACCGCATCTAGGACTTATTCCAACAGTAGTCGATCCATTAGTTGGAACGGTACTCATATCACTCGTCCAAATCGATTTTATTGATGCCGTGGTTTTTGTATACCAAACTCGTCGCCGAGTCAGACTAGCCATTTATGTTCCCGACCATGTCTGGCTTGGCACGAGCCTATTACATAGTACTTTGCCCCAACGGGAGCGGGACACTACATAATATACCACTAAGAAAAAGTTTCGTCCCGAAACTTAAGAACAAGGGTCTGACCTTCGTCGGCGAAAAGTTAGGGTACTTCTCCCTCATCTCCGCCTCTAGCTCCCACGTCGACTCCTCGACGGAATGGTTGCGCCAGAGTACGCGAACCAAGGACATCGATCGGCTCCGCAGGATCTTTTCTTTACGGTCCAAAACTCGCACGGGCTCCTCCGAGTATGATAGATCGACGCATAGCTCCAACTGATCGAAACTAACCATATGACTTGGATCATGCACGTACTTCCGAAGTTGGGAGACATGGAAGACGTCGTGCACTTTGGCCAGGACTGGAGGTAGCGCGATCCGGTAAGCAACGGTCGCCACTCTTTCGAGGATCTCGAAGGGCCCAACGAATCTCGGACTCAGCTTGCCTTTTACCCCGAATCGCATGACGTCCCGTATCGGCGTCACCTTCAAAAACACATGGTCCCTAACCAAGAACTCTAACGGTCGTCGACGAGTATCTGCATAACTCTTTTGTCGACTCTGAGCAATGCAGAGCCTATCTCGAATCATGCGGACCTTCTCGGCGGCTTGTTCGACTAGTTCTGGCCCGAGCACCTGTCGCTCCCCGACTTCATCCCAGCAAATCGGAGATCGGCACTTCCTCCCGTAAAGCACCTCGTAGGGAGCCATTTGGATGCTCGATTGGTAACTGTTGTTGTACGCGAACTCCGCGAGCGGCAAGTGCGTGTCCCAGCTAGTCTTCAAATCTATCGCGCACAGACGTAGCATATCCTCCAGGATCTGATTCACTCTTACTGTCTGGCCATCGGTTTGCGGATGGTATGCTGAGCTAAGGTTCAACTTAGTGCCCAGCGCCGCCTGTAGACTCGTCCAGAAACGTGATAAGAATCGCCCGTCTTTGTCCGAAATGATCGTGGCCGGTACCCCGTGCTGTCTGACGATCTCATCGAGATAAATCTGAGCTAACCGATCGACGCTCCATGATGCTTTAATAGCAATGAAATGAGCGGATTTGGTCAAACGATCGACAATGACCCAAATCGCATCATTCCCCCGCGACGTCTTCGGAAGGCCCATGATGAAATCCATAGAGATGTCGGTCCATTTCCACACTGGAATGTCGAGGTTCTGTAGCTCTCCGCCTGGTCTTTGATGCTCGGCCTTCACCCGTTGACAGGCCATACACTGTGACACAAATGTAGCCACGTCTTTCTTCATGCCGTGCCACCAAAAGGTCGTGCGCAGGTCCTTATATATTTTGGTACTCCCGGGGTGCAACGAGTACTTCGCATAATGGACCACCGTCAGAATCTCCTTTCTAAGTTCAGCATGGTCCGACACGCATATCCTCCCCTTCATCCGCGTCATTCCGCCCTCGTCCACCACAAAGTCGGTCGCCTTTCCCGTCGAAATCAGCTCGCGCATCTTCCTCAGGAATGGGTCGTCCTCCTGTGCGGTCTTTATTTTGTTGTGCAGGCTCGACTCAAGGTGCAATTGGGCCAATCGTGCTCCACGGTAACGGATTCGGAGTTCGATACCCATCTCCGCCAAGTCTCGCTGTATGTTACGATTGATAAACAAGCACCCTGCAAACATTCTACTCAACGCGTCTGCCACAACGTTCCCCTTACCTGGCGTGTACTCGATAGTCAGATCGTAGTCTTTGATGAGTTCGAGCCAACGCCGCTGCCGTAAGTTCAGGTCCCGTTGAGTGAAGATGTATTTGAGGCTCTTGTGGTCCGTATAGATGCGACAAGCTATACCATAAAGATAGTGCCGACATAGCTTCAACACGAACACAATGGCCGCTAATTCAAGATCATGCGTAGGATAATTTTTCTCGTGTTGCTTCAATTGTCTCGAAGCAAATGAAATCACCTTATCCTTTTGCATAAGCACGCATCCCAAACCCGTCCGCGATGCATCGCTAAATATCTGAAACCCTTCTGGCCCGTCTGGAAGTGCAAGGATCGGCGCTGAGATGAGCCATTTCTTCAACTCTTGGAAGCTCGATTCGCAGGCGTCGTTCCACTCGAATGCGACTCCCTTCTGGGTGAGGCGAGTCAGAGGCGACGCAATTTTGGCAAAATCTTTCACGAATCTACGGTAGTAGCCTGCCAAGCCGAGGAAACTTCGGATGTCACCTGCTGAGGTAGGCCGCTTCCATTCGACTATTGCTTTAATCTTCTTCGGGTCCACCGTGACGCCTTCAGCTAAGACAACGTGCCCAAGGAACGTCACGCTGTTCATCCAGAACTCGCACTTGCTTAGCTTGGCATAGAGTTGATGTTCGCGCAGAGTCTGTAGTACCGTCTTCAAGTGTTCCACGTGCTCGTCCTTGCTCTTTGAATATATGAGAATGTCATCGATGAATACGACGACAAATTTGTCTATGAACGGTCGGAACACCCGGTTCATTAGATCCATGAACGCGGCATGAGCGTTGGTCAAGTCGAAGGGCATGACCAGAAATTCGTAGTGACCATATCGAGTTCGAAAGGCAGACTTCGGCGCGTCCTCGGACTTGATCTTCAATTGATGGTAGCCTGAGCGAAGATAAATCTTGGAAAACACCGTCGCCCCTTGCAGTTGGTCAAACAAATCGTCTATCCTCGGTAATGGGTACTTGTTTCGTACCGTAGCTTTGTTGAGTTCCCGATAATCGATGCACAGCCGCATCGATCCATCCTTCTTCCTCACAAACAACACTGGGGCACCCCACGGGGAGACACTAGGGCGAATATATCCGCGATCTAGTAACTCTTGTAGTTGTGCCTTCAGTTCCTTCAGCTCTGCCGGCGCCATTCGATAGGGTGCTTTGGATATCGGTCGGGTGTCCGGGAAGGTGTCGATGCTGAATTCTATCTCTCGGTCCGGCGGCATCCCTGGCAACTCGTCTGGGAACACATCCGGAAATTCCGCCACGACTTCAGTCTGGGCCGTGCTTGCAATCTCCGTTCTCGTGTCTCGAACTGATGCTAGGTACCCGCTGCACCCGGAATGCAACATACGTCTTGCCGAAATTGCCGATATTATCATTGCCGACTTTGATGCTGCCCCGTACGAATAGGAAAACTCGGTCTCGCCGGAAAGACGGAACACGACTCTCTTCTCCGTGCACTCGATTGTTGTATGGCATGCACCCAACCAATCCATGCCAAGGATTATATCGTACTCCTTGACATCGAGGACGATAACTTCTAAGGATAGATTCCTCCCTCCGATGCCGATATAACCATCCCTACAAATGTGAGTGGCAGGCATATCTACTCCCGATGGAGTGCTAACGCTAAGATTCATATCTAAAGGTTGCATAGGTAATTCATTTTCTTTTACAAAGTCGGCAGATATAAAACTATGCGTAGCACCCGAATCGAATAATACTCTAGCAGGCATATTTTTATAGAGTAGTATACCTGTCACGACAGTGTCGGACGCATAGGCTTCAACCCGAGTCAATGCGTAGACTCGGCCTTGCGCCCCTTGGCGATTTTGTGGGTTCACGGGCACCGCGTTTGCGCCATGGGCGGGAGGCACCCTGTTCTGGTTCTGGACGTCCCTTGGTGGATGTTGGTTCGCCCTTCCCATACGACAATCGACTGCCTTGTGACCTAGCTGGCCACACTTGAAGCATCCCCCTCGGCAATCGACCGCCAGATGTCCCATCTTGCCGCAGCGATGGCACCGTACGCCTGGGTGAGGCCCCCGATACTCGGACGTGTTCTCGCGCTTTGGAGCACCAGATCCTCCCGCGTCGTGATGACGCTTGTTGGAGTTGTTGCGGATGCTTGATTCGCCCCTCTGCGACGCTCGACCGAAGACCCGTTCCATATCAAGGGCGGCGTTATATGATTCCCTGTATGTCTGGCATCTCTGGTTCATGACGTCCCGACGCAAATCTTCATTCAGGCCTTGCTGGAAGCGCTCGCACCACGCCTCCGTGTTCGGCAGAAAGGCCCCGGCAAACTTCGCAAGCTTTGCGAACTTCGTATCGTAGTCTTCAACGGACAAGTTTCCTTGCTTCAAGGACATGAATTCCTCTTCCTTCTGTCGACGAAGGGCGCGAGGGATGTATTGCTCGAGGAAGGCCCGTTTGAAAGTCTTCCACGAGATCTTGGCATTGGGGTTGGACTCTTGGAGTTCCTGTTTCTTCGCCTCCCACCAGTCGTAGGCCCTCAAGTTGAGCTGCAACGCTGCGCACCCGACTTTCTTGGACCCCTTGATGTTGAGAAGAGTGAACAGACTCTCAATCTTCACAAGCCACCCCATAACTTCGTCAGTCTCTGCTCGACCGTTGAATTCAGGCGGGTTCATTTTCTTGAACTTGGTCATCTTGAGCAGGGAGGAAGAGGACACATGTTTTGTCTTTTCGGCTTGCACTTCTTCCTCGGACATGACGGTCGTCGAGTTCTGTTGCGTCGCTATGGTGCTCACGATCCTGGTCAGGGCGTCCATCTGTTTTTGTTGGGCGCTGACTTGGGCCTGAATCTGTTCTTGCAGCTGTCGCTGCTACGTCTCTTACTGGCGTTGTTGGAGTTCCATGAGGCGTAGTAGTCGCTCCATGGCAGATTCGCTAGGCGTCGTGCCTTCGGTGCTATCCGTGCTAATCAATGTGGGGATACCCAGTCTTTCCGTCATTCCTACAAAATTGAGCAAACCCGTTAGTATTCTCAAAATATCTACGGGCTTATATGTATGGAACGATTATTTCAGGCCGCATATGTGGAAAAGCATAGTTTTTGAAAAATCGCAACGGCATCATCTAAAGAAAGTATTTTTGATAGGTCCGAGGTGTGAACCATGCTCTGATACCAACTTGTCACGCCCCGACTCGCCGAATCGGTCGCCATCGCCTTGACTCGATATAAATCGATCCCCACGGGTCGGGACGTGATGCCGTGCAAGTCTGAATGGACTTGCACAAGGCAAGGATGTGAAATTGGAAATTCCTTTTTTGAACTCGACGCGTTGAAATTAAACAGTGCAGAGAGTTGAAAACATAGCATAGGAAGAAACTTAGCTTTCCATTCATAAGCTTGCAAAATATGTACAAGGTCATTTTTATATTACATATGCCGTTGCGGCTACATCTTTGAAATAACAAAAGAAAAACTATCGACAAGCTCGCCTTGAAATAATCCTCGGCGTTCCATACATTCATGCCCCTTTATACATTTGAACAAAAGCCTTCGGTCTGAATTGGGCATCAAAATACTTCAAAATAGGAGAGCTTCGTGCCGTCTCCCGTTCTTCAGCTCCAGCTTAGTCTCGAGCTCCCACAGCACGCTCGTTACCTGGGGAGTTGGGGGTTAGCACACTTGCTAGTGGATGGGACGAACCCACTCGTCTAAACCCACACTGCTTATTAAGGATTCAGGCATACGAAGTGATCTTTCTATTTAGAATTATATGAGTTGCAGTTCATATCGAAGGCACATTTTAAACGATAACAACATAACCAATTTAAAGGCATTCTTACCACGGCCGTGCTCCTTTCCTGCACAAAATATACATGATACTTACCACCTGCACAAGACAATAGGTGAGCATGCAGTCTATCCTATATGCGGTCATTGGTGATATCGACACCATGAAGGACGATTACGTAGCCTTGTGACGTGCCCTCCAGTCCAGGTAGCGAGCCTAACTGGAGGTCTCGCAATGCCTCGCGCCGAAGCACGATTTCCATAATTTCCTCCTAGGCCGATTCGGTCCCAGGGCCCCGGGTACCGTCTCGAGGAAAGCTCACCTTGTGCACAAGTCGTCCTTGACCATGCGAATGTATGAACAGCTTAATATGTATAAAGTAAATTGCATAGCGTAACCATTATCAAACCACATAATCATTCCTACTGGCGCAAGGGTCCTTTTCCCCGAAACCGTACGTTCTGATTTAGTATCCCGTAGGCACCAAATTCTCCGAGGCAAGATGTACCGCCACCAAGGTTTTCATAGTTGTGTTTTGCATGGCATGAAATATATTCTATCTCTTTCTTAGAACTTTATCTTTTCTCTACATAGTGTGAACTTATCGATTCAGAGTTAACTTTTCTAGATTGATATATTATCCCGAGCTCTTGATCTTAGTGGCAAGCATACATCCCGTTAGCATCATCGATTTGAACGTTGAACTTTAAGAATTTAGTTGGCGGGAAGGAGTAGAAAAGAAGGGGCCGAAGAACCACCCACCTAAAGAGATTGCGCCGAGAGTAAGAGAACGCTTCGCGACGGTCAAGCGTCAGTTACACGAACTCCTGCAATGGCACGAGCATCGAATTAGAACCCTTCCTTAAATCCTTCCTTCGAAATTCCTAAAGACGCATTCAGAAATCGACGCGAAAGTACACTATCAAATCCACGCAACAATTTATTCAGAAAGCCAAGAAAACCAATAAAACCAACGGCAGACGGATTGCGTCGCTCTCTTTAGAGTTCCTTCGCCAAGACGCCGCCTACCGCATCTAGGACTTATTCCAACAGTAGTCGATCCATTAGTTGGAACGGTACTCATATCACTCGTCCAAATCAATTTTATTGATGCCGTGGTTTTTGTATACCAAACTCGTCGCCGAGTCAGACTAGCCATCTATGTTCCCGACCATGTCTGACTTGGTACGAGCCTATTACATAGTGCTTCGCCCCAACGGGAGCGGGGCACTACAGCTAACTCTTCTGACTTAGCCATTCCTTTGAACTCCTCGATGGATTTGGCCTATCGTGCCTATGCTACACTCTGTCGTAGGACGATGATTTGGTTTCACGGACACTTTACTGAATAAAGCAAAATGTCAACCTCTTATCGTCCAGCGTAAAAGTATAGCCTGCACACCAGATCAACTAAAATCAGCACTTGCTCAAACGGGACTTATCCTTTGTATCGATTCGATTCATAGATCCCAATCGACTCAAAGCTTACCTTTGGCCAACGTAACTCTTACATCGATTCGCATCGATACCTCATCGGGTCAACGCAACTCTTCGAGTCAACGACTCATTATAATGCACCGTGCAGAGCGGGGTATTACATAATATACCACTCAAAACAAGGTTCGTCCTCGAACCGAAACCAATACTTAAGTCCAAGGGTCTCGCTAGATCGTTTCATGATCTCGTGCAACTATCGTTGGAATCATACAACTTAGTTTGGATCATACACATACTTTAGGCGTCCCACCAATATATGCATTTCAGCCAAGCTCAGTTGTAGGATATCGGAACAACTAACAGGCTCAACTTAGATCCTCAAGCACCAGCAATTCCGTACTCGACTTGGTCAGATCTTAGCGTCTATTCCCAAAATACTTCTCGTATGTTTATTCCATAACACATGATCATCTTCCAAACATTTCTGCACATAACCTGATTCAAACTGTAACTTCGATCCCATACGTTTCTCGCCGGCCATCTAACACACACATTGCATCAAGTTGTTGCGCATCCGATCGCAACAATTCTCCGCAACGCCTATTCGCCAGCCGTTGTCTATCTCTCATATAGCTCAAGTCTTTTACCTAGTCATCCATAACATTTGGCCTCAACGACATGGACTAAGTCTAACATGTCACAAATTCCTTTGCCTATAATCCGTACTAAGTCTCGCACACAACTATTCCAACACGATCCACGTTCTCGAACTACCTACGCATCGCGTCTGGGGCTACCCCCGCTAGGTAACTTATCCAGACATCATGCTCGCACTCTTCCGACACAAGAGGTCAACTTGAGTCTACGATGCTCAAAGGCAAGAATCTTTCTGACCTAAAGTCTCTTACGATACGCCCATCTCCTATTCTCGACCGAGTATGAATCCTTTACTCAATTCTCGAATCAATCCCGACTAGTTCGTTTCATAACATAAATCGTGCGCTCAACACACATGGCCTAATCGTTACTTAAACCGATCTATGACACAATTCTTAGGGTCGTTCTACTATCCCTCTCGTACATTGTAAGATTCTTGCAATCGTCTTACTGTATCACTACGCTAAGTACGTTCCTCAATATCTATTCGATCATCAACCAACCAAGTCTACTTACGTACTCATTCGACCGATTATGAATTTTTCGACCATATCGATCTAGTCCAAGGCTACTCGCTAACTTCCGAAATACGATACTCATTCGCTTAGACTTATCCTCAACATGCAATACATCATTCCTCATCCTCGACAAAAAATTTTATGCGACTTTTTTAGGGTCATTCTATGGGACTTCAACATTCACTTGATTTGGCGGTCAAGTCTTCTAGGGTCATCTGCCTCGAAACTACGCTCGATAATTGAAGATCAACAACGAGGGACCGTTACAACGAACCATGCTATATCCTATTGTGGAGCCAAATCAATTCTCGATAATTCCTACGAGACTTTATCCAATCCGACAAAATTTGCCAATCCATAATTTATCTACCCCGTGCAACTGATGCGCCGTTAACTACTCGAATCACTTATGTATTACTGTCGACTATCTTTGCTAGTCGTATGACATCTACTCGCCTCAAGTCCGAGTTTACCTATTCGTGATCAGAGTTCGACACATTCCATACTCATCAAAACCATCCTCAAACAACTTTTGCATTAAACCACAAGTCAAATCCAATTTGCCATGCCTTGTAAGTTTGATCATCCCCGCTGTATGAATCACCATACCAGCGCTCACACGGAATGATTGCCCTAATTTGGCATGACGTATGTGCGATGCTGGACTTGCACTCGCATAAGACAAAAATGTTAACGTTGTGGTTATCCTCAAAACAATCAGGCACTTTCGCTTTCATCCAAATAATATCCGTTCACTCTCAAATTCTCAAAGCATTCCTACCGTCATCATCCAAACTGCCATCAACTTAACTTGCATCTTATTCATCCAACAACAATGCTCAATATAATTTTCATTCATTCGATCAGAGTATCCCCGAGTTATTGCATATTGTCTTTGATACGCCTCAATACCATCGTCGATATGCATAACTTGAACATCTTCATTTCTCATTAAGCTCCAATTCGTTACAATCACTGCCATTATCTGAATTTGAATACGAATCAAGTCTTGCACACATCCAGATCCATTCTGTCGTAGCTAACTACCATCATCGTGACAGATTTTCAATTCACATACCCATTCTCATATCCCTAACTCGCACTTCCAAATCGTGCTACCGACCCATCGCGCTAACTCAAATTCGTTCACACGATTTCTTCGTACCTACTCAGCCGAGTCGACTATTTCTCAATGCAACATTCCTTTGCTATGCTCAGCCTATCGTTCGACATATACTTAACGAATTCTTGTTCGACGTATCATCCATGGATACGACTTCGTACAAAATCCTTCAACTCAATTCATCGAAGCATACTTGTATCGACTTCTATCAAGTCATTCTACCCGAGCCTCGGTACTACTCCGTCCGTTCAGGACAAACCTATCATAATCGGCACAATCGGCACAATCGTCTCGATGCATTCTATTGTAAGTCGTCAAACGTCTTAACATAGCTATCACTAAGTGGTATTCTATATACCACTCAGAATCAAGCCTATCGTTATCGATACAATACTTCGCTACACCGATCGTACAAGTGGTATTGCATATACCACTCCAAATCGAGTCATTACTCGACTTTACACTCCGCATAAGTCCGACATCCACTTCAAGTTAAATATCTCATGGCGATCTTTCTCGATCCCAGCCCTAGCGTTCGCTTACTCGAATTGGTACAACAACTGGACCAACATGCACGGTCGTTCGCACAAGTTTGACATACATTCAATCTAACCGTACCTTGGCAATTATATCGATCACACACGTAACATTCGCTTATTCAAAGCTCAACGCGACGTTCGGCCAACATACACGTTCGCCTACTCGAACTCGACTTAGCGACCAACTCGATTCGCTACTGTCGCATCCGCGATTTTCTAAATCTTACTCGTTGCAACTCGTACAACAATTTACTCTCGATACGTAAGGTCATTACTCAATCTTGTTTAACATATCGCTATCCATCTGCATAGCCATGCAACACGTATCCTACCATGTCAACTCATTGCACTGATGCAACGAACGATTCATGACTTGCTGCACTTCGTGCAACCAACAACATATAACCATTCGTATAGCCACATAACACACATCGCCTCATATATTGACTCATTGCACTTCGTGCAACCAATAACACATATCTCTTCGCACTTCGTGCGACCAATAATACATAACTTCTCGCACTTCGTGCGATCAATGATACGTATATCATTGCACTTCATGCAACCAACATTCTCCAATAGTATCTGGAGATAGCGTGATAGTCATGACATACTTGTGGCAGATGTACGCACTTAATATTGATTTATTGTATGGAACATCTAATGTAGCATCGAGCAGATCTATGAGCCATGCGGTTGCAGAAACAACTTAGAGTCAACTGAATTCGATAGCGAAGCAACTGAGGGTCAAAGAGATTCATGCACGGTCTAGAGGATGGAACCGCTCTGATACCAACTTGTCATGTCTCGATCCGAAAAATCGCTCGTCCTCACTAGATTTTACCCAAATTATCGTCCTCGCTGGGGCGTGATACCGTACGAGCCTGGAGTTGTGCTTGTGCAAGGCAAGATAACAAGTTCACATAGTGTTTATCTCAAATTGATAACATAAGCAGCGGAAGGAAACAAAGTATAACATAAGAATCTCTTTTATTGATAACAAACTGAAGATTACAAAGGCTCTGAATAATCCTACATATATGCCAATTAGCTACAACGCTCATGATCTCTCTAGCTCACAAAGGATTACATTGTTCCATACATTATGCCTCTTTATAGCCAACAAGTAGTCTTCGGCCGAACATCTCTATATTGCAAGTCCGAACGCCTATGCGGCGCTTCCTTGAAACGCTAAGGACTCCATGCATCGGCGCGTCCAAGCCAAGCTCCGCCCCGAGCCGATCATAACCTGAGCCTGCATACAAACTAGTGGGGGATTAGTGCTTTCGTTCTCGCTTCGCACTGATCAAGATCCGCTCTCACCCAAACCAAACACTAAATATATTTAGTGAAACATGCATCTTAATTTGTGATCTTTCTATTTAGCCTTAGGATAAGTTTCATGGAAATATTAATGCATAGCAACTTAATATAATTGTGTCCCATATCGTGTTCCTGCAGCAGATACAGTTAGACATAATATAAACGTAAGCATAGTGATCGTGCTCATCTCCGTCCCGTTTTGCTTAGCCTGCAATTGTTAGACTTTATATAAGAAATCCTTCAATTCATGCAACCAATCATAAACCTAGCCATATGCATAAGGGTAGCAGGCCATGCGCCTGCACCTAACTCTAATCTTAGTCCACCGGCCCTATCTATATGAAGGTCACGGTATTTCGCACCGTAATGGACTTGGCATCTCTTATGTGTAAGCCTATAATCGCTTCGATACGGGTTGCTAGCCCAATATCCGAAGGATCCCAAACTTACTGATATCCTAGCTTATCACAACACTGGACGGTCGCAATCCGTCCGAATAATATGTACCACAAATACCATACATAATTCCCTCCTAGGACGAACGGTCCCGGTGCCCCGGTCGTAACCGTCCGAGGGAAGCCGCACTCGTGCACGAGCCATCCGAGTCCATTGACTATGCAATACGCGTCATAGCATACAAGTCATACATTCCAACCCATCTCATGTTCTATAAACGTAATCCCCTTATCTTTGTCTCAAGTTCCAACGGCATTATGTCCCAACATATCCATATTTATGCACGACGCCCAACGGCTTAGACTTCTCGTACTTATATTCAACGCATTTCATTCATAAGTTATTCACATAACCGTGGTTCCGTAGTTACTTAGTCATTGCGTAGCTTTCGTGCACGAGGGCACGCTTAACGCCGTGTCACGCCCCAGAACCAGAATACCAGAGAACGGAGTGTAGAAGCATGGAATTTCATGACCAAAAATCCTATACGCCAAACACTATATGCGCCAGAGAGCTCGGACAAAGTACTTCACACAGCAAAAACAACAAATATAGACATTGAAAGAGGACTTTTTATTACATATAAAAGCCTATTACATGTCTAGAAAAGGTTGTACAAAGGAGAACTTCTACAAAAAGAAAAGACCCTAAGTCTACAGCCAGGCGCGGCGATCATCATGCGCTTTCAGTCAGGCGCATCCCACCATGCGCCCTCAGCGGGGCGCATCCTTTCAGCAGCTCAGTTATGTGCATCCTCAGTTATGTGCATCCCTTCGGCAGCTCAGTTATGTGCATCCCTTCTGCAGGCCAGTTATGTGCCACTCTTCCAGCCAGGCTCACCGCCGTCAAAATGCTTCGACTAATGAAGCATTTATTGAGCAGAACGAGGGTGGCAATCAACCCTCTAGCTGGAGGAAGAGCTTCCCAAACCGAGGAAGAAAAGAGCACCGCAAGCCAACCTGTGGCCAGGGGAGGCTTCGAAAGAACCTCCAAAGGCGAAGGAAGACCGTAATCGAAACCGCGGCTAAAGGAGCAGCTTTCAACACAACCATAATGGGCAACACCTATTTTGAAGGAAGAAAGAGCCCCCAAAGCCGCAGCACCGCAATTCCGATCTGCGGCTCTTCCCATATGACGGAGACGAGGCTCGTGCATCCCTATCTTTGGATGCAACAGGCACCTTCTGCCTGCCTCAGAAGCCCTCGACTCCGACTTTTAGATGTAACAGTCACCTTCAAGTGCATCAATAAAGACATTGTGTCGCATCTTCACCCTCGGGAGCATCTCATCAACAGAATGCATCCGAGCAAACAAGTTCATTTCGGGAGGACGTGAGAGAACGAGAAACAAACTCTCTCCATGCCACTATTTATAGGCCGGGCAAATCAAACCCATGCGCCAAGTGGATGGCTCCCCGAATCTCGTACAATGAATTTGTATTAAATGGATGAACCTGACGCTTCGAATTCAGCCAAGTCAAAAATGGCTATTTAAAGCACTCGAAAAACGTAACAGTCGCACCATTAAAGACGTGTCACGAAGCGGATGTGCCGGCCAGACAGCGCATCACACAGACGCTCCCTTCAAATATCAAAGCACATCACACAAACGCGCCCTTCAGCACCAAAGCGCCTCACAGGGATGCACCCCATGCGTCCCCATGCGCCTGGTGGAACGCCGATCGATGCGCCCACTCAGCTGTCCATCAAATATCAAAAACATTAAATGCTGAAGTCTGACAGAGTTGGCAGCACGCTTCCCGAAGACTGAACAGTTGACGGCTTTTTCAGAAAATGAAGCCTCGCCAACGTCAGCATCATCATTACTTTCCTCCAACGGTTACTGCCACGTGGCCGCCCAATCATCTCGCATGTGCCTCCGCAGCCATGCGCCTAAATCTGCATGCACCTCAAAAGCCATGCGTCCCAGACTTCTCTCTGATCCCAAAAGACAAAAGTAAAAGTCACTACTGGAGCCTCGCATGCGCCTCAAAAGCCATGCGCTCTGAATGGTTCGTGACTCCCAAAAGTTACGAGCCAAAGTCTCCTCATGCGCCCAGGCGCATCCTACCAGATCATTCTCTATCAAATTCGAGATCTTCGAGCCATGGGCCGATGACACGTGTCCTTTGACTCGATTAACCCAAGATCTCAGTAACAAAAAGATCTTCTTCCCTGCTACGTGCCGGCTCACAACAGCAGCATGAAGAAGTCAACCTCCCAATCAGGGCACATCGTCCATGCGCCTCCATCAGCAATCACCACGTGGCGTCCCTGCGTCCAAGCGCATCCTACATATGCGCACATGAGCAGCCAGCCTGCAAAGCTATAAATAGAGGGACCATTTCCTTCTCACCCACGAACACACACAGAGGCAAACATACATCGACAGACAGAGACTTTGCACCACCAGAGAGGCAGATACAGACACTTAACGTCTTCCTCCTCTCAGCAAGCTCCAGCACCCAGAGTAATCCAAACTTTCAGAGAACCGATAACCGTCGTCAGATCGTCAACGGAGTCAACGCATTACCACTCGCTCCATCGGCACAAGGGACCCAGATAAACAAAAGTGTACTCCTAGGACTACATCTAAGTCCTATATTGTAACAATGTTCTGTTTGTATTGAAATTTGTAATCAAAAGATTTTAATGGCAAACAAGCTGGCGAATCTGCTGGGGACCTCTTTTTCCTCCACCGAGAAAGCTGTGTCGCAATCCGACGATGTAAAGGTGGGCTTCTCCCACAAGACGCTGGTCGTATGCCTCAATCAACAGGCGTATGAGGAGTTCATCTCTGAAGGAAGTACGAGTCCTTCGAAGCGGCTGCCAAAGCCGAAGAAGACCGTCGAGTCTGGGTGCGCAAAGTCGACGCCTCTGGCACCACCATCGAAGGGGATGCGCTGATCCAGCTTTCTCTTCCTGCTGACGTCCTCAGCAACCAAGATGCGCCCACCGCTGCAGCGCATCTCTCGGGAAAACATGCGGCTGACCACATTCTCCAGCCATCTCCCTCTCAGGCGAGAAAGATGCGTCGACGGAGCAGGGGCGCAGCTAATGCCCCGCACATCACCTCCGATGTGCCACAGAAGGTCTCTGTCTTTGACAGACTCACTCGCTGTAGTGGCGAGGAGAATTTGGATTCTGAGTACTGCGTGTCCCAGCGGAGTGGTACGAAGAAGTCCAAGGCAGCACGGTCCATACGCCCCAAACGTACTGTGCCAGCAGCAAGCCAGAAGCATGCGCTCACAATTATACGCGCTACTGATGGTAAGCTGTATAAGGTCGACTCATGTGCTTCTGTGCCAGAAATGAGCCGACATTCAAAGTCCTTGTCTCACTTGGGCGCATCTACTGCGTGCACAACTAAGTCGAGTAAGGCAAATCCAGTGGTCTTGAACTCCCGTGCCTCCTCTGGTTGTGCGTCTGAGGTCCGTTCAAGTCACTTCAAATGTTGTTCCCTATTACTGGTTGTGCGTCTGAGGTCCGTTCAAGTCAACTAAGCAGTGGACTTCAGCTCCGTGACTCAAATAACAATATGTCACCGAATAATATGTCAACCTTATCCATTTTCCAACAATTATTGACGAAACAACCCAAGAGATCAAGATATAAAGAATATGACAAGTCTCGACAATACTCGAAAACCTATGGGTGTCTGAAATCACTTCAACTTAGAGTTCCTGCCTCGCCAGTGCGCTACTGGCTGCAGTGAACCCTCAGCCTCCATAATCCAGCTAATGGCTGCAGCACGCAACTGTCATGCCATAGTAGGTCATCGAATAACCTCTCGACTTTATCCCTAGGAATTTTAAAAGAGTTTCAAGGAATTCAAAATGAATTTCAATAGTCCAAGTCACGAAAATGTGAAGTTACCTGACTGTTAGAATACATGAGTTTATTAGGTACTAAAAATGACAAGGGATCCAATCAGTGAGTACAAAAGGGCAGCCAGGGAGATTTAAAATTTAAGACAGAACGAAGTTCAAATTATGACGGAATATCAACTGATATCTGGAATGGTAACAAGATTCCATATATGGAACGTTATCTTGAAAGGATAACAGAGTCTCAAAGGACGAACTGAGGCAAGGTATCAGATAGAAGACAAGTTTCAAAATAAGAAATAAAATTTTGCACTAGAAACAAGTCTCAATAAAATCTCGAATAAAAATGAAATCTCGAGCAAAACTTGAATTGAAACGAATTCTCCAATAAGGTATACAGTGAAAAATCAAGTATCAACAAGGTCGTAATTAGGAACTAAAATCTCGAAATAGAAAATCTTAACGAGAAAACAAGGTTTAGAATAGTGACTAGAAAACTGGTTCTAATAGGAGACAAGGTATTGGATTGTAAATATGAAACAAGCGAATCTCAACAACAAAATCGTAAATAGAGAACAAGTCCCGAATAAAGTCAAGAATGGGAAATAGAATCTCAAAACAAGCATCAATAGAAGCGAAGGTTCAAACAAGGTTTCAGAATGATATTTCAAGTAGGAATAATTCTGAATAGTACAAGTTCAATTAGCAAACAGAATATCAATAAACGAGTAGGAACAAGTATTCATAAAACAAGCAAAATCTTGGATAGGAGACAAGATCGAAACAAAAATAGTGGACCAACAACTCTCGACTAGAAAATCAAAGTCATGAATGAGGAAACAAGTCTTGAATAGGAAACGAAATCTTCAAAACCTTCAAAGGTATCCTCAACAATGTCCTAAATAGGACGAAGCACAAATAATGCTTCGAATGGGAAACAAGGTTTCGAAATAAATCTCGAGTAGGAATTAAATCTTAATTAACACGAAGTTTTTTTTTTTTTACAAATAGGAGCCATCACTAGGAAACAAGGTCATGAATGAATGTACAAACGGTATCGAATAATGGATTTCAAACAATTATCGAATTGTGGGTCTAAAACAAGTTTGTCGAATATGAAACAATATCTTGAAATAAGTTTCGAACATCAATCAAGGTTCCAAAATAGAAACAAGAAGTTTCAAGAAATGATCAATGTGTTAGGAGGAATTTAAGGGAAAACTGGATTATTAATCAAGATACATGGTTTTTCCAACCATGCAAAAGAAATCTTCTGTCTTCAATCTATCTTCAGTGTTTCTCCGGGACTGGAATCACTTCAATTTCTTCAGTTGTCCTGATATAGGCTGATCCTTGCGGTAGTGCTCCATGTGTTTGTTGATTCTGAGAAGGTGGTTCCCTTTTGCTGTAGTCTGATGCTCCTCGCGCTTGTTCTCGGGCAGTGTGATCAACGTTCTCCAGCAGTCTTGACTTGGTGGGCAGGCGATCCGTAGTATAGTATAGCCTCCGTCTTTTGTGGCACTCTTCATAGTGGCATCCTGAGAGGTGGCAGAAATTGTAAATGATCGTCGGCTGGATCTGAATCTGGATCTCCCGCTGGGGCTGAAGTGCAAGGCTCTGGCATGAATATATGGCTGCTGGCGTGCTGGTTGCTGAGATCTGCTCCTGATGATGTGACTGGTAGTATGACCGAAGAAAAGCTGACTGAGTGTTGTGACGCTTTGCGGGTCCAGGGTAGTTGTTGTCTTTGTCATAAATCTTCATGTCTCTCATGAGCTTCAGCTTCCGGTTTCGTTCCATTGTCTGCGCTACATTCTGAATCTCCAGGCTGGTGGCTCTAATCTTCAGAGAAGTCGGATCCTCATATGCTGAGATGATCTTCAGTGGCGGCTTCAGGTTCTCGATCGGCTCTCTGGTGCAAGATATGCGCTCGGTGTCGAAAAAGTCCAAGTGTCTGAGCGTCTGAAAATCAGAAGTCCTTCCTGGCTCGGAGAGTGTATCCATAAGTCTGACTTGGAAAGGGTGGCCTGCTTCCTCTGGTTGTCAAGGGACTCTTCAGACGTCTCCGTCAATTACGTACTACCCATGGGAATAGTAGAGTGATAGAAGGTAGTGGAAGTTCGGAAACGTCAAGTGCAGGTGAATTGACAGTTCTGGAGTTGCATGCTTTTGAACTATCTGCAAAACAGAAAACTGTTATAATAACCTAGACCTACATACAACAAGTGTTTATAGAATATTAAAATACGTGATACACCTGATATACCTGATATACCCTTATTTCCCAATTTTCCTATGCTGTGATCAAGTTTCCCTAGTGTAAATCAAGTCCCCCAATAGTACGCTAAGTCCTAGGTACCATTAGGATAGACCTGCATGGGCCACCACTAAAAACATGTCACGACCCGCTCCCGAATAATCGGATACGAGTCGGACACGCCCAGCCTTTGTTGTTAGACACAACAAAGTAAGTTGTACCAATCTAGGAAAACTAACCAGATAAATATGATCATGTATGAAATCACAGCATCTATAAATGCGTCCCAACCAGAGTAAAGTACAATATCTGAATTATTACATTCCAGAAAAATAGAAAGTCTACTAGTCTCAATACATGGAAAGATAAATAGAAAACTAATGAAGTACTAGGCTTCTGCAGCCTCTAGGTCAGAAGCAGCTCCAGCTGGCTCAGTAGGGAAGGCCAAATCCTGCCCATATTAGGTGTCACACAAAGCCTCCATCTCACCTGCAACATATCCTATTCAGGAGCGGAGCAAGTACAATTCTAGGTAATGAACAAGACATCATGATATGAAAGTACAAGGGAACATGGTAGGTAAGTACAGGAAAATACAGGTGAATAAGTACATAAAGAACAGGGTAAAGTACATGAAAGAACATGAATGTAAGAACATGAAGAACATGATATGTAAGCACCTGAAAGAACATGATATCATGGAATCACAGGAAATAAGTACAAGGTAATCTCCTGAACATGTGTGTACTACATTTGAAATATATCTAAATATGTGACCGGCTAGGGTAAGCACATGAAAGCACCTGAAAGCACATGAATGGTGACTTAGGACCTGCGTGCACGATGCGGGGCCTAAGCTAAAACACACCTGAGTTGTTACTTGGGATTGGTCACATAGATAGTATATTTCCCCACCCCAGATACAAGTAAGAACAAGAGAACATGAGCACCAGAAAGTACATGACGTGTTTGCAATTGTGTCACTCAAGGAAGCACGGGATATATAATGAAAAGTACAAAACCGTAGAGTGTACTTGTCTTGCTCCAGGAAAGTACTAGTAGGCAAGAAACTGGTTGTCCACCTGTAAGTAAATGATTTACAATTTGATAAATCAATAATGCAAGTTTGATTTATAATCTAAAATCACCACATAAATCCTAAGTTCTATTTGACAAATACTAGATTACTTCTACCTATAAATCTACAATATTCTATCCATGAACTTGTCAAGAAGGTTTATAACTCACCCAAATCCTAGCTAACTGCTGTTTTTCAATCTCTTCTAAGAGAACCCAACATTCTAATCCTCAAGCTTCACTAGCTTGAACAAGGTTGTGAAGCTTGCATTACACAAGGATGCTTCAGGATTTACCATACTCTTCCTTATTAGTTTAGGGAACATTTCAACCTTCAGTCCTAATATGGACTAAAAACTTAACCAAAACAGGACACTTAATACACCTGTTCACTTGCAATGCTAGAGTATTGCCTACAACCAAAATCCTTGGCTAACAGTCCACTGGCAGGTTACTGACCAATTTCCAACACCTTCCATTATGGATACAGTGGAACACACACCTTGAATGCCTGTCCTGGCTAAAACAATGCATGAGAACCATCAGCTACTAACTAAAATTAAATCCTGCTTCTAATGCACTGATTCCAGGTTGATACAGTTTCAGTCTTTACTAAGAATCAGTTTAGTAATGGCTGAATCCATCCACTCCTGCACTAACCAATGAAATATCATCCCCAATCCTGAAGTTCATTTGAATGCAAACCTGAGAATATCCTCTCAAATGGTCCTGAAACAAACTGACTTAAAGTTTCAGATTTCCTGAGCTAAGTTTCAGATTACTGACACTTTAATCCCAGGGTTCCTGAGTTAAAGTCTCAGTTTTCCTGAGACTTAAATCTCAGCTTTCCTGAGACTTAAATCTCAGCTTTCCTGAGACTTAATCCATTTCCTGAGTTAAAGTCTCAGTTTTCCTGAGACTTAAATCTCAGCTTTCCTGAGACTTAAATCTCAGCTTTCCTGAGACTTAATCCATTTCCTGAGTTAAAGTCTCAGTTTTCCTGAGACTTCAATTCACTGAGTATACTCCCAGGTTATGATTCCTGAAATTTAATTCTCCCAATATTGATTCAGTATTGCCAGGACTAGTATCTAACCCAGCACATAGGACTGATACCTAATCTAGTGTTCCCAGGTTCCTCTCATCATATCAATCCTCACAATTTCCAATGCCAGCAGTCTAAATCCCAGGTTTCAATATTATCCAGTTACTGTAGAGTAGGGTTCTCAGTAAGAACATTTAAACTAAAGAAATCATGGTCTGACACGAGCTACCAAAAATGATTTTAGGTTATGCCAATTACTCCTATACATGCTTCTAAATACTGAGATAATAGTAGAGATAACCATGCATAACCACACACTCATCCATGTATCAGAGAATTGCAATCTATAATGTTCTCAGGTACACGGCTCAACCAGCAACTCTTACTCAAAATTTATCAACAAAAAATCAAAGAACTATATAACTGGTTAAGGTTGTACCTCGGATGAATTGGTCTTCAAATGAGGGTCGAACTTGCTCAGATCTAGACACGAATTTCATGTCGAGGTGACCCAATCTCTTCTGAAATTCAGATCAGGTGATGCCAGAACCAACAGGGATGAGATGAATTCAACAGAGAAAACAAAATACAAATTAACAAGTTATCTATTTCGAAAAATTCCTCCTCAGTCTGAACCCAGAACAGATGTAATTCTGGAGGTAGCAGGATCGATTGATCAAAAATGAGATATTAAATATCAAAGGAGAATTGGGGAATTACCAATAGAACCTTCGCAGTAGAACAATGAACTCTCAACCAATCAATTCAGATTCCGACTGAAACATCCGCACATGAAGGGAACAAGGTTTTATTGATCGAAAGGCCAGATAACCAACAAAACTTGAGATACATTAAATCATAGATTGAACTAATCTAAAGAATTTACTGAGCAACTTACCAGCTGATTGATTAAATGACACAGCTACTCTTCTTCAAAGGAAATGGATCGATTGATCTTTCAATCCAACAATCCAGTTCTGTGATTAATTCAAGAAATTAAAGACACAAACCAGAAAATATTAAGACAGAGCTTATGAACGAAAATCAACCAGTCTCTTGTGATTTCTTTGATCTAAATGCAACGAAGAGGTTGATCCGATTCGAACAACTCAGATCTGAAATTTCCTACAGATGTTCAATACGATCGGAAGAAGATTCAACAAAAGAAATCGAAAACAACTATACACGATCAAGATATTTAGACAACAACTTACTGAATTTAATCGAATCGATAAGAGAGTCGTTGGTTCCACTACACATCGATCGATCCCAGAGAATGTCTTGCCAAAGGAATGATGCCCGTCATGTTGATCTTCTCCTCGACTTTAGGGTTTGGAGGAAACACGAGATCGAGAAGGAAGAAGAAGAAAGAATTGAGTGAGCTTCCTCAGAAATTTGTTCAGAGAAGTAATTGGAAAGAAGGGGGGTTGGAGTGATATTTATAGGCGGTTAGGATTTTGTTAGCTTTATGGTGAGAAGGAACAATCCGGCGGGAAAATGAAATTGAAAGATGCATTTGCTTATGAGAGCCTCTGCTAAGAAGGATGGTAAAGAATTTGAACCTCAATTTCTGAACTTCTTCCCATGGGAACTCAGGAAATTTGGTTTATGCAGTGAATGGTTAGGAAAGAAAAAGAATTACAACTTCATGAAATTATACAAGGCTGTTGCCTAGCCGGCCAAATGGGCTGGGCTATTGGTAAAAGCCCAATCAAGCAGAAGTTGTTTAAAAGAAAAAAAAATCATGAGTTTAACTAATAGCTAAAAGTTAACATTGTAGTTTAATAGATAAGGTCATTAAACCTATAATATAATTATCTAAAAAATTATAACTAGGAATTCTTGTATTTCTTATTCACTGGGAAGTGGAGTGACACTAACTCTTCGTCAGTCCGAAAGACGACTGGCAATTCCTCGTCCAAGAACCAGCCGAGGAAAACCAAGACAAGTGTCTCGTCCTCCGGAGTGTTCGAGGGCACTCGGGGGAGAAAGAAGCTATTGGAGGAAACTGGGGGTAGTCAGACCCTTGTTGAGCCTCCTTCCGAAGATGAAGTTGTCTTCCAAAGTACAGCTGGGGCCGATCTTCTCGAAGTCAACCTCCCGGGCATGGCTAGGATTCATCTAGCCCCTGTCCTTCAAGACGAGGGTGTCCCCCAAAACATAGCCGGGGGTAGTCTAGCCCCCACGGATCTGAGTCTCGGAGATGAAGAAGTCCTTCAAGACGGAACCAAGGGTAATCAGGCCCTTGCAGATGCTCCCATCGAGAATGTTCTCCAGAACATAGCCGGGGGTGGCCAAGACGAAGCTCCAGGAGAGGCAACTCTCCTACAAGAGAGTGAAGCCGAGAGTGAAGCCTCAACCGGTCCATCCACTTCCAGCCGTGTCATGACAGTATACATGGCTGGGGGTGATTCCAAGTCTGATATACCGCCACCAGACCTCATCCAGCGCATGGACACATTAGAGGGAGGACTCAAAACCCTCTCTGCCTCCATACAAACACTGACTCAAGCAGTGTTTGAGATACGGTCAGCTTTGGCCAGGACACCTTCCACTGGTCCCGACCCAGGAGCCAATGGAGAATCAAGCGTACCCCTTCAACGGGTATCCTTGGATACGGATCGTCGAGAAGCACCTCGGACATCGGAGCCCTCAAATGCTCAACTTCAGGTGGTACCACCTTCCCCGACTCCCAGCTCCACGGAAGACGTGGTCGAGATGATCAAGGACTTGCGCGAGCGCTTTGAGTCCAAGACGAGACAAGAGGAGCGCCAAAAGATGGGGATTCTCCAACCTTATCCCCTCGAGTGGAACGAAATGGTTTATCCTCCTAAGTATAAACCACAAACACTGACGCCATACGACGGGAAGGACTCTCCTCGTCGCTATCTGACGTACTTCCAGTCTCAGATGGGACATCTTTCGAAGGAGGATGCGCTACTCACCAGCATATTTGTCGGGGCACTGAAGGGAGTGGCGTACGACTGGTACTGCAGCCTCTCCGACAATTCCATATCTTCCTTCGACGACCTGACGCACCTTTTTCTCGACCGTTTCTATGATGACAGAAAGGACATGACAATGGCGTCCCTTATAGAGATACGCCAGAAGGAGAAGAAAACAGTTCGAGTGTTCATCGAACGCTTCCGACAGGCCTGCTTTAAACTGCCCCCGGGCATGCCAGAACATGCACTCCTCTCCTCCTGCAGCATGAACATACTGCCTGCAGTCAAACTCTGGCTCAACTATACTCCTCCTCCCGACTGGAGCTCCTTGATCATTGAAGCAGAACCCACAAAAAAGAAGACGGCCAATGCTCGTCTTCTGGGAGTCAGTTTCCCTGCCTTTGAGGACAAGGGAAAGCGGCCTGCGGCCAACAACCTCGGATGAGAGACGAAGGGAAAACAGGCATTGACTGTCAATTCCTGAAAAGGTGCATCAGCACCTACTCAGAAGCCTCCACTTGCACCAAGGCCAAAGGAGGTGTACTCTTTCAACGATGAAGACACCCTACAGCTCTTTGAGATACTGAAGCAGGGTGACAAGATCAAGCTGCCGGACCTGAAGCGTCCCGACGAGGTTGGAAAAGTGGACAACCCGAAGTACTGTCACTACCATCGGTTTGTCGGACACCCAACCAAGGACTGCTATGTCCTCAAGAATTACATCCAGTGCATGATCAATACGGATGTAATCTCCGTCGACTACGAGGAGAAGACGGTGTCAGCCAACGTGGTGTCACTCTAGTTCGGCACCCTGCCGCCAACTACAACACAAGATGGCGTCGTCCCCATCCCTAAGGCGACAATGCAGGTGGTTAACTTACCACCTACTCGTGACAACGTGAGTGGACTCATCCCACTCACCACATCTCGGGGAGAGATCCTATGGGTTCACCCTGATCTTGTCTCCGAGGTGACTCAACCGGAAGTACGCCCTACCTCCAAATCTAAAGGCAGGAAGATCAAGTCTTGCCGCATGGTCTCTTCCTCAGCGAAAGAGGCACTTCCTGTACAAACGCGTTCACAACAGAACGCCCAACCCGACGAAGCTGCCGTCGAGGTGGTACCTCCTTGCACCGTCCCTGCTGTCCAGGAGGAGGGCCGGTCTAAGCCCCCAGCAGCCAATAAGCAGAAGCAGATAGAAGCCCGCTTCGATAGGCCTCTGCGAAAGAAGAATGCTTCGGGGTTAGCCAAGCCCCACAACTTCGACATACTGGCACAACTGGCCAGTACTCCTGTCCGCCTATCTCTGTTTGAGCTCCTTCGTCTTTCCAAAGACACCCGAGAAGCTCTCTGCGAAGCTCTGAAAGATGCCGAATCCTTTCTCAGTCAGGTCAAGCAGCCTGAAGATCTCCCGAATGCATGCACGCACTGCCACTGTGCGGATGAGGTTATCCCCAATATAACCTTTACCTAACAGGACATGCTGCTCAAGCACAACCGACACAACAGGCCGCTGTATTATACAGGGTATATCGGTTCTGTCAAGGTGAAGCGGATTCAGATTGATCCGGGGTCTTCCCTCAGCATCATCCCGAAGACGCTGCTCTCAACACTGGGGATCCCAATATACCGATTGGCGCCATCCAACACAACAATCAGTAGCTTCAACGCTAGCAAAAGCGAGCCACTGGACAAGATACGACTAAAGTGCCATATCGGTAACCTCAGAACTGAGGTGACTTGTTATGTCGTAGACGCTGACGTCAACTACAACCTCCTATTGGGTCGTCCATGGCTGCATGAGTACATGGTGGTTCCATCTACACTCCACTAATGCATGAAGTACGTGTCCACCAACGACGTCATCCAGACGGAGTTTGCGGACATTGACCCTTTCAAAGGGGTTGAAGCCTACTTCACGGATTCCAACTTGTACAAATCACCTGACGAGGAGAAAGCCAATGATGCTGACGACGAGGCAGAAACGGCAGCAGAGCCGGACATGGAGCCTGAGGTCACTCCCGACGCTTCTTTGAAGATCCGACTTAAAGGTAAACCGCCTCAGAAGTTGCCTCCCATGAGCATTAAGCTGTCCGGGAAAGCACCAGTTGCTCCTGAAGCTCCCCTGAAGATACGGCTCAAGGAAAAACTGCCTCAAACATCGGCTTCCCTTGTGGCAAAACTACAGGAGAAGGCGCCAATCACCGGAGGCACAGTGGAGGCACCTCTGAAGGTGCGCCTTAAGGGCAAGCTGCCGCAATCCAAGCTGCCAGAGAAGGCCCACATAGCCCTCTCGGACCCCGAAGTCAAAGCTGTGGTGGACTCTCCCAATCCAATCCTAGCACTCACAGATGAAGAGCTAGGGAAATACATCTCTGCTGATGTAGACGCACCCTCTCTGGACAATGTAATCCCGCGGGATAAAATCTCGTATTTCATCAATAATAGAGTGTCTTTTAATTATTCTAGTCTTCCACATTGGAATGCCATGTATATATTAGATAACGCTCTACGGTCATTGCAAACACAAATAACGACCGTCAATCATACAAATCGAGTAGTCCCGTTCCAAGGGGTCTGTTCTGTAGTCCCACCGCGGAGTCGAGAGGAAGAATCCATCATTTTCGGCAAAGTTGAGCGTCATCAAGACCTCCTGCCACTCGAGCCAGAACCAGATGCCGGCAGAATACAAATCTATCGGTACACGGACAAGGCAAAGTACCTCATCCAAAAGATGGGTTACGACCTAAAAAGCAACAAAGGCATGAACTTCGGCAAGGGTCGACGTCTTCCTCTCCCGCTTCCAACACCTAAAGGAAAGCCGCAGGACTACTATAATCGGACTCGACGGGGGATAGGCTATGTCACGTCGCCGTCAACTCTAGGGAGTTTGGAGGCAAAAGAAGTAAAACATTTTCATTCGTCTGAAGCATCAACTTGGAATTCTGATACCAGTATCGGCTTAGTCTTCAAGAGAGTGCTGTCAGCCAACATGACATCCGCTCAACCTCAAGAAGATGAAGGCGAAGATCAAAGCGCCGAAATTCTTCGAAGAAGAACCCTGGGCGCAACGCTTAGGAGAACAATGGGAGTCTCGTTTTGAACTACGCGAACCCCCCTACCGAAGACGAAGTCGAAAAGATCGTCCTTGGGGATGGATCTTCTTCCAAACCCATCTTCATCAGCAAAAGCCTAAATGGAGAAGACTGGGAGTCTTTAATCCAACTGGCTAAAGAATATATTGATGTCTTTGCCTGGAGCTACGAAGACATGCCGGGACTCGATCCTCAGATCGCGATGCATAGGCTGAACATCTTACCTGATGCCAAGCCTATCAAACAACAACAGCGACGCTTTCGTCCGGACATCATGAACGCCATCGATCAGGAGGTGGACAAACTCTTGACTAGCGGCTTCATCCGAGAAGAACAACACCGGGATTGGGTGGCCAACGTTGTCCCTGTCACCAAGAAGAATGGGAAGTTTCGAGTCTGCATCAACTTCAGGGATCTCAACTCCGCCTGCCCGAAGGACGAATTCCCGCTTCCCATCACCGACGTGATGATCGACAACACATGTGGCTTCAAACGTATGCCTTTTATGGACGGGTATTCGGGCTACAACCAGATCAAGATGTTTCCCGATGACGCAAAACATACGTCATTCAGGACTCCAAAGGGAATTTTTTGCTACACAGTGATGCCCTTCGGCTTAAAGAATGCAGGTATGATATACCAACGAGCTATGAGCACCATTTTTCGTCAACATCTTCGCAAGATAGTCGAATGCTATGTTGACGACATCGCAGTCAAAAGTCGTCTCAAAGGAGATCACCTACAAGACCTGAAGACAGTCTTCGATCTCATGCGGGCGCATCAACTCAAGATGAACCCCGCTAAATCCTTCCTGGGGGTTTCTAGCGAAAAGTTCCTTGGTTTTATTATCACGGCGAAAGGCATTCATGTCGATCCCGAGAAGACCAAAGCCATCCTCGACATGGGCCCTCCGAAGAACCTTCGAGAACTTCGAGGCCTGCGGGGGCGTCTGGCATATATCCGGAGGTTCATAGCAAACCTTTCCGGAAAATGTCAACCCTTCACTCAACTCATGAAGAAGGGAGTCTCTTACGTCTGGACAGAGGAATGCCAAAAGGCTTTCGACAAACATCAAGGCTTATCTGACGAGCCCGCCAGTCCTGGTGGCACCAGTCGCCGGCAAACTATTTCTCCTCTACGTCCGTGCCATGGATCATTCCCTCGGCGCTCTGCTAGCTTAGAACAGTGATACAGGCTATGAGCAAGCAATCTACTACCTTAGTCGAACTCTGATCGGGGCCGAACACCGGTACAATCCCGTCGAAAAGGAGTGCTTGGCTTTGGTATTTGCCATCCAAAAGACTCGTCATTATGTCTCGGGGCAGACAATTCATGTCATTTCTCGAGTCAATCCGCTCAGAGTCCTCATGGCGAAGCCAGGATCATTAAACTCCCGGCTTGCCACATGGGCGATCTTGCTAATACCATACAACATGGTGTTCGTCCCACAAAAAGCTGTTAAGGGTCAAGCTCTGGCTGACTTTTTAGCTGCACACCCCATCCCAGAGTCCTCAAGACTCTATGAAGACATCCCGGATGAGGTCCAAGAATCTAATGTCATTGAAGAAAGCTCCGTCTGGCGGATGTTTTTCGATGGCGCTTCAAGAACAGGCCCCAAAGGCCAAATTATCGCAGGAGTGGGGGTAGTCTTGGTCTCTCCCGATCAGCTGGTCATCCAGCGCGCTTACTCCCTTTCGAAGCCGTGCTCCAACAATGTTGCCGAGTACAATGCGCTCATTATGGGACTCCAGCTGGCGTAACAGCTGGGGGTAGATCATCTGGAAGCCTACGGTGACTCAAAATTCGTCGTAAACCAGATCAGAGGGCAATACGAGGTTCGCCATGAAGATCTGATCCCTTACCATGAAGTTGCACTGAACATCATTTCAACCTTCATCGGGTTCTTCATCGAACACGTACCTCGTCTACAAAATCTGGAGGCTGATGCTCTGGCTGGCCTCGCAGCCTCCTTGGTAGCCCCCCTCGGGATTCAACACTACGTCACGGTAGTTGGTCGAGACTTGGTCTGTCCAAAAAATAACCGGTGCTCACGAGTAGCCCATGCTATGTCAACAAGCGCTGGTGTTAATGTCCGAGATTGGAGATTCCCGTTCATTGACTTCGCTGTCTACGAAATTCTCCCAGAGGACCCGAAAGAAGCCGTCTCAGTTAGGAGACGCTCTCTTCGATTCTACTACGATAGAGCCACTAAAATGCTGTACCGACGCTCCTACGATGGACTTCTTCTTCGATGTTTATCCGACGAAGAAGCAGCCGAAGCCCTTCGAGAAGCTCACGATGGAACCTGCGGGGCCCATCAACCTGGCCCTAAGTTGCAGGATCGACTGTAACGCATAGGCTACTACTGGCCAACTATGGCCGCTGACGCTGTCGACTATGCTAAGAAGTGCCATGCGTGCCAGCTTCACGCGGACTTCATCCGTACACCGTCAGAACCACTACATCCTACAGTCGCCTCCTGGCCCTTCGAAGCTTGGGGCATGGACATTGTGGGACCAATCACCCCTCCTTCAACGAGAGGACACCGCTTCATCCTAGCAATCACCGACTACTTCTCCAAATGGGCAGAAACAGTTCCATTGGCAGAAGTGAAAAGCTCCAGGGTGATCAGCTTCATCAAACACCACGTCATCTACCGTTTTGGAGTACCCCGGAGGATCATCCACGACAATGGTCCTCAGTTCATAAGCCATGCTTTTAGCAGATTCTGTGACAAGAATTGCATTCAAAACGTGGCATCAACCATCTACAATCCGGCAGCAAACGGGTTGGCCGAGGCATTCAATAAGACTATCGTCAGGCTACTCAAAAAGGTCGTGTCATCCAACAAACGTGACTGGGACAAAAAGCTCGACGAATGCCTTTGGGCTTACCGGACAACGGTACGGACCCCGACAGGCAATACACCATTCTTCTTGTCTACGGGAGCGAAGCAGTACTGCCTCTCGAGATCCAGATACCCTCACTCCATGTAGCAATCACAAACCAACTCACAGAAGAGGACAATCAACGTCGTCGTCTGCGGGAACTGGAGGCACTTGACGAAAAGCGTCTCCTAGCTCAATAACGCATCTAACTCTACCAAGCCCGTATATCACGGGCTTTCAACAAAAAGGTCAAGCAGAGGACTTTTCAAGTAGGCGACCTAGTTCTGCCAGTCAGGAGGCCGATGGTGTTGACTCACAAAATACCAGGAAAGTTCGAACCCAAGTGGGAAGGACCTTTCATCATAGAGACGGTATACTCAAACGGTGCTTACCGCCTCGCCAAACCCAATGGGGACTTATTCATGATGCCCATCAACGGCAAGTTCCTGAAGAAGTACTACTCTTGACATCTTTCATATATGTACTTCCACAAGGGGATCTGTGGACCCAATCATCAGGGCTCACATATAATTCCCTTCCACAAAATCATACGCTTCTAGAACCCAGCGGTTCCGTGGCATCCTCCAGTAGAAGGACAACTACGTCCACATCACCTCTGAGTTGTCCCCCCTACATCCTACAAAGCGGAATCTTACATTCCATAAGACTACGCTACCCATCATATTTGCCACGTCCACATTACCTCTGAGTAAACATCCCGTACAGACAACCCCTGGATTGTCGTACATCAATCGCAGAACTTCCACGTCCATATTACCTCTGAGTAGTACCGCGTATCCTCCATAGTCACTCCTACCACGTCCATAACACCTCTGAGTAGAAAGATTCTATCATTTTGAATCCCATATTTGCCATGTCCATATTACCTCAGCAAACATGTTCATTCTCTCAAACTTATTATCTGTACCTAAAAACCAAGGTGCGCAAAAGATAATAGGTCCACACAAACCATCAAGTTCATGACAGCAAAATAAATACATCACAGAAATTTGTGTATCTTTATTTTAAAAAAAGGATAGTAAAGGACTACACCATCCCCAGTAAGAGTTACAAATACATAAAAAGAAGAGACTACAATCCCTAAACATCCCCAGGATTGGTTGAAAGCTCTTCAATCTGACGCCTCAAGTCTGCCGCCCGAGTCTCCACAGTCGCCAAGACTCGACGTTCAGCTTCTTGACGCATAGCTTCAATGGCCTCAGGAGAAGTGTCCTTCTCATACTTCTCATCCAACTGCTGTCGCTGCTGAGCCAAAGTAAGAGCCCGGTGGGTGAAAACTGCCTCCTCCTTCTTGAATGTTACGTGTTCAGCCTGGACACGTTCAGTATCTAATAGAAGTCGGGCCCGTTGGTCCTCAAGGCGGCGGATCTGGGCATCAATCTCCGCGATACTAGTGTTCAACATAGCTCGTGCCTCCACCGTCTCCCGTGTAGACTGAGACAACCGCTCCACTGCAGCTTCAGTCTCAGCCACTTCACGTTCCCAGACACTCACGGTGGCCTGGTAAGAAGACTCATTCTCGACGATCAGCTTCTCCTTCTCCGCATCTATCAGGATGGAGAGGTTGTTTCGCTGGATGTGCTGCAATTCGGAAAGCCGCTGGTCCAACTCAACCACTAAGGCTTCTAGAATGTCGGCCATATGATCATGGCCCTGATGAAGACGGATCAGGTTGATATGAGGCATTGCCAGAGTTCTTGCCGTCGCAAAACTCCCATTGGCGTCCATCACGGCCGATACACCCCTCTGCAGTATTTTATACACTGCCTCGATGATGAATTTCACATATTCATCTGCATTCGCCAGCACCTGCGGCGTCATAGCAGGAGTCAGAGGAGCTGCTTTAGCAGACGGACCGCAAGAAGGCCCGCCTGCCTCAATCCACGAGGCTAGACCCTCGGTATCGACAGGCACTTCATCAACAGGGGCTTGACTACTAGCCCGAGGAGCCAAAGGAACAGAAGAAGCCGAGACGGGCGTCGAGATAGTATCCCAAGTGGAAGGAGCAACAGAGGGTTCCATCAAACCCTTACCCCTCTCAAACTCGGAAGAACCACCGACGTCAGTGGCCACCTCATCAGCCCCCAACGTACTATCAGCAGCCAGTACCTCCCCTGGAAGAACGGGGAGATAAACACTTGTCTCCTGACTCGCCCCTGAAGTCAGGACCGGCAGCCGAGTTTTACTTTCCTCATCAAATCCCTCTACAGGGACAGGATCTGTCGCTACCTCCTGATCGGTAACCACCTCAGCTTCTGCTGTTGAGTCTGGGGTAGGGCTCGACAATACCGCAGCCAACCTTCCCTCGTCATGACAAGGAGGAGAATCAACCCTCTCCTCCGTTCCAACCATATCTGTTACCCCCACAACAGACTCTTGCAACTCTAGAGCGACGTCATCTGAATACGACGAACTCTACTCCACTTTATCATTGCGAAGCCCCGTGTCCGCTGGACCCTCAACGTCCAAGGTCCCCGGGACAGCCTTCACCATCTCGGAAGCTGCTTCATCCTCAGCTTCCCTTCTTACATAATATGGGGATGCCGGAATCTCCACGACAACGGCATCATCTGGATTCTCCTCCATGGAAGAAATGGTGATCGGCGGAATACGCTCTTCAGATGAGCCTGCCACCTCCTTTGGCCTGCGGCCACCAGATTTTGGAGTACGGGGTCTCCGTTTGAGCGGCTCCTACAAAAAGAAAGCATAAGTCACACGAAATGTTGAACCCGAATCGAACTATATGGTACACCTTTACCTCCGTAGGTGTCGAGTCCGACGACACAGTCGGTGACGATGCCTTCTTCTGCCTCTTTGACGCAGAAGAACCAACCTCTGTACCCGCACGTCCTTTCGGTTGATCAACCGAAGGTTCGGCCTGACCCTCTGGGGATGCGGCAGGGGCACCTCGATGACCCACCTCTGGCGGACGATACGATCGAACCCTCGCCGATGTGTTCCCGGTCACCGCTAACGGGGTGCCTACAACAAGACTGGTCTCCCTATCATATCTGGGAGGCATGGCAGCCATAACACAGTAAAATTTGGCGGCTGAGAAAAGAATTGGCGGTCGTGGATTCTGGACGGTCAGCGTAAATCGAGCTCCGGTACATCCAGTATTGTAGTAATGCCAAGCTCGTGCACCATCCATCAAGCTCCCAGCATACTCCTGGGTGATACTGGGATTATCCAACATCAACTGAGCATAGCCGAATTACCGTGAAAAATGGCTTGATAAATACGGTTCCAGGTAGCACTGGTTCCTGTTCCAATACACCAGATGGGACGACCGGATACTTTGCAACCAGCGGAATCCCCATGGAGGCAGAGTGGTGGCGTCTTCATCCGAATCTATTAAGTCTTCACCGGCCTCAAAACCCGAAAAGACAGGACCTACTTTGGTGATCTTCCACCCCTGAAGGCGGGACAAAACCTTCCTACAAACAGGAACGCCAGAATGCAACCAGCTCCTCTGGTGGAAACGGCGAAGGAATGCATCTCCGACCCTATGGTCTTCTTCCGAGCCCGGACTCAGTACATTTGGATGGTGTAAGATTAACCACCCCATCAGATAGTGAAATGGCAGTTCGACACGTGGGAAGTTGTCATTCCTACCGCGATCATGAACCACGTTTCCCGCAAACTCCCGTAAACCTCGTAGCAGGTTACACACCATCGCGGGGAGAAGAGCCAGACGCTGGCCGAAAACCAACTTTACTGCTGGCAGGATTAAGTTCTGGGTCACCCTCTCTACGGAGCCTGACCCGCCCGAGAAAACGTAATCCCGAAGCCAAACCATCAGATATGCAGCTAATACTGCTTTCGACGACATCCGATGAGTAAGGTGCCAGAAACAGCTATAGGAGCGTTCATCTGACTCCCGATCCTCATTTTTCCGGGGATTCTTCTCACCTAACCTGCTCATTTCGGAAAGTACTTCGCTACGGGAAAGTGCTGGCGGAGTGGTAAATTGAGAGGCATCCTCCTTGTCTTGCTTGAAGACGTAATCCCTCCAGCGGTCACATGAGGTTGCGATCCGCTCTTATCCCTCTTCTGTATATAGTAATGATGACTCGCCACTTCCTTGAAGACGGCCATCATTTCTTCAGCTTTGTCCCCCAGGACTTGGAACTCCTCGTTGGTCGGGAAGTACTCCTCATAGGGTTCTGATCCTTAAGGGAGCTTTGATACCTCGTGCATTTCATGAAGTGCAAGGCCTAGCTTCCCCACCGGAGTGAAGAAGGTCCCGGTATGGGTATCAAACATCTCTAGGAGCACGAGGAACTTATGCCGGTTGATGTCAACACCTGCCTGAGTAGCACGGATCGCGGCAGTCAGCCCCATCTCTTGGAGTTCGGTTTGAAACCGTGACAGCATCCAGAGTGTCAGCTTGTCCTATTTGGCAACGTAATGACACCAACCCTCCACCCGAAATTCACCTTTCGGGTACGATCGCTCCATCAACAGTAAGCGATTGGCAAAAGTCGAAACGCCAAAGGTAAATGTATTGACGGGAACGTCATTGTAAATGCTCCCAGGGAGTAGAGTCCGCCAGGTGAAAGAAGGCCCAGCCCGCACGGCGGTCAAAGTATCCCTTTGATCTGAGGTAGAGTCGATCTTGATGATGCCTGCCACCGCTCCCCCTGAGATGGGGTTAGATCCCAAGACATCCTCCTCTTGGAAGCAAGACGACAGAAAGCCGTCAAAGGCCATTGACGTTCGAACTGTTTAACGGTCATATGCACTCCTTTTATTGTAAAAAACCAATCTTCCTTGACCTTCAACACCTTTGCTTCAATAGAAGTAAGGCGGTCTCCAAACAGAAACTCGGGCTTCAGGAAAGTCACTTTATCAGAAGTGGCAGATTTCAAAACGCCATGCTCCATCATCCGTTTGAGGAACCCATGCGGTTGTTCCCGGATTTGAGTCATTCTTTCGGGAGGCTGATCTAGCATGATAGCAGTTCGAGCAGGATTTATCACCTCCTCATCGTAATCTACTCCCATCTGGCAGAGGGCTGCATCCAGAAGCACCTCATTCAGGAGTGGGACAGTCATCGTCACTGGTGTTCAAACAAAGAAGGCAAAGATTCAGCGATTTACACAACAAAAGAATCTAAGCCTCGTTTTTCATCAAGAGCGCATCAGGTTCATGTACATCTAAAAAGGAGCCTCGGCGCATCTTCAGGGCTTAAACCCATGCGCGTCAGCAGTAGAGCTTCGGTGCATCATTAGGGTCTAAACCCATGCGCGTCAGCAGTAGAGCTTCGGCGCATCATCAGGGTCTAAACCCATACGCGTCAGCAGTAGAGCCTCGGCGCATCTTCAGGGTTTAAACCCATGCGCGTCGGCGAACCTCAGCACATCTTCAAGACTCAAGGTCCATGCACGTCGGCGTATGTATGATACAGGAATGGGATGATGAAACTCACCAACCACCGATGGCCGAACTTCAACAGGTGGACGGGGAACATCAGCCGCAACAGCCTCTACGAATTCTTTCCCTTTGCCTCGTCCCTTGCCAGCACCGCCGCGAGGAGTCTTGGGAGCCATTGCTTGAGAGAAGAAAGTTAGGGTTTTTGTGAAGAAGAAACTCTAAAAGCAAAAGCAAGGAGAGGAAAAACTCTCTCTCTCCATCTCACGCCTATTTATAGGTACGGTCGCACGCGTGAATCGATGAAGTGTGACCTCAAACCGTCGCCTCGGGTTCTGTGAGGAGATAACTACAAATAAATCCAAAAAGATCATCATTAATCTTTTTGGTTATCGAGGCGTTATCATTTGCATTAACTGAGAGGAGTATACATCCCATCACTGATACGCGGATGCACCCGAACAGACATGCGCCCCAACAGTCATGCGCCTCGACCGCCATGCTTCTTGTTCAAAGTATTCCAAAACTTGTCCAAAAGTTTTGAAAACTTTTAAGGGGGCCTTGTAGAAGCATGGAATTTCAGGACCAGAAATCCTATGCACCAAACACTACATGCGCCAGAGATCTCGGACAAAGTACTTCACACAGCAAAAACAACAAATATAGACATTGAAAGAGGATTTTTTTTATTACATATAAAAGTCTATTACATGTCTAGAAAAGGTTGTACAAAGGAGAACTTCTACAAAAAGAAAAGACCCTAAGTCTACAGCCAGGCGCGGCGATCATCATGCGCTTTCAGTCAGGCGCATCCCACCACGCGCCCTCAGCGGGGCATATCCTTTCAGCAGCTCAGTTATGTACATCCTCAGTTCTGTGCATCCCTTCGGCAGCTCAGTTATGTGCATCCCTTCAGCAGCCCAGTTATGTGCCACTCTTCCAGCCAGGCTCACCGCCGTCAAAATGTTTCGACTAATGAAGCATTTATTGAGCAGAACGATGGTGGCAATCAACCCTCTAGCTGGAGGAAGAGCTCCCCAAACCGAGGAAGAGAAGAGCACCGCAAGCCAACCTGTGGCCAGGGAAGGCTTCGAAAGAACCTCCAAAGGCGAAGGAAGACCGTAATCGAAACCGCGGCTAAAGGAGCAGCTTTCAACACAACCAGAATGGGTAACACCCATTTTTAAGGAAGAAAGAGCCCCCAAAGCCGCAGCACCGCAATTCCGATCTGTGGCTCTTCCCACATGACGGAGACGAGGCTCGTGCATCCCTATCTTTGGATGCAATAGGCACCTTCTGCCTGCCTCAGAAGCCCTCGACTCTGACTTTTGGATGTAACAGTCACCTTCAAGTGCATCAATGAAGACATTGCGTCGTATCTTCACCCTCGGGAGCATCTCATCAACAGAATGCATCCGAGCAAACAAGTTCATTTCGGGAGGACGTGAGAGAACGAGAAACAAACTCTCTCCATGCCACTATTTATAGGCCGGGCAAATCAAACCCATGCGCCAAGTGGATGGCTCTCCGAATCCCGTGCAATGAATTTGTATTAAATGGATGAACCTGACACTTCGAATTCAGCCAAGTCAAAAATGGCTATTTAAAGCACTCGAAAAACGTAACAGTCGCACCATTAAAGACGTGCCACGAAGCGGATGTGCCGTCCAGACAGTGCATCACACAGACGTGCCCTTCAGCACCAAAGCGCCTCACAGGGATGCGCCCCCATGCGTCCCCATACGCCTGGTGGAACGTCGATCGATGTGCTACTCAGCTGTCCATCAAATATCAAAAATATTAAATGCTGAAGTCTGACAGAGTTGGCAGCACGCTTCCCGAAGACTGAACAGTTGACGGCTTTTTCAGAAAATGAAGCGTCGCCAACGTCAGCATCATCATTACTTTCCTCCGACGGTTACTGCCACGTGGCTGCCCAATCATCTCGTATGCGCCTCCACAGCCATGCACCTAAATCTGTATGCGCCTCAAAAGCCATGCGTCCCAGACTTCTCTCTGATCCCAAAAGATAGAAGTAAAAGTCACTACTGGAGCCTCGCATGCGCCTCAAAATCCATGCGCTCTGAATGGTTCGTAACTCCCAAAAGTTACGAGCCAAAGTCTCCTCATGCGCCCAGGCGCATCCTATCAGATCATTCTCCATCAAATCCGAGATCTTCGAGCCATGGACCGATGACACGTGTCCTTTGACTCGATTCACCCAAGATCTAGTAACAGAAAGATCTTCTTCCCTACTACGTGCCGGCTCACAACAGCAGCATGAAGAAGTCAACCCCCCAATCAGGGCGCATCGTCCATGCGCCTCCATCAGCAATTACCACGTGGCATCCCCGCGTCCAGGCGCATCCTATATATGCGCACATGAGCAGCCAGCCTGCAAAGCTATAAATAGAGGGATCATTTCCTTCTCACCCACGAACACACACAGAGGCAAACATACATCGACAGACAGAGACTTTGCACCACCAGAGAGGCAGATTCAGACATTCAACGTGTAAAACCCCTAATTTTTCTACTATTTTTTTAAATAAATTTGGTAAAGATTATTTTTTTTTTTCTATTGTACGTCACGCGCGAAAATTTGTTTTCGAGTTTGCTCGACGAGTGCGATTGTGTGCGAACGTACATATTCTTTTTGAAAACATTTTTTTTCCTATTTTAAAAGTCTCAAAATAATATATAATAATTATTTTGCTATCCTTACCATGTTATTTTAATTACTAAAAACCTTCCTTTATGCAATTATTAATAATAAATAATATTTTTAATTGTATACTAGAAAAAGTATATCTATGTAAGTATTATTTGTACAAACATATATTTTCGTAATTATTTATTTGTTTATTTTAAATAATAATGTATTTTCGAAATTAATTATTATAGTATTTTTGAAAAAAATATATTTTGAATATTTGTGACGATTTAAATTATTATTTGATTCCATGGATGCATTTAAATAGTAAACTAATATCTATATTTGGAATTGATTTGATTTTTAAACAAAGAGAATTTAATTTGATTTAAATTAGATATGGATTTGGATTTGATTGCTTTTAGTTTAAATTAGGAATTATCTATAAATAGGCAGGTACTCCTCAACATTATTCATCCACAAATTTTTTTTCCCACAAATATTCTACCGCAAGTGCAGTGCCTCGTGTCCGTGTCCGTGTCCAGATTCTTATTCCAACCTTTACATTTACAAATTTCTTGTCGGACAAACCCCGACGTAATCAAAACCTAATCTAGGATCCCGTCTCCCCGACACCACCAGCGCCTTCACCATCACCCTCCCGATTTCCCGTCCCGACCAATCCGTTCCCCGCTCCACCTGCCATCATCCCCCTGCAAACCCGACAACTGCCACCCCTACCACACATCACCGTTCACCAACACCACCGCCCGGAACCACCACAACCACCTGTGTCCGACACCACCCCATCGACCAAGACTCCGCCTATAACCCAACGCCACAGCCAGCACAGCCCCTACCGCAACCACCAGCACCACCCAGTGACCACCCCGTCACCCGGACCACCCGACTCTCCGGTCACGACCAAACCAACACCATCTCCGCCACCATTCACCGAACAGAGAACCCAACCACCACCGCACAGAGGAGAAGAAGATAGTAAACCCATACCTGGCCTCCACCGCCTTAGCCGCCACTGGCCGTGCCCGTCCCGAGTCGCCCCGCCGGATCTCCCGCTCCACGACCAAACCCCTCGCCGCCGCGTGACGGCGAGCGCCGCGTCCAGCCGCGCTGGCCAGCGTCCAGCGCTCCGCCGGCCGACCCGACCCCTAGCCTCCGCCGCGTCTCCCGACCGGCGAGCTCCCCAGACTTCCCTCTCCCGTTTTCGAACTCCGCCCTCTCTTCCTCCTCTCCACCCAGATCCGCTCCGCCCGCCCGACCAGGCCGTCGACCGCCGACTAGCCCTAGCCGCCCGGTCAACCTTCTCCGATCGCTCCTCCCGCAACCCTTCCTCGCCGGAGCTCCCCATCTCCGCCGATCAAAACCACCGCCGCCATCCTCCCTTTCCTCTCCGCACAGCCGCCTCCGCCTTTTTTCGTCGACGGAGCTCCGCCCAAGCGTCGCGCGCCGACGGAGCACCGACCCGATCGAACCCCGCTCTCATTCCCAAACTCTCCAGCCTCTCTCTCACTCTCCAGGCTCTCTCCATCTCTCTCTCCTTCACCTCTCTGTCTTCTTTTATTTTATTTTTTGGTTGTTTCTTCCATTGTTCTCCTCGAAAGAGGAGAACGAATTACTGTGGAGATTTTTTTTTATTTTATTTTTGTTATTATTATTACTATTATTATAACTATTTATTATTATTATTATTATTATTATTATTATTATTATTATTATTATTATTATTATTATTATATATTTTGTTTTAATTGTGAATTATTTTCTCTTTTTTTTAACTGTTATAATTATTATGATTTTACTATCATTATCATCATTTTTATTATATGTCTATTACTTTCTTTCTTGTAGGAATATATACATCATTAATTATCAATAGTATTACCATCAGTATTATTATCATCTTTATTATTATTATTATTATTATCTTTTAATTTCAGACTAATGATTTATGTAGATTATTTAATTAAGGGTATTTATATTTGATTAGAAATTATTATTATTAGTAATATTACTATTCATATTGTTATTATTGTAACTATAAATAACTATTTTCAACATTCGATTAAAAGCACTAATTGTATTTGCTGTATTATTTTTGGTATGTTAAAAGTATAGTTTATTAATAAAACGTTATTTTTACGAGATATGGTTCTTAATCCTAAAGGATTTTTTCTAATATTATTTTCGCCAAAAATATTTTGTTAGGTTCTAGCCTAACGTATTATTTGACAAAACTTACAATTTTGCCTTGAAACGACTTTGATTTTTCGTATATTTATTTAAAAGCACATTTTGATTAATAAATTATATTTCAAGTATTATAAACTAGTTTTCAAAAATCATATATTTATTATTCGTCAAAATTTCCTTTGTTCTTCCTACCGTGACTCAACCCCCTCTTTCCTATTCGAGCACCAATCTAGACTACCTTATGCCTACCCTAACTAAATTGACCCTTCCGGACTCAATGACACATTCCGTACCGCCATCAGAGGTTCCCTTGTATAGTTGTTGCACCGAAGTTGCAGATCGTGCCACATTGATCATCGCAGCACACCAGGTGCCCTACCAGGCAAGACACCTTACCATTAGCTGTTTATTTATTCTAGCTCATATTTCATGCATGTTCATTATTTTCTTTATGCAAAATAAACTGTGATACATGGCATAACTGTTAGAACTTACTGTTCATTTATTTTCCTGCTATGTATTATTTTTCTCAAATTAAATCTAGAATTAAGGGACCACCTTGTGTGTTGCATTCATTGGCCTTGACACGTTGTAACACGAGGTTGTGTGTCGCATATAGAACACGGAAGTGCGTGATTGGCTGGCTACCAGTACGTACAAGCCGTGCGATAGGAATAACCGCTAATAGAGGTTGCATGCTAGTTTGACTTAGCGGTTATAGTGGTTTGTGTTGTGGATACAACACAGTAGGCATTGGGCGGAGAGGACAATTCCTTAGCGTATGGGCTTCGATGCACTTCCCTTGTGACCCGGACTCTCCGCTGGAGATACGGGGTTGATGACCCATGCTCTTCCTGCTGGGGCCTCTGGTGCCCAAGAGGGGACTATACCGATCCTATTTAGCCAGGGCCCATGCGTAGGAAGGATTGTTCTTAACAATATTTCACTTAGAATGGTAGGCTACCCTATCCGTTAGGTACGAGTACTTTCGGTTTGGGTACTTGTATCTGACCGTGACTTGGAACAATAACTTGTCGCGGATTAGTTCGTCACATCTTGTCCTTGTTTGGTTGTAGGTGTGACTTACTACTTCGATGAGAAGGTATTGAACCTTGTTGGGGTCCGGATACCATATCGGATTCTTAGCATGGGAAGATATGTTACCGTGAATTAGTTTACCATCTCCTGTCCTTGTTTGGTTGGGGGGATGGTACGCTCGTTCAGTAGGTGCGTATTGGAACATGTTATAATTCGATTTACTTATTTATTTGAGCAATATTTATTCAGTTTATATGGCATGCTATGATGTGTCTTGTTACGTCCCTCTGAGGACCTGGTTGTCTTGCCAGGTGTGTGCTATTGTCTTTCGCAGGTGTTCTAGCTCTAGCCGTGATCTTCGCTATTTCTTCGAGGATGATTGTATTTGGATCGTCTTCGCTTCGCTCGCCAAAGTTATTCTTTCTCATGTATTTTTTCTTATTTTGTTGGTAGTGGATTTGTCTCCGCCCAACATATTGTATCAAGACAAATTCATAGTTGATATATGATATCTTTTATTCTTGATTTGTGGATGAGATTAGTTAATTATGGTTCTACTGCATTTTACAGCTTATGTATCCATACGAGGCTTCCATATATTGGAGTATACTTCGTATGAATACAGCTGGCATGTCTACGTTCCTAGTCCTACGTATTTTGGGACTGGGGCGTTACACAACGTCTTCCTCCTCTCAGCAAGCTCCAGCACCCAGAGCAATCCAAACCTTCAGAGAACCGATAACCGTCGTCAGATCGTCAACGGAGTCAATGCATTACCACTCGCTCCATCGGTACAAGGGACCCAGATAAACAAAAGTGTACTCCTAGGACTACATCTAAGTCCTATATTGTAACATTGTTCTGTTTGTATTGAAATTTGCAATCAAAAGATTTTAATGGCAAACACGGATGAGTGACTCAGCCAGCTACGTATTACGGGTAGATGAATACTGTATAATATGATCAATACTGTTTAAAAGACGAGGGAGTGCATACTACATGAAAGTCTCGCTATGGTCACTCAATATCTATTATCTCAATCATTCAAACAAGAAGCAATAATAGAGAACATGTAAGATAAAGCAGTAAGGCGTCCCAAACGCTTAGTCAAAATGTTCTTGAGATCTGGCTGTATAAAACATAGCCAGATGGCATAACAAGGTATACACAATCGTTATCAGCTGCAGTCTGACTTAGTTACAATTATGTAAAAATAAGTACAAGACAATTCGACTAGCATGTCGGTGCCAAGTGGCAAAATATAAGATAAGTAGCAAAACGAGCAGGAAAGTAAAGAACCCACTCGTGTCCTCCTGCGATCATCCCTCTAGTATTGACCATCTTGGAGGTAGAAGTAAGCTGAGTCCTCGAAAACTGGCTCTAAATCTGGCCATGCAAAACTAGAGAGGTTAGACCTTTAATAGCAAAACTAAAGCAGAAAATAAAATACAAAAAATAATTAGCATAAAATTAAAAGAATTAAATACAGAACAAATACATGATAAATATTAAATAAATATATTCAAGCAGTATACGTATTAAAAATATGTATTCTGGGAACGGGGAGTGACATCTCTACCCTCCTTAAAAAAATTCTATCCTCAGAATTTTAAATCCAAGCAGGATAGAAACATCAGAGCTAGACTAATCCAAGTACAAGCAATTTTAGCGAGCAATCAATCATCTTACAATACCAAATAGCAAGTAATATATCTATGTTTATCAATCTACGACATCAAGCAGTTTCTACTCGTAGGGTGATAAGCATGAGGAATCGAGACAAACAAGGTACAAAGAAAAAATATACCTTGTGAGTCAAATAGGTGCGGATACCGTAATCGGATATCATCCTCATGTTTCCACGTTGACTCTTTTAAGGAGTGATGACCCCAAACAATACGGACAAGGCTAATTGTTCGGTTCTTGAGTATCTTCTCCCTTCGGTCCAAAATGGACACCGACTGTTCCTCGTAAAACAGGTTGGTACCAACAACCAGCTCAGAATGATCGAGAATATGGCATGGGTCTGATACATACCTACGTAACTGAGATACATGAAATACATCATGCACCTCTCGTAACGAGGGTGGAAGGGACAAACGATAAGCAACATCGCCTACCCTATCGAGGATAGCAAATGGGCCCACGTATCGCGGACTCAACTTTTTGCGAACGCCAAATCTAATGACCCCACGAGTAGGTAAGATCCGTAAGAACACGTGGTCCCCAACAGAAAATTCTAGCGACCTACAATGCTGGTCTGCCCAATGGCGATGTCGATCTTGTGCAACTCGAAGTCGCTCTCTAATTTTCTTAACCACTTCAACCGTCTGAACAATCATCTCTGGGCCTAACATCTTCCTCTCCCCGATATCATCCCATGCAAGTGACGATCTACACTTCTTACCGTATAGTGCTTCGAATGGCGTCATCTGGATACTGGCTTGATAACTGTTATTGTACGAAAATTTGACTAAGTGCAGGTGACTCTCCCAAGACCCTCCAAAATCTAGGGTGCAAGCTCGTAACATATCTTCTTGAACAACGGATGGTAAGCCGTGCTAAATCTTAATTTGGTACCCAGACTATGATGTAAACTCTTCCAAAAATGTGATGTAAAATGGGTATCTCTATCTGATACAATACTGACAGGGATCCCATGCTGCCTGACTATCTGCTGCATATACAACTCTGCCAACTTCTCCGTAGATTGGCCTACTCTAAAAGGAAGAAAATATTCCACCTTCGTAAGCCGATCTACTATTACCCAAATAGCATCTTTACCACTTGATGATCTCGGTAAACCGGTCACAAAGTCCATGGTGATATGTTCCCACTTCCATTCCGAGATAGAAAGTGGTTGTAATAATCCAGCTGGCCTCTATTGTTCTGCCTTCACTTGCTGACATATTAAGCAGCGAGAAACGAATCTAGCTCTCTCTCTCTCTCTTCATTCCGTTCCACCAGAAGTGCTGCTTGATATCTTTGTACATTTTGGTCCCTCCGGGATGTATAAAATACTAAGAACTGTGGGCTTCTGTCATAACCTTCTGTCGGATATCTCTACTAGACACACATAGACGTGATCCAAATCTAAGTGTACCATCTTCATGAATTTTTATCTCCTTCCTGAGTCCCGACTCACATTCTGTCCTAAGTTTCTGAATCCTTGGGTCCTATGCCTGAGCTGCCTTGATCCTGTCTACCAAGTCGGATTGGACTCGTAGACTTGCCAGAATTCCTGTATCACTAGGAAGTATAACCTCGATGCCCATCTCTTGAAGATCTTCTAAGATATATTTTTGTGAGGTCAACATAAATGTACCGCCTCTCCTACTGAGAGCGTCTGCTACCACATTAGCCTTGCCTGGATGATACTGAAGCTCTACGTCATAATCCTTGATCAACTCTAACCATCTTCTCTGTATCATGTTCAGTTCCTTCTGAGTAAAGATGTACTTCAGACTCTTATGGTCTGTGTACATGTCCACTCGATCACCATACAAGTAATGCCTTCATAGCTTCAAAGCAAATACTACCGTTGCCAACTCCAAGTCATGGGTCGGATAATTCTTCTCATGGTCTCGAAGTTGCCTAGATGCATATGCTATCACCTTTCCATGTTGCATGAGGACGCACCCAAGTTATTTTTCTGACGCATCACAATATACAGTGAAACCTTCGGGTCCTACCGATAATGTAAGAATAGGTACCGTGATCAACTTTTGCTTCAAATTCTCAAATGATGCCTGGCACTCTGCCGACCAAATAAATGGCATACCCTTTCGTGTCAAGCGGGTCATGGGTGCTGAGAGTCTTATAAAGTATGATACGAACCTTCTGTAATATCCTGCCAATCCCAAGAAACTTCGCACCTCTGTTACGGTCTTAGGTGTAGGCCAACTCTCTACTGCTTCCACTTTCTTAGGATCCACTGCTACCCCAGCCCCTGATATGATGTGCCCCAAGAATGAAATTCGATCCGTCCAAAACTCATACTTGCTGAGCTTGGCGTACAACTGGTTCTCTCTCAGAAACTGTAACACTTTTCTGAGGTGATCTTCATGCTCTTCTTTACTAGCTGAGTATACGAGAATGTCGTCGAGGAACACAACGGCAAATTGATCTAAGTACGGCAGAAAGATGCGGTTCATCAAATCCATAAATATTGCTGGAACATTGGTCAAACCAAACGGTATTACTAAGAATTCGTAATGCCCGTACTTGGACCTGAATGCCGTCTTGGGAATATCCACTTTCCGAACTTTCACTTGATGATACCCTGATCGAAGATCTATCTTGGAGAAAACCCTTGCTCTGCTCAACTAATCAAACAAGTCGTCGATCCTTGGTAGTGGGTACTTGTTCTTTACTGTTGTCGTGTTGAGCTTTCTGTAATCAATGTACAATCTTGATGACCCATCCTTCTTTCCTACAAGTACCACTGGTGTTGTCCATGGTGATTCGCTAACTCGAATGAACTTCTTCGCCCTCAGTTCCTCTATGTGCTGATACACCTTGGCATACTCTGAATCTGCCATTCTGTAAACTCGATCTGATATCGGTTTAGTTTCAGGTGCCAACTCTATACTGAACTCAATATCCCTAACCGGTGGTAGACATGGAAGTTCTTTGGAAAATACATCTAGAAACTCTTCAACTATCTTCGGAACTAGAACTTCTTCCATTGTCGTCACTACTCCTTGTTTATGCTGGTATGTCTCTGATCTGACTAAGGTGAACCGCTTCATGCCTGGAATATTAAAAGATACACTTCCTCTACGATAATCTATTGTCGCATAACTGTCTTTCAGCCAGTCCATGCCTAAGATAACGTCAAAATTTCTAACAGAAAATTCTATCAACCTGGCGGGTAAGGAATGCCCGCAAACTACAACTCTACACTCTAGAATAACCATACTAACTCTTACGAGCCCATTACTAGTGAGTATATTCAACCTCCCTGGCAATGCCTCGATTTCAATTCCTAGCCGTATCGCAAATTGTGCAGATATAAATGAGTGTGATGCTCCCGAATCAAACAATGCTACTGCGGGATATGAGGCGACGAGAATGTTACCTGACACAACATCTCCAGATGCCAATGCCTCTTCCAAGGACAGATTGAATGCCTGTCCTCGACCTCCTTGTTGGTTCCCATGCTGTGGCCTAGCCTGGTGTGCTGCTGGCCCCTGTCTTGGTGATGCTGGGGTGGTCTTTGTTGTTGCTGCTGCATCGGCGGTCCCTGCTGCCGAAACATCTGAGCTTATAACATGAACGGGAATTGTGCCAACGGCCTCACTGCTACCGCTGGTCCTTGATACTGGCCTGCCCCAGGTGCTGGCAGAGCCGGATATTGTTGTACTGGGCCTCCTGACCTCGTGCTCATGGGACAGGTAGAAACCCGATGATCTGGACTTCCACATACCAAACATTGTTCGTTCAATGCCCGACACACACCTCTAGTATGCCCTGCCTTCCCACAATAGGTGCAGCCCGCTGGGGGTTGCTGGTTCTTCCTCTGCTGCTGCTGCTGCCTGACTGGTGGTGCTGGCCCTCGCATCGCCATATCGTGAATGCAAACGTCAGGGGATGGTGTTGTTATTCAGGGCGCTACTCCCCCTCCTTATTCAATCTGATTGTGAGATCTTTTCTGACCTCCAGTCCATGCTGTGATCCTCTGGATGGTGATCTTATGCCTTCGGATTACTGTCAATATCTCATCAAAGGTCTGGTAGTTGTGTCCCTCTATCAATTGCAAGAGTTCAAGATAGAACCCTTGCTGAAATCTCATATCCCTCTGGCTCTCCGTTGCTACCATCTCCGAGAAAAACCTACTCAGTCTGCAGAACTCTGCTGCATAAGCATCCACTGTCTTACTAGCATGCTTGAGGTTGATAAACTTCTGTTGTAGCTCGAACTGCGCTACAACTCCATAATACTTCGTCTTGAATCTTGCAGTAAAATCGTCACAAGCAATAGGACGTCTAATGCCCACTTCTTCTGATTCCCACCAATCACGTGCGAGGTCATAAAGTAACAGCTTTAATAGATCCACACGTTCTTCTGTCGGTACCTTAGCTGCTGTCAGAATAGCCTCAATATCCTTAAGCCACGTATCTGCTGAAATGACATCTTTCGTGCCCTAGAAACGGCGGGAGTTGTACTTGTAAAATCGGGTTGATGCTCCTGATTCTGTCCTCACCCCTCTTTCCAAAGCTGTTTGTAATCCTTGGTTGAGTAATACATTCTGCTCTTGTAGCTGAGTGTGCATGTGTTGCTGAGTCAACATCTGATGTTGCTGAGTAGCCATCATCTCTCTTATGATTTCTAAAAGGGCTGGTGTGTCTACTTCCATAGGGGTAGGTGGAACTGTTGGTGGCGTTAGAACCTCCAGATACTGTGGTCCAGCTACTGGTTCCACTATCATCTCTTCTTGGATGGTCTCTTGAGGTAGTACTGGCCCTTGTTGCTGATCAACATGGTCTCGCTGTCCATGTTGCCCTTGTTGTTGTTGTCCAGCTCTGACAAATACGAACGAGGTGCCCTTAAGAAAAGGGACAAGAGAATTATCAAACGATCGGACAGGAAAGATCAATGAAGTCAAAGGATACCAGAATGTCAAGCTAGAGTCGAGAATAACGAATCATGAGATCAAAGGGAAACATGTGTGATTGAGACATCCTATAAATTAAAACACCCCACAAGTCTGAAATCAGACCTGCATGGGCCACCACTAAAACCTTGTCATGCCCCAGAACCAGAATACCGGAGAGCGGGGGAGTAACTTAGCCAGCTACGTATTACGGGTAGATGAATACCGTATAATACGATCAATGCTATCTAAAAGACGAGGGGGTACATAATACATGGAAGTCTTGCTATGGTCACTCAACATCTATTGTCTCAATCATTCAAACAAGAAGCAATAATAGAGAACATATAAGATAAAGCAGTAAGGCATCCCAAACGCTTAGTCAAAATGTTCTTAAGATCTGGCTATACAAAACATAGCCAGATGGTATAGCAAGGTATACACAATCGTTATCACCTGCAGCCTGACTTAGTTATAATTATGTAAAAATAAGTACAAGACAATCCGACTAACATGTCGGGGCCAAGTGGCAAAATGTAAGATAAGTAGCAAAACGAGCAGGAAAGTAAATAACCCACTCGTGTCCTCCTACGATCATCCCTCTAGTATTGACTATCTTGGAGGTAGAAGTAAGCTGAGTCCTCGGAAACTGGCTCTAAATATGGCCATACAAAACCAGAGAGGTTAGACCTCTAATAACAAAACTAAAGCAGAAAATAAAATACAGAAAAATAATTAGCGTAAAATTAAAAGAATTAAATACAGAATAAATGCATGATAAATATTAAATAAATACATTCAAGCAATATACGTATTAAAAATACGCATTCTGGGAACGGGGAGTGACATCTCTACCCTCCTTAGAAAAATTTCGTCCTCGGAATTTCAAATCCAAGCAGGATAGAAATATCAGAGCTAGACTAATCCAAGTACAAGCAATTTTAGCGAGCAATCAATCATCTTACAATACCAAATATCAAGTAATATATCTATGCTTATCAATCTACGACATCAAGCAGTTTCTATTCATAGGGTGATAAGTATGAGGAATCGAGACAATCAAGGTACACAGAAAAATAATATACCTTGTGAGTCAAATAGGTGCGGATACCGTGATCAGATATCATCCTCACGTTCTCACGTTGACTCTCCTAGGGAGTGATGACCCCAAGCAACACGAACAAGGCTAATTGTTTGGTTCTTGAGTATCTTCTCCCTTCGGTCCAAAATGGACACCGGTTGTTCCTCGTAAGACATGTTGATACCAACAACCAGCTCAGAATGATCGAGAATATAGCTTGGGTCCGATACATACCTACGCAACTGAGATACATGAAACACATTATGTACCTCTCGTAACGAGGGTGGAAGGGACAAACGATAAGCAATATCGCCTACCCTATCGAGGATAGCAAATGGGCCCACGTATCGCGGACTCAACTTCCCGTGAATGCCAAATCTAATGACCCCACGAGTAGGTGAGATCCGCAAGAACACGTGATCCCCAACCAAATTCTAGAAAAAAGAGAGACTATTTTATAATATACAAAATAAAATAATGAAACATTGGTTACGACATACGGTGCCTCAGGGAATTTGGTGCCTACGGGACGCTAAATCAGAACGTACGGCTTTGAGGAAACAAACTCTCACATGAGTCAAAATGATAATGCTACTTATTATTGTCCGCGCTATACAATCGGTCTCATATATTCATTCATTGGCATGGTCATGGACAACTTGTGCACAAGTTCATTTTCCTCAAAATGATATTCGGGGTATCGGAACCGAATCATCCTAGAGGGAATATTTATCGTGCTTGGTGCGAGGCATGCAGGACCTTCAGTAAGGCTTGCAACCTAGGCTGAAAGGGTAGCGTCGAATGCCAATTTGATTAATTTTCAAGTGGTTCTTAACACCAATGACCACATGTAAGATAGTAGTATACTCACCTATTGTCTTATGCAGGTATAAATATTATCTCTGTTTTATGCAGGGACGATCACGGCCATGGTAAGAATTGAGATAAATTGTTATGTTTCACTGTATGCTTTTTCTATTTCAAATGGAGGGCTATCAATATGAACTGAATTCATTTAGTTCTAAATAGAAAGAAAACTCCAATGTATACCTACCTTAACAATCAGAATCGGTTTAGACAAGTGGGTTCGTCCCGCTCACTAGTACATTTCCAAGTATACTAATCCCCAATCCCACAGGTGACGAGGACTCTGGGGTGCACGTCGCTAAGCTAAAGCTGAAGTTCGGAGAGGCGTTTTGAAGCTCTTCCTATTCTGAAGTATTTTGAAGCCAATTCATTGAAGACTTTCAATGTATAAAAGGACGAATGTATGGAATAGCAAGTGTTATATGAGACTCGTCTCACAGTATCGATATTTATATACGGATATGTATTTTGTACCATATTTCGTATTTCTTGGTTTTCTGTACGCTTTAAATTTTTTTTGAACTTATAGATTTTCTTCTTGACCGGCATACCGCAAGTATACCGCTGTATACCGACGGCATATTATCCGGACAGATTTTCCATATTTTAGATATTTTTAATTTCAGATATTTTTATGAATAGTGTTTTCGATATTTTCGTGAATAGTTTTTTAGATATTTTGATGAATAGTATTTATATATATTTTTTGAATAATATAAATGCACCCTATTATCCAATGGATACTTGGTTTTTCTTGGATGGCCATGATTGACTTAGATCTTGACATGGATCACCATCCAACGGTCATGATTAATCTTCCTTCTATATATACTCTTTCACTTTCTCTCTTATTTCTCTTTTCATTCTTTCTTCCATTCCTCTTCTCTTTCATTCATCTTCCTCAAGCTTAGGAAAGCTTGGCCTTGAGGCCTAGAGTATAGTTTCGTGCCCCTCTTGGTGGTGGAGTGGAAGATCAGGCTTGGAGCTTAACCTAGGCAAGTACATCTTGCCAAATTCCTGAACTAAATTGTATTATTGTTATTTTTGTTTTTCTTGGTATTAAATGTTTAGAATTGTCCTAAACTCATTTTTTAAAATATGTTTTCCTTATGATTCTTATCTTTATGTATGTTTCTAAATTTGGTTAGAACTAGGTTTTAATTTTCTGTTAAAATCTAATATTGACTTAGTAGAAAACTTGGTATCAAGAGTGATATAGTGTTACCATCACGGATCTTGGTCACATATGCATATATAAGGCCCTCACCTAGCTTGTATACATAGATTTTGAGTTTGGTGGAAATTGAAACTCGATTTGGTTTCCCGAGAACCTATTTTTATAGTATTTTGAGGTATTGGTCTTTCAAAGCTTTGAATTTGAGAAAATAAATAATCCCATGTTGTAGGGAATTAAATTTCATACGATTTTGACTTTTAAAAATCCGAATTTTGATTTAAAACTAAGTTTTTATGGACGAAACAAGTTTTGAAGTTTTTAAAAATTAACTTTCTGTGATGGTTCAAAAAATCCGTCGAAAAATCCGAACTTTGTCACTCTCGTTTTTCGTTATACGTATCTTCAGTATACGTATACGGATTTCTGACATTTATCAGGTGGATCGTAGTTAGACTTGTCTTGCTTAGTCTAGTCTTGGTTTAATCTTGACTTGGTTTATTTGATTTGGTTTGGTTCAATTTGACTTGGTTTAGCTTGCTTGGTTTATTTTGGTTTGGTTTGAGATGGTGCGGCTTACTATATAAGTCAACTCCACTCTCTCTCCTTTATTATTTCTCATAACTTCTTCTTCTTCCTCCATTACTCTCCCACCAACCTAGAGAGCTTAGGTAAGTGCAACTGGCTTCATGATGGATCTTCCATTTTATTGTTATATTCTCTATATGATTCTAAGCATCTTTAGGACTTGACATTTTTTATTTTGGTGGATAGATTCTTGTAGATCTAAGTTTGTATCATTTTCGATTTTTTTGGGTTTTGATCTATCAAACTTCTTTGTTTTCAAAATCTAGTTGTTCTATGTTGTAGAGAATTTTATTATACCCCATTTTAACCTATGGAAGTCCAAATTTGGACTTATAGTGAAGGTTTTATGGAGCTTGGAAGCTATGGATTCCATGACCATCTTTTTCGGATTTTTTTTGAGAAGATGGGCACCCATCGATTCTTGCCGCATAGACACCCATCGACTCTGGTGCATGGGATTCTTGCCGCATGGGCACCCATCGACTCTGGCCGCATGAGACTCTTGTCGCATGGCACCCCATCGACCCTGGTCGCATGGCACTCCGTCGATTCTTGCCGCATGGGCACCCATCGACTCTGGCCGCATGGGACTCTTGCCGCATGGCACCCCATCGACCCTTGCCGCATGGCACCCTATCGATTCTTATCGCGTGGGCACCCATCGACTCTGGCAGCATGGGACTCTTGCCGCATGGCACCCCATTGACCCTTGTCGCATGGCACCCCATCGATTCTTACCGCATGGGCACCCATCGACTCTGGCCGCATGGGACTCTTGTTGCATGGCACCCCATCGAATCTTGTCGCATGGGCACCCATCGACTTTTACCGCATGGGAAGATGGGCACCCATCCACCCTTGGCCGCATAGTGCCTATTTTGGCTGTTTTATGTCCTATTTGGCTGAATTGTGGCCAGAATTTCTCCCAACTTCCAACATGAAAGTTATAGATCTTTTCTTTGGCTTCAAGAATATGTTACTAGCTATTTTTATGCAAGTTTCTTTCATTCATGATAATGTAAGGATAGAACACGATAGTGGCCTATTATGGCTCACTCTTAACAAGTAACAAGTAACTTGACAAGATAACTCTTAAATAGTGACCCATCGTGGTGCACTCTTGACAAGCAACCTTGACATGATAATTCTTGATGGTGGTCCGTCTGACACACTCTTGACATGATAAGTAATCTTGATAGTGGCCCGTCGTGGCGCACTCTTGACAAGTAATCTTGATAAGTAAGTCTAACATGCAATCTTGAATGTTGTTGCGACGGCTATCTTGACATGCTGAATAATAACTCGTCTTGACACCGTGGGTGATTATTCTTGAATGTGCTTGTATAAGCTACCAGTCTTGTCTCGCATCATGTCTAGGACTTGCATCCCTGATTACCACGGTCAGGGATTCATGCTGAATCTGACTAGGTTAATTACTAGATTGATCAAAGTAGCTCATATAGAGAGATGTTTTCAGTTACAGGCGATCCCGTTATCTGGGCGCCTTGAATGGACTTGTAGCCTGCCGTCAAGTAGGGCACATTTCCATCCCACTGTCATGTGGGGTACTTCTTGAAATAAGTAATACGCATACTGTCATGTGTTGCACCCCTAAGTCACCTAATAACTCTCTTAGGGTACATTTGTCTCCTGGGCGATGTACCCACTATTATACTTACATGGGATACATTTGTCTCCTGGACGATGTATCCACTATAATTGTTGTAACTTGCATCTGGATAACCTGGATATCTGCAGGGCTTGTGACTGCCAGAACATCTCATTGCATCTTGCTAGTAACTAGGCTTGGGATAACCCTAGTTAGTTAAAGTATCAAGCCGTACTCTTCGCTTGGCCGTGAATGTTGGATGGAGTCCTATCTTGTCTAGTCTTGCCTAGATCCAGTACATGGCTATCTCAGGATATGCTTGTGTATGCTTTACTTTATCGATAATTGGTTAGAGACTAAGTTCTGTTTAGGTGAAGGGTTACAACCTCGGTCCTTGTTTGGTTTACGGGTTGTAACTTCGTTACCGGAATATTCCTTTAGTTATCTTATCATTTATCATCCTGTTTTTTCTAACTCATGCCTTTTCTTATTTTATTTATATTCTTATGTGCTAATATGCTGGTTTTAGTTCTTAAGTGAAGCCTTCCTTGTGGCACTTGCTCTTTCTGGGGTCTGACCCAGCTGGTTTTGTATGGCCAGATTTCGGAGTAGCACCCGAGGATCTTCCAGCCTTTCAGCCAGATGGTGAATACTAGGCGCAACCCTAGCAATGAGTGGGTTTTGTTTTGCTCTCCCACTCTATTGTAAATTATTCTTTTGAGGCGTTTAGCCACCGAGTAAGTGTTAGATCGTGTTGAATACTTATGATTCATGTCTGCCTAAGGGATGTAACATGATTGACAAATCCTAGGGTTAATCATGTATGACTGAAACTCTTGCTAGTTTTTGCATTTTGTACGACTAGCTTCATAATCATCTGTATATAAAATATATGGGACGCCTTACTATTGAATATCTGATGGGCTAACATCTTGTAACTATTATTGTTTGCTTAAGATTGAGACACTAGGCTTGTTCTTGACCATAAGAGACTGATGGCTTGTAGATAAACGCTCATATATCTAGACAGCCGTGACCATATATCGAGGTTGATTACACTTCTATATACTTAGTTGGCTGTGTCCGCCCCCGCTCTCCAGTATTCTGGTTCTGGGACGTGACAAACTTGCTCCACAAAACTTGCTGTAACACTTCAAAAAATCTGCAGGTAATCTACAGTAATCTGTCGGATGATCCGGTTAGGCTGTTCTTGTTTATTTTTGTCCGTTTTTGACCATTTTTGTCCGTTTTTGATATTTTCTTTGATTGTAATGAATTTCTAATATGATTAGATGACCTTGTATAGTTAGAGAATGATTGTACACCCTATATACACTTGACACTAGCACATGTTCAATTATTATTTTATGTCATGTACTTACTTTTTATTTATTCTTTCTCACATACCATGATATGTATTTCCAATCGATTCTTTCTTACAAGCTATGATAATTATTGCCATGTCTTCTTCGCTTACTAGATAGTGGCCCGTCGTGGTGCACTCTTGTTACATATATTCTTTGCTTACTAGATAGTGGCCCGTCGTGGTGCACTCATGTTACATATCTTTTTCCTTGCTTATATGATAGTGGCATGTCATAACGCACTGTAGTGCCCCGCTCCTTGCGGTCTACTATGTAATACCTACGGCTTGTTGACTCAGTCATGAACTGAGTACTTGGTGAAACCTTTGCCGGTATCGATTGATCACGGATGAAATGCAATGAACCTTTCCAATTGATGGATTGGCTTCTATTGAAATGAATCCAAGAGTTTTGCTGAATGTTTTCTCTTCGCTGCTTGGTTTTGATGAATGCGTTTTCGTGTTGGTTTTCGATGATTTGTTTTCATTGTTCGCTTTCATCGCATTTCGTATTCATTCCGAATCTTGAGAGAAAGAGACGAAGTATGCTAATCAACTGTTGGTGCCATTGTAGGCCGCGTGAATTGTTCGTGAACGGCGCGTGAAGTCCCTCCTTCTCTCAACTAAGATTCATCTCGGTGAGTTGCTTCAACCGAACAGACATTGATCTGTACGCCTAAGAAAAATGATCTCTAGTCTACTCTGTTGCCTTGTCCCAATGATCAACGATACCACATCCACAAAAGATAAGAGAAGATAATTGAATTGAATCAAATGCAAGAATATGTGTTGCTACTCTATCTGCTCGATAAGAATGATCATCTGCTTGTCATCAGTATGCTTGAAAATTTAGACATGTACAGACGAACTTGTACATGTTGAGATAAACCTGAAGGCACGAATCAAACGTGTCGTATACCTGTGCATAAGTCCAAGTGTGTCTCATCTGATAGAACGGCTAGAGCATGCATTTGGTCTCGGACAACTTGTATACAAGGAATTATTTGTCTCTCGGGTGGTATCTGGGGGCACCTGGAACCGCTCGGCCTAGGAGAGATTATGAGCACACTGGGTGCCAGGACCCATGTTAAAAGTGTAGCCGAATATCTGTGTCCTTAGCGACGAGCTGAACCAAAGAGTCACAGCGGCTAATCATGGGAAAAACCCATGGACCAACATGTAGAATAGTCCACCTGCATGACCCAAACGACAACTTCAATATCTGCAAGAATGAATCATGAATTACTCATTATGCAAATTGTGCTAACGTGGTTTTGTGCAGGGATGACTGCCGGCGAGGGTAAGTTACTATGATATATTCTATCTGTCATGTTCTTATGAATTGTTAAAAAGAACCTAGACAAGTAGAAAGATCACTAGTAAATGTTAGCTCAACATATTGATTTAGTGCAGAGATTTGCGAGTTCGGCCAAAAGCCGCTCGCCAGTACATGATGTGTACTGACCCACGTTGTGGGCATCCTTTTCAGAAAGCAAAAGGAGACAGGGGGATTTCAAGTGAGGCACCGAAGCTCGTCTAGCCCAGTAGAGCTCGTGGATCGCCTCGAAGTTTACTTTCAGTCAATTGCAAGTTTCCAGTTTTCATTTCCTTTGAAGGTGTCTTTCAATTCCAGCTTGTAATAAAGGATATCATGTATGGGCATTGTGGCTAATTTCAAAAGAGTATTTCAAAGAGAATCTTGTAGCCAAATTATAAGGCAAATCTGAGTTGCAAAGCTTTGTACTTGTATTCCTATCAAGCTATGAATAAAATGAGTATTTCCATTTCAAATCTCTGTGTTCAACATTTGGTTTTCTGCAATGGGTGCGTGCGTGTGTTTTGCTTGACTAACGGGTGCGTGCGTGTGTTTTTGCTTGACTAGTTGTTTTTGTGCAGGTACATGGCCTTGTGCAAGCGCAACTTAGGCTTGCACGGCATCACGTCTTAGCGAGGACGATCGATCCCGCAGGGATCCAAGCAAGACGGACGACCCTAGCGGGATCGGGGCGTGACACGCACTCCCGATTTCTTTATAGTGGCTCATCGTAGCGTACTCCTAGCTTCCAGCTTATTATATTTTGTTGTGGCTTGTTATAGTGTATTTTCTTGTATTGTCTAGTCTTGCATATCATGCCTAGGATGCATTCTGCAAAATGTCACACCCAGAATCCAGCAAAAAAATATTAAGGACTAAAAAACTAGCTTGATTATCTAGATGCATTGGGAGGGAAGAATTTTTCAGTTGCCTGCAAGCCCTTTGTTTCGGCCCTTACATGATGGATTTGGAGCTATCTGTCACTTTCTTTTTTTCCCATCCACTATATGGTTTCACTCACTCTCCTCAAAATCCCCTCCTAACACCACTATTATCACCATTTCAACTCCTACTACTACCACTCTTCTTTTCCTTCTCCTTCTCCTTCTCCTTCTCCTTCTCTTTTTCCTTCCCTTCTCCTTATTCTTCTTTTTCTTATTCTTTTCCTTCTCCTTATTCTTCTTTTTCTTATTCTTTTCCTTCTCCTTATTCTTCTTTTTCTTATTCTTTTCCTTCTCCTTATTATTCTTTTTCTTCTCCTTATCCTTCTCCTTATTCTTCTCATTATCCTTTCCTCTCCTCTCCATTTACTGCTGCTCTTGCTAGCTGCTGCTGCAGCTGCTAACTGCTGCTGCTGCTACTGCAGTCCACTGCTGCTGCTGCTCCTACTTCCTACTGCTGCTACTTCTTATTCTTCTTCTTCTTCTCCTACTTATTCTACTTCTTCCCCTCTCTATATATATATCTATATATATAGATATATATATATATATCTAACTATCTAGCTATCTATCTATATATATATACACATATATATATACTCTATCTAACTATCTAACTATCTGTAACACCCAGTTTTCTGAAATTGGGATATTTTGAAAATTTATTATTTTTATTATTAAATAATGGTGATTTAGTCATGTTATGAATTTTGGTGATTTTTAGATAGTTTAAAACTATTTTCTAAGTCATGGCTTATGACTTTGTGATTTTACTAGTATAACCCTAGTGTAAACCCTAGAGATTTTATAACCTAGAGACTAACCATGACCATGTAAGCCTAACCATGTGATTAGGATATCAAATTACCATTTTTTAGTCAAAAGGGTATTTTGGTAATTTATTAGAATTTATTTGGATTTATGTAAATTATTATTATTTAATTAGTTGATTAGTGTCATGTTAGCTCCTAACCTAGTTTAGCACTAATCTAGAGGTTAGCAACTAAGCTAGAAGACTAAGTAGAGGATGTTAGCTTTATGTAGAAATATCTAGGTTTGATAATATCTAGATATTTTACTTTTAGATATTTTAGAAACCTAGAAATATCTATCCCCTTAGTCAAAGACTTAGGAGCTAAGTTAGCAAGGTGGATGAACCCTAAATATCTACCCCTACCCTACCCATGGCAGCCCAACCCTACCCCCTTCCATATAAACACACACCCCTTCATTCACACCTCATTTTCATTACACTTAAAAACCTAATTTTTTCTACAACTTCACACCCTCACCACTTAACCAATTTGACTCCAAATTGAGCCTAGTTTCTTGCATTGGAACCCCCTACACTAGAGGATACCAGTTATGGCTTGCTAGTAAGGAATTTTGGAGCTTTGGACATTGGGAGTCGAAGGAGGATTTCATTCAAATAGGCCTATTATTGAGGATTTTGCACTCATAGGTAAATATCCCTAAACCTATTTAATATTGTATTTTCTCTTCATAATTGCATGCATATAGGTAAACCCTAACTGTGGGTCAAGTTTGGTAGAAAATAGGTTTCGTTTGGGGTCCGTATCGGACACGTATCTGTGTTTAAATAGCAATATTTGGTGATATGCCACTTAGGAATAAAAGTTGTTATTTTCCAAAACAAATTGCACATTTGGGTAGCCCTTGGCATGCTGATCACGAGACACTAGGACTGAGCACGAATCCGAGTCGTGTCCGTGTCCAAAACGGACACGAATACTCTGTACACACACATACACTGTGTCCTGTTGCTCGAGCCCCATTTCTCACTGTACACGACACTTCGACACACCAATTTTGGTGGACACGAAGGGGCCATGACTGACATGTCAGCCCCCAAGTGCCATGTCACCTAGTGTCGTATCGGATGAGAAATTCGACACGTACTGACCGCACCCTACACTGCACACAGTGTAAAACACGTACTGACACGGCCTTCGTGTCATGTCTAGACACGACGTGGACACAAAGTGTCATGCCTAATCCCTAGCCCTAGACCTAGGCTACACCCTGACACGAGCACGACACGTATCCACGTGTGTGTCGTGTCCACGAGGCTCTGTCCTCGTTGCACGAGGCACCGCACTGTGCCTGTGTTCTCCCCTGCTACTCGGGCTAGACACAGGACACGACACGACACTATATGGCACGAAACTTTATGGACACATGGGTCTAATGTCTGACACGACACACACAAAGTTTGGGTCGAGTTGGTTTGGTATTCACGATGTTATCAAGCTCGCACTGATTTGTGTTGTCCACACACACACGCACAGTTAGGCTCTGATACGGGCTCGGACACGACACTGTGCGACGCTTGGACACGTATCAGGCTGTGGGACACGTAGCCCTATCCTAGACGAACCTAGGGACACGACCACGAGACACGAGGACACGTGTACCGTGTTCTAGACCTAAGTGAACCTGTGCACGACGCTGTGTCACTACACAGTGTCTGAATTTACCCGATTTGAGTTTTTGACCACTGGACACGCAGTGTCGTGTCGTGGTGGACTCCCATGGACACACACGACACGTACACGTGTGGGGACACGATTACCAACCCTTAGATTAGGGTATTAGCTAGATTTTGTGTGTTAGATTTGGTTTTCCCCCATGTTCAGTTATGAACAGTAATTCATGTTATTTTTCAGTATTTATTTTGAGATTTAAATCGATTTTTATGTATATATGTATGTATGTTTGTGTGTATATACATAATATATGTGTATGTATATGTATATGAGTGTGTAGGTGTGTGTCTTAGAGTATATGGATATGTATATATGTAGATATGTGTGTATATATATATATATATATATATATATATATATATATATATATATATATATATATATATATGTGGGTGTGTCCCCCTATCTCAGAATTCCTGAGTTTAACCCCCCCCCCCCCCCCCCCCCCCCCCCCCCCCCCCCTTTGTTGTCATGACACCATCCCTCTCTCTCTCACTCTTTTATTCACACACATGACACCTCATCACTTCCACTCTCTCTCTACCTATATAATGTATATATGTTATATATGTATATAAATATATATGTTATGGTATATATATATATGTTATGTATATATAGTGGTATATATATATATATATATATATATATATATAATATATATTATATATATATATATATATATATATATATAAAATACCCTTATATATATATAACATATATATATATATATATATATATATATATATATATATATATATATATATGTTATATATATATAAGGGTATTTTATATATATATATATATATATATATATATATATATATATATATATATATATTATGTTATTATATATATAGTTGACTATATATTAGCTATGTAAACATATATGTTATAGACTTGATGTCTTAGCCTATGGCCTATGTATATATGTAATGTATATATGTCTTAGTGCCCTAGGATTACTAGCCTATGGTTAGTAGCAAGTTAGAGTTGACCAATAGTCTTAGTAGACCTAGGTTGACTAGCAAGTTGACCCTTGTTGACCATTGTTGACCAAAGTCAACTATAGGTCAACCTTGACCTAGAATGGACTTGGATGGGTATAGAAGGGACTAGTTGACTAAGATTGAGTAAACCCTAGACTATTAGCTAGCTATTTGAGTTTGACCTATATGTGAGTGCCCTAAGTATATAAGGGTATTTGTGTGACTTGGGTTATATGGATAGTTACATGTCAATTAAGATATGTATGGGGTTAAGTGAGATACTTAGAGTTGAGTCATGACTTGAGTTGGAGTATGGGATTAGCTTGATTACATGATTAAGGTTGGTATTGTACTATATATATTTTGTGTGATATACTTGTATAGGAGATTGGTTATGCCTTAGCTTTGTGGTATAGAATCCTTGGTATCCTAAGACATGATAGCCTATGATGGTTTGAGTTAGCCTTATAGAGTTGACCCTGGACCTAATTACCTTATTGACTAGTCTGATTAACCAAAATCTTAGTTAGTCTAGACTTTGACCTAGTCTGACAACTATTGACTAAATCCAAGATAACTTGACTAGTTTGGCTAGAATGTTTGACCAAGAGTTGATTTTAACCTAGATTAGACTTGTTTAACCTTGTTTGACTTTGTATGACTTAGTTTAACTTCTTGTGACCTAGTATGACTTAATTTGACTTAGTTTGACTGTAGTGTTGACCAAGTTTGACTTTGACCTAGATTGGCTTAGAAATCATATAGATTGCATTGTAGATTTCATTTACCTTCATTTTGGACATGTCATAACTGTATTGCTCTATTTTAGGACATTGTGACCCTGGTACAGACATCTGATATTACACTACTCTTTTCAGAGTATCAGGCGAGTACATTCTCTGATAGTTCTCTCATTTATTTGTCAATTACTGTATTTCAGTTCTAGTTAGTTCTATGTGATTCTCTGTATCAACACGTATGGATATTTCTGGATTCATGTATCGACACATACCTTACTTGTTGGCCTCTATTACTGGAGTCATTGGTATCATTCTGGAATCATTTCTGGAATCAACATGTATTGGCCAGACTCATCTCGATTCTTTTGTCAATTTTGGATTCACTTGCTGGGTGGAGAAATATTGAGTAAGACATGTAGACATACCCCAAATCCGGAATCTCCCACTGGAATCTACCGGAAGCATAGCCATCTCTTGCCCGATCAGTGAGAGATGTGCCTGATACCTACAACCATTTACATGTCGACCTCGGTATTTTAAAACACACTGTTAGATCATAGTTGGACTCACCCTGGATTCATTGATCAATGTTGGACTCATCTTGTACCGGAAATCATCTGGTATCGAATTATATGGACTGAACACTGGGATTACATTAGACTTATATCGTACTGTCTGGACTCGTACATATTATTCTAGTTCAGTTAGCTTTTATTACAGTTTTCATTGCCATGATTCTTCTCTTGTTTTAGTTACCTTTTTTTTCTTGTATCTTATTGTTTCTCTATGCCATCATTACCTATATAAAACTGCCATGCTTATCAATAAAACTGTCTATAACTGCTTTATAGTTCTTTGTCATTTACTTGGGTTTTTCTAGATGAGTTATACTCGTTCCTGTCCTGATTGGACCTGTTGAAAATATTACAGATGATAATCCTGAGGACACATGCCCTACTTACCATGGACCTGGCGAGGGATTAGCTACCTTTTGTTCCGACTCTCAGGAGTGATTCAGGAGATTAGCTAGTAGACTACTTTAGCTTTCATGTTTTGACTTGTTGTATTAAAGTTAAGTTATTGAGTTTGTATTAAGTTGGTTTGAGACATTGTTGTATTATTTTAGTAGTTAGTTGTTGTTGTCTTTAATTCCTTAGGTATAACTTCTGTGTTTTCTTATCGTGTTTTAGACTGTGATTGAGTATATCCTATCCATTTACTTGTCCTCCATTCGGAGCTGATATCTGGACAAGTACTTTATATACACTGTATGAGATTAGTTAGCAACCTAGGACAGCTTACTACCGCCGACACTGCAGCGTAGGCTGGACGTACCCACTTCTCGTGCCCCTATACAGGGTGCAGGTCGTGACACTATATATATATATATATATATATATATATATATATATATATATATATATATACTCACAAACACATAAATATATATATATATATCCATATACATATATATAGACACACACACACAAATATATAGACACACACACACACACTCACACACTCAAACACTCTCACACATACTCTCACACACACTCTCATGACACCACCACCACCACATCTACTTTACACACACACACAAATATATATATATATATATATATATATATATATATATATATATATATATATATATATATATATATATATATATATATTTTTATATATATATATATATATATATATATATATATATATATATATATATATATATATATATTCCTCTCTAAAAAAGGAAAACCCCTAATAAAATCCTTAAACTAGGTTTTAGGGAAACCTATAACAGCTATGGTCAAATTATAGAGAATGGTCTCCTCTACATTTATTGTGAAGGAATAAATGATAAAGAGGAATTTATGAGGGTTAATGAGCATACCTAATTGTTGATCTTCTTGAAGAAGGAGGAGCTCCAAAAAGAAATGAAATGAAGAGAGAGAGAGAGAGATTACTTAGGAGTGAAGGAAAGAGAGGGGGAGTGGCCTATGTGTGGCCGGCCATGGGGGTTCTAATGGGTTTGGGTGGAGACCCATTAGGCCTCCACACCCATTAGACTTAGTTTGGGTTGGTTTGGATTTGGTTTGGTTCGGTTTGTTTTGGTTCAACTTCAAAATGACTAATTAAGCCTCTAAATAACTAGTTAAGCCATAGGAGTATGGTTTATGGTTTCTAGCCTAGTTAGAATGGCATGTGGGCCAAGCCCAGCTAGTATGTGGGTCCCATTAGCGTCCAGACTACCCGGGTCTCCAACTTAAGTTCTAATTGGATAAAATTCAAACTAAATCAACCAAATCCCTAAAAATCCTATAAAATCAAATAAAATTCCCAAAAATTATAAAACTTGGAAAATGACAAAAATATCCCTAATTCGAAAACTGGGAGTGACAGACACGCTTTTTCGTGTAAATCGGATTCCAATATCCGGGTCAACGGACCAATCTGAGATTGGGTCATCGGAATCCAATTTTGGATATACCGTTGAGTTCGTATCGTCATTCTAGATTCGTGGACATATAATTTGTTAGGTTTAGTGCACTTTTATTTTGGCACATTTTTTGTTGCAAAGTGGGTCCGACACGGACACCGTTTTGACCCGAAATTACCTTTTTATCACTGTGTCTAAATTAGACTTATGGGCAGGCTATTCTAGCTATTTCAACTATTCTAGACACGTTGGTGATGGTTGTTTCACCATCCGACAACATTTGTAGGTTTTTATCCTATTATTATAATCTTTCTCATTTTTGTTGTATTTTGAGATCCGTCGATTCCAGTGATTTCACCATCACTAAAATTGATATGTTGACCTTGTATATGTTTATAGAGACTAGCTTTTATCCTGTTGACCTTGGTTGACTACTTTGACTGAACGTCGAAGTAGAGTCAATATTTGACCTAGGTTAGACTAGTTTTGACCTTGGTTGACCACGGTTGACTATTTTGACCAATGTCAACCGTAGCCTAAAATTGACTAGAACTTGACCGAAGTTGACCAGTTGACCCAAAAGTCAACTGTTAGTCAACATTAGTCAAGTTTGACCTAGAGTTGACCTAGGGTTGACCGTAGTTGACCAATTGACCGAAAGTCAACTGTAAGTCAACCATTGACTTAGATTAACCTAGTTTGACGTGCTTTGACGTGCCTTGACCTAGTTTGACTTAGTATGACTTGATTTTAATTCCACACCCTTATATTGATACAGTATTCCATCTATAGGTCCTCGAGGCACTGTTCTTGGACTCAGCCGACGTATCCATTACATCACAGGCGAGTACATTCTCTGATAATATTTCTGTTTTATGATATCGTCTATGTTTCTTGTATATAGTGTAGATATTCTTGTTCTCTTGACACTTAGTTCACACGGATTGGTATTTGACTGGATCCCGTCATGAGATGTTATTCCTGGTATTCTTTGGTATATATTGTGCAAGTCTTTCTTGTTCCTTGTGTATTGTATAGACACGATTCCTGCGAAGGCTAGCTACCCTCTCAGAGAATCGCGCGTCATGATGTGTCATGGATGGATCCACTATACTAGTCGGGGGACGGGGAGTATTGGTGTAGATATGTGGTCAAAGCCCATTGTACACCCATTGTGCATTGATTGTTTGTGAGTGTTGATCATACACCCTACGTATGGTTAGCCAGGCCTGTTACTATTGTGCAATGTCCCAAGCCGGCCACATATTGTAGCTAGTACTCACACACCTAGATAGATGATTCTTGATTCTTGTACATGTCATGATCAGTTTTACTTGCCTTGTTCTAGCTCTAGATTTACAGCTTACCTTACCATGATACTCAGATGTACATTTCATGATTTCTTGTATATTCTCTCTATTTACTGCTATATTTTCAATATCGTCTAATTAGAACTGTTATTTGAGATTTGTGCTCGTTCCATCCTGACTGGATATGTTGACAATATTTTAGGAGTAGTTGTGCCCTCAGTATTGGACTACAGGATATTGCTAGCTGGGGTGGTTCTCGATATTCTTCACCGTGAGTTGTCTCTCAGGAGTTCTAGGTCTGGTAGTTATTTAGTTTTGTTATTGTTTTCCTCTGCTTTATTCTTGTCTCATATGATCCTTGTAGATTCTAGTTGTTCTAGTGATATTGTTATTATTTCTTCTCTTATCTTTCTTAGTTTTCGTGATGTGACATGAGTACATTTCTAGTTATGGATCTTTAGATGTTGTAGTTAGTATCAGGTACTTGACAGCGCTCTACCACCGATACTGCGGTATAGGCTGGACGTGGTCCACGTATTCGTATCCGTATATCCGGGTGCGGGTCGTGACACGTTTTTGTGGTGGCCCAAGCAGGTCAGTCTTTGCAATTAATGTGAAGTTGTGGTGGTACTTGAGCTTATCTGTACTACTACGAGCCTGCCCTATGATTAAGGTTGAGTCATGGAATATTTTAAGATTTTGGTACTCAGTCACATATTAGGAACTCTTGGTAGATTCCAGAGATGACCCCTGGGAATCTTATTTCGAAAGCTTTTCAAATCTTTCCCACTTGTTTCTATTCGTCTTGATTTTTGAAATATTTGTCCGTATCAAACTTTATGCTTTCTTGGGATGAGTTGTGGATCCCAGAGGAAATGTATAAGTTGAACTTATATATCTTCTAGGTTGAGAATCGAATATGATTTGCCAATCTTATATCAAGGTTGAGATTATTTTAGATTATATTTCAGAACTTTCAATCTTGACCTAGATAGTACCTTTGGGACTTCTCTTGAGAACTTTTCCTAAACCCTGCATTGGAATCTGTTTTTGCTAATTTCTATTTACTTATCCTTGATCCGTTGTTGAATTTTGAATCTTGATGTTCGTTCGTTGTTGACTTTGACTTTGTATCTAAGATTTTTTATGAATTAAGATATTATGATAAACATATTCGATGAGAACGATAAATGTCTACTTTATTTATGAAGTTTAGAATTTATCGCAGTCATACTAGCTGGCACGACAGGGACGCGGAGCCTGATGTTGGATATACTATCCTAGTTATGAAATTTAGATTTTTTTGCAGCCATACCGGTTGGCATGGTAAGGAATCTAGATGACATAATTATATGATGTATACCCAAGTTATGGACTCCATCGTTTATTGCAGCTATGCTTACTGGCGTGGCAAAAATTCTGGCAACATAATTTCAGGGAGACGTGTATGGTTATCAGACTGTGTCTTAAATCGGATCACTTCGTTATGACCGGATGAGCAAGAATAAATTTTTATCATCATTCTTTCCCGTCTTGGTTAACTCTGTCTATCTACAGCCTAACTATGATTTCTCGACATGATTGTTTTGTGTTCCATCTTTCGTATGATTTGACTAAACTCTTCTTCGCTAGCCTCTTGGATAATTTTTCTTGTCTTTCCAGGTAATTGTTGAAAGTGCCTCATGGGTTGATTCATGAAAGGTTCGAAAAGTATATTATCCTTGTATTACGAAATCGGGAGTTTGCATCCAGAGAAATACTGGCGAGGTATGACTTCAGATAACGGTATCATGGTTTAATATGTTTCTCAAATTCTACTTGGACCACTCCCTAAGCATTTTGACTAACATCTTCTCCTTTATTTTGCAAAAATTGTTTGGAAATATTTTACGAATATTAGCCAAGTTAAGTTCAGGAACCTATATTATCTGGCATGGCAGCTGTACACTGCAGCCATCCGTCGTATTATGGAACAAGGAAGTTAATCGCAGCCAGATGCACACTAGCACGATAGTAACTTTATGTGACGTAATTACGGAGGTATATGGTTCTTGAGTTTTACTTCGACTACGTCATATGCATTTCGTTTGGTCTCGTACTATTCTTGAAAATATTTCGACAATCTTTCATGTCTTGCTTGACCCTTACCTTGTCTGAATATTGATATGGATTGCTCGACCCAGTCTTAGGCCTTTGTTTCCTTCTATTTAATTGATGACTGAAATAGCCAAACCTTGTTAACAGATTATGTAGTGTAACTGTAATATGTTAATGTGTGATTGTGATGAGTATATTTTTTTTTCTTGGAGATTCATTGGGTTGAGCTTGTAGGACAGATATGAGTGACTGACTATAGTGGACTTAGAAACCATTAAGAATGTTTAGTTTGATAGTATATATTAATTTTAAGGTATCTAAGAAGGAGTAATAAAATATTATATTTTGTGACAACGGATTTAGGACTAGAATCTTGTGCTTAGATTCGAGGGTTGAACATTGTAAGACTTTGATGACCAAGTGATTATTGATTATCTACAAACCATTTACTTATGATTGGAGGATAGATCGATATATGGAATGAAATAGAAGGAGATAACATTGCGTGCAAGATCGGAAGATAGCAGGAACAAAACATGGACATATGTACATAGGTAATAAATAATTCGGTAAATGAATTAAGAGTTTGAATTTGAGGGTTTATATTCAGGAGTTCATGAGTAAAAGAGAGAAGGCTGAATGCCAAGAATAGGTTTTGAATGTATAATTTCATGGAGCTTGTGATTAATAGGATAAAGATACTTAGGACGGGATAAGGAAACGAACAAATTGCTTTTGAGATTGGAATTCTAGTTGATGGCCAATCATTGTTGATATATACGTATCTCGAGGATGACCTATATTTTAGAGTATATGTAAAGGTTCTTATTAATATGAATATTCCCTTGTGCTCCATTTGCTTCGCGCAACTTTCGGGTCAATTTAGACCAATTCATCGTCTGCCGCAATTTGTGATTTGATTTCCAATTTAATTTTCGGGCCCGACAATGGTCTAATTTGTTCGACCCAATATATGGCCCTGGCCTGTTTTGAGTCTACTATGCACGTGCCACTTGTGTGCCACCAAATTGATCTCCATTGTGCTCCTATTTCATCCATAATTTTAAATAGTTTAAATTTGTTATTTTAATTAAATCTTGGCTCCAAGTTTGTCCAACTTGACCCAACACCCAATCCAAATTGGTGTGACCCTACCATGTCTACCTATACACCCTACTGATATTTTTTCATTTTTTCTCTACTCAAAAATATCTCTCTTATATACAAATATCTATTTCTCACTCACCATTTCAAATATATACATAATATATATATATAATATCTCTCTCTCTCACCTCACATCACACTCTTTTTCTGTCACGACCCGCACCCACCGTGAGGGTACGAGTACGTAACAACGCCCAGCCTACGCCGCAGTATCGGCGGTAGAACGCTGTTCTAGGTCATGAACTATAACTAGCATAATATGAATACTCTCCATAAGGAGGCCAACACAGAGGTACAACTCAATCACAATCTAAGATAGAATGATAAAGATAGATAAACATGAAATCCAAAAGAGATACAGGAGATAGAAGTCTAAGTGTCTAAGATATATAATCCTAGAAATACATCTCAAAACTCAAATACAGTAATCCACAAGTAAATACAACTCAAGACAACTAAAATAACTATCTATACAATCTCTACTGTGTCTCCTCTAGGCTAGCAGGCAACCTCCAAGCTATCTGTAAAATTTATCAACAGGTCCAGTCAGGACAGGAACGAGCACATCTCATCTAGAAAACCCAAGTAAATGACAGAGAACTATAAAGCAGTTATAGACAGTTGTATTGATGAATATGGCAGTTTATATTCAGGTGATGGTATGGAGAGACAGATAAAGTACAAAAAAAGTAAGTAACTAAACAAGAGAAGAAATCATAGCAATAAAGACTGTAGAATAAAATCTAGCTGAACTAGAGTAACATAATGAGTTCAGATGGTAAAATATAAGTCTAGTGTAATTCCAATGTGAGTCTAATATAAGATGAGTCGAATGTGATTCTAATCATTGTTCTAATAAGGTGATACGAATAAGGTGATACGAATAGTGATTCACAATGTTCTAACAATGATTCGAATAAATTCTCCAAGTGTGTTTTAAAATACTTAGTTAGACATGTAAACGGCTAAGGGTAAATCCGGCACATCACACACCTGGCTGGGTGTGGAATGGCTATCGTTCGAATATATTCACAGGGGGTGGTTCGAATAGTGGAAATGTTCACATGTCTAATCAAGTATTTTCCCGCCCATCTAATACAAATGAATCCAAAATCCAACACATAAGACGAATACAAGTCCAACCAACATATGAAGATACGAATAGGGTGATTCGAATAGTGATTCGTATGGTGATTCGAATAATAGAGGTAAGACAAGTAAGTATGTGTGTCGCATACATGGATTCAGAAATAAAAATACGTATTTGTAACAGAGAATCACATACAGCTAACTAGAACTGAAGTACAGTAATTGACAAATAAATGAGAGAACTATCAGAGAATGTACTCGCCTGATGTCTGAATGTCTAAAGTAAATATACTGTCCGAGAAGAGGTGTCTGGCTCCTAATTAGAACAGCACAAGTCACAACATGTCCAGAAGGGTAATATAAAGCACTACAATGCATTCTACATGAATCTAGGTCAAACTAGGCCAAAGTCAACCCTTGGTCAACTCTGGTCAACTGCACTAGTCAACTAGGTCAAACTAGGTCATGTCCTAACCCAGCAAGTCTTACTAGGCCTAACCAAGACTATCCTAGCAAGCACACATCAATACAAGGCTATACAAGCCAAACATACACCCAACTCTATAGCATGCAATTATTCAATACTCAAATAGGCAAGAATTCACATTGGATATACACTAGGTAATCTATTACTTTAAGCTATACATGTCTACACATATATACACATGCATATATTGGTATTGAACATTAGGTCTATAATCATGGCATTTTAAATGGTTATATAAACTTATATATTACAACACAATATGCTAACATATATATAATATACATACATAGCTAAGTTAACTGTATTCATAAATACTTATTTAAGAGGCTATGTGTGTGTATGTGAACATGGCAAAGGGGAAAGTGAGGGTTAAATGGGCATACATAGTGTATACATATCAAAGAGTGTCAAAGTGTAAGTGAACAATGTGTCAAGTGTGATAGTGTCAACATAGTGTAAGGGGGGGTACATGAGGTAATATAGGATTTGTGTTAACATAGAACATTACATCTCATTAACTTGTATATTGCATATATTATATCTATTATTACATTACATTCATGCTTGCATTTATTCATCATTTATTTATTCTCTTGTACTACTATATGCACCATACATTACATACTATGGAACCTACATTTTCATTACAAGCCATACTTATACATGCTTACATTAGATAGGATACTTACACCTCATACATCATTTATTTAAACATTTACTCATGCTTGCATTCTCTATTTAGTTACATAATGTATATACATTAACATGGGTAAAAATCAAATTGAACATTATATTATACACAATGGTGCACAAAATGCATATGCCGAATAGTAACTCCTACCAATAATGAATATTGTACCATCTCAGCATGAATTAAACTCTATGATTAAAGTATGTTATAGATCTATGTGTTAGCTTTACGAAACTTTAAACGGATCGCGTTTTCATTTTCGGAAACTCCCGGAATCGCGAAAACACCGAGAACGCGTTTGTTTTTCGTACAGCTGACACTCGAATAATTCTCCAGAAAGTTACAGAAAGAATTAGGCCTATTAATACATGTTTTTGGAAAGCTAACTTCAATACGCTTCTTTTAAAAAAACGGAAGATTAAACCGAGCTTTGAGCTAGAAGTTATGACATTTCAAAGTTATGGCTGAAATTAAAAACGTGGATAAAAATCATGACGGATTTAGATAGTTTGAGCCAAAAGAATACACAATATATATCCTAATTATCCACAACAATAATAGCAATAATAATATGAGGAACCACACTCACAAACTTGATTATATAATCATCATGAACCATTTATTACATATATAAATATAGATACACTCTCATTACAATATATATATATATATATATATATATATATATATATATATATATATATATATATATATATATATATATATATATATATATGTAACATGAACACATCCACAACACAAAGGACACTCATATGACCTCCAAATGGACACAAAATAGACACAAATGGAGATACAACCATGGGGGTCATTCCTATGGGTTCAAAATAGACCTATATGCATGAGGAAATGAAAGGAGAAGGGATTTATACCTCCCGGTAGATCGAATCGAAGAAAAACCTTCCCGGAGCGATACCGACACGTAGAGATTCCAAAAGGACACGAACGAGCTCCGAATCCTCCCAAACTTGGGTAGCTTCCTCCTTGACTAGAATGGAGAAGGAAAGAAGAAGATTTGGTGGTGAAATGGAAGGATTTGGTGGTGAAATGGAAGGATTTGGTGGAGAAATTGCTAGGGAATTGCTCTCTAGGAATTTGGGGAAGAACAAGAGAGAGAAAAATAGATGGATAATGACAAATGGGAGGCTCAACCCTATCCTTATTGTGGCTGGCCATAAAGGTGGTTTTGTCCTATTAGGAAAAGTCCAAAAGCTCCTACTAACCTATTCTATGAGTATTAGGAAAGTGCTAATTGGTTGGGGCTAAATTAGTCATTCTAAAGTCTCTAATCACACTAACCTTAACCATAATAATTAGTCTAACCTCTAACTAAAATATTTCTATCATGTGGACTAAAATTAATATCATGTGGGCCATGCCTAACTAGTGTGTGGGTCCCACTAGAGTCAAACTACCCCCGGGTCCCCGTTACAAGTCAGATTGAGATAAAATTCGAACCCGACTCAAATAATCCCAAAATAATATCATAAATAATAAAATAATATCAAAATAATTCAAAGAGGTCAAATGCAAAAATATCCTTAGGCCAAAATGACATTAAAATATCACAATCGCATGGTTAGGCTCTAGGTCAAACAGTCTCTAGGGTTTCACTAGCAAAACGTCAAAACCACAAGTCATTGATTGAAATAATTTTAAAATGATTTAAAATCACCAAAAAATCATATCATGAATTAAATATCATTATTAAAATAATTATAAACACGAAATTTCAAAATTACCCTCAATCAGAAAATTAAAATAAAATGAAAAAAAATCAACCCAAAATTTAGGGTGCTCACATCCTACCCACCTTATAAAAATTTCGTCCTCAAAATTAAAATGTTCGTAATCCTTCTAGGTCAAACCCCCACAATCAAATCCCAGAACTGAAATAAATCATACCATCAAAAGGACGACATACAGGGCCATGGTATACGGTAGTAGTGAAAGTCTCATCTAGGTATTCTAGTCATGCTAAACCAAAACGGTCATAGGGTATCAAAACACACATGCAATCTAGGGTGCTAAACAAAAGTTACAAAAACAACAAACCATCAAAACTGTAAGGCAGTCTACCATCCTATATGAAAACTGATACTTATCATAAAAATAAAGAAAAGTAACTACCCATTATCTTTAAAGGGTTCAGAAAAAAAAAATCAAAATCAAAGTTAAGGAATGAAAGCCAATTCCATGGAAAATTTCCAATCACAATACGTATTAAGAATATTTAGTCTTGATACGATCTAAGTTGATCAAATTGGGGGAAATCAAGATTTAGGCAATATGGAGGACAGGTTCAACAAAGTCTGAGATCGAGCATACAATGATAGAGATTCAGGCCACAATCAAATTTAATTCAATTAAGTACAACCCAAGATATAAATATGATAAGAAAAGATAATCGAAGTCGATTTGGTCGGATTAAGGAAACTAGGATTCAATGATATTGAAAAACCCCTTTTAGAGAAAACAGGAAAAGATTTCATACGAAGTCAGCAAATCATCCCTCTCTAATACTATCAGTTTATCATTTGCGAAACCATATTCTTTTTTTTCTCTCACAAGTCCCAATATGGAAATCAACCTCTATATAACTATCATCGAAATTTTATAACCTTCAGTCATCTAAACCTTTACCACAATCACCATAGACAAAATCTTTAAGTTCCAAAACATTTTCCACGAAACATACCCCTCTTTTTAGGAGTCAACACTTATTCATTTAATCAAAATTTTAAATTCCTTCACCTCGTTTTAAATTAGATCCGAAACCTCTAAATCTAGTTTATGGAATCCTTGGACTTGTTTAAATCGAGTCTCGTATTCACTAAACTCCAATACCACTATGTCACACAAAATTTATTCTTTTTTTTTAAATCAACCTTCATATTTTCTTCAACGTTCACCTTCAAATATTTTTTTTTGAATTCTACAATTTTCTTCCAATCATCTAAAATAATTTCTATAACGTAAAATCCTTGTGTTCTCTCTGTCTCTAGTCACCATCTTACAATATCTAGTTCAATTTCGCATAATTATTTTATTCGATTAAATTCTCCTTTCTATCTCTAAATTTCTACATAGCCTTGTAATAGTTCCCAAGAATCAATAACAAAGATTTTTAAGTTCTCAAAACTAGGTTGACCTTAAACATCCTCATTAGTTTTGAAATACATCCATGAATTATTCATAACCCACTTTCTGTGATTATTTCTAAATTGATGACATTTATCCCTCGATTTCATTTTAAACCTTTACCACATCTCCATTTCAAAATTTTCATATTTGACATCCAACACTCTGATTCCTACAAAATCATCATATGATAACCAATTACATCATTTCCGAACTAGATGATTTATATCACTTCCTCAACATTTCTCAGATAAAAAATGATATAAAGATTCAAGAGTTTTCAAGGTATAGCTGACAGAATTATATATGAGACAGGGAATTGATATAATCAGGACAGGTATATAAGACAAGGAATGATGGTAGTAAAAATATTGGCAGGAAAAGAATGATAATAGAATTTGTTCTGCTTATCTATTTAAAAGAGGGACCCATTTTTTTTTTGAAACAAGAATTATAATACCAAATCCAAAATAAGGCCTAGCAAAATCATTGGTTTATTGTATTAAGAAGAAATAAATTTTTGTAAGAAGTTACACAAGGTTTATAAAAATAGCTGAAGCTACATCCTAAGTAAACAATGAGAAACAAAACAAACAAAACAACAATAATTCCTTCTTTTTTTTTGAATGACTGAAACAAAAGTAGCAAAAGCATGTTCGAAAATATTTACGGTACAATCTGATAATCATATGCGTCTATCCAAAATCATGGTACTCTAAATCCTCGTCATACTAGTGAGCAAGGCTACGATAATCACAGAGTCCTTGACTTATGCACATACCTCTAGAATCATGGTATTTAACATTTTCGCGATGCCGCTAGCTTGGCTGCGAAAACCTTAAATTTCCACACCCGAGAAATATATCCAAAATCAGACTATATGTCCTCACCATGCTGGCTAATGTGACTATATAAGACAAGATTTTCATAACTTAGATGACCTAGCCCATATAATTTTATCTTGCCAAAAATTAAATTAAATCAACAATGAATAAAAAAATCAAATTTATCAACGAACATCAAAATTCAGAAATGAACAAAATCCTTCAAATCATATAACTACAAACTCGGATGCTACAGCTAACATCAAGATTCAAAATTCCACAACCTTCATCAAATTCAATAAATACAAACTCAAATTCAATAATAATACATCAAAATCAAATTCAACAACAGAAAGTAAAGATAAATCAAATCAAGGAAAAAAGAGTTTTCAAATCGGAGTTAAACAAGATTCTCAAGGGTCGTCCCAGGAATCTTTCAAGGGATCCTAATTGTGATTGAGTATCTCTCCGTTAAAGCCTATCTCTCAATCCTATCGCAGGCTCGCAGCAGTACAACTAAGTCGCCGTACTACCACGATATCGTACTAATGCGACTCTCGACCTGCATGGGCCACCACTAAAAACGTGTCACGATCCGCACCCACCGTGAGGGTACGAGTACGTAACAACGCCCAGCCTACGCCGCAGTGTCGGCGGTAGAACGCTGTTCTAGGTCATGAACTATAACTAGCATAATATGAATACTCTCCATAAGGAGGCCAACACAGAGGTACAACTCAATCACAATCTAAGATAGAATGATAAAGATAGATAAACATAAAATCCAAAGAGATACAGGAGATAGAAGTCTAAGTGTCTAAGATATATAATACTAGAAATACATCTCAAAACTCAAATACAGTAATCCACAAGTAAATACAACTCAAGACAACTAAAATAACTATCTATACAATCTCTACTGTGTCTCCTCTAGGCTAGCAGGCAACCTCCAAGCTATCTGTAAAATTTATCAACAGGTCCAGTCAGGACAGGAACGAGCACATCTCATCTAGAAAACCCAAGTAAATGACAGAGAACTATAAAGCAGTTATAGACAGTTGTATTGATGAATATGGCAGTTTATATTCAGGTGATGGTATGGAGAGACAGATAAAGTACAAAGAAAGTAAGTAACTAAACAAGAGAAGAAATCATAGCAATAAAGACTGTAAATAAAATCTAGCTGAACTAGAGTAACATAATGAGTTCAGATGGTAAAATATAAGTCTAGTGTAATTCCAATGTGAGTCTAATATAAGATGAGTCGAATGTGATTCTAATCATTGTTCTAATAAGGTGAATCGAATAAGGTGATACGAATAAAGTGATACGAATAGTGATTCACAATGTTCTAACAATGATTCGAATAAATTCTCCAAGTGTATTTTAAAATACTTAGTTAGACATGTAAACGGCTAAGGATAAATCCGGCACATCACACACCTGGCTGGGTGTGGAATGGCTATCGTTCGAATATATTCACAGGGGGTGGTTCGAATAGTAGAAATGTTCACATGTCTAATCAAGTATTTCCCCGCCCATCTAATACAAATAAATCCAAAATCCAACACATAAGATGAATATAAGTCCAACCAACATATGAAGATACGAATAGGGTGATTCGAATAGTGATTCGTATGGTGATTCGTATGGTGATTCGAATAATAGAGGTAAGACAAGTAAGTATGTGTGTCGCATACATAGATTCAGAAATAAAAATACGTATTTGTAACAGAGAATCACATACAGCTAACTAGAACTGAAGTACAGTAATTGACAAATAAATGAGAGAACTATCAGAGAATGTACTCGCCTGATGTCTGAATGTCCAAAGTAAATATACTGTCCGAGGAGAGGTGTCTGGCTCCTAATTAGAACAGCATAAGTCACAACATGTCCAGAAGGGTAATATAAAGCACTACAATGCATTCTACATGAATCTAGGTCAAACTAGGCCAAAGTCAACCCTTGGTCAACTCTGCTCAACTGCACTAGTCAACTAGGTCAAACTAGGTCATGTCCTAACCCAGCAAGTCTTACTAGGCCTAACCAAGACTATCCTAGCAAGCACACATCAATACAAGGCTATACAAGCCAAACATACACCCAACTCTATATAGCATGCAATTATTCAATACTCAAATATGCAAGAATTCATATTGGATATACACTAGGTAATCTATTACTTTAAGCTATATATGTCTACACATATATACACATGCATATATTGGTATTGAACATTAGGTCTATAATCATGGCATTTCAAATGGTTATATAAACTTATATATTACAACACAATATGCTAACATATATAATATACATACATAGCTAAGTTAACTGTATTCATAAATACTTATTTAAGAGGCTATGTGTGTGTATGTGAACATGACAAAGGGGAAAGTGAGGGTTAAATGGACATACATAGTGTATACATATCAAAGAGTGTCAAAGTGTAAGTGAACAATGTGTCAAGTGTGATAGTGTCAACATAGTGTAAGGGGGGTACATGAGGTAATATAGGATTTGTGTTAACATAGAACATTACATCTCATTAACTTGTATATTGCATACATTACATCTATTATTACATTACATTCATGCTTGCATTTATTCATCATTCATTTATTCTCTTGCACTACTATATGCACCATACATTACATACTATGGAACCTACATATTCATTACAAGCCATACTTATACATGCTTACATTAGATAGGATACTTACACCTCATACATCATTTATTTAAACATTTACTCATGCTTGCATTCTCTATTTAGTTACATAATGTATATACATTAACATGGGTTAAAATTAAATAGAACATTATATTACACACAAGGGTGCACAAAATGCATATGCCGAATAGTAACTCCTACTAATAATGAATACTGTACCATCTCAGCATGAATTAAACTCTATGATTAAAGTATGTTATAGATCTATGTGTTAGCTTTTCGAAACTTTAAACGGATCGCGTTTTCGTTTCCGAAAACTCCCGGAATCGCGAAAACACCGAGAACGCGTTTGTTTTTCGTACAAGCTGACACTCAAATAATTCTCCAGAAAGTTACAGAAAGAATTAGGCCTATTAATACATGTTTTTGGAAAGCCAACTTCAATACGCTTCTTTTAAAAAAACGGGAGATTAAATCGAGCTTTGAGCTAGAAGTTATGACATTTCGAAGTTATGGCTGAAATTAAAAACGTGGATAAAAATCATGACGGATTTAGATAGTTTGAGCCAAAAGAATACACAATATATATCCTAATTATCCACAACAATAATAGCAATAATAATATGAGGAACCACACTCACAAACTTGATTATATAATCATCATGAACCATTTATTACATATATAAATATAGATACACTCTCATTACAATATATATATATATATATATATATATATATATATATATATATATATATATATATATATATATGTAACATGAATACATCCACAACACAAAGGACACTCATATGACCTCCAAATGGACACAAAATAGACACAAATGGAGATACAACCATGGGAGTCATTCCTATGGGTTCAAAATAGACCTATATGCATGAGAAAATGAAAAGGAGAAGGGATTTATACCTCCCGGTAGATCGAATCGAAGAAAAACCTTCCCGGAGCGACACCGACACGTAGAGATTCCAAAAGGACACGAACGAGCTCTGAATCCTCCCAAACTTGGGTAGCTTCCTCCTTGATCAGAATGGAGAAGGAAAGAAGAAGATTTGGTGGTGAAATGGAAGGATTTGGTGGAGAAATTGCTAGGGGATTGCTCTCTAGGAATTTGGAGAAGAACAAGAGAGAGAAAAATAGATGGATAATGACAAATGGGAGGCTCAACCCTATCCTTATTGTGGCTGGCCATAAAGATGGTTTGTCCTATTAGGAAAAGTCCAAAAGCCCCTACTAACCTATTCTATGAGTATTAGGAAAGGGCTAATTGGTTGGGGCTAAATTAGTCATTCTAAAGTCTCTAATCACACTAACCTTAACCATAACAATTAGTCTAACCTCTAACTAAAATATTTCTATCATGTGGACTAAAATTAATATCATGTGGGCCATGCCTAACTAGTGTGTGGGTCCCACTAGAGTCAAACTATCCCCGGGTCCCCGTTACAAGTCAGATTGAGATGAAATTCGAACCCGACTCAAATAATCCCAAAATAATATCATAAATAATAAAATAATATCAAAATAATTCAAAGAGGTCAAATGCAAAAATATCCTTAGGCCAAAAATGACATTAAAATATCACAATCGCATGGTTAGGCTCTAGGTCAAACAGTCTCTAGGGTTTCACTAGCAAAACGTCAAAACCATAAGTCATTGATTGAAATAAATTTAAAATGATTTAAAATCACCAAAAAATCATATCATGAATTAAATATCATTATTAAAATAATTATAAACACGAAATTTCAAAATTACCCTCAATCAGAAAATTAAAATAAATAAAAAAAAAATCAACCCAAAATTTAGGGTGCTCACACTCCCATTATCACACACAACCCCCCTCCTGTACACGAGCAGCCTACCCCCCCCCCCCTCTTTCTACTTTCTTTCTCTACTCTCTCTCTCTAAATATGTAATATATAATATATCTCTTTATATATATATATATATATATATATATATATATATATATATATATATATATATATATATATATATATATATATATATATATATATAAACATATCTCTCTCACTCTCAATTTACACCTACACAAACAACCCCCCCCCCCCCCCCCCCCCCGTCATTATTCAGCCGACATCCCCTCCTCTCTTTCTTCATTTTCTTCCTCAACTACTTATTCCTCTTCTTCATGGCTCCAACACCACCACCATTAACCGTCACCAACACCACCACCATTAACCGCCACCACCACAATCACGAACACCACCACCACAACCACCATCTCTACTCCACCGCCATGGGCACCCCACCGTCGCCGACCCACCGTGTGCAGCCTCGCCGCCCCGTCGCGTGCCACCGCGAGTGGCAGCAACAGCAGCGAGACAGCACTGGCAGCAGCAGCAATAGGCAGTAGCAGTGCAGCAACAGGCGCAGGCCGCCGTCGCGCACCATCGCCGGCCCCCTAGGCCGGGCGAACACTCCAGCGAACCACCCCGGGCAGCGCCATCCTCCTCGGCGTGATACGCGAGCGATTCGTGCATTTTGGACGAAATCCCGTCGTGACGCGCGATTTCGAATTTCAGAAAGTTTACCTCGTCGCAGCAACTTTGTACGAATTTTTTGGACAATCCGACCGTTGGATCGATGATTTCTTTGCTCAGTCACAATCTTGGTATATCTATCTTCACTCACCTCAATTTTCGCCCTTTAATTTTATCGTTTGATACATCAAAACCGGCCACAAAGTTGACGTTTTAAATTGTATAATTTTTAGACAATTTTGTCGAACCAACTTCGTCGGTTCGTATCTCCTCCATCGCAGCTCCGTCTGGCGTGCCACTGGTTCCTATGCGCAGCTGGTATAACCCTCTTCCTACCCCTTAAGTTTTATTTCGTTGTGAGCACGTTAGGTTGGTTGAATTCGACGCAAAAGTTGGTCGTCCGAATTCGTAATTTCCAAGTTATAAAATCCTAATTTTGAACCCGGAACTCCGAATTCAATTTCTGATACCACCAGTAGACTCGTGGCATCGTTCTGGCACGTTTTCATATAAAGTTTGCTTAGTTTGGAGAATGTGGACCCTGGCACGCATTTTGGTACAAAGCAGGTCCCACAGTCCGGGTCAACGAGACTTTTTGATGCCGGCTCATCGGAATCCAATTCTGGATATACCGTTGAGTTCGTATCATTATTCTGGACTCGTTAACATATAATTTGCTAGGTTTTAGTGGACATTGGCTCCGACACATTTTTTCGTACAAATCGGATTCCAATATCCGGGTCAACGGACCAATCTGAGATCGGGTCATCGGAATCCAATTTCGGATATACCTTTGAATTCGTATCGTCATTCTGGATTCGTAGACATATAATTTGTTAGGTTTAGTGCACTTTTATTCTGACACGTTTTTTGGTGCAAAGTGGGTCCGATACGGATACTATTTTGACCCGAAATTACCTTTTTGCTCCTGTGTCCAAATTAGACTTATGGACAGGCTATTCTAGCTATTTCGATCATTCTGGACACGTTGGTGATTATTGTTTCACCATCCGACAACATCTGTAGGTTTTCATCCTATTATTATAATCTTTCTCCTTTTTGTTGTATTTTGAGATCCGTCGATTCCAGTGATTTTACCATCACTGAAATTGATATGTTGACCTTGTAGATGTTTATAGAGACTAGCTTTTACTCTGTTGACCTTGGTTGACTACTTTGACTGAACGTCAAAGTAGAGTCAATATTTGACCTAGGTTAGACTAGTTTTGACCTTGGTTGACCACGGTTGACTATTTTGACCAAAAGTCAACCGAAAGTCAACCGAAGCCTAAAATTGACTAGAACTTGACCGAAGTTGACCAGTTGACCCAAAAGTCAACTGTTAGTCAACGTTAGTCAAGTTTGACCTAGAGTTGACCTATGGTTGATCGGAGTTGACCAGTTGACCGAAAGTCAACTGTAAGTCAACCATTGACTTAGATTGACCTAGTTTGACTTGCTTTGACGTGCCTTGACCTAGTTTGACTTAGTATGACTTGATTTTAATTCTAAACCCTTATATTGATACAGTATTCCATCTATAGGTCCTCGAGGCACTGTTCTTGGACTCAGTCGACTTATCTATTACATCACAGGCGAGTACATTCTCTGATAATATTTCTGTTTTATGATATCATCTATGTTTCTTGTATATAATGTAGATATTCTTGTTCTCTTGACACATAGTTCACATGGATTGGTATTTGACTGGATTCCGTCATGAGATGTTATTCCTGGTATTCTTTGGTATATATTGTGCAAGTCTTTCTTGTTCCTTGTGCATTGTATAGACACGATTCTTGCGAAGGCTAGCTACCCACTCAGATAATCATGCATCATGATGTGTCATGGTTGGATCCACTATACTAGTCGGGGGACAGGAAGTATTGGTGTAGATATGTGGTCAAAGCCTATTGTGTACCCATTGTGCATTGATTGATTGTGAGTGTTGATCATACACCCCACGTATGGTTAGCCAGGCTTGTTACTATTGTGCAATGTCCCAAGCCGGCCACATATTGTAGCTAGTACTCACACACCTAGATAGGTGATTCTTGATTCTTGTACATGTCATGATCAGTTTTACTTACCTTGTTCTAGCTCTAGATTTACAGCTTACCTTGCCATGATACTCACATGTACATTTCGTAATTTCTTGTATATTCTCTCTATTTACTTCTACATTTTCAATATCGTCTAATTAGAACTGTTATTTGAGATTTGTGCTCGTTCCATCCTGACTGGATATGTTGATAATATTTTAGGAGTAGTTGTGCCCTCAGTATTGGACTACAGGATGTTGCTAGCTGGGGTGGTTCTCGGTATTCTTCACCGTGAGTTGTCTCTCAGGAGTTCTAGGTCTGGTAGTTATTTAGTTTTGTTATTGTTTCCCTCTGCTTTATTTTTGTCTCATATGATCCTTGTAGATTCTAGTTGTTCTAGTGATATTGTTATTATTTTTTGTCTTATCTTTCTTAGTTTTTGTGATTTGACATGAGTACATTTCTAGTTATGGATCTTTAGATGTTGTAGTTAGTATCGGGTACTTGACAGCGCTCTACCGCCGATACTCCGACGTAGGCTGGGCGTGGCCCACGTATTCGTACCCGTATATTCGGGTGCGGGTCATGACAGGCTCCCTTGGAGGACTGAACACAACCCTACCTCCTTTATAATCTATGTTAGCAAAGTGCCTACTCAACCAATCCATCCCGAGTATAATACCTCGAAAGTGGCATTACGAGCAAACACGCGCTCAATTCCCGGCCTCCTAATAAAACACTCTACCCCTTGCAAACATCACCAACCAGGATAATACCTCTCCCGGTCATGATCTTTCAAGTACGACCCAAAGGTTCAGCAGGTATATGATGCTTGAGAGCAAAAGATACAAATATAAAGCTATGGTAGAAGCTTGCAAGTCCCCCTTCCCGGAATATTAATACATTTTTATTTTATTTTATTGAAATTATGATTTTTAGGATTTTATAAATAATTAATTAGATAATTATTACAATAGATGACTTTAGCCACGGTTGAGTTTTGAAATAACAGACGACTAGAAATCGTGGCACGGACAGTGTCGTGGTGTGCCTTGACTAGTGTTTCAGCCATGACAAGAAAGGCCGAGCCATAAGTATGTTCCAACTAGGAAAACCAGGCTAAGTTACGACTTAACCCCTATAGATTAATTAATTATATATTAATTAAGATTATGATTTTAGGAGATCCGGTTGTGCCGATTTAGCTTGGACTGGACCCGAACCACGCCCAAACCCATGTAGACATGTAGTACGTCCAAAAGATGTCCATGTAGATAATTGTTGGTGTATTTTAATTAATGTAATTATTTTAGTAGATAAATAAGTATTTCTTATATAAAAGAGTTTTTATATAATAAATAAGATGCTAAGAATAATTTACTAGATTGGGTTTTAGGATATATTATAGGTATATGTTTTATAAGTATCTACATGGGTACACATATATACATGTATATACATCTATTTAGATATATAAATAGGTTTATAGAATACGAGAATTAGGCTTTATATATATACAATAATAAATTAACTTTATTTATATAAATTTTATATATATAGAATTATGATTTTTATATAATGAAAATATTGATTATATTTAAAATATTTTATTGTCTGTATGGAATTTATGGTATATATATATATATATGTATATATATATATATATATATATATATATATATATATATATATATATATATATATATATATATATATATGTATGTATGTATGTATAAATATCAGGATATATATTGATTATATAGGCATGTAAATATATTTATAATTTATTAAGGTATATACATATATACCTGTTATATATATATATATATATATATATATATATATATATATATATATATATATATATATATATATATATATATAATATATATATATATATATATATATATATATATATATATATATATATATATATATATATATATATATATAGGTGTGTAAATACATATACATATATATTAGAATAAATAAGAAAACCAAAAACAAACAAAAAACCCCCACAACTGGCCCACACCAGAAGCAGCAAAGCAAACCGATCCTAAGCCCCCAGACCCGAGCCCCCATCTTCCCACAAACCCGAACCCGAGGGGGAAAACTCCGTATACATATATGTATCGAGAGTAGGGAGAGTATTCATCCAAATCCTAACCCCACGTCCACCCCCTAACCTGGGCGGCCACCCCGACGGCCGAGCACCGTCGGAGGACGACCGCCGACCGGCCACGAGGCACGCGCGCACACCATCCGCACAGTGGCAGCAGCCCCTGAACCCGACTTTATCTCGACCGTGTGCAACGTTCGCTGAATCGTTTCACGATTTCCTTTCGCTGTTATGTTCACAACATATAGGACTCTAATTGCCTTCATTTATTTTGAATTTAGACGCCCGAGGTTGTCTAGAAAGTCGACTCAAAGTCGACAAAAAACCCGTTCAAAATAGGGAACCGAACCAGTCCAACCCACATATTCGAAAGGCCGACTTGGTCGAACCATTGAAAAATCTAGGAAACCAATTAACAACAGTCCTAGACAACCTATAGGGCACTAAAACCCAGTTTACCAAAATCGATTTTATCGACCGAGCGTCGAGAAATCGGCAACCCAAATTGACCAAAAAAAATATTTTAAAATATTAAAAATATAGAAAATTCCTTCGATACGGCGTGCGTCTCACCAATCCGGGCGATGTGGTCACGAATCAAAAGCATCAAAAGGTGCATATCGGCTCCGTGGGCTTTGACGGAATTCAAATTGGTTGCGTGTATGCGACGAATTTGATGCGTATCCGTCAAAATTTACCGTATCGGCCTCTGTGCAAATTTTCTAATTACTTTGTGCACGTTCGCCAGATCGAGACGAAACTTGTGCCAACAAGACCGTATCATTTTTGTGGTCCTGTATGCCAAGTTTGGTCTGATTCTGAGACCGTTGATCAGATCGCCGTTTTGCGGGCCCCACGGTCCGATTCAACGGGCGATTTTGTGTACGGCCCGCCGAAATCTAACTTTGGACATACGGTTGGGTTCGTATCAGAAAATTGGACCTATAGACATATAGTTTGATGACTTCATAGACCATAGGCTTTGGCACACTTTTCGGTGCAAAGTGGGTCCAACGGCGGACACCGTTTTGACCCGAAATTACCGTTTTGCCTATGTGTCCAGAGTTGGACTTAAGGACAGGCAATTCCAGCTAATTATACTATTTTAAAAATGTTGGTAATGTTTATTTCAGTATCCGGAGACTTTTGCATGTGTTGACTGTTGTGGCTCACTAAGTGGTATAATATTATCGGTTTCACCAACACATGACCTCAGGCGAGTACATCTCTGATAGTTCTTATATTTGATTATCTCTATGAATCATGTACATGGTAGTATTTTACATTGATATTTTATTGATTCTTGACACGATGTTACATGAGATAGTAGTTATAGATTCTTTACATGTTGTTCGTGACCAATCTATTACCGTGTTCGTGACCTGTTTGGATCCATGAGTACTGGTCGGACAAAAAAATACTCTAGACATGTAAACAAACCCAAAATTATTCTTGCCTAATAGCGGTCGCACACTTCACGTGCGGGATACCGGATCTTATTCTTGCCTAATAGCAGTCGCACATTTCATGTGCGGGATACAGGATTTACCCTTAGCCGTTTATATGTCGAAGTAGTATTTCAACTCACTAGATAGATATAGTTTTTATTTTTACAGTATACATTGCTAGCTATATGTCTACTCTGTTTAATACTCACTTGTCATTTTTACCATGCTCAGCTTTTGCCATGATTCCATGCTTATCTTTTCGTCGTGTATTTCATTATTATTTACAGATTTATAGATTTCGTCATTTATTGAATCTGTTGTGAGAATATACTTGTTCCATTCCTGACTGAAAACCAATATTTTTCAGGTTTAACCCGCGATCACTCTTAGCACTAGGAAGGCATGGGTATGCTGATGTCAACCGAGATAGTTGAATTAGTTGTCTTTTCTATTTTGTGAGACATTGTATTTTCTAGAAAATGTGAAGTTGTAAAACCTTGTAATTTGTAAAATTGATTTAGTAATGTGAACGAACAATATATGTTACATTTTGTGATTTTGAGCATCTTGGCCGTGACAGCGTTCTACCGCCGACTCTGCGGTATAGGCTGGCTTGGACACGTCTCGTATCCGAAAAGCGGGTGCGGGTCGAGACAATAGCCCCCGGTACTGGGGTAGAAGCAACCGCAGCAACCTCAGGAACGGTCCTCGTAAGTGGCGGAGGAGCGCCCCCGAATGCTGCTGCAGATACTCCAACTGCAGTAGATGCAAATGGATCCAGTCCGCGGGATGTGGCAGACCTCTCAGTATCCGTGGGTCTCGACTGTTGAGATCTAGTCTTCGCTATCCTAAAGACAGATCGAAAGAAGAAGTCAATATGGCACAAGATGGATTATCTCAAAGGAGCACTGTTAGAGTGCAAGAATCAATATTAGAAGGACAGTTGTCTAGAGTAAATAATTGAAAGTTTTTCCTATTTGTGATTGAGTATCCTTAACCTATAACATATATCCTATGTATATACAGCAGGCTCGTAACAACACTCTAAGTCGAGCGCCACTACGACATCGCATTAGTTATGACTTCTGACCTGCATGGGCCAACATAAAAATGTGTCACGACCCGCACCCAATGTAAGGGCATTAGTGCGTAACAACGCCCAGCCTACGCCGCAGAAATGATATAGTACACTGCAGGTCTGCTATCTAACAATGTATAATAACTTGTCATCTCCGAATGGAGGAAGAATAAATGGCATGAATAAGGATAAAGATAAACTCAGAGTGCAAAGTAGCTAACACAAATCCATAGTGAGTCACAAAGTAGTCAAATAAGTCTGAAATAACATAACATATCTAATATAAAAGCTGGAGACAAAGTCCAGTCAAATCCTAGTCTGTCAGAGTCATTACTATAGCCTCCTCAGCTGGCACTAACCCTTGCTGGACTAGGGTCTCCTGGTCTACGCCCACTACATCATGAGGATCGTAGTAGGTAGGACACTCGTCCTCGCCATAATCTGTAAAATTTTATCAACATATCCAGTCAGGATTGGAACGAGCACATTTCCAACAACAGTTTCCAATAAATGACAAGTGTTATATAACAGTAAATAGAGAGAATAAACACGAGTAAAATAGAATGTACATGAAAGTAGCATGGCAAGGGTAAAGCATTAAACTAGAGCAAGAATGAAGATATATGAACATGTCATGTACAAGAATCAAGATCAACTATCTACGTGAGTGAATATTAGCTTTGACATGATACCGGCTTGGGAACTTGCACAAGGTCTACTGGCCTGGTTAATCATACGTGAAGTGTATGATTAACACTCGCAAGGATCTATACAATGCACAAGGTGGGTATTGACCACATGTCTAGACTAATATTCCTCCACCCCCGACTGATATAGTGGATCCAACCATGACTCGTTACGACACGAGATTTTAAGAGAAGGTAGCAAGTCTTCTCAAGAATCAATGTCCATACATTGCACAAGAACTACAAGAAGGCTTGTACAAGGTACACCAAGGTAAATAAGGAATAACAACCCATGACGGGATCCATAAAATACCAATCTGTGTGACCAATGTGTCAAGAATCATGAATATCTACACTAGATACAAAAAACATAGTAAATATCATGAATTGAAAATCATTAGAGAATGTACTCGCCTAGTTCTGAACCGAGGAATCAAAACTGCCACTCAATGAGCCTCGAAGGGTCAACTCGTGCAATAGTCTCCTAATACTGAAACAGACAATACCAACGTGTTCAGAATGGTCAAATTAGCTAGGATAGCCTACCCATAAGTCCAATTTTGGACACAGGAGTAAAACGATAATTTTGGACCAAAACGATGTCCGCCGTTGGATCCGCTTTGCACCGAAAAATGTGCCAGTATTTACGGTATCTAAAGTCTTCAAACTATATGTTTACGGGTCTGGTTTGACGAGACGAACCCAACCGTATGTCCAAAGTTGGATTCCGGTGGGCCGTGCATAATTTTGCCCGTTGGATCGGGTCGTAGGCCCACCAAATTAGCGTTTCGATCGACCTTCTCAGAATCAGACCAAACTTGGCGTACAGGACCAAAAAAATGGTCCGGTCTCGTTGGCAAGTTTTGTCTCGAGACGATGAACATGCACAAACTAATTGGCAAATTTGCAAAAGGGTCGAAACGGGGTATCTCGACGGATACGTACTGATTTTGTCGTGCACACGCAGTAAAATCAAGTTCCGTCGAATACCATATATCCACAACATTCGTATGCGCCTTTCGATGCCTAAGGATTGCGACCAAGTCGCCCGGTTTGACGGGACGCACGCCGTATCGAAAAAATTTCCCAAAATTTAGGTTTTCGGAACGCTGTTTTTCCTGATTTTGGAAATCAATTTTCGAGACATACTGTTGGGTTCGTCTACAAGTCCCTTCAAACGGATTTTTGAATTGGTCAAAGGATCGACGAGAAATCTCCTCCAAAAACAGCGATCCGGGGACCTAAATTTGTTCATTTAAATATAGTTTTTCGACAATTTTGCGTCAAATTTCCAAACAACATGGTTTGGTATTGGAAAATCTATTTAATGGAACTCCTAAAGGGTCATATCGACTATCCGTAGAAATTTACGGATCTCGATTTGATCGAGCGTGTACAAAGATACGAGATAGGGAAGATGGTTACCTGAAATGAGTTTCCTGTGTGGCTGTTGTAGGTGGTGCGCACACGCAGCTTCTGGCCGACGGTAGGCGGCTGACGGCGACGCTCAGGTGGTCGACGGCGGTGCTCTGGTCGTACACACGGTTGGGGTGGCTGGGTTTTCTGAAAATTTCTCTCTCTCTCTTGGTCACGTTTAAGAGGGGTTAGATTTCGTAACCGACGGGAGGGAGAAGAAGAGTTGTGTGAACGTGTGTGTGTGTGTGTGTGTGTGTGTGTGTTTGTTGTGTGCTGCGAGTTGGGCTTGCTCGATTTGCTAGGCTAAGTGTGTGTGTGGGTGTGTGGGTTGTAGCTTGTTAGCTAACTATATACATATATGTATACTAATGTATATGTATATATATATATATATATATATATATATATATATATATATATATATTATTTTTTATTTTTTTTTGAGAAACCACCCATTTTATTCAAGAAGGCCGAAAGGCCGAACCTTTACAAGTATACCATGAGGCGCAAAATGCCGATGCCTATACACATATATACTGACAAAAGAAGAGAAAAGAAAGGAACACTAGATTCGCCATGGCTAATTCAAGGAAAGAAGAGAGTTCCAGAATACCGTCAGGCCATGGTTGCAAAGGGATCTCCGTTTGCGGAACTGACGAATGGTCTCCCAAATTAGTTCGGCGACGTTCTATTGGCGGCCTTCGTACCTGGCCTTGTTCCTATTTTTCTAAAGAATCCACGTGGCTGCCGATGCGACGATCTGGTGACCATGTGACTCCGATGCCCATGTTGCCATAAGGTGGTGAAAGTTGTCGCCCCCATGAGGCAGTGTGTAGCACTGGGAGAGAGCTCTCCAGACCTTGGTCGATAGTTCGCCTTGGCTGAGGATGTGGTTGACTGTTTCCGATTGTCGCTCGGAGCAGCATGTGCAAGCCGAAGCAAGGCTGTACCCGATGGTGTTGAGAGTGTCATCAGTGGGGAGGATGTTACGTAGGGCTCTTCAGATGAGGAAGGACCACTTCTTGGAGATGCAGGTCTGCCAGAAGGATATATATATATATATATATATATATATATATATATATATATATATATATATATATATATATATATATATATTGTCACTCCCACTTTTCATAAATAGAAGTAAAATGGTCATTTTGAATTTTTGGGTATTTTGGAATTATTTATTTATTTATAATGTTATTTGGGGATTATTTGAGTTGGGTTCGATTCATCTCATTCCGACTTGTATCGGGGACCCGGGTAGCTTAGACTCTAGATGGGACCCAAACTTAAGTTAGGCATGACCCATAAATCCTACTATTAGTCTAGTGCTTTTAGACTAATCCCATATGACTTAGTTGGTCCATTTGTAGATTTTAACTTGGCCCTTTTAACCCTAAATTTTTACATAAGTCAAATTTGACCAAAAGGAGGCTTGGAGGGCATTTTGGACAATTGCTAAATGCCCCCAAACTCCCTTACATGGCCAGCCCCATGGGGGAGGGGAGAGAGAGTCATCACTTCAATTATTTTAGCATCTTTTGTCTCCATGTGTTCTTCCCCAATTTTTTAGAGCTTTCTCCATTGATTTCATCTCCAAATCATCGCATTTCCCTAAAATTTCTTCCATCAATCCTCTCTACATCTTTAAGGGAGGGTGCTACCAAAGTTTGGGAGAAAAGTGCAAGGTGGAAGTGTCCCTTCTACAAGGATCTTCGTGTCTGAGAGAGTTTCATTAGGATTCACTCCTAATAGGTAAATTTCTACCCTCTAAATCAATCTCCCATGCATTCTAGGTTTATTTTGAACCCATAGGATCTACTCCCATGGTTGTGTCTCCATTTGTGTCAAGTTTGAGGCCATTGGGAGACTCTAGGAGAACTAGGATGTGGTTTTGTGTCCAATGTGAAAACCCTCTGTAACGTCCGTATTTCGGAATACGTATTTTGGTTAGGACTATATGTATTTCGGACCTGTATTTTATTTCTCAGATGCTGGCCTGTAATTGTGTTTTGGTTTAACTTGCGGATTTTAGTTTTCTCGTAAAATAGGTTTTGGACCTGGCGTGGTTTTATTCTGTGGAAAAGGAATTGGTTTGGTTTGGTTTAGTATGCATTGGACCACACTTAGCTAACCTCCACCCTCAACACAACATACCCTTCCCCATTAAAACCCCACCTAACTTTCTCTTTCCTCATAACTTTCATTAATTTTCTTCATCTTCTTCTTCCTTCCTCCACCAACACCATAGGCAAGTGCACCTTGCCACCACATAAGGACTCAATTTTATTTGTCCATTAGCTAGATTAGGCCATGGTGAACAACATTAGAACTTGGAATTTTGTGATTTGGAGCTTCCATTTTTCTAGATCTAAGTTTTAACCATTTTCGGATTTTTTTGATTTTTATCTATTGAACTTAGATTTTTCCTTGTTTTGAGGCTTCCATATGGAAGAGAATTCAATTTTACACAAGTTAGAACTTTGAAAATCCAAATTTGGTTTTGTTTTGGCCAAGATATGAAGATTGGAAATTTGGTGTTCTTGAGGTTTTTCCTCTCGGCCTGATTGGAGAAGATGACCCTCCGCCTGCGCTCTTTAGCGCATGGCCGAACTGCGCTAACTCCTCGGCCAGCACTTTGCGCTGGGCTGACCTGCGCTGGCGCTCTTTAGCTCCAGCGCCTTCCTTCCATTGGCGCACTTGACTGCTGCGCAGTTCATTCTCCAGCGCGCTTGACCTCAGCGCAACCCGTCCCTAGCGCAATTCGCTCCCAGCGCAACTCAATCCTACGCAGCTCATATCCTGCACAGCTCGCTCCCCGGCGCAACCCAATCCTGCGCAGCTCATAGCCTGCGCAGCTTGCTCCCAGCGCAAGCCGACCCTAGCGCAACCCAACCTCGACGTAGTTCATTTCCCTGCATAGTTCATTTCCCCTGCGCAGTCCATCCCCCTAGCGCAATCTGATTCCCAGCGCAACCTGTTGCCCATGGTGATTTGGTTTTATTCCTTGGACTTGGCTTCTCTTTTATGGATTGGAGTTTTGAGATCTTGTTTCACACAACACGAATGTCTTGACCCAACACGACCTGGCACGGTTTTCGGTGTTTTGCTTATGACTAGTACGGTTTTTTGTGATTTTTGTGATTTATGATTCTAATACTTTCTGACCTTCTTAGTAGTGACCCGATGAGGTGCTCTCTCTTAACTTGTAACCAGTGATTCATAATTAATCTCTGTAACTGGACAACTTGATAGTGGCCCGTGGCGACGCACTCCTGACTTGTAACTTGTAACTTGACTTGACTTGAATGCTGTTGCGATGGCTAACTTGACTCGTATAACCAACTCTGATGTCGTGGGTGTTCCTTCTTGCTGCTTTGTACAATCCACTTGTCTTGTCTCGCATCATGTCTAGGACGTGACTCCCTGGTTACCACGGTCAGGGATTCGCACTGAATATGGATTAGGCTAATTACTAGATCAAACTATAGTTCATGGAGAATTTCTAGTCACTGGCAATCTCGTTATCTGGGCGTTTTAAAAAGACTTGTAGCCTGCCGACGAGTGGGGCACATTTCTGGCACACTGTCATGTGTTGCACCCTCTAAGTCACCTAAGGGTACATTGTCTCCTGGGCGATGTAGCCAACCATACTCTCAATCCGCAGAAGGATAACTGGATAGTCTGCAGGGCTTGGGACTGGGAATTTCTCAATTGCATCTTGTTAGTAATTAGGCTTGTGATAACCCTAGCTAGTTAAGTAGTAAGCCGTAGTATTTGCTTGGCCGTTTGTGAATGGATGGTGTCCAGCCTGGTCTAAGTCTCGTCCAGTTCCTGTACCTGGTACTCCTGTACATGATTGTTTTACTTATCTTTAACAATAAATGGGTAGAGACAAGGTGCTATTCAGGCGAAGGGTTACGACCCCGGTCCTTGTTTGGTTAAGGGTTGTAACCTGGCTCCTGGAATGGTTTCACGTCCCTAGTCGTTTATTGTCCTGTTGTACTCTTTATTAATGGTACTTTTCTTCTATTTTCTTTATAATCTGATATGCTGGCTTTTGTTCTTATTCCGTGGCCTCTTTGTGGCTTTTTGGGGTTTGACCCAGCTGGTTTTGTGTGGCCAGAATTCGGAGCAGCTTCCGAAGATCTACCGAACTTCCAGTCCAATGGTGACAACTAGACGGAACCCGGGCTAGAGTGGGTTTTCCATTTTGATTCGCTCACTACATTGTAAAATTATTCTTTTGAGGCGTTTAGCCGACGAGCACCTGTTAGCTCGATACATATTTACTTACTGTCTGTCTACGGGCTGTAACATTATTAACAAATCCTAGGGTTGATCATGTATGACTGAACTCTTGCTAGTCTTGACATTTTGTACGACTAGCTTCATGATCATCCAATATGTAATGTATGGGACGTCTTGCTATTATATATTTGATGCTCTGACATCTTGTAACTATTATTGCTTGCTTGAGATTGAGACAATAGGCTTGTTCATGACCATATGAGACTGTTGGCTTGTAGTTAAATCCTCATATATCTAGACAGTCGTGACCGTATAGCGAGGTGGATTCCATTTCAATATAGGTAGCTGGCTATGTACGCCCCCCGCTCTCCAGTATTCTGGTTCTGGGGCGTCACATGGTTTAAGTGGTGGCCCATGCAGGTCTTGCAAATCAAGATATGTGAGGGTTTACCGGATACATGTCTCAATCAGTACTCGTCCTTGATCTCTGTTCATATCCTCTGAATCCCTAGATTCTTGCCCTGATCATGTGCTTGTATCGTTGATCTGTCCTGGTCCTTCCTTATTGTTTCCTATGTCGTCTTCTTCAGCGGCACTGTACCTGACCCCGCCGATCAGCGAGGTGGAGCACTTCCCGTGGACCAGCACTTATGCAGCAGCAGTACTCGAGGCCATTGTTGCCTCAGGCCCAGGCATTTCAGCAGCAGAACCAACAGCAGTACACCCAAGCCCAAGTGCAGAGTAGGCAGAGAGGTTTCCAGCAGAGGGGACCCTCAGCCAAAGGACAAGGTCAGGCAATGATGATGACTATGGAAGTAGAAGTTGTACCAGGTGAGGTAGTGGCAGGTACTATTCTCGTCAACTCCTCTCCAGCATCGGTATTATTTGATTCTGGTGCATCGCATTCATTTATGTCTGTAAGATTCGCAACACGGATAGGATTGGAGCCAGAGTCATTATCAGTGAGGCTCAATATAGTTACTGGTAATGGTCTTGTGGGAGTAGATCGAGTGTTTTCCTCGTGTCGGATCGTAGTTAGCGGTAGAGAGTTCCCCGCTAGATTTATAGAGTTTTCCATGGCAGACTATGATATAGTCTTAGGCATGGATTGGTTGAGGAACCAGTATGCTAGGATGACTGCCATGTTTGGCAGGGTTGTCTTTAGTATTCCAGGCGAGCCAGAGTTTTTATTTTCCAGAGACGCAGTGGAACCATCTCCCCCAGTATTGCGGATGGCAGTAGCCGCAGTTCAGTTACCCTAGATAGTTGAAGAGTTTCCAGATGTCTTTCCAGAAGAACTTCCAGGGATTCCGCCAGAGCGGGAGATCGAGTTCACTATAGACTTGATCCCCGGGACAGCACCAGTATCAGAGCGAGTCTACAGGATAACGCCTTCAGAGTTGGAGATTCTGTACAAGATGATTGAAGAACTGAGGACCAAGGGATTCATCCGTACAAGTGGATCGCCTTGGGGAGCCCCGATGCTTCTTGTGAAGAAGAAGGATGGTACATCCTGATTATGTGTAGATTATCGTACCTTGAACTAAGTGATAATCAAGAACCGATACCCTCTCCCGAGGATAGATGACTTGTTTGATCAACTCAAAGGGGCTTCAGTGTTCTCGAAGATAGACTTGCGGTCAGAATACCACCAGATCAGAGTCACAGAGCAGGATATTCCAAAGACAGCGTTCAGATCAAGGTATGGGCATTGGGAGTTTCTTGTTATGCCATTCGGAGCAACCAATGTGCCAGCCGTATTCATGGACCTCATGAATCGTATTTTCATGCCTTACTTGGATCAGTTCGTGATCGTGTTCCTAGATGATATTCTGGTCTACAGCAAGAGCGAAGTAGAGCACGAGCAGCATCTCAGAATCGTCCTTCAGACGCTTAGAGAGCATCAGTTGTACGCCAAGTTCAGCAAATACGAGTTCTGGCTCGATCGTATTTCGTATTTGGGTCACATCATTACCCGAGGAGGAGTGGAAGTGGATCCCCAGAAGATTGTGGCTATCGAGACATGGCCAGTACCTAGCTCAGTGGCAGAGGTTCACAGCTTCCTTGGATTAGCCGGCTACTACCGGCGATTCATTTCAGATTTTGTAAGGATTTCGGTGCCGATGACCCAGTTGACCCGCAAGGATGTGCAGTTTGCTTGGACAGCAGAGTTTCAGGAATCATTTGAGAAGTTAAAGCGAGGTTTGATAACGGTTCCCATTCTCACACTTCCAGATGGGACCGGAGGATTCACAGTTTATTGCGACGCTTCAGGCAGAGGATTGGGGTGTGTCTTGATGCAGCATGGGAAGGTAATATCTTATACATCATGTCAACTTCATGATCATGAGAAGAATTACCCGACCAACGACTTGGAACTGGCGGCAGTAGTGTTTGCGCTTAAGCTTTGGCGGTACTACTTGTACGGAGATAGAGTGGAGATATTTACTGATCACAAGAGCATGAAGTATGTTTTCACCCAGAAGGACCTTAACATGCGGCAGAGAAGATGGCTCGAGCTACTGGTGGACTATGATGTAGATTTGCAGTATCACCCAGGAAAGGCCAACGTTGTAGCAGATGCGTTGAGCAGGAGAGCCGGAGTTTATTTCCTAACGGCGCAACCAGAATTATTGGCAGATCTTCAGAATATGGGAATTGAAGTGGTTCTTCCTACCAACGTGGCGTTGATGGCCAGTCTACAGGTTCAGTCCAGCATAGTTGAGAGAATTCGGAGGGCGCAGTCAGCAGATTCCAAGCTTCAGCGACTCAGAGCAGAGTATAAGGCAGGAAGAAGGCCTGAGTTGTGCATTCGTGAAGATGGTACACTTCGACACGGCACTCATCTTTGTGTACCCAGTGGAGATATCAGACAGGAGGTTATGGCAGAAGCTCATAGTTCATAGTATTCTATTCATCCCGGTGGCACGAAGATGTACCGTGACATTCGTCAGCATTTTTGGTGGAATGGCATGAAGAGGGAGATAGCCCGGTTTGCCTCTCGGTGTTTGGTTTGCCAGCAGGTTAAGGCTGAACATCAGAGGTCCGCTGGACTTCTTCAGCCCTTGTCGATTCCAGAATGGAAGTGGGAGCATGTGACCATGGATTTTGTGACTGGATTGCCTAGATCCCCAGCTGGTCGAGATGCTATTTGGGTTTTAGTTGACAGGCTCACGAAGGTAGCTCACTTTCTTTCGTTCAGAGTTGGTCAGTCGACGGCTCAGCTAGCAGAGATGTACCTCAGGTAGATTGTCAGGCTTCACGGTGTGCCCGTCAGTATCACCTCGGACCGAGATTCAAGGTTTACGTCACACTTTTGGCGCAGCTTGCAAGAGAGTTTGGGGACTCACCTTCTGTTTAGCTCAACTTATCACCCACAGACAGATGGCCAGTCGGAACGCACGATCCAGACTCTTGAAGATATGTTGAGATCTTGTACCCTTGACTTCGGTGGTTCATAGGAGGATCACCTGCACCTGGTGGAATTCTCGTACAATAATAATTTCCAGGCCAGTATTCAGATGGCTCCGTTCGAGGCACTGTATGGTAGGAAGTACAGATCCCCGTTAGCCTGGGATGATGTTGGAGAGAGGCAGATGCTCGGTCTAGAAATGATTGCCCAGACAATTGAAGTGGTCAGAGGGATCAGAGATCGTCTTCGAGTGGCCCAAGACCGCCAGCGACATTGGACCGATGCTCATCGGCGTCCCTTAGAGTTTGCTATCGACGACCATGTATTCCTTAGGATCTCGTCTAACCGCGGCGTCATTCGCTTTGGCGTACGGGGAAAGCTTAGTCCTAGGTATATAGGGTCGTTCGATATCCTGGAGCTGAGTAGGAGATGTATCATATCGTCTCGCTCTTTCGCCGTCGCTAAGTGAGATGCATGATGTATTCCTTGTGTCCCAATTACGATGATACATCCCGGACCCGAGCCATATCCTGGACCATTCGAAATTGGTTGTTGGTACCAACCTTTCGTATGAGGAGAGGCCCGTGTCTATATTGGACCGGAGAGAAAAGATACTCAAGAACGAGACTATTAGTTTAGTCCGTGTTGCTTGGGGTCATCACTCTCTAGGTGAGTCAACGTGGGAGCGTGAGGATGACATCCGATCGCAATATCCCGACTTGTTTGACTCGTAAGGTATAATGTCTTCCTTATGCCTTATGCTTTCTATCCCTTGCTTGCATGCATGATTGTTTGATTGTTTGCTTAGTGTAGCTTATTTATGGACAGTATAGCTGGCTCTTACATCTCTATGCATCTTGATTTAAATTTCGAGGACGGAATTCTTTTAAGGTGGGTAGAGTTGTAACGTCCGTATTTTGGAATACGTATTTTGGTTAGGCTATATGTATTTTGGACCTGTATTTTATTTTCTCAGATGTTGGCCTGTAATGTGTTTTGGTTTAACTTGCGGATTTTGGTTTTCTCGTAAAATGGGTTTTGGACCTGGCATGGTTTTATTCTGTGGAAAAGGAATTGGTTTGGTTTGGTTTGGTTTAGTATGCATTGGACCACACTTAGCTAACCTCCACCCTCAACACAACATACCCCCCCCATTAAAACCCTACCTAATTTTCTCTCTCCTCATAACTTCCATTAATTTCTTCATCTTCTTTTTCCTTCCTCCACCAACACCATAGGCAAGTGCACCTTGCCACCACATAAGGACTCAATTTTATTTTTCCATTAGCTAGATTAGGCCATGGTGAACAACATTAGAACTTGGCATTTTGTGATTGGAGCTTCCATTTTTCTAGATCTAAGTTTTACCATTTGAATTTTCTTGGTTTTGATCTATTGAACTTAGATTTTCCTTATTTTGAGGCTTCCATGTGGAAGAGAATTCAATTTTACATTAGTTAGAACTTTGAAAATCCAAATTTGGTTTTATTTTGGCCAAGATATGAAGATTGGAAATTTGGTGTTCTTGAGGTTTTTCTCTCGGCCTGATTGGAGAAGATGACCCTCGGCCTGTGCTTTTTAGCGCATGGCCGAACTGCGCTAACTCCTCGGCCAGCGCTTTGCGCTGGGCTGACCTGTGCTGGCGCTCTTTAGCTCCAGCGCCTTCCTTCCATTGGCGCATTGACTGCTGCGCAGTTCATTCCCCAGCGCGTTTGACCTCGGCGCAACCCGTCCCTAGCGCAGTTCGCTCCCAGCGTAACTCAATCCTGCGCAGCTCGCTCCCAACGCAACCCAATCCTGCGCAGCTCGCTCCCAGCGCAAGCCGACCCTAGCGCAACCCAACCTCGGCGCAGTTTATTTCCCTGCGCAGTTCATTTCCCCTGCGCAGTCCATCCCCCTAGCGCAATCTGATTCCCAGCGCAACCTGTTGCCCATGGTGATTTGGTTTTATTCCTTGGACTTGGCTTCTCTTTTATGGATTGGAGTTTTGAGATATTGTTTCACACAACACGAATGTCTTGACCCAACACGACCTGGCACGGTTTTCGGTGTTTTGCTTATGACTAGTACGGTTTTTTGTGATTTCTGTGATTTATGATTCTAATACTTCTGACCTTCTTAGTAGTGACCCGATGAGGTGCTCTCTCTTAACTTGTAACAGTGATTCATAATTAATCTCTGTAACTGCACAACTTGATAGTGGCCCGTGGCGGCGCACTCCTGACTTGTAACTTGTAACTTGACTTGACTTGAATGCTGTTGTGATGGCTAACTTGACTCGTATAACCAACTCTGACGCCGTGGGTGTTCCTTCTTGCTGCTTTGTGCAATCCACTTGTCTTGTCTCGCATCATGTCTAGGACGTGACTCCCTGGTTACCACGATCAAGGATTCGCACTGAATATGGATTAGGCTAATTACTAGATCAAACTATAGTTCATGGAGAATTTTTAGTCACTGGCAATCTCGTTATCTGGGCGCTTTAAATAGACTTGTAGCCTGCCGACGAGTGGGGCACATTTCTAGCACACTGTCATGTGTTGCACCCTCTAAGTCACCTAAGGGTACATTGTCTCCTGGGCGATGTAGCCAACCATACTCTCAATCCGCGGAAGGATAACTGGATAGTCTGCAGGGCTTGGGACTGGGAATTTTTCAATTGCATCTTGTTAGTAATTAGGCTTGTGATAACCCTAGCTAGTTAAGTAGTAAGCCGTAGTATTTGCTTGGCCGTTTGTGAATGGATGGTGTCCAGCCTGGTCTAAGTCTCGTCCAGTTCCTGTACCTGGTACTCCTGTACATGATTGTTTTATTTATCTTTAACAATAAATGGGTAGAGACAAGGTGCTATTCAGGCGAAGGGTTACGACCCCGGTCCTTGTTTAGTTAAGGGTTGTAACCTGGCTTCCGGAATGGTTCTACGTCCCTAGTCGTTTATTGTCCTGTTGTACTCTTTATTAATGGTACTTTTTTATTTTCTTTATGATCTGATATGCTGGCTTTTGTTCTTATTCCGTGGCCTCTTTGTGGCACTTGCTCTTTCTGGGGTTTGATCCAGCTGGTTTTGTGTGGCCAGAATTCGGAGCAGCTCCCGAAGATCTACCGAACTTCCAGCCCAATGGTGACAACTAGACGGAACCCAGGCTACGAGTGGGTTTTCCATTTTGATTCGCTCACTACATTGTAAAATTATTCTTTGAGGTGTTTAGCCGACCAGCACCTGTTAGCTCGATGCATATTACTTACTGCCTGTCGACGGGCTGTAACATGATTAACAAATCCTAGGGTTGATCATGTATGACTGAACTCTTGCTAGTCTTGATATTTTGTACGACTAGCTTCACGATCATCCAATATGTAATGTATGGGACGCCTTGCTATTGTATATTGATGCTCTGACATCTTGTAACTATTATTGCTTGCTTGAGATTGAGACAGTAGGCTTGTTCATGACCATAGGAGACTGTTGGCTTGTAGTTAAACCCTCATAATCTAGACTGCCGTGACCATATAGCGAGGTGGATTCCATTTTAATATACGTAGCTGGCTATGTACGCCCCCGCTCTCCAGTATTCTGGTTCTGGGGCGTCACACCCCCAAATTGGACACCTCTATGTGTTTGTATGAATGCCTCTTTGCCTATTTTATGTTTTAAATTTGGTTTTATATATTGTTAGAGAGTGTCTTATATATATTTATATGTGTGTGTGTATATATATAATATATATATATATATATATATATATATATATATATAGATATATATATATCTATATATATATATATATATATATATTATATATATATATATAAATATATATAAGGTAGCACACACCACACACACACACACACACACACACATATATATAATTATATATATATATATATATATATATATATATATATATATATATATATATATAGAGGAGAGGAGAGAGTATAGAGAGTGAGATTGAGAGGGAGAGAAGGAATTTAGCAAACAGCAGCTATGGAGGGATAGGGCTGCTGCCCTCCCCCCCCCCCCCCCCCCCCAAACAAACAGCAACAGCCAAGCACTATGCAGCACAGCAGCAGCAAACCCCCCCCCCCCCCATATACACCCC
>JANAVB010005599.1:3321484-3599915 GCA_029216955.1 Iris pallida | reverse complement strand
ACAACATACCCTCCCCATTAAACCCTACCTATATTTTCTCTCTATCATAACTTCCATTAATTATCTCTTTCTTCCTTCCTCCACCAACACATAGCAAGTGCACTGCCACCACATAAGACTCAATTTATTTTTCCATAGCTAGATTAGGCCATGGTGAACAACATTAGAACTGGCATTGTTTGATTTGGAGCTTCCATTTTTCTAGATCTAGTTTTAACCATTTTGAATGTTCTTGGTTTTGATCTATTGAACTTAGATTTTTCCTTATTTGAGGCTTCATGGAAGAGAATTCAATTTTACAGTAGTTAGAACTTTGAAAATCCAAATTTGGTTTATTTTGGCCAAGATATGAAGATTGGAAATTGGTGTTCTTGAGGTTTTTCTCTCGGCCTGATTGGAGAAGACCCTCGGCCTGTGCTTTTTAGCGCATGGCCGAACTGCGCTAACTCCTCGGCCAGCGCTTTGCGCTGGGCTGACCTGTGCTGGCGCTCTTAGCTCCAGCGCCTTCTTCCATTGGCGCACTTGACTGCTTGCGCAGTTCATTCCCCAGCGCGTTTGACCTCGGCGCAACCGTCCCTAGCGCAGTTCGCTCCAGCGTAACTCAATCCTGCGCAGCTCGCTCCCAACGCAACAAATCCTGCGCAGCTCGCTCCCAGCGCAAGCCGACCCTAGCGCACCCACCTCGGCGCAGTTTATTTCCCTGCGCAGTTCATTTCCCCTGCGCAGTCCATCCCCCTAGCGCAATCTGATTCCCAGCGCAACCTGTTGCCCATGGTGATTTGGTTTTATTCCTTGGACTTGGCTTCTCTTTTATGGATTGGAGTTTGAGATATTGTTTCACACAACACGAATGTCTTGACCCACACGACCTGGCACGGTTTCGGTGTTTTGCTTATGACTAGTACGGTTTTTTTGTGATTTCTGTGATTTATGATTCTAATACTTCTGACCTTCTTAGTAGTGACCCGATGAGGTGCTCTCTCTTAACTTGTAACAGTGATTCATAATTAATCTCTGTAACTGCACAACTTGATAGTGGCCCGTGGCGGCGCACTCCTGACTTGTAACTTGTAACTTGACTTGACTTGAATGCTGTTGTGATGGCTAACTTGACTCGTATAACCAACTCTGACGCCGGGTGTTCTTCTTGCTGCTTTGTGCAATCCACTTGTCTTGTCTCGCATCATGTCTAGGACGTGACTCCCTGGTTACCACGATCAAGGATTCGCACTGAATATGGATTAGGCTAATTACTAGATCAAACTATAGTTCATGGAGAATTTTTAGTCACTGGCAATCTCGTTATCTGGGCGCTTTAAATAGACTTGTAGCCTGCCGACGAGTGGGGCACATTTCTAGCACACTGTCATGTGTTGCACCCTCTAGTCACCTAAGGGTACATTGTCTCCTGGGCGATGTAGCCAACCATACTCTCAATCCGCGGAGGATAACTGGATAGTCTGCAGGGCTTGGGACTGGGAATTTTTCAATGCATCTTGTTAGTAATTAGCTTGTGATAACCCTAGCTAGTTAGTAGAAGCGAGGTAGTATTTGCTTGGCCGTTGTGAATGGATGGTCCAGCCTGGTCTAAAGTCTCGTCCAAGTTCCTGTACCTGGTACTCCTGTACATGATTGTTTTATTTATCTTTAACAATAAATGGGTAGAGACAAGGTGCTATTCAGGCGAAGGTTACGACCCCGGTCCTTGTTTAGTTAAGGGTTGTAACCTGGCTTCCGGAATGGTTCTACGTCCCTAGTTTTTTAGTCCTGTTGTACTCTTTATTAATGGTACTTTTCTCTATTTTCTTTATGATGATATGCTGGCTTTTGTTCTTAGTCCGTGGCCTCTTTGTGGCACTTGCTCTTTGGGGTTTGATCCAGCTGGTTTTGTGTGGCCAGATTCGGAGCAGCTCCGAAGATCTACCGAACTTCCAGCCCAATGGTGACAACTAGACGGAACCCAGGCTACGAGTGGGTTTTCCATTTTGATTCGCTCACCATTGTAAAATTATTCTTTTGAGGTGTTTAGCCGACCAGCACCTGTTAGCTCGATGCATATTTACTTACTGCCTGTCGACGGGCTGTAACATGATTAACAAATCCTAGGGTTGATCATGTATGACTGAACTCTTGCTAGTCTTGATATTTTGTACGACTAGCTTCACGATCATCCATATGTAATGTATGGGACGCCTTGCTATTGTATATTTGATGCTCTGACATCTTGTAACTATTATTGCTTGCTTGAGATTGAGACAGTAGGCTTGTTCATGACCATAGGAGACTGTTGGCTTGTAGTTAAACCCTCATATATCTAGACTGCCCGTGACCATATAGCGAGGTGGATTCCATTTTAATATACGTAGCTGGCTATGTACGCCCCCGCTCTCCAGTATTCTGGTTCTGGGGCGTCACACCCCCAAATTGGACACCTCTATGTGTTTGTATGAATGCCTCTTTGCCTATTTATGTTTTGTTTTAAATTTGGTTTTATATTGTTAGAGAGTGTCTTTATATATATTTATGTGTGTGTGTATTATATTATTTATATATATATATATTATAATAGATATATATATATATATATATATTATAGTATATATATATATAATATATATATATATATATATATATATAGGTAGCACACACACACCAACACACACACACACACACATATATATTATATATATATATATATATATATATATATATATATATATAATATATATATATATAGAGAGAGAGTATAGAGAGTGAGAGAGATGGGAGGAGAGAAGGAATTAGCAAACAGCAGCTATGGAGGGATTAGGGGGCTGCCTCCCCCCCCCCCCCCCCCCCCCCCCCAAACAAAACAGCAACAGCAGCTATATGCAGCAGCAGCAGCAGCAAACCCCCCCCCCCCCATATACACCCCATTGACCCCCTATATATACCCCTATATACCCTATATAACCCCCCTATATAGCCCTCTGTCACCCCCAGTTTTTAGGAACAGGGGTATTTTTATCATTTTGTACTTTGAATATTTTGAAATTTATTTATTAATTAAGATTGTTTTGGGGTATTGAGTCGGGTTCGAATTTCAGCTCATTCCGACTTGTATCGGGGACCCGGGGTAGCTTAGACTCTGATGGGATCCAACTGGAACCGACCAACTTGTCATGACTAAACCCAGATATTTATATTGACTAATCCCATTTGATTTTAGTGGGATTAGGGACTAGAATTAGATTTAGAACTTGAATTTGGAGTTTTTCAAGTTACCATTTTGACCCCTACTCAAACCACTCATTTCTTTGACTTGGAGGGCACTTTGGTAAATTGCCAAATGCCCCCAACTCTCTAGGATGTGGCCGGCTATGTATGGAGCACCCCCTCTCCTTTGCTTCACTCCAAAGCAACCTCTCTCTCCATTTCATTTCTATCTACAACTTTCTCTCTTGTTCTTCCCCAACACTCTATTGATTTCATCTCCAAATCCACCATTTCTTCCACCAAATATCTTCTTTTCTCTTCTACTCCATGAAAGAAGGAGATAGCCAAGTTTGGGAGGATTCGGAGCTCGTTCGTGTTCTTTTGGAATCTCTACGTGTCGGTGTCGAGTCTGGAAGATTTTTCATTTGGATCTCTCTCCCGGAAGGTATAATCTCTCTTCTAAATCACCCCACATGCATATAGGATTATTTTTGACCCATAGAAATAACCCCCATGGTTGTGTCTCCATTTGTGTCCGTTTCGTGTCTTTTGGAGACTTTTAGGAGTGTCCTATGTGTAGGTTTGTGTCCTAGTAGAAAATTTCTATTGGACTCTTGTTTTTAATATATATATTGTGTGATTAATTATTAGACATTTAAATTCCAGATTTTATATTTTTTTAGAGAAGGTATTTTCAATGTATCATATTGTATCATATTTGTTATATATATATATATTTACATGGTGGTGGTGTCATGAGAGTGGTGGTGGTAGTGTGTGAGTGAGAACGTGTATGTGTGAGAGTGTGAGTGGTGTGTGAGTGTGTTTGAATATGTATTTGAGAGTGTGTGTGTCTATATATATATTTGTATTGTGTATGTATTTACATATAGATATGTGTGTGTGTGTGTGTGTATAGATATATATATATATATATATATATATATGTGTGTGTATTAGTATATGGAAAGGAGAATAGGATGGAGAATGAGGAGGAGAATGAGGAGGAGAATGGGACGGAGAATGGGATGGAGAATGAGGAGGAGAATGGGACGGGAGAATGGAGGAGAATGAGGAGGAGAATGTGACGGAGAATGAGGAGGAGAATGGGGAGGAGAATGGGACGGAGAATGGGACGGAGAATGAGGAGGAGAATGAGGAGGAGAATGGGACGGAGAATGGGACGGAGAATGAGGAGGAGATGGGACTGAGAATGGGACGGAGAATGAGGAGGAGAATGTGACGGAGAATGAGGAGGAGAATAGGAAGGAGAATAGGGAGGAGATGAGAGGAGAATAAGGAGGAGAATGAGGACGAGATGAGAAGGAGGAGAATAGGAAGGAGAATGAGGAGGAGAATGGGACGGAGAATGGGACGGAGAATGAGAAGGAGAATGGGACGGAGAATGAGGAGGAGAATGGGACGGAGAATAGGAAGGAGAATGAGGAGGAGAATGAGGAGGAGAATGGGACGGAGAATGGGACGGAGAATGAGGAGGAGAATGTGACAGAGAATGAGGGGAATAGGAAGGAGAATAGGAGGAGAATGAGAAGGAGAATAAGGAGGGAATGAGGAGGAGAATGAGAAGGAGGAGAATGAGAAGGGAATGAGAAGGAGGAGAATGAAGAGAATGAGGAGGAGAATAAGGAGGAGAATGAGAAGGAGGAGAATGAAGAGGAGAATAGGAGGAGAATAAGGAGGAGAATGAGGAGGAGAATGAGAAGGGAGAGATAAGGAGGAGAATAAGGAGGAGAAGAGAAGGAGGGAATAAGGAGGAGAATATGGAGGAGAATGAGGAGGAGAATAAGAGGAGGAGAGGAGATAAGGAGGAGAATGAGGAGGAGAATGAGAAGGAGGAGAATGAGGGAGGAGAATAAGAAGGAGAATGAGAAGGATAAATGTAGAAAATAGGGTATTGATGAGATATGAGTTTGATTTCTAGATGGGATTAGAAATAAGTTGTCTTGGTAGGTAATGATATATGAGGGTAGTTTAGGCTAGTCTTGACCTCCGTTGACCAAGAGTTGACTTTTTGACCAAAGTCAACTTCAAGTCACACTTGACTTAGAATTGACCAAACCAAACCAGAGTTGACCAGTTGACTGAAAATCAACTGTTAGTCAACATTTGACTTGTTTGACCTAGGGTTGGCTCAGTGTTGACCAGAGTTGACTTTTTGACCAAAAGTCAACTGTAAGTCAACCTTGACCCAAATTGACCTAGTTTGACTTGATTTGACTTCCTGTGACCTTGTTTAACCTTGGTTGTCCTAGTGTGACCTAGTTTAGCTTGGTGTAACTTAGTTTGACCTAGTTTTGACTTAGACTTGTATATCATGATTAGATTAGCTTTTCTTTCATTATTAAACCATGTTTTGACTTGTAGTATCTCATCTTTAGGTCTGTGATTACTCTGAGCGTCAGTTCACCTTATCGGCTTAGGACCACAGGCGAGTACATTTACTGATAGTTTTCATTGTCTTGATATCTACTATATTCGATTCAGTTGTAGTGTCTTACTTGATTCTCGACACGATAGTTCACGGACTAGTATACGTCGGATCCTGTCATGAGATGTTATTCCCGGATTTTTTTTGGTATATTGGTGTGTGATATCCATGTTTCATGTACTTATATAGACATTGATTTAGGAGTGGGCTGATCACCTGCTTTTGAATCCGTGTCATGACGTGCCATGTCCGGATCCATGATACTATTCGGGGATGGGGAAATTATTAGGGGTTATGTGATCAAAGCCTCCCTGTCACTATTTTGCTAGCGCCACCCTCACCTCACGTAGGGTGTAGCAGACACCCCTTGCCGGGTTATCCAGGTTGGCCGACATGACCCTTTCCAGAGATTTTCTTGTGATTGTCGGGCCAAGTGGATAACCCTACCATGACTCCCTAGCCGATCACATTTTGCTCTAATAATTCAAATCACATTTTACATTTATTATCATATCTTATATTCCAGTTCAGTTTTACATTCTGTACTTCTCACTATGCTATGATTTCATTTACTCACATGCTCTACCTGTCTTTATACTGTACTATGATTTGAGACTAAGTCCTGTTTGAAAGAAGGATTACAACCCCGGTCCTTGTTTGGTTTAAGGGTTGTAACTCGGCTTTCAAATGGTTCCCAAGTCGCCTATATCTTTGTCTTGTATTTCATTATACTGTCTCTTATAGTATTTGTCAATTCACATGGAACTGCTATTGGTGTTTGTACTTGCTCATTTTCCTGACAGGATACCGTTGACAAATTTTATAGATGTTTCTGAGACAGATGGAGACTCAGGCCAGGGCAGTGGCCTGATAGATTGGCCACTAGATTTTATACTCCCTGAGTAGTTAGCACTTGTTAGGCTTGACTGGACTGCGATCCAGCTTTGGATTTTAGAATGTAGTATTATATATTATTCTGTGATGTTATGTTTAGTTTTGGACTTGTGTGGATCTCGAACTTATTTCCTGCTTCATCTATCATATTTCCTTTCCATGCTATCTACCTTAGTTTTACATTTGTGATTGAGACTGTATTGCTATGTCACCTCCATTCGGACCCCTATATAGTCATATATATGTGTGTGAGTTGGGTATCAGTTTAGAGAGTTAGTGAGTGAGTTGTGTTAGTCTTGAGTGTGTCTTGGCGAGGGTTTAGAAGAGGTAAGATATTGGTTAGAAGTTAGATGATATGAGATAAGTTAGATAGTATGTAATAAGTTAGTTAGGAAGCTAAGTTCTAGTTGGATGTTCATGTAGTATTAGAGGTTAGTTTGTATGTTAGATTTATATAGTTAGCTATCTATTCAAGTTAGATTAGATAATATGTTAGAGGGTATCATAAGTGAGATACCTTGGTTAGATATGGGTTTTACCCTATGTGAAGGGTAAGATATCAAGATACCATGATACGGTATCGAGATACTAGGAGAAAGGCTGGAATACCATATTAGAGAGTGGGGGAATACTTAGAATGAAGGTGGAGAAGTCTAGAGTCGGAGATAGAGGCTAAGGTAAGGGATTACCTTAGAAAGGATAAGCGGGGTATTTTAAGGTAATGTCCATTTCATAACATGTGAGTTTTATACTTTAAGATATAGTTGTATTTAGGTTTTTATGGTTGGTAATGGTTAGGAATAGTAGACTTAGACTAGTTTTGACCTTGGCTAACCACGGTTGACTATTTTGACCAAAAGTCAAACGTAGCCTAAAATTGACTAGAACTTGACCGAAGTTGACCATTTAACCCAAAGTCAACTGTTAGTCAACGTTAGTCAAGTTTGACCTAGAGTTGACCTAGGGTTGACCAGAGTTGACCAGTTAACCAAAAGTCAACTGTAAGTCAACCTTTGACTTAAATCGACCTAGTTTGACTTTGTTTGACATGGTTTGACCTAGTTTGACTTAGTATGACTTGATTTTACTTCCAAACTATTATATTGATACAGTATTCCATCTATAGGTCCTCGAGGCACTGTTCTTGGACTCAGTCGACTTATCCATCACATCACAGGCGAGTACATTCTCTGATAACTTTTCCAATTTACGATAATTGTTATAATTTATGTAATTAGTGTAGATATGCTTGTTCTCGACACATTGGTCACACGGATTGGTATTCATGGATCCCGACATGAGATGTTATTCCTTGTTATCTTGGTATATCTTGTGCAAGCCCCCTTGTAGTTCTTGTACAATATATGGATACCGATTCTCGAGGAGACTTGCTCCATTCTCGTAGAATCTCGTATCGTAACGTGTCTTGCTTGGATCCACTCTACCAGTCGGGGGCAGGAAGTATTAGTGTAGATATGTGGTCAATTTCTATTGTGCACCCATTGTGTATCAATTTATTGTGAGTGTTGATCATACACCCCATGTATGATTAGCCAGGCCTGTTACTATTGTGCAAGTTTCCAAGCCGACCACATGTTGTAGCTAGTACTCACACACCTAGATAGATGATTCTTGATTCTTGTATATGCCATGATCAGTTTTACTTGCCTTGTTCTAACTCTAGATTTATAGCTTACCATGCCATGATACTCACATATACATTCCATGATTTCTTGTATATACTCTCTATTTACAGTCTTAGAATTTTTGTCATATCTTGTGAACTGTTGTTAGATGAGTGTGCTCGTTCCATCCTGACTAGATATATTGACAAACTTTTACAGATGCTGATGAGGTGGATTGTTGTACCTACTATGGTCCAGAGGACGTAGTAGGCATAGACTTGGAGACCTTGGTTCAGCAGGGCTTAGCTCCGCCTGATGAGACTTTACCTATTGCTTAGTTAGAATTGTTTTGGACTAGACTTTGTCTCCAGCTTGCCACTTATGATATTATATTTTGGGATTGTATAACCATATTACTTTGTGACACTCTTTCTCGTTGTTGAGCTGGATATTGCACTTTGTGGTTTATATCTATCTAGTTTTCGTGCCATGATTCTTCCTTCTAGATTGTGATTGAGTTTATCAGTATTTCATATTACATCCTCCGTGCGGAGATGACAGATTATTATATACTGTTTGTAGCTAGTAGACCTACAACGTTCTACGCCATTTTTACGGAGTAGGCTAGGCGCGGTTATGCACTTGTGCCCCTACCTAGGGTGCGGGTCGTGACATATATATATATATATATATATATATATATATATATATATATATATATATATATATATATATATATATATATAACCTATGCACATATATTTATATATACTCTTATATATATAGATATACATATATGTATACACCCATATATATATATATATATATATATATATATATATATATATATATATATATATATATATATATATATATATATTTATATATATATATATATATATATATATATATATATATATGGGTGTATACATATAAATAAATATATACATATAAATAAATAAATAAATAAATATATATATATATATATATATATATAGATATATATATATATATATATATATATATATATGGGTGTATACATATAAATAAATATATACATATAAATAAATAAATATATATATATATATATAGATATTATATATATATATATATATATATATATATATATATATATATATATATATATATATATATATATATATATATATATATATATATATATATATACGTACGTACATACATATACATACACACGTACATACATACATATATAATATATACATATATAATATATACATATATTTATTTATATATATAAAATCCATTTAATATCTTTCCTATAATATTTCTATTTAAAAAAAAAATTATATATATGCCTATATATACATATGTGTATACTCTATGTAGGAAATAAAATAACCTAAAATTATTTATATAAAATTAAATATTTGTATCTTATATTTATTAAATATACTTAAGAACTTTATTAATAACTCAATAATATATATATTATATATATATATATATATATATATATATATATATATATATATATATATATATATATATAATATATATATAATTGTTTAAATCAATAAAGTAATTATATTAACAATAATAATTTAAATAAATATTTAAATATTAAAAATAATGGAAAAGACCATATTAGTCTTATTTAGGAAAGTGAGGGTGACACGTGCTGCTACTCCCGTTGCTGCTGCCCCTACCTCTCCTCCTGCATCGATTCTCACTCCGGATGTCCGTCGCTACATCGATCGCAAGTTCGACCATCTCCATCTCTCCACCCATGAGCGTCTTCAAGCAAACACTCGGGGCCTCGGTACCCTCATCCACCACGGCTTCATGGACCAGGCCTACTACTTTCAGCGTATGCTTGAGGAGCGTAATCCCTATGTCAATTCCAACACTCCTCATCCTGATTTCCCTGGACCTCGCTTCACTGATCCCAACGTCTACGGGTTCATGTACCCTGATGGCATTGACCCTTATGGTGCCTTCACCCAAGCACTCGTCGACGATGACGATCAGGAGGCAGGTCCATCTGGTGCTCCTGACAGTTGAAGCTTCCCGGTGTTTACCTTTTTAGTCTCTAATGTTTTGTGCAGTCCTTCGGGGACTTAAAAATATGTGTTGTTTTTAATTGTCTGCTTTTGTGTCGGCCTCTACGGCCTGGTTCTTGTAATTTCTGCTATATGACTATCTTCTAATGCTATCTCCCTTTATCGTCTTTATAAATATGCATGTTCTATATCTCATGCTTTTGTTTGTCTTACTCCATTTTGGCTAAATGTCAAAGGGGGGGAAAATGTGTTGAGGGAGATATACCTTTTTACGGGGGAGCTATCTCCTTAACCCGTAAATTTTTTGTCAATTATCAAAAAAGGAGAGATTGTTGGCACATCAATTTTGATATATTGACTACTTAACAGTTGTATTGTGTTAGTTCTAATCCTTCTACAGAAACAAAAGAGAAAGACGTACATAGACAAAAGACGCTTCCACACAAATCCTATAAAGATGTAGATAGATGAAAGACGCTTCCATACAAATCCTATGAAGCTTTTCAGTCTCTCAAAAACTCCCGACAATCAAGCATTCAAGAAGACGATGATAAAGCGGAAAAGAGTCAGATCATTCCACTACCGTCTGTCTTAGAGTCTGTAAGTGTCTAGGAGATTTGTACGCACTTTAGTATACATGACAAACCAACTTGGTATTTATTGGAATAAATATTTTTGAAGAAACGGAAAATCATCCGGACTTCCGCTGAAATTCGACGGATCTTCCGTCCACAAAAAACAAGTCTGTGAGCCCAAGTTCGGATCATCCGCCGGACTTCCGCAGAAATCCGACGGATCATCCGATCGATCACAGAATGTTTTGTGAGCCAGAGTTCGGATCATCCGCCGGACTTTCGCAGAAATACGAAGGATTATCCGACTGGTCACAGAATGCCAAGTGAGCAAAAGTTCGGATCATCCGCCGGACTTCCTCTGAAATCTGTCGGATAATCCGTTTGCCTTGCTGGCCTCTTTCAAATTTGAATCCAACGACAACTGTTAGCTGCATTAAATGCATCCAACGACTTTATTTTTAGCCGTTACAGTTGACCGGATCATCCGAAGGATTTTTGCTGAAATCCGACGGATTATCCGGTCGTCGGCTGAAAGTTTCTATTGGCTTTGAATTTGTATAAATAGGCTTCTTCTTTCTTCATAAATATTTTTATCTGTCATGACCCGCACCCGCTTTTTCGGATATGAGACGTGTCCATGCCAACCTACGCCGCAGATTCGGCGGTAGAACGCTGTCACGGCCAAGATGCTCAAAATCACAAAATAATAATTTTATTGCTCATTCACATTTCTAAAATTTATTACAACAGTTATAACATTTATATTTAAAGAAATACAAAGTTCTTACAATTAATGAAAATGATACAAATGCTATTTTTTCTATGTTTCTGTCTACAAGTACACTCTGTATCTCCCAAAGCTAAGTGAAGCCACAGCTAAACCTGAAAAATGTTGGTTTCCAGTCAGGAATGGAATGAGATAGATGTTGTGGTCACGGACACGAGGAAACGGCTGTGAAAATGGTAATGTGGTGGTGCCAGAGTTGGTGTGTGACAGGGATGGAGTCGGGGACGGCTGACACGGCGGGGTGGCCGGTCGAGGCAGGGATGAGGACGACGACTGTGGTGATGCTGGTGATGGGTGTTACAATATCGATCGAAGGAAGGATGAGTTGTCGATACGAAAAATAGGGTTTGCGGGAAGAGTTGGCCGATCCCTTGCTATACATATATATACGTATTTGCAGATAGGGCCGAGATCGGGTTTGGATTGAAATTTAAGAATTCGAGCGTAATCTTATAAACGAACTGAAATTTAAATTCAAAGGAAAGTGGTCGGTTTTGAAATTTGGTTTGGCTAGGTTGTTGATCCTGTTAAGGATTTGAGGGGATCTCTCTTCTACTGTTTTTGGCACAATAACTCCAAATCATTTACAATAATATCTTAAGATAATATTAACTCAAATAAAAAATAATTTAAACTTATAAGTATAAATCTTGATTCCAATCATAATAAATTTTCATATAATAATCTGGCTACAACGATACCATCAAAATAATTTGAAGTACATTTTTATAAATTTATATTTTATTTAAAATAAATTAGCAAATCCTTTTTATTGTTTAAAACTACGTATGACTTTTAAAATTAATTAAAACCAAATCCTTTCATGAATTAAATTAAATAAATTTTGAATCCAATATATTATCAATTAAATCAATCCATAATAAATTAATACTTGATATTATTAATAATATTTAAAAATACATTTAGCCAAATCCAAATCAAATTACATTTACACAAATTGATCTAATCGCAATCTACTGATGATTGCAATAAAAATAGTTTAATTAAATTCAAATCTCTTTTTTTTATATATAAATGGATGACCATTTATGATACTTACTGATATTCTAAAACTAACTAAGGCATATAAATTCAAACCAAAATCAATAGTTTGATAATAATAAAGAATAATAGAATATGTAAAGTATATATCTTTATTAACCCCAAAACTTTGATAACTTGTCAAAAATAAAATAAAATAACTAATTACATACGATTTTCAAATTATTCTAGAAACTACTCTTCTAGGAGTGCGGAAAATAATAAAATATCCTTTAAAAGAAAAAAAATTAATAGAATAAAATATACTTCCACTACAATTATAAAAATTTAGAAAATTTGGGAAGAGGAGTTACAAATCTACCCACCTTAGAAAAAATTCGTCCTCAAAATTTCAAACGATACGATTTGCCACGACCAAGAATATAATCAAGAAACGATACGGCTCACGATCAATTAGTCAGACATAATTGCGGATAGTATTGAACCTTAAGGAAGGATGCGACTTGGCATGATCGAGGATATTCAAAAAGATCTAGTCGCGATCAAAAATTGCTTAAGCATGATCAAAACTTAGACGAAATATAAATCAAGTTTTGTTTTTTTTTTGCACGGGCATGAACATGATCAAAGTAGTCATGATCAACGAGGGATGAAATCCTACAATTAGGAATAATAGAGTTGAAATAGAGGTACGATTAAGAATACAATCAAGAAATGATACGATCATTGATCCAAACGAGTTAAAGCGCACATAGTGTATAACTTTAAGAAAATATATTCGTGGCACGATTAAAGTATAGTCAAAAGGGCCCAGTCATGATGGTCATGGATATAATCGAAATAGGATTAGCTATACCAGAATAAATCGTCAGGCGTGATTAATGGCTTTTAGAATCATAGGCATAGTCAATCTACGGTCAACGTGGTTGAGTTATTACCAGCTTTTTAAGGAATGATCAAAGTTCTCGATGGAATCTAAACAGGATTTTTGTCGCATGTAGGATGCAGTCACGATCAAGGCTAACCGTGCAAATCATCCAAACAGGGTGAAAATAGGAAGTTAGCACGTGTATGATCATGATCAAAATAGTCGTGACCATAGCTGGAACGAAGGTATAACCTTAGCTATGATTTAGTTGAAATCATAGACACGGTTATGATTTAGTCTTAATAACATAGTGTAAGATCGATTAACATTGAAATCATCTTGGTACAAACAACTAGTTAAACAAAATTATTTAGGCACGATCATGGAATTGAGTTCTAGGATGACAGACGAATTGGCATGATCGAATATAATAAAAGGAGTCTAGTCATGATCGAAATTGTTCAAGGATGATCAAATCCAACAATGCCTAAAATATTTATCCACAATTATTCAGGCACGAGTTTAGAATCAAAATCTAGATAAGTTTAGGAATTCAGTCGAAATTACATTAAAAGATGACAATCTGAAAAATAGAAGGATAAGAAAGGAAGGAAGAATTACCGGTTTATTGAGAAGGTCGTGACTAGGAATAAGCACGAATCAATTTGAAAACTTAATAGTCATGTGCCAATAAGACATAGTCTCTATGGTATTCGAAACTCGTAAACATGATCGAAGTCATTTTATCGAGAATTTATGCCTCGCCAGTGTACAGCTAGCTGCAATAAACTCTTGATTCCATGACTCAAGCAAGGATACGGTAACGAATACCCTATCAACCCTATCCAATCTGGACATAACAACTTAAAGACGAAGATAGGACGACCAAGATATAGCTTTGACAACATTCGATAACTTATACTTACTCGAGATTACTTCAACTTAGGGATCATGTCTCGCTAGTGCGCTGCTGGCTGCAGTGAACCCACAGTCTCCATAAGTCAAATAAGAAGCGACAGTGCGCGGCTGTCTGCCATCACAAGTCATCAAAATTATTCCAACTATATCCCTAAGAATATCAAAGGAGTTTAAAATATCATACAAGTTGATAAGGATAAAAATGCATGTATCTGTTCCTCAAGTATAAGGTCAGCTTCTTGAAAGGAAAAACAATTGGTTATGAAGGATAATGATCGAAGTCAAAATAAGTAAAAACTTATAATCCTTATTTCACGGATATTCAACATTCAACGATTGAGAGGAAGCTTTTGAATAAAAAACTTAACTCAAGATTAATAGACTATTGAGTGAGAAGTTATTTTAAAAAAAATTCCTTAGTTCCAAGGAAAAAAATATAAGTGATACGAACTTATGATATGGCGATGTTTTAGAAAAGACATAAGGTTGTACAAATTATCATGGTTAGGGAGAAAATGACCGAAGGTAAAAGGAATATAAACTTAAATTTGTATTTCTCTAATATTCGAGATCGAGGGAAAAAATATGTATATAGTACTATGTCTACCTATTATGAATATATTTATACAAAAGTATATATGTATAGCCCAAATAAATCCCAATAATCCCAAAATAACATTCTAAGAGAAGGTTATCCTATTTTCGATTTAAATTGCAATAATACATATATTATATTCAATATATAATTTATAAAAATTATTCACAATACTAGAAACGGACTACCAATATATATACACATTTATACCTCTACATGGACGACGTTGGTCGTACCACAAGACCATCAGGACTTGGGTTGGGTTCGGGCTAGTTTGGGACAACCAGGTCTTCTAAAAGAAAATAATCTTAATAATAAGTAATTAATTTATTCCTAGGGTTATGTCACGATTTGGCCTAGTTTTCCGAGTTAGTACACGCATATGACTCGGCCTTTTCTACCATGGTTAGAACACTAGTCAGAGCACTCGACCACACTCTCAGTGCCAAAAAATTTGGTTATCTTGCACTCCAAAACTTAACCGTGACTAAGGCCTCCTATAATAAATATTTATAAAAATAAAAAAATCACATTTTAATTCAGACAACTAAATAAAAGGGTATTTTTTGAACTTTCGGAAAGAGGGGTTACGGTCAAGAATTGGGTTCCAGGAAGGCCTAAGTTGATGAGTAAATAGTCTACCCACCTTAGGTCATATCGTCGTATCAAAATGTAATAATGTATCTATAAAACCTTCCAGGTCATCTAAATTTAGTAAATTTCATAGCCTAATCCTTAACTACCCAATAATCAAATTAATAAGGGACTCCTATTCCTAGTCATTCTCCTAAATTAATTCAATCCTAATTGTGAATGAGCATTTCCTAGTCGCAGGCTCGCAATAGTACGACTAACTTAAGTACTATCACGAGTTCGCAATCTTTTGCAAAAACTGACCTGCATGGGCCACCACAAAAACTTGTCACGATCCGCACCCGCTTTTTCGGATACGAGACTTGTCCAAGCCAGCCTACGCCGCAGAGTCGACGGTAGAACGCTGTCACGGCCAAGATGCTCAAAATCACAAAATAATAATTTTATTGCTCATTCACATTTCTAAGATTTATTACAACAGTTACAACATTTATATTTAAAGAAATACAAAGTTCTCACAATTAATGAAAATGATACAAATGCTATCTATTTTCTAGGTTTCTGTCTGCAAGTACATCCTGTATCTCCCAAAGCTAAGTGAAGCCACAGCTAAACCTAAAAAATATTGGTTTCCAGTCAGGAATGGAATGAGATAGATGTTGTGGTCACGGACACGAGGAAACGGCTGTAAAAATGGTAATATGGTGGTGCCAGAGTTGGTGTGTGACGGGGATAGAGTCGGCGACGGCTGGCACGGCGGGGTGGCCGGTCGAGGCAGGGATGAGGACGGCGACTGTGGTGATGCTGGTGATAGGTGTTACAATATGGATCGAAGGAAGGATGAGTTATCGATACAAAAAATAGGGTTTGCGGGAAGAGTTGGCCGATCCCTTGCTATACATATATATACGTGTTTGCAGATAGGGCCGCGATCGGGTTTGGTTTGAAATTTAAGAATTCGAGCGTAATCTTATAAACGAAGTAAAATTTAAATTCAAAGGAAAGTGGTCGGTTTTGAAATTTGGTTTGGCTAGGTTGTTGATCCTGTTAAGGATTGGAGGGGATCTCTCATTCTTCTACTGTTTTTGGCACAATAACTCCAAATCATTTACAATAATATCTTAAGATAATATTAACTCAAATCAAAAATAATTTAAACTTATTAGTATAAATCTTGATTCCAATCATAATAAATTTTCATATAATAATCTGGCTACAACGATACCATCAAAATAATTTGAAGTACATTTTTATAAATTTATATTTTATTTAAAATAAATTAGCAAATTCTTTTTATTGTTTAAAACTACGTATGACTTTTAAAATTAATTAAAACCAAATCCTTTCAAGAATTAAATTAAATAAATTTTGAATCCAATAAATTATCAATTAAATCAATCCATAATAAATTAATACTTGATATTACTAATAATATTAAAAAATACATTTAGCCAAATCCAAATCAAATTACATTTACACAAATTGATCTAATCGCAATCTACTGATGATTGCAATAAAAATAGTTTAATTAAATTCAAATCTCTTTTTTTTATATATAAATGGATTACCATTTATGATACTTACTGTCACGACCCGCACCCGCTTTTCGGACGCGAGTTCGTGAACAAGCCAGCTACGTATCGAGCGGACTCCAGCCCGACTCGAGTACGTATAAGCTGTCAAGGTCATGGGTATCATGTCTAATCTAAACTATATCTCAATCCACAAGAATCATATAAAACAAGAATGAACAAGTATGGGTCTTGGTCTGCAGTCCATTAGCATATTGTTCGATTAGACTCCAAGAATGATATGAGTCTATAAATAAGCAGAGTATATCATGGTATGGAATATAAAGCATGAGAGGATAATAAAGAAACATCACAAGCAAATACCTGTATCCATACAGGTGTAATCACTACCATCATGAGCCGCTAACTAAACTCCACGCAGTCGCTAAACCTGAAAAGATCATCAGGTCCTCAGAGGACTAGCAAGATACATAAAATATGTCTATCTAACAGTTTAATCATGTAATAATATAACCAGGGTATAAACAGAAACTAGACATGAGACTGACATATGGCTACTGATAGGTAGCTATGACACGGATACGGGATCAAGTATGCATAAATGAACTGCTGGAAGATCAATAGAATACCAACCCTCGCCCCGAATGTGGACTCGCGGGTCAGTTTCAAGACAAGTCACCCTCGCCCCGTGTATGGACTCGCAGGTGCAAACGGACAACCCTCGCCCCGTGTGTGGACTCGCAGGTTGTGGGAAAGACAAAAGAATAACAGTTCACTTACACATACTTACAGACACGACTCAGTCAAGATACAGGTGAAGACATGGTACAACTCAGTCATGACATATGTAAGGACAACTCTAGCATGATCTATGACATAAACAAGCCTGGTATAACTACACTTTCAAGTCATGAAATACTAATATACAAGCAAGACAATAAACTGGTAAACGCGGGTATCATATAAATCTATAACTACTAAGATAACTAAAGATAACATACTACAATAGGTGTACTATAAGCATGAAAATAAACTGTAGAGGGAGGCAAGGTATACTTGCATGGTGGTTGTATGTAGATCCAAATACATCTCGTCAAACTGATAAGCCACCGGAGTCAAATCTCACCATAGTCTCTGAAAGCTGAAACAGATATTGCCAATATTCTCAGAATAGTCAAATTAGCTAGGATTGCTTGTCCTTAAGTCCAATTCTGGACACAGGGGCAAAACGGTAATTTTGGGCCAAAACGGTGTCCGTCGTTGGACCCGCTTTGCACCAAAAAGCGTGCCAGAGTCAATGGTCTCTAAAGTCATCAAACTATATGTCAACAGGTCCAGTTTTCCTATACGAACCCAACCGTATGTCCAAAGTTGGATTCCGGCGGGCCGTGCACAAAATCACCCGTTGAGTCGGACCGTGAGGTCCGCGAAATGGCGATCCGATCAACTATCTCAGAATCGAACCAAACTTGGCATACAGGACCAAAAAAAATGACACGGCCCTGTTGGCGCAAGTTTCGTCTCGATCTGACGAGTGTGCACAAAGTAATTTAAAATTTTGTAAAGTGACCGATACGGTGAATTTTGACAGATACGCATCAAATTCGCCGCGCACACGCGACCAATTTGAATTCCGTCAAAGCCCACACGACCACGAAACCATTATGCACCTTTTGATACTTTCGGTTCGCGACCACGTCGCCCGGATTGGCGGGACGCACGTCGTATCGGAGGATTTTATTGAATTTCAAAAACAATTTTAACAAGTTTTTCATAATTTTTAGAAACTGATTTCATCATGCATAATTAACGAATTTCAAAAATAAAAGATAGGTTTTGATCTCCTATATGTTGTCTATAAACCTATTCAAATGGATTTCCAAATCGGTCGATGGATTGGCTGCAAATTGCCTTCCAAAAAGGGGGTTGGACTGTCCTATATGTTCTGTTTCCGAGAAGTTTTTCGAGAACTTTACGTCGAATATTTGTTGACACCGCATCATTACGGCACGATATAATTAGATGGGTTCTATAACACCCAATTTTTCAGATGAGGGTAATTTTGAAATTTTGAAATTATAATTATTTATTGATATTTATTTTATATTATGATTTTTGGTAATTTTTAATCATTTTTTTAACTATTTAAAATTATGACTTGTGATTTGGTGTTTTGCTAGTGTAATCCTAGAGATAGTGACCTAGAGCCTAGCCATGTGATTAAGGTATTTCATTTATCATTTTTAGTTTGAGGGTATTTTTATCATTTTTTATTTTAGAATATTTGTTGAAATTATTTATTTATTTATAATATTATTTCGGGGTTATTTGAGCCGGGTTCGAATTTCAGCTCAATCCGACTTGTATCGGGGACCCGGGGTAGTGTTGACTCTAGTGGAGCCCACATACTAGTTAGCCATGGCCCATATGCAAATTATTTTAGTTAGTGACTAGGCTAATTTATTTGGATAGGATTAGTGTGATTAGTATTTTAGGAATGACTAAACTAGCCCCCGACTTCAACCCTTTCCAATGTATTAATAAATAGATTAGTGTAGGGGCTTTTTAGACTTTTCACAAATGGACACCTAGCCCCCAATATGGCCGGCCACTTAGAGTGGATAGGCTTTGGTCATTCATCATTATCTCTTCTTCATTCTCTCTCTTGTTCTTCCCCAAATTAATTTAGAGAGCAATCCCTATCATTTTCTCCACCAAATCCTTCCATTTTTCACCCAACCTTCTTCTTTCCTTCTCCATTCAAGCCAAGGAGGAAGCTACCCAAGTTTGGGAGGATTCGGAGCTTGTTCGTGTCCGTTTGGGATTCCTACGTGTCGGTGGCGCATCGAAAAGCTTTTCCTTCGATTCGATCTACCGGGAGGTATAAATTCCTTCCTCTTTCTCATTCTTCTCATGCATTAGGTTGATTTTGACCCATAAGAATGACCTCCATGGTTGTGTCTCCATTTGTGTCTATTTTGTGTCCATTTGGACACTTGTAGAGGTGTCCAATGTGTAGGATCGTGTCCTAGTGGGAAAACCCCTATTTGGACACATGTAGATTTATTAGATATTGATTTAATGATGTTTTAATATTTATTCTCAGATTTCTAGGTGTGTAGAGATGTGTTTTCCTAAGTATCATATTGTATCATATTATCTAATCTATATATATATATGTGTGGCTTATATATATTATTCTCTCTCTATATATATATTTGTATATATATATTATGGCTTATATATATATATGTATATATACTATGGTATATAATATGGTATGTGATTTTGTGTTTGGTATGGGATGAGGGTTCGGCCAAGGAAGAGTTGGATGAGTGTTTGTTGTCTTGGTGTGTGTGTATGTGTGTGGTATGGAGAGTGTTTGAGAGTTGGTTTGAATAGAGAGTTAGAGAGTGGAGAATTTGTGTTAGAGGGGGGGGGGAACCACCCATGAACCCAGCTGCTTATAGCAGCAGGACAGCCTACATGGCAGCCCCCAAATCAGTCCAGATTTTACCCCTACATGCTGTCCTTCAACTGTCCATTTTAGCCACATGTGGCTGTCCATATTCAGTCCATTGGTTGCCCATTTCAGCCCCCTTAACCCCTTGTTGGCATACCACATTTCAGTCCATGTTAGCCCCTTGACAGTCCACAAATTTCAGTCTTAAACTACCCACATTCCAGCCCATTTGACACCCTATAACAGTCCACATATGGCTTTCATTTCCAGTCCAAAACCATCCAATATTAGTCCAGTGCACAGCCCATTAAACCACTCTAAACTAGTCCACATATAGCTGTCCTAGAACTGTCCCTTTACTCCCATATTCAGTCCATGGTTCAGCCATAGTATGCCCCATTAAACCATCCCAAAATCAGTCCTAAATTCAGCAGCTATATGTTGTCCTAAACACCACAAAATCAGCCCCATCTAGACTACTTAACAGTCCAATTTAGCACTCTAATGGCTGTCCAATTTCAGCCCCTAAACACAAGCCTTTGGCCATCCCAAAACCACTTCTTGGCTGTCCATATTGCAGCCAAAACCTGTCATTAACATGCCCAATTTCAGTCCCATTCCAGCCCACTAGTGATTCCTTAAATCAGCCATGTGTGTGTGTGTGTTTGTGAGCCATTGTGTGTGTGTGTGAGTGAGCCTACATATGTATTTGTGTGTGCCTATAGGTGTTAGCCTATATGTAAGCCTAGGTGAGAGCCTATGAGTGTGGTATCATGAGTGATATATGTTAGTGTTGTGTGTGAGTGAGTTGTGTGGGTGAGTGCTAGAATGATGTGAGGATAGTATATGATATTGGTAAGGTAATGGGTATGGTGAACCAACACATGTTCTAAGATAGGCTAGATACATAGGATACCTATATTTATTGGTAGGTAAACCTTAGATAGGATAGTATCTAGCTACCCTAAGGAGCCTAGGCTAGTATCTTGGGTATTAGCATGGTTTCCTTTGTATTGGGCAAGGTATCGGGATTTACCTTGGTAAGGGTAATATAGGTTTTACCTAGAACTAAGGTATTTGAGTTTAGAGTCTAAGACATGGTTAGAACTTAGTTCCCTTGGTTGGTAATGATCAAATATAGTGCTCCTAGACAACTTTTGACTTCGGTTGACCATTTTGACCAAAAGTCAACAAAAGTCAATCGAGAGTCAAACTTAGCCTTTAAGCGACTAGATTTGACCGAAACTAAACCAGAGTTGACCAGTTGACTGAAAGTCAACAGTTGGTCAACATTAGACTCAGTTTGACCTAGATTGACCTAGTTTTAACTTAGACTTGCATTTATGACTTAAATTAGTTTCCTTTTTCAGTATAAAACTCTGTTTGACTCATAGTATCTTATTTTAGGTCTGTGATTACTCTGAGCGTCTGTTCACCTTATCAGCTCAGGACCACAGGCAAGTACATTCTCTGATCGTTTAATACTTGTCACGACTTATATTCTTGCTCTAGATTACTTTACTTGATGCTGTCACGTTATCATCACGGATTGGTACTATATGGATCTCTTCTTGGGATGTTATCCCCCTTAGCGGGCGCATCGGATACTTTATGTCATGTGTTTCATGTACATCATGTATTCCTTGCTCTTGCGTTATTCATGTACACTCATGTTCTTTCATGTACGCTCATGTACTTTCATGTGCTCTCATGTACGTTCATGTTTCCTCATGTGTTTCTTGTGTAACCAAAACATCATGTCCATAACGTAACTTGACTGGATCTTTGTGTATTGATTGTGGGTTGGGGTGAGTATAAATGGTCATATGATTACCCATCATGTGCACTCTATTACTTTCCATGTTTTATCATGTACAACCTAAGCCAATTACATGCCATCTCGTACTCTAAATCACTAGTCACTTACATTTTTTACTTATCATGTATATATTTCCAGTTATCAAATATCTCTCCTGTTTTCATGTACATCTTCTTGCAGCGTTTCATGTATCTTACTCTATTACTTGTTTTATATTTTTTGACATGATATGAACTGCATGAGATGTACTGTGCTCGCTCCCGTCCTGACTGGACCTGTTAAAAATATTACAGATGATACCGAGAACTTCTGCCCGACCTACTATGGAGCCCATCTAGACGATACTTGTGAGTTGGACCCACAATAGGATCCAGCTCTAGCTGAGGACGTCGTCCATACTACTTAGACTAGTTTAGTTAGGCTCTATTCTGTCATTTGAGATCTGGATTGTATATATTCTTTCATATTCTGTAGTTGAGACTTTGTATTTCTGGATGTTTGCTGAGTTATTATCCTAGATACTTAGACTCTTCTGATCATCTGTATTTCATTTTGAGTTCTATATCATATCGTACTTCTTCTTTCTTAGTTGTGATTGAGTTTACATTCTACTATGTCACCCCCATTCGGGGAGTATAAACTGCTTAGCATTATATTGTTAGATGTTGTGACCTAGGACAACGTTCTACCGCCGACACTACAACGTAGGCTGGACGTACCCACTTCTCGTGCCCTTACTCTAGGGTGTGGGTCGTGACAGGTTCCGAGAGGGTTATATGGGCTAGCCCTAAAAATTTACAGAATAAAAAATAATGGAGTATGCGTGAAGAAATTCGATTGAGAAGTGGTACCTCCACTGCTGTATATTGATGTTACTGCTGTTCGGTTCAATCCGCGCGCACGCGTGCGCGTTGCCTCCGGTGCGTCGTGGCCGGCCATTGGCCGCGTGGGGCGGCGCCAGAGGGTCGCCAGGGTGGTGGCGTGGCGGAGGTGTTTAGGGTTTGATAGTTGTCGACGAAAACTCCCCCGTGTGCGCGTATATAAGCGGTCTGGAGACTCTCTCGGGTTGGACCCTTTTTGAGCTCGGTTCAATGCTCGGGTAGGAGTTGTATGCTGTTGTGGAGGTTTTTTTGTTCGGGCTGGCTTGGGATTGCCGGCCGTGGGCCGGGCTGCACAGCAAGGGTGGCTTGGTGCTGCTTGCTGGTTTGGCTTTAGGGTTTTTGTATGGGCTGGCTTGTGGGCTCTTAGCTTTTCCTTTTTATTGCCATCTATTAGTATATATACCTACACCTATACATAAATACCAGGTGTATATATATATATATATATATATATATATATATATATATATATATATATAACACCCTTATACATATTTATTTTTCTATACGTACACACACACATATATAATATTTATATATTTATATACACATACACATTTATATATTCACATATATACACATCCATATACATGTATATTTATCTATACATACACATTTATATCTATATATACACACATCCTTTTTTTACATATCCCTATATTTATACATATATGTATTTACCACAAATTCCACACCAACAATAAATTATTTTAAATCAATCAATATTCATAATATAGAATTATTCGTAGCAACCAAATAATATCCTAATAATATATATATTCATAATATAGTGCCTTATTTATAGAAATATATATACACACACACACACATATATATATATATATATATATATATATATATATATATATATATATATATATATATATATATATATATATATATATATACATGCCATTCATATAATAACTGATTTAATAAATATAAATCGCTAATTCCTAAAATATATACAAAATATTTGCATTTACCAAACATGTCTACAAGACCGTATTTGGTCCCACTACGTGCCTACATGGGCTTGGATTTGACTTGGGTCCAATCTGGAAAGGTCCGGTACAACCGGGTTCCCGAAAACTCAATAATATAATTAAAGAATAAATAAATTCTTCGATACGGGTTAAGTCGCAACTTGGCCTGATTTTTCTAGTTAGGACACTCATATAGCTTTGCATTCCCCTACCATGGCTAAACACTAGTCAAGACACACTGCTACATCTCCCGTGCCACAATTTCTATTCGTTTTGTGCTCCAAAACTCCACAAAGACTTAAGTCATCCACCGTAATAATTAACTAATTAATTATTTATAAAACTCTAAAATCACATTTAAATCAAATAAATAATATAGAAATATTTTAAAAAAAATTCGGGAAGGGGAGCTACACTTACTGATATTCTAAAACTAACTAAGGCATATAAATTCAAACCAAAATCAATAGTTTGATAATAATAAAGAATAATAGAATATGTAAAGCATATATCTTTATTAACCCCAAAACTTTGATAACTTGTCAAAAATAAAATAAAATAACTAATTACATATGATTTTCAAATCATTCTAGAAACTACTCTTTTAGGAGTGCAAAAAATAATAAAATATCCTTTAAAAGAAAAAAAAAATAGAATAAAATATACTTCCACTACAATTATAAAAATTTAGAAAATTTGGGAAGAGGAGTTACAAATCTACCCACCTTAGAAAAATTTCGTCCTCGAAATTTCAAAGGATACGATTTGCCATGACCAAGAATATAATCAAGAAATGATACGGCTCACGATCAATTAGTCAGACATAATTGCGAATAGTATTGAACCTTAAGGAAGGATGCGGCTTGACATGATCGAGGATATTCAAAAAGATCTAGTCGCGATCAAAAATTGCTTAAGCATGATCAAAACTTAGACGAAATCTAAATCAAGTTTTTTTTTTGCACGGGCATGAACATGATCAAAGTAGTCATGATCAACGAGGGATGAAATCCTACAATTAGGAATAATAGAGTTGAAATAGAGGTACGATTAAGAATACAATCAAGAAATAATACGATCATTGATCCAAACGAGTTAGAGCGCACATAGTGTATAACTTTAAGAAAATATATCTGTGGCACGATTAAAGTATAGTCAAAAGGGTCCAGTCATGATGGTCAAGGATATAATCGAAATAGGATTAGCTATACTAGAATAAATCGTCAGACATGATTAATGGCTTTTAGAATCATAGGCATAGTCAATCTACGGTCAGCGTGGTTGAGTTATTACCAGCTTTTTAAGGAATGATCAAAGTTTTCGATGGAATCTAAACAAGATTTTTATCGCATATAGGATGCAGTCACGATCAAGGCTAACCGTGCAAGTCATCCAAGCAGGGTAAAAATAGAAAGTTGGCACGTGCATGATCATGATCAAAATAGTCGTGACCATAGCTGGAACGAAGGTATAACCTTAGCTATAATTTAGTTGAAATCATATACACGGTTATGATTTAGTCTTGATAAAAATGGTGTAAGATCGATCAACATTGAAATCATCTTGGTACAAACAACTAGTTAAACAAAATTATTTAGGCACGATCATGGAATTGAGTTCTAAGATGACAGACGAATTGGCATGATCGAATATAATAAAAGGAGTCTAGTCATGATCGAAATTGTTCAAGGATGATCAAATCCAACAATGCTTAAAATATTTATCCACAATTATTCAGGCATGAGTTTAGAATCAAAATCTAGATAAGTTTAGAAATTCAGTCGAAATTACATTAAAAGATGACAATCTGAAAAATAGAAGGATAAGAAAGGAAGGGAGAATTACCGGTTTATTGAGAAGGCCGTGACTAGGAATAAGCACGAATCAATTTGAAAACTTAATAGTCATGTGCCAATAAGACGTAGTCTCTATGGTATTCGAAACTCGTAAACATGATCGAAGTCATTTTACCGAGAATTTATGCCTCGTCAGTGTACAGCTAGCTGCAATAAACTCTTGATTCCACGACTCAAGCAAGGATACGGTAACGAATACCCTATCAACCCTATCTAATCTGGACATAACAACTTAAAGACGAAGATAGGACGACCAAGATATAGCTTTGACAACATTTGATAACTTATACTTACTCGAGATTACTTCAACTTAGGGATCATGCCTCGCCAGTGCGCTGCTGGCTGCAGTAAACCAACAGTCTCCATAAGTCAAATAAGTGGCGACAGTGTGCGGCTGTCTGCCATCACAAGTCATCGAAATTATTTCAACTATATCTCCAAGAATATCAAAGGAGTTTAAAATATCATACAAGTTGACAAAGATAAAAATGCAGGTATCTGTTCCTCAAGTATAAGGTTAGCTTCTTGAAAGGAAAAACAATTGGTTATGAAGGATAATGATCGAAGTCAAAATAAGTAAAAACTTATAATCCTCATTTCACGGATATTCAACATTCAACGATTGAGATGAAGCTTTTGAATAAAAAACTTAACTCAAGATTAATAGACTATTTAGTGAAAAGTTATTTAAAAAAAATCCCTAGGTCCAAGGAAAAGAATATAAGTGATACGAACTTATGATATGACGATGTTTTAGAAAAGACATAAGGTTGTACAAATTATCATGGTTAGGGAGAAAATGACCGAAGGTAAAAGGAATATAAACTTAGATTTATATTTCTCTAATATTCGAGATCGAGGGAAAAAATATGTATATAGTACTATGTCTACCTATTATGAATATATTTATACAAAAGTATATATGTATAGCCCAAATAAATCCCAATAATCCCAAAATAACATTCTAAGAGAAGGTTATCATATTTTCGATTTAAATAGCAATAATATATATATTATATTCAATATATAATTTATAAAAATTATTCACAATACTAGAAACGGACTACCAATATATATACACATCTATACCTCTACATGGACGACGTTGGTCGTACCACAAGACCACCAGGACTTGGGTTGGGTTCGGGCTAGTTTGGGACAACCAGGTCTTCTAAAAGCCAATAATCTTAATAATAAGTAATTAATTTATTCCTAGGGTTATGTCACGATTTGGCCTAGTTTTCCTAGTTAGTACACACCTATGACTCGGCCTTTTCTACCATGGTTAGAACACTAGTCAAAGCACTCGACCTCACTCTCAGTGCCAAAATTCTTGGTTATCTTGCACTCCAAAACTTAACCGGGACTAAGACCTCCTATAATAAATATTTATAAAAATCAAAAAATCATATTTTAATTCAGACAACTAAATAAAAGGGTATTTTTTAAACTTTCAGAAAGAGGGGTTACGGTCAAGAATTGGGTTCCAGGAAGGCCTAAGTTGATGAGTAAATAGTCTACCCACCTTAGGTCATATCGTCGTATCAAAATGTAATAGTGTATCTATAAAACCTTCCAGGTCATCTCAATTTAGTAAATTTTATGGCCTAATCCTTAACTATCCAATAATCAAATTAATAAGGGACTCATATTCCTAGTCATTCTCCTAAATTAATTCAATCCTAATTGTAATGAGCATTCCCTAGTCGCAGGCTCGCAATAGTACGACTAACTTAAGTACTATCACGAGTTCGCAATCTTTTGCGAAAACTGACCTGCATGGGCCACCACAAAAACTTGTCACGACCCGTACCCGCTTTTTCGGATACGAGACGTGTCCAAGCCTGCCTACGCCGCATAGTCGGCGGTAGAACGCTGTCACGGCCAAGATGCTCAAAATCACAAAATAACAATTTTATTGCTCATTCACATTTCTAAGATTTATTACAAAAGTTACAACATTTATATTTAAAGAAATACAAAGTTCTCACAATTAATGAAAATGATATAAATGCTATCTATTTTTTAGGTTTCTGTCTGCAAGTACACCCTGTATCTCCCAAAGCTAAGTGAAGCCACAGCTAAACCTGAAAAATGTTGGTTTCCAGTCAGGAATGGAATGAGATAGATGCTGTGGTCACGGACACGAGAAAACGGCTGTGAAAATGGTAATGTGGTGGTGCCAGAGTTGGTGTGTGACGGGGATAGAGTCGGGGACGGCTGGCACAGCAGGGTGGCCAGTCGAGGCAGGGAAGAGGACGACGACTGTGGTGATGCTGGTGATGGGTGTTACAATATGGATCGAAGGAAGGATGAGTTGTCGATACAAAAAATAGGGTTTACGGGGAGAGTTGGCCGATCCCTTGCTATACATATATATACGTGTTTGCAGATAGGGCCGAGATCGGGTTTGGTTTGAAATATAAGAATTCGAGCGTAATCTTATAAACGAACTGAAATTTAAATTCAAAGGAAAGTGGTCGGTTTTGAAATTTGGTTTGGCTAGGTTGTTGATCCTGTTAAGGATTGGAGGGGATCTCTCCTTCTTCTACTGTTTTTGGCACAATAACTCCAAATCATTTACAATAATATCTTAAGATAATATTAACTCAAATCAAAAATAATTTAAACTTATTAGTATAAATCTTGATTCCAATCATAATAAATTTTCATATAATAATCTGGCTACAACGATACCATCAAAATAATTTAAAGTACATTTTTATTAATTCATATTTTATTTAAAATAAATTAGCAAATCCTTTTTATTGTTTAAAACTACGTATGACTTTTAAAATTAATCAAAACCAAATCCTTTCAAGAATTAAATTAAATAAATTTTGAATCCAATAAATTATCAATTAAATCAATCCATAATAAATTAATATTTGATATTACTAATAATATTTAAAAATACATTTAGCCAAATCCAAATCAAATTACATTTACACAAATTGATCTAATCATAATCTACTGATGATTGCAATAAAAATAGTTTAATTAAATTCAAATCCCTTTTTTTATATATAAATGGATTACCATTTATGATACTTACTGATATTCTAAAACTAACTAAGGCATATAAATTCAAACCAAAATCAATAGTTTGATAATAATAAAGAATAATGGAATATGTAAAGTATATATCTTTATTAACCCCAAAACTTTGATAACTTGTCAAAAATAAAATAAAATAAAATAACTAATTACGTATGATTTTCAAATCATTCAAGAAACTACTCTTTTAGGAGTGCGAAAAATAATAAAATATCCTTTAAAAGAAAAAAATTAATAGAATAAAATATACTTCCACTACAATTATAAAAATTTAGAAAATTTGGGAAGAGGAGTTACATTATCCACTCAAGCCTTAAAGTTTTCAACTACCAAGAGAGCTTTACCATTACTCTACCAAGCCTCCATTTGTCATTAAATCAAAAGTGCTTGAGTATTCAAGTGTTGTAGATCTTCAAGTGTTAAAGAAGATCAAAAGCTCTTTATTCCTTCTTTCTTAAAGTTGAAGTTGACGAGCCTTCGGAAGAAAATTTGTGTGTAAGAAGTTGACGAGCCTTCGGAAGAAAACTCGTGTGTAAGAAGTTGGCGAGCTCTTCGGATCTAAACTCGTGTTGAAGTTGGCGAGTTCTTCGGATCCAAACTCGCGTGTAACTATTTACTCAAATAGTGGATTAAAATCGGAGAGAGTTCCGGGACTGGAGTGCCCCTTGGGAGGATACCAAGATACATCGAGTGTTTGATTCTCTCTCCTTTTATTATCTCATAAATTGCTTAGTTTCATTGGTAATTATTTTATTACCCTATTCACCCCCTAGGGTTCTACAGAAATCGCAAGCATGATCAGCATTGTGAACAGGAGGAACATGGATGATTTGAAAGCCATTTCTCTTGTTGTTTATTATATTTGCTTCTAGTGAACTTAGATAGCTTGTTCATGGTGGAAGTCAATTTATAGGTTAAAATGAGGAACATATACCTTGTATTGAAGTGAATTTCAACACATCTAGTTGATTTCATGCATTAATCTTTTGTGGGTCAAACATTGTATATACAAATAAATGATATATTAAATGGACGATCTTGACCTATAAAAGTTCAATGCATCAAAATGTATATACAAATAAATGATATATTCAATGGATGTTCTCGACCTAAGTCGATGCATAAAAATGTATATACAAATAAATGATATATTCTATCGACGTTTTCGACCTAGAAAAGTTCAATGCATCAGAATATATTCGCCAATAAAATCTCGACAAAAATGATGTACGCACTCAATCGATACTCGTGTATCATCTTAGTGTATCTTAGTGTTGGATATAGCTTATTCTCTTTCATCAAACCCTTAACCTAGTTTATCCATTAGTGTTTGATGTGATACCTTATTATCAAACCCTGATCCCATATCTAGTCCCATAGTTGGCTATTATGTAGATACATCGCTTACAACTAGTGAGGTAATTTTAACCCTTGCTAAATCAAATACTTATATTGTTTCTTAATACAGTTTTTCAACAAAAAAAGAGTACTGATCTGACATGCACTAGTCAAGTGTGTATATATATATATATATATATATATATATATATATATATATATGACAAAATTTGGTCATTATGTAGGATAATATTTTGGTCTTTATTCTTTGCACAGTCAACAATTGGAGCTTGAGCCAAAAAATTACATTTTCTAATGACAAATGTTGCTTAAGCAAAATAATATACAATTCTACAACATCAAACAACTGGGACATCTGATGCCCTCATGTATAAGATACCAGTAAGGTACTTGGTAAGTTGAATAGAAAGTACAACTCTCCCTCTAGTTTAGTCTGATGAGAGGTATTGACTCAATGTCTCATCAACTGGACTCTATACATGTCGCCCCGCGACAGAGTTCTTGCTCTCCCTTGTCACTGATCTCCGATCTCTCGAGCTGTTGTGCATCTTCCATCGTCTTCAGCTCCTCGCTCCTCGACCATCACGTCGATGCTAGCTACCATGCGTAGCACCACATGTACCACTAGGATCCCGCCTACATCAATAGACATCCAAGATTGAAGTCCCTAACGATCAGCCTCACGGTATGTCTTGGCGACTGTATGACAACTCCTTGTCGTACCATATTTTGTCAGATACATTACCCTGCAAGGGAGCATTGGAAGAAATTAAAATACAGTCAAATCGTATTTAAAATATTTTAATATAATTTATTTGTTTGCTAATCTTTTTATAATATTATATTTTTTTTGTTTGTACGTGCACTTAAACGTGACTATGATCAATTAATAATATAATTGTTATATAAGGAGTACTAAATCTTTACTATTATAAAGATGTTGAAAATGGCTAAAAATTAGCCGTCATCAATATATATATTCTCATGTAATTAAATTTTTTTTTAAATCCTTCAAACTATTATAATCCTCCGAACTACCTGAACATATATCTAAAATCCTATAAACATATATACAACAAATTATAATATTTTTAATATTTAAATCATAATTAAACGAACTATTTGATATTATCTTAAACATATATCTAAATGTCTAAAAATACGTCTATAACAAATTTTAATTAAAATATATTAAAATAATTTTAAATTTATCTAATTTTTAAAATAATATTATAGATTATGTATATATCTTTGTGATGCTTGCTTTCGCAAGTGAAGATGACCAAGTGTATATATATATATATATATATATATATATATATATATACTAGTCATAACCCGTGCCCATAGGGCATGGTTCATTTAAGGTATTCCCCCTCAAAATCTTGGACTCCCAATTTTAAACGAACAATAATAATTATGAGGCCCCCATCAAAATATTAAATTCCAACCACTGCTGGATGTGAATTTTCTTTGAATTACCCATAAAACCTCACTCTCAATAATGCTCATCCACAACCATTATGAGTGCAAATCCCACTCTTTGGATTCCCCATAAAATCCCACTCTCAATAATGCTCATTCCCCATAAAATTCGACTCTCAATAATGCTCATCCACAACCATTATGAGTACAAACCCCACTCTTTGGATTCCCCATAAAACCTCACAACCGTTGGTTCACCAAGATTAAATCCCAACCACTCTTTATCTTGGCACAGTCAGCCCTAGGATTCAAAAACCTTTGTGTTTTGTATAATATATATATATATATATATATATATACTGGAAATTGCTGAGAAGCCCAATTTCGGGGTGGGCTTTTATGAAATGCCCACCCGCTGGATTATTTTGATGAAATGCCCAGAATTAAGTTTTTACACGTTAAATATTTCAAGATTCTCTCTAGTTGCTATGTATTTACAAAATTTGCCATTATCATAATTCTAAAAATACCCCTTCGTGTAAATTTGGACATCTATATATAATTATGAATTCGCAAACTCAGATTTGGATTGAGAAATTCGTATTCTTCTTCTTCTTCACGAGAAATTTGAAATCCATTGATATAATCTTTATTAGAGATCGCAGAATCGTTCGTAGTTCACTGTGGTTTTCGTCAGTCGAACGTCGATCATCCTTCATCATCATCGATCATCATCATCATCAACATCATCTTCGTGGTTTCCGACGATTAGGTCAATTGTGGATAGAAGATCTTCTTCTTTTCTTTTTATAGATCTTAAAACAATGTGAGAGTTCAGATCTGTAGAAATTCATCCATCAGCTTTGTATATCTCGAAATTTATGCTGAATTTGATTTTGTTATGAAGATTATTAACTTAGAAAATATTAGTGAGATATTTAATCTTGTTATTTTATGCGAATAGCATTCTCCGTTATATTTTAAAGGAGAATGACAATTACTTCTTATAAAGATCATTATCCGTATGTTTTTAGGACGGAGAATGCCATTCTCCGTCTTAATTGGGACGGAGAATGCCATTCTCCGTCTTAATTTGAACGGAGAATGACATTCTCCGTCTTAATTAGGACGGAGAATGACATTCTCCGTTTTACTTTAGATGGATAATGATCTTTATAAGTTAGTTCCAACTGAGGATATTTATTCTCCGTTATTTTTAGACGGAGAATAATCATTATTAGATGAGAATTTTATTCTTCTATTTGTGGCCTCTTATGTTTTTATGTTATCAGGGGGGGAAGATATGGAATCAAGTTGTTTAGTTAACATTTGTTTCAAGGGAGACATAGTTTCCTGCCGTGTCACACATGAAAGTACCGTGGATTTTTTAAAGAATAAAGTGTGCGATCGATGGACTTCTTTGGATCCACTTTCCTTCCGTTTCAGGTTTTTGCACTCTGATGGGACTGAACTGTATGTTGAAAGTAATTTTTGGCTTCGCTCATTGGTTGGTGGTTTTAACGGTACTCATGATGTGAGTTTTGATCTATATGTGGAGCAAATACACTCTCCATGTTCTTCATCAACATCTTTTCCTTGTCAAAGCTTTCACATGAGACCTTCGTCTTCCTCTTCTAGTTCTTTGAGTAGATGTTCTCCTACTGTAAAGGACAAACGAGTAGTACAATTTTATGAGGGCTCAACTGAGACAGTGAAGAAAAGGAAATCGGATATGTGGCCTGGATCAATTACTGGTGTTGGTCAGATTTTTCTAAATGGTGTTGAAGAAGTTAGGAATGCTGTTAGAAAGGTATGTTTTGAATCTCGTCATCCATTCCACATTTTGAAATCTGAGCCGGGGAGGTATACTGTTTGTTGCAAGAATTACAAGACACATGCTTGTTTGTGGAGCTTCCATGCTATATCTATTTCGAAAGATAATCAAATTTTTGAGGTGAGGAGGTATGTGGGAGAACATAATTGTGGAGCTGGCTATATGGATAAAGGTAATCTGGTTGTTCCAGCAAAGTTTGTGAAAAGTTTGGTTAGTGACATTGTTCGGATGCATCCTAAAAAGTCCGCAAAATCTGTTGTCGATGATTTCAAGGTCGACTACGGCTTATCTGTTACATATGGACAGGCATACCACGGAATTAGGCTGGTGCACCAGGAAATGTACGGAGATGATGTTAGATCTTACAGTAACTTGTGTTGGTATGTGAACAAGGTAAAGGAAACCAATAATGGTTCCGTTATCGACTTCCAGAAAGATGATTCATCAATGAGGTTTGAGCGGCTTTTTCTTTCATATGGGGCTTGCGTAGAAGGCTTTCAATATTGTCGTCCGATGCTATATTTGGATGCCACTTTCCTTACAGGGAGGTTTAGAGGATGTTTGATGTCTGCTACAGCGAAGAATGGTAACCAACAGTTCTACCCTATTGCATACGGTATAGTCTCAGGCGAAGATGGCGACAATTGGGAATGGTTCCTTAGAAATCTAAAGAATGTTGTTGGATGTAGTAGGTGTATTGTTTTTCTTTCGGATCAAGGCACCGGTCTAGTTTCTGAAGTCCCTAAAGTGTTTCCTAATGATTATCATAGCTATTGCTATTATCACATGAAGAATAACATACCGCTGAAAGAGAAAGGAAATGAAAGAGTGTATCCGCATGTACTTGAAGCTTGGAGGCAAGCAGTATATGCTCTAACTCCAGGTGTGTTAATGAGACAGATATATGCACATTTTCTATGCATTTACCATTAATTTAACAAGGAAAATGACCATTCTCCGCGTCAGTAATACGGAGAATAGTCATTCTCCGTGTGTTTTAAAACGGAGAATGGACATTCTCCGTCCTGCATAGAACGGAGAATGTCATTCTCCGTTAGCTTTTGAACGGAGAATGACTATTCTCCGTCTTGCATAGAACGGAGAATATCATTCTCCGTTAGCTTTTGAACGGAGAATGACTATTATCCTTATGAGAATGCACTTATTTTTTCATAATTTTGTGAATTGACCTAATTCTTTATTACTTATTTATTTTTTTGTATAAAGGTGGGTATAGACAAGCAATCAAGAAGATTTATGATCTGAATTGTGGTCATGTTTTGAATTGGATGAATAAACAAAAACCTGAACACTGGTTAAACGCATTCTTCCCGGGATGTAGATACGGTGAGGTTGCTTCTAGTTGTGCAGAGTCATTCAATGCATGGATAAAGGCTGAGAAAAAATTGCCTATATCAGCAATTGTAAATGTCATCCGTGTGAAGATGATGAAGATGATTTCGGATCGCCACAAGGATGCAATTGGTTTGAATAGCAAATTGACTCCATACGCTGAGGATATGCTGAAGCAGCTTACAGATGATGGCATGTGTTATAGGGTATATCGGTCCGGTAATTTCGAATTTGAGGTGATCGCAGATACTTCCTCCCATATGGTAAATCTTCTTGATTGTCATTGTAGTTGTCGTAGATGGAAGGTATATGGATTCCCATGCAGCCATGCAATACAATGCATCAGAGTTGGTTCAGATAAATCTGTTTACGACTTTGTGGAGCAGTATTGGACATCAGATTATTACCAGAAGTTATATTCATGTGCCATTCGTCCAGTTCCAGATTGCGAAAAACAGTTTGAAAATAATCCCACTGATGTTGTTCTACCCCCTGTTCCGAAACGGGGTCCTGGACGACCAAAAGCGGACCGTTACAAGAGCAAATATGAGAACAAGGGAAAAGAGAAGAGAAAGATAAGGTGCCAGAATTGTTTTGAATTATGCAATCACAATCGCAGCACTTGTCCTCTGCCTCCACATGCTGCTACGGTGGTCAAGGGGGCAGCGCCCCCTCGTTAATACATACACATATATTCCTTCTTTTATATAACTGAAAATTGTTTTTTGAATACATATCTTACATTTTTTGATATCAATGGTAATAGTTTGAATTCTGCATATTTGATGTTTCACATATATATTAACAGCATAAGAACTTATTCTCCTTTATACTCTCTGACTTTATAATGTATTGAATGACCATTCTCCGTGTGTTTTAACACGGAGAATAATCATTCTCCGTTTTAGATACACGGAGAATGGCCATTTATAAGTCAAAAATACAAGGAGAATAATCATTCTCCGCGTGTTTTAAAACGGAGAATGCCATTCTCCGCGTCAGTAAGACGGAGAATGCTCATTCCCTATGTCAAAATACAAGGAGAATGGCATTCTCCGTCTCTTTTGACCCGGAGAATGACATTCTCCGTCTATTTTGACACGGAGAATGGCATTCTCCGTCTATTTTGATACGGAGAATGGCATTCTACGCGTCCCTAAGACGGATAATGTTCCTTTCTACGTCAAAAATATAAAGAATAATCATTCTTCGCGTGTTTTAAAACGGAGAATGTCATTCTCCGCGTCAGTAAGACGGAGAATGCTCATTCTATAGGTCAAAATACAAGGAGAATGACATTCTCCGTCTCTTTTGACCCGGAGAATGGCATTCTCCGTCTCTTTTGACCCGGAGAATGGCATTCTCCGTCTATTTTGACACGGAGAATGGCATTCTCCGCGTCCCTAAGACGGATAATGTTCCTTTCTAGGTCAAAAATACAAAGAATAATCATTCTCCGCGTGTTTTAAAACGGAGAATGCCATTCTCCGCGTCAGTAAGACGGAGAATGCTCATTCTATAGGTCAAAATACAAGGAGAATGACATTCTCCGTCTATTTTGACCCGGAGAATGACATTCTCCGTCTATTTTGACACGGAGAATGGCATTCTCCGCGTCCCTAAGACGGATAATGTTCCTTTCTAGGTCAAAAATACAAAGAATAATCATTCTTCGCGTGTTTTAAAACGGAGAATGCCATTCTCCGCGTCAGTAAGACGGAGAATGCTCATTCCCTAGGTCAAAATACAAGGAGAATGACATTCTCCGTCTATTTTGACACGAAAAATGGCATTCTCCGCGTCCCTAAGACGGATAATGTTCCTTTCTAGGTCAAAAATACAAAGAATAATCATTCTCCGCGTGTTTTAAAACAGAGAATGCCATTCTCCGCGTCAGTAAGACGGAGAATGCTCATTCCCTAGGTCAAAATACAAGGAGAATGACATTCTCCGTCTATTTTGACCCGGAGAATGACATTCTCCGTCTATTTTGACACGGAGAATGGCCATTTCTAAGTTCCAAATGCACACATTATAGGTTTGTATTAACACAGATAATGACATTATAGGTTTGAATCAAACAACAGAACTTTAACAAAACAGATTTACATATATAGAACAATGTAAATTAGTCGAAAAATTGAATTTCATTACAAAAGAAAACAAATATATTACAAAAGAAACCTGACAAACAAAATATATACAAGGAATTTGTTAGCCAATTTACATTGTCATTTTCTTTTATTGTACAAAAGGAACTGCACATTCACTCATAAGCAAAGACTTAGCCAAATTTAGCCTTCTCTTTACAATAGTATTGTGAACTATTTTGTTTGTTTTCTTCTGTAAATCAAATGGAGCTCTCGACAACTTTTTAATATAATATGAAACATACAGCAGGCAGCTGGATGATAGTTGCTGTGGGCATTCTTTGCAAACCTTGAGCTATGTTGTTTCGTATTCCTGGATTGCTGGGCTTTTATTCCTCATCAATGCAATCTTCTTCATTACAATTGGCTCGATTTTATTCTTCATGTATGTTGCATCCTGGATTCCCTTAGCGCCTGTGTTTTTCCGCAATGAGTTGTAGTGCGTCCAAACATAGGAGCTGAAGTTGAATGCCAGCAGCGTATAGTGTTTATTCTCCTCGCGGAAGAGTGGCACGAATAGCCATTCAATGTCATCTTCCAGCTCCATGATAAAATCTTCTATATCAACTTTGAAATTGTACACTGCTCCAGGTGTTGGATTTTTTTCATCGACATACTGGGCAGTACTCTGTTTTCCAGAAGAAAAAAAAACAAAAAATAATATCATGAGTTAGTTTTTTACAACACTATTAGTAGCTATACACATTAATATTTATTTTTCAGTTTCGATTCTTACCAATGAATGGGGCATCATGATTGCAAACCATTTACATTGTGCACCCTGCGAGCTTGACTGCATGTTCTGCCTTAATTCGGCTTGAACTTCGTTCATAAGCTTTATTAAGTAGTTCATAACACCGGCTTCTATATCCGCCTCATTTAGTATGTCTTGAAAATCTTTAGCACTTAACAACATGCTGACATCATTGTTTCTTCTTCTTATTTTACATTCTTCTGGAGCACTTGGAATGTACATGTATACATAATCACTGCACATAAATTTAGTTTCGATTATGATAATAATATAGGCTAATGATAAAATTGCATAAAAAATAACTCCAATAGAGAATGATCATTCTCCGTTATGAAATGGACGGAGAATGTCATTCTCCGTTATGAATTGGACGGAGAATGTCATTCTTCGTTTTAAATGGGACGGAGAATGATCATTCTCCGTTTTAAAATAGACGGAGAATGTCATTCTCCGTCATTCTCCGTGTTAAAATAGACGGAGAATGTCATTCTCCGTTTTGTATTAACACGGAGAATGGCATTCTCCCTTTATTTTGACCCAGAGAATGACATTCTCCGTCTCAATAAGGCGGAGAATGCTCATTCTCTAGGTCAAAATACAAGGAGAATGTCATTCTCCGTTATAAAATAGACGGAGAATGGCATTCTCCGTGTCAGTGAGACGGAGAATGTTCATTTCTCTAGGTTAATACAAGAAGAAAGGTCATTCTCCGTCTTTTTTATAACGGAGAATGACATTCTCCGTCTCATATTAGGCGGAGAATGCTCGTTCTTTAGGTCAAAAACACAGAAAACGCCATTCTCCGTGTGTTTAAACACGGAGAATGCCATTCTCCGTATCAAAATAGACGAAGAATGGCCATTTATAGTTCAAATGACACAGAAAGGGCATCCTTCGTGTATTTTATAGACGGAGAATGATCATTTTCATTTGTCGCGTCAATATAAACGGAGAATGTCATTCTCCGTTTTAAATGAGACGGAGAATGATCATTCTCCCTTGTGAATTGTACAGAAATTGGTTCAAGTTTAGAATACTTACGTTGGAGACATCCTTCTTTGGTATACGATGCTCCTGTATATTTGCTTCAGCTCATCGTCTGCAAGGTTCCAAAGTCTGAGCTTCGGACATTGCATCAGCATTTTCCCCTCTTTAACAAGCTTTGCTGTTTGAGGAGATTCTTCCTCAAGTTCTTCAGGAGCTGACATCTCCTTTTTATTGTCTACCTTCTCGGGACTGAAAGGAGCTTTTTTTTTCCCAGCAGGAGCTACTTTCTTTCTGGGACTGGAAGGATCTTTTCTTTTCCGACCAGGACCTGCCTTCTTACTTGTTGTAGCATCGGATGTTTTCTTCTTTTGCAATGTAGTAAAATCATCCTCATCTGCAGCATTTGATTGTTTTTTAGTTCCAGCAGGTTCATTTGCTCTTGTGTAATGCTTTTGGGGAACTGCTTGAGTCTCCCCACTTTGCAATGCTATAGCCATTGCTTCAAGGTTAACAATTGTATCATTCTTCTGTGTGATTTCGTCTTTCAACGATCCAACTTCCTCTAGAAGTTTGTTGTTATCATCATTGAGCTTTTTATTCTCTTTTTTGAGATCCTCTGTCATTTTCACTGATATAAAAACAAACAACAACAAGAGGTATGATGTCAATATTATATAATCTTCTTTTTAAAAACAATAAAAAATATTATTATCCGTTTACTTTAATCTGGAGAATAGTCATTCTCCGTGTCAAAATAGACGGAGAATGGCAATTTCCGTGTCAGTAAGACGGAGAATGTCATTCTCCGTGTCAAAATAGACGGAGAATGTCATTCTCCGGGTCAAAATAGACGGAGAATGTCATTCTCCGTTTCCAAATAGACGGAGAATGTCATTCTCCGTTTCCAAAGAGACGGAGAATGCCATTCTCCGTCTAAATTGACACGGAGAATGACATTCTACGTGTCAAAACAGACGGAGAATGTCATTTCTATGTCAAAATACAGAAAATGTCATTCTCCGTGTTAAAATACTAGCGGAGAATGTCATTCTCCGTCAAAATAGACGGAGAATGTCATTCTAAGTGTGTTTTAATACGGAGAATGACATTCTCCGTCTATTTTGACACGGAGAATGACATTTTATAGGTCAAAACACATAGAAAACTTCATTCTCCGTGTACTTTGACACGGAGAATGGTCATTCTCCTTGTTAGATACAGGTAATTACAGATTAAAATAGACAAAAAATATAAAATCTTACCTTTTAGAAGTAGCTCCTCAACACGTTGACGAAGCTTCTCATTATCAGCAGTAAGCTCAGACTTCTACTTTCTCAGGGAGTCTAGTTCCGACCCCTGTGCCTCCAGTTCTTCAACTCGCTTACTAAGTTTCTTATTATCATCAATAAGGAGCGATTTCTCATTCCTTAAAGAGTCTAACTCCTTCTCCAAGCCATCAGCAACGAGCCCCACAGCACGTTGTTGGGCTACATCTGCCGCTAGTTGCTGGGCTCTTTCCTGGAGTTGCTCATTCTCAGCGATAAGCTGAGATTTCTCCTGCAAGACACGCAACATATCTACATTGTCAGCTGTAGAGGGTGCTGGTGCTGTTGCTGGTTCTTCTTCATCAACAGAATTATCTCCACCTTCTATACATTGCTGCTCTGCTGGGACTTCTTCAAGTTTATCAACATTCAATGCAACAAGATCCTTGAATATCAAATCCGAATCCATTTGAGCACCTTGATATTCATTTTTTAGGAATATCGAGATTCTATTCCCATCCCATGTATAGAATCTCGGAGATGCGACTGTTGGTTTGCACTTCCTCTCTATCAGTCGACTGTGCTCTGCAAACCAATACAAGAAGTATATCGTACAACCTTCAATCTTCTTGTACGATATATCAACATCACCATCTTCAGATTTTGTGACAGCCCTCTTTATGCTGTCCATGACGTACCCCAGTATAATCCGAGGCCAACAGATGTTTTTTATAACATCTGTGCTCTCCACCAGTGCGAAGAACTTGTATGGCAAGTTCGATCCCCCCATTCTGGTGAAGAATGCTGTTTGGCACAAGTTGAATACTATTAACTTGGCCAATTCATCAGGACTTGCATTTTCGCCCCCCAGCAGCTCTAATATCCTTTTTCTAACTTCTGTGTTTGAGACTTCAGCATTTTTGCCCTTGGAATTTTTCAGCAATCTTGTGAAGTGTTCTGTACACATGCTGAATGAGTCTGCTGGTGGGGGGGTCTTCTGCTTTTCAGTGATGATCTTCAAATACTTCTCATCAACTTCAGTGTCATCATTCATTGGCAGACCGAAAATGGTTGCCATCTCATCAGCAGTTGGTGCTACCTTGACACTGCTGCTCAATTGGAAATATCCAATTCCATCTTCTTCCAAATAAGTCCCCATCAAGTTCTCCAGACCTTGGGTGACTTTAGACAGTTCTGATTTTTTCACCTTAGTTCTGTAGAATACATCTACGAAGTTGTAGAATCCTACATTCTTCAAGCTTTCAACAACTGCTTCAGGCAAATGGCGAAACTTTTCCTTCACCTCATCCATGAGAGAGAGTATTGGGGTGAATGTTGCACGGAAAAGTCTTTCTTCTCTGTTCCTGACAGTTTTTTTCCTAAAAACAACAACAATTAGGTTTACGTCAACATTCTTCTTTATTATAATAAGGAGAAAGCCATTCTCCGTCTAATATTAGACGGAGAATGTCATTCTCCGTGTCAAAATAGACGGAGAATGAGCATTCTCCATTTTGTATTCACACGGAGAATGCCATTCTCCGTGTCAAAATAGACGGAGAATATCATTCTCCGTCTATTTTGACACGGAGAATGGCATTCTCCGTTTTGTATTAACACGGGAAATGACATTCTTCGCGTATTTTAAAACGGAGAATGCCATTCTCCGCGTTAGCAAGACGGAGAATGCTCATTCTCCGCTTCAGAAAGACGGAGAATGCTCATTCTCTAGGTCAAAATACAAGGAGAATGACATTCTCCCTTTATTTTGTCCCGGAGAATGAGCATTCTCCGTCTCAGTAAGGCGGAGAATGCCATTCTCCGTCTCATATTAGGCGGAGAATGCTCGTTCTTTAGATCAAAATAAAGGGAGAATGCCATTCTCCGTGTCAAAATAGACGGAGAATGTGATTCTCCGTCTCTTTTGACCCGGAGAATGCCATTCTCCGTCTATTTTGACACGGAGAATGACATTCTCCCTTTATTTTGTCCCAGAGAATGAGCATTCTCCGCCTAATATGAGGCGGAGAATGCTCATTCTTTAGGTCAAAATACAAGGAAAATGCCATTCTCCGCGTGTTTTAATACGGAGAATGCCATTCTCCGTCTCATATTAGACGGAGAATGCTCGTTCTAAAGGGAGAATGCCATTCTCCGTGTTAATACAAAACGGAGAATGACATTCTCCGTATTAAAATAGACGGCGAATGGCATTCTCCGTTTTGTATTAACACGGGAAATGGCATTCTCCCTTTATTTTGACCCAGAGAATGACATTCTCCGTCTCAATAAGGCGGAGAATGCTCATTCTCCGGGTCAAAATACAAGGAGAATGTCATTCTCCGTGTCGAAATAGACAGAGAATGCCATTCTCCGTTATAAAATAGACGGAGAATGGCATTCTCCGTGTCAGTAAGACGGAGAATGTTCATTTCTCTAGGTTAATGCAAGAAGAAAGGTCATTCTCCGTCTTTTTTATAACGGAGAATGACATTCTCCGTCTCATATTAGGCGGAGAATGCTCGTTCTTTAGATCAAAAACACAGAAAATGCCATTCTTCGTGTGTTTAAACACGGAGAATGCCATTCTCCGTCTCAAAATAGACGGAGAATGGCCATTTCTAGTTCAAATGACACAGAAAGGGCATCCTCCGTGTATTTTATAGACGAAGAATGATCATTTTCATTTGCCGCGTCAATATAAACGGAGAATGAACAGGTCTCAAAATTTTACCTTTTTTCTTCCCTTCTTCTTGATCTTCTTCTTCCTCCCCTGCTACTTCTTGTTCTTGTTGTTCTTGTTCTTCTACTGCTTCTTGCACTTCTTTTTCTTTTGGAGCATTTCGTCTACGAGCAACCCTCTTAACTTTCTTCCCTCCTTACGTTTGCTTTCCAACAACTACTTCTTCTCCTTCTTCTCTAACTTGGTCTACATCCATTGCTGATGATTGCGACATTGTGATGGAGATTCGCTGGCGATTTCTTGTAAGAAATTTCTAAGATTTTTGGAGGAGATGACCTAAAATCGCAACCGAGCAGAGTATGGAAGAGGAGGGAGCGATAGAAACACTTTTTTGAAGAGTCTCTTGGTTTTGTATCTTCTGGAATCGAACTGTTTTTCATAAAAATTGCTGGGTTTGTTGATATTCTTAATAAATTAGAAGGGCAAAAGGGTCATGCCGTGCCCTTTTTTTAATTTTTAAGTTAATGCTGGGCACGCGATGAAAGTTTATTTTGGGGTGGGTTTTTCATAAAACTTTTTAAATTTTTGGGCATTTCATAAATTTTCCCATATATATATATATATATATATATATATATATATGAAATACATGACCAAGTATATATAAACCAAGTATATATAAAGTGCTTTTAATTAGTGGGTACACGGGGAGCACACAATCTATTTTATTTTTAGCTTTTGGAAAAAAAAAGAGAAAAAGAAAATATAATATTTCTAGCTTTTGGTTTTACTCGTCCTACTGTGTCGTCGTGTTCTCTTAACTCTGAAGCTTCCAAGTCCTCCCCTCGCACTCTCTCCGCGAGCGGACCTGAATTCCGAACCCTATCCCTAACCCTAATTTCGAGGAGATGAAGAACATCCTCCGCAAATTCCACATCGGGAGCAACCATGACCCAGACCGATCCACGGAGATTCCCGCTCCCCCCTCCGCCTCCCCCTCCCCCTCCTGCGGGTCCGATCACCGGACGGTCACCTCACCTCCGTCTCCCTCCACTGCTCCGTCTCCGTCTGTCGTCTCGGCGGCGGCGGCGGCGGCGGCGGAGAGGAAGGAGTACTTCTCTTCGGAGGAGGAGTACCAGATCCAGCTGGCCATGGCCATCAGCGCTTCCAATTCCGAGTTCCGCGAGGATCCGGATAGTGGTCAGATCAGGGCCGCCACGCTCCTCAGCTTGGGCACACACCGTAGCGTGCTGGTGGGACAAGAGGAAGATGCCGCCGAATCGCTCTCTAGAAGATATTGGGTGAGTTGTAAACTAGGTTTCTAATTTTTTTGAGACTTTAGGATTTGATTCTTTTTTGAGAGAACTAGAGAAATCTTGCTTCAGTTGTGTGGAGAAACAACTGCTTGCTGTCCCATTGCAACATGTTCAAAGAACTAGCACTGAATAGTGAAGTTAGGATTCTGCGGAATTAGAGTTCAAACGAGCTTTTTCTAACTGGTTGAAGTTGGGGATGTATAGATGAGCCGAGGTGGCGAGCTATTTGCCACCTGCCTTGGGCTCGGCTCACCAAAAAGTTCACGAGTCAAGCTCGTCGAGTTAATGGGTATTCGTCTCATTTGGCTTGTTAGCAAGCTCGTTGTTCGGAGAATGGAGCAGGATAAACTCGTTCCCGACTTGAGAGTACTTCGTGAGGAGTAAAGGACAAACTTGAAAACGCACAATCACACAACCACAAACACACAATTCGCAGACAGAGAGACTTTTACGTGAAAGCCTATTTCGGGTAGAAAACCACGGGATTACCCCAAAAAGCCTCCACTAAGGATATAAAAGATGCAACTCATTTCAAACTTGTCCCACCGATTCGAACACGAATCACCACAACTACTCAAACAAACAATACAAAGTGCAAAAACTGATACAAGTTACCGGAAACAAGATCTTGTAGAGCCTTTGCTTTGTCAAACGTGATTGCACGAACTCTACAAACGATTTCTCCGAAATCTCCTTGGATCTCTCTACTAAGGTTTCAATCTTTCTTTTCACTTCAAAGTTGCAAAATATTGTTGTTGTATGTACTCCAATTAGGTTAGGAAATCCTAATGCATTCATCTCTTAATAATTTCAAACTCTCAAACTCTGGAGCCATCAGGACCGTCGATTAGGTGAGTTTACATTTGACCTGCACTTGACTTTCGTCGGCCAGATTTTCGGATGGGCTACCCCCAAAAATTGAGCCATGACCAGATATTCGATTGCCTGAATTTTGGTATCCAGACACCGGAAACAACACCAACATAAAGGTATTCCGCCGATTCCTTTGACCTTCCGAGTTTTTACTTGCAATTCTTGCACCAATGGTTATCTAATTTACACTACCAAAAACTGTCGATTCTAGTTTTTTTGCACTACCAAAAAATTGTCGATTCCTTTGACCTTCCGAGTTTTTCACCTCGAACGCGCCCGCTACCCTCCCGACATTCTCCACATAGGGAGAGAACCCGCTACAACAAATCTCCCCCTTCTCGACTGTGCAGAGGAACTCGCCATTTCGTTGACCTTCTTGCAGAACTCGAAACTTTTTTCTTGGCAAAATCTTCGAAAGCATATACGTTCCATTATCATCTATTTGAACATTCTTAAGCTCAATATTCTTCGCCTCGAACACGCCCCATATCAAGTGATACCGAGTAGCGATTTTCTTGGACCTGCTATGAAATGTAGCATTTTGAGGTGTATCATGCTCGGGCTGTCACAAAGCGGCACGCACTACTCATGTTTTAGCCCCAGTTCTCTCGTAAACTTCAACAACAACTCTTCGACCTATTGAACTTAGTATCTGTCTTATGCGTATAGTTTCAGTCGACCTCAAAAGTTTTGGCTAGTTGTTGATGGCATATTGACGCCGTAGGCGTAAGGCATTGTGTGGTGCAACCGCGATGCCTCACATGATGCAAGACACTCGACTTCACTGAATCGCCTTAAACACACCATGCCAAAAGGCATAAGGCGTATCAATACGATGGTTCGAAATATAGGCTTTACTCGAAGGTTGATGACTTCTCTTTCAACAATTATCGGTCTTAGGGCATAGTGGTTCTTCACGTCTATGTTGACAGTATTATCGGTCTCGGGGCATACCGTGCCTTCTCATCTATGTTGACAATATTATCATTACTCTTATAGGGCCCATTATGAAGCCTTCTAATCTCGACTCTGCACCTGACTTTCTTCTACCTAATCTTTATATGTAAGATACCTCATAGGCAAGATTATCTATATGACATTTCCTCACCTTGGCATGTCCTTCACTTCGCTGGTAGTGTCAATTACTATATGCAGTCACCTCAGATCTCTCATTTTTATGCTGTTTTTGCGTATTCTCCATTATCTGAAGAAGTCCCATGGCTGAAGACATGCCTATCGACTGTCTTCTTCTCTCTTTCTCATACAATGTATGCTGATGTTGATTCTGTTGGGTCTATTGATGATCACTGGTTGACTAACGAATATTGTACATTCTTTGGTGGCAACCTTGTAAGTTGGTGAAGAAAAAGTTATGGCTCATTCGTCGACTAAAGCTTTGTATCGCCCGATTCCTCATACTATTTTCGAGCTTACATGATTGAAAACCTTCTCTCTGATCTTGGTCTGTTGCTCACTTCTTCGACTTCTCTCTGTTATAACAACAAAGGTGCGAACTATAATACTGAGAATCGAGTCTTCCATGAGCAAGCACATTGATGAGGTCGATTGCCATTTCATCTGGATCACGAGTAAGCTTTGCGAGTTTCTTCACTATGTTCTAACTATCAGTTGGTCGGCATTCTCACTAAGGCTTTGTCTAGACTACTCTATCTTTAGTATCTCTGACGTACTTGACATTTACGATCTAGCTTGCGAGAGAGTGTAAGAGAAATCACCTTTTCTTTTTGTATTTTGTTTATCTCTATTAGCTTATTAATCTTAGTTTAGTTCTATAGTCGGAAACTTTTAGGGCGGTATACTCTCTCCTATATATTTTACTCACGTTTTTCTTGAGCAAGTTCATTATGTCTAGCCAACTTCTCAATAATGACCATTATGTTGAGCCAATTTCTCAACAAGGACCACTAGTAGTATTAGTATCGTATTGGCAGTTTCTTGTTGATGGTTTTGAATCGACTGGTTTCGGTAGTTGTAAGGTTTCAGACCCTCTAGTTCTGATCCAAAGTGGCTGAAAAATATTGGTTTTGGTCGATACTTAAACCATGATTTTGACTGAACTCCCCTGGCTTCATGTGGTCATTACTTGTAGGGAAATAATATAAAACAAATTTTGGTCGATACTTAAACCATGATTTTTGACTGAACTCCCCGGGCTTCATGTGGTCATTACTTGTAGGGAAATAATAGGAAAACATAATCAAACTCAAGTAGGCTACTTGCTTTCAAGAAACCTAACCCACAACCATATTTTTAACTTTAACCGAACTGGTTAATTCTCACAAGTCACTTGATCTGCTTCTATAATGACCAGCAACTGATCCGGGGTTGATCCATGGAGCCATCAGTCTCAATAGGTATATTTGAAAAATTGATTCTATGATGCACGATACAAAATTGCTCCCTTCTTATAGCTTCAAAAACCTTGCCAAACGAGGAGAAAAGTGTCTTAATGGTTCTAGACCTAAGTATAGGACTATTCTCTCTTAGCAGTGGTCATTTAAGTTAAAACCATGTCAGAAATCTGTTTGTAATGGGACTAGAAGTGAATAGAGACAATCATTAGATTCCAAGAACTAGTCTTGAATGATCTGCCATATTAATATCTAAATCAATCATAACACAAGTAGGAAGTCCAGTTTAGGCTTCAAATCAATCCTCACTGTAATTGGTCTTATCCAGCCAAGTTATAGACTTCCTAAATTGGTGTATTTTACTATAAAGTAAAAGTCGAATCCAATGACAATATTTGTTGACATTCCCCAATATTTGGCTTAACATGGAGTTTAAATCATTTTCAAAAGAAATAACTAAATGCTTTTTTTGAATCTTAATTTTTGTAAACATTGTTGAACCAATCTATGCCATCCCTTTGTTTGATCTTGAATTGTCTATGAATTATAAAGAACCAATTAATTGATGATAAGAAGATCGTATCTAGCCAGGCGGACCTAGTTTACTCGGTCCCATTTGTGAGTCGTGAAAGTCTAGCTGTAATATATTAAATAACATGTGCCCATAATCGCTGAGCAAAGAAAAAGGGAAAAATTGTGTTCATAATCATTTTTAGTAGGTGGTTGGAACATATCTATTGGTCCCTAACATTAGCAGGTGGTTGCCATGGCATTACTTCTAATTGAGGAGGCTGGAGAACTCGCTAGAGGATAACAGATCATCAAATTCAAGATCAGCTCAACTTCTGATATTATTTTGAGTAGTAGTAGGTTTGAATTTTTGTTGTTGTCTCACTTGTCAAGTACTGGCCCTGTGACTATCGTACACGGGTGCAAACAAGAATTTCTTTGAAGCAAATGCTATTTGGTCTAAAAAGTTACAAAAATCATGAATGCCGCAAAAATTTGTACTTAATGGACAATTTTTCTTGAATTTGTCTTTTTGCTCTTTCTGGAGTGCAGGACTACAACGTTGTTGATTATGATGAGAAAGTTGTTGATGGGTTCTATGACATATATGGGCTTTCAATAAGTTCTGCAAGCAATGGAAAGATCCCATCACTTGTGGATCTCCAGACGAGCATTGGGGATCTTGGTTTTGAAGTTATCATCGTTAACCGTGCAATTGATGGTGCTCTGGTTGAGTTGGAACAAGTTGCGCACTGCATATCTTTAGACATCCCTGCATCTGAGGTTGGTTTCATGGTGCAAAGAATATCTGAGCTCGTTGCACAGCACATGGGTGGTCCTGTAAGAGATGCACATGACATGTTAGCTAGGTGGATGGAAAAGAGCACCGAGTTGCGAAGCTCCCAACATACTAGTCTATTACCTATTGGTTGCATCAAAGTTGGTCTCTCTCGTCATCGTTCTCTTCTTTTCAAGGTTTGTCATTTCCCTATTCTTTGGGTACATTATGGTTAGTCAACTTGATTTTCTGATGTGTTCTCATTTTATTTACTTGTGAATTGTCAAACATGAGATATGAATGACATTATTGGACGAAGAGCTTATGTGCCTCTGCATCGAGATACCACAACATACCTTCTACCTGACTTTATTAACTTATTATTGACATTAACGTCACAGCATCTTCCATCCTTCAACAGTTTGTGATTTATGTAAAATTATTCTTATAATGCTGATGTGGCTGAGTTACAGTTCCAAGTAATCTAGGTCTTGAATATCTCTGTACTTCCATCCAAAGGGAAGAACAGAAAATACGCAATCGCTAGCTTATTGGTCTGTTGAATTCACATCCTCCTGTTTGTGAAGTGCCACCTGTTATTACTGTAGTGTTTATTATTTTTTCAGCTGAGTAGCTTTTAAGGATATTTTATTGTGATTATTGATGTGAGACTTGTTTATGTTTTAGAGGATCATATCTTTCACATAAATGCATTTGAAGAAAGGAACTCATTTTAGGTAGATTCGGATGAGTGAAGCTTTCTTCACTAGACTTCCTACATATTCCATTCAACGTCTCTCACACAACAAATACTGCTTCCTCCCACTTAAATGCAGGTTCTTGCCGATAAGGTTGGTATTCCTTGCCGGCTAGTTAAAGGGAGCCACTACACTGGTATTGATGATGACGCTGTCAACATAATAAAGTTTAGTGATGGAAGGTACGAACTATGCTATTTTTTGTATGTTCTGTTTATTATATTTCTTTTATTTTTTATAAATCAATCAAACTATATTGTTTTTAACATTTATTTTGAAAATTATACATGCTTGTCATGGTGATATGGCACTGGAGAATTCTATTATCTAATTGTAATTTAAATTGGAGAATATGTACTATTATATGGTCAAATTTGCTATCATAGACTTCAGAGCTTCGTGATAGATACATCATGTTGTTAGAACTAATTAACATGGAATATATGAATCTATTAGGCTCTAGACCATGGTTATGTATACAAATAAGACGAAAAGAGTGACATATCCTAACTGATTAGGACTAAATGTAAAGTAGGTCTAACATCGCCCCCCTCGAACTCATGATGAATCAGTGCGAGTTTGATGAGGAAAGGAAAAGCAATCAACAAAAAACAACAATCATCAAATAACTACACAAACATCATGATAATTGGATAGTCATGATAACATGACTCGAGGGTATATATATATATATATATATCGGAAGAGGTAATTGTTCATGTTCGCTTCCACCTGGATTCGAACACTGTCCACTCGGGTCTCATGTCTCCACTCCAGCCACTTGAGCTATCAAGTCTTGAGTATATATATATATATATATATATATATATATATATATATATATATGGATTGTACCGATATACAGCAGGGTCTCTCCGGTGGTCTCTCATCTCATTTATGCAGATGACCTTTTGGTCCTGTTGAGGCCTTCCATGCGGGGGATGAGGGAGCTTGCGGCAGTGATGGAGGAGTTCGGGCAGCTATCGGGCCTTCGGCTGAACAGGGACAAGAGTAAAGTATACTTCAGCAACTCTTGCACTTTGAAGGAGGAGCGGGCTATGGAGCTTGGGGTGGAAAAGGGGGACCTTCCGGTGAAATATCTGGGGGTGCCCCTTTCCGTCAACTACGCGAAGGATCGTGACTGTCAGAGCCTGGTGGATTTTGCACAGAGGAGGGTTGAGGGCTGGCAGGCGGCTGGCCTATCGTTTGGAGGGCGTATTGAGCTGGTCCGCTCAGTCATTTCTGCTATTGCTCTGTTCTGGCTCCAATCGATTATGGTCCCTCTGGCTACTATCAGAAAGATTGAGGGCATCTGTGCCAAGTTCATTTGGCATGGAGGGATACATGCCATCTCCTGGGAGCAGCTCTGTCGGCCTAGGAGAGAGGGAGGTGTGGGTCTGCGATCTCTTGTTTCTGTCAGGGAGGCGGCGGGGATCAAGCTGGCATGGAGATTCCTTCAGGGTGATTCTCTATGGTCGACCTGGATGACGAGTCGGTATCTCCGGGGCAGAAACTTCTGGGTATGTGAAATTGACAACAACTTCTCTGTGTCTTTCAAGCATATCCTGAGGACCCGTCCTGTTCTTCGGACGGCTTTGCGGAGGAGGATGAGGGAGGGAAGGGAGACGGATCTTTGGCTCGATCCGTGGATCTCAGGTCAGTCTCTCCTGGAGATTCTGGGCCCCCAGAGGGACGGCGTGGCATACAGAGGACTGACGTGTCGGCACATCATCCGTGGAGGGGTATGGAGGCCTGAGGAGTACCGGTTCACTGCTACGGTAGTTGAGGAGATCAGACAGGTGCAGATCACTCCTACGGCACTATCTGATATATGGATGTGGGCCCCGCCCGGCCGCTCGGAGGGTGCTGGGGAGTTCCGATTTAGCAGCTGCTACGACCTTGTCCGCCCCCACTTCGATGATATTGAGGAGTATGACTTTGTCTGGGGGAAGGGGCTCGCCAGGAAGATGCAACTGTCTGCATACAAACTGGTGTTGGGTCGGTTGCTTACTCGGGACAGATTGCTTCGGTTCGGGGTTTCTGTCCCTGATCCTAAGTGTGTTTTGTGTGAGACAGAACCTGAATCTATTGAGCACCTGTTCTTCCAGTGCCATATGGCGTGGAACATATGGGCCGAGCAGAGCCGGAGACACTTGGGAGGGGTTGGCAGGGAGCGGGACTTCAGAGAAATCCTTAAGTGGATTGGTGATCGCAGGGGCATGGAGCAGAGCTGGGCTAGGCGTGCTAGATTGAGACTTGCTGCATCAGTTTGGCATGTCTGGCGGGAGAGGAACCGGCGCATTTATGAGGGACTATCCACCCCAGTGGTGGGCATACTCCATAATATTGAGTCGGATGTACTAGTTATGTCCCCCTGAGTTGGGATTGTATCTTATGTTGTAACCTTATTGAGATGATGGAATAAAATTTACCCTTTTTCCAAAAAAAAAATATATATATATATGTATATATATATATATATATGGCTTAATTGCTACTTGATACCCTCAACTATTACGCTTTTTCAAGTTGATACCCTAAACTTTTTTTGTAACAACTTGATACCCAGATAATTTTTTGGACAATAATGTCCTTACCCAAATTTTAAAACTACCACTCACCCCCCCCTACTCCAGGCCACCCCCCCCTCTCCCCTCCGCACCCCCCCTCCCCCCCCCCGCCCCGCCTCGCCTGCACCATCCCCCTCCGCCGCCCTCGCCTGCACCCCCCCCTCTGCTAGCTCCGGCGCGGCTCTGATGGCGCGAGCGGCGCTGGGCTCCCACGCCGCCGCCGCGTTCTCCCTCGCCGTCGTCCGCTTCAACGGCTCCGGCGGCCCCGCGGCCTCCAGGAACCCCCGCGCCGGCTTCGTCCTCGCCACCCGCGCCACCCTCCTCGGCCGGAGCTAGCAGGGGGGGTGGGGGGGGGGGCCGGAGTGGGGGAGGGGATGGAGGGAGGGAAAGGATAAGGGCATTTTGGGGTTTTTTAAAATGTTAGGTATTAAGTTGAAAAAAAAAATAGTTGAGGTATCAATCTGTTACGAAAAAAAGTTTAGGGTATCAACTTGAAAAAGTGTGATAGTTGAGGGTAGCAATTAGCAATTAAGCCTATATATATATATATATATATATATATATATATATATATATATATATATATATATATAGGAGTGCTCTAGAACCAATCGGTTGGTTTTGTATTATGGAACCAACTTATGTTATACACGTTGGATTGGAATTGCATGGTTGATATTAAATGACTTAAAAAGATGGTGGGGTCTACACCTTTTAATCTCAACCACTAAATTACAATCCAATTCATAAAACATAGGGTGGTTCTATAATACAAAACCAGCCGACTGGTTTTGGAGCATATATATATATATATATATATATATATATATATATATATATATATATATATATATGTATATATATAATATTAAAAAAGATAAAAATGTTCCTAAGACACTAGCCTAGTGGTAGTGCGGGGGGCCGTCCGAGCACATGTCTCGGGTTCGAATCCCTACTTGGGCGGCTGGATGGCTTTAAGCCACGGAATTACGACCTCCAAGACCAACCACCTTACAAACCATATGCCACAAACTTATACGATGCATAACCATTTAGCCTCCCACGACCCAACTTATCTACATAATGTTTATTTATTAACCCCATTATTCATACAAGGGCTAGCTCAAACGTAGGGGGGAGAGCCATTCCCCATCCCGGATATCTTTTTTCATATCCTCAGTGGTGGTTGAATATGATTGTCAACTTGCATCAGATCCGGCCATTTCGAGTTCACTACCGTCAATTATTGATCATTGTCTTGTTCCTCCTTGACTCCCTCCTCGATCACCTCATCTGTACCTTCTAAATTGAAGTAGAAACAAAATCGTAAACCATCCCTTGAATGGTGCTCCATACACTAAGTCTGCCCAAGGGGGGAGCAAGTCCGTCCTTGTGCATATCATATTGTCCGACCACCCTAGAGAAGCCATGATACAAATGTCAACATCCTAATTAGAGTTGGCAACTCCTTTCTCCCGAGTAGGGCATGGCACCCAACCGTAGCCGTGATCGTCTCCGTGATCGTCTCATGGAAAGCCTTGCTATTGTTAGACAAGTCATTTGGATGAACTGCTACTGGAGACCCTGGAGGTACAGTTGTATCTCATCGCGAACCAGCCACAAGGATTCGCATGCTGGTCTAAGTGGACAACTTGGGTAATGCGACATTAGGCAAATCATTTGGATGAACAATATCATTGTCTTCTACATGGCAAGTACTTGGTTTTAACACTGCTTCAACCACCATGGTCTGAGGAGGTATTGTAGCCTCATCCTGCAGCACCTCCAACAGTTCTTTCTGAATCACCTCACCAGTCAGATTATGACATTGTGCTACTACATGTCCAAAAGACCGACACACCGAGCAAGCCTGATTACCCATTCAAAGGTAATAGGTTGTTCAATACAACGCCCACCAAGAAGTTGCACGTGGACAACTTTAGGAAGGGGCAGGGCAACTTTCAACGCCCATGCATATTTCAGCCGTTGACTCCTCGCCATTGCTAAGTTCGTCCAAAGAGGGAATTGCTAAGTTCGTCCAAGGAGGGACTCTAAACACGTTCGTGATGTTGCGAATTGCTGTCCTATTCGAGAGTTGGAGAGGCAACTTCAGAAGCTGCAACCAGGTAGGGATTGCTGAGAGTAGATCCCTCTCAAAGAAACTATTGGGTCGCAACATGTGACGTTCTGCTCTCGAAATACGGTGAGCCAAGTACATCACAAGCATCCCATGCTACACAGCTTACGAATACTCCGATATCCGTACTCGTGATTGTCGCTCGTAGTTTCTAGGATAGAGTAATGGAGTAATTGCTAAACTATTACAATATCTGGGAAAGACGACTTACAACACGCGGTATAAGACCTTCTCCAATGGTTATTCCTATTTTTGGGTTTCTATATCCAATGGTTATTCCTATTTTTGGGTTTCTATCCTTTGTGTCGAGCCCTTTTAGGAAGCCTTCTATGTCTAGATGACGTTTTTTATTATAAAGAAACTTACATAGAAGACGCCTTCTATTGTCTAGGTGACATTTTTTTAAGAAGCCTTCTATTGTCTAGTTGACATTTTTTTAAGAAGCCTTCTATTGTCTAGGTGACATTTTTTTAAGAAGCCTTCTATGTCTAGATGACATTTTTTATAAAAATTATGTCTCCAATGATTGGTCTCTATATTTATTCCTATCCTACGTGTCATTTTAAGAAGGCTTCTTTTGTGTATATTTATTCATATAGAAACTCAAGTATAAAAAAGTATCGTGGGAGCCATTTTTATATGCCACATAGACATAGAAAAAACCCTATCAAGAGATTTATTTGTAGAGCCCTCATAGAGCCCATTTATTTTTAATATTTTCCACCTAGGATAGAGCCTTAAATAGAAAACCATATTAGAGACATTTTTTTCCCCTAGGAAGAGACTCTATTACAAAGTTTTTTTAAAGGAAGAGCTATTTATTGGAGAAGGCCTAATAAATACCTCCCAAAGAGTATCTCCCAAACACATGTAATATACATATATGAACATAAAGTGAAACATATTCGAGGAGAAAAAAATGTGATCTCATGTTCTCGTCCTTGGCTCAATCTTCAATCTCTTCCACGTTGTATAGGGACAGATTTACCCAGTATTTCTTCCTCACCTAGTCAACAAACACTAGGTTATCAAAGACATGCAAGTCCCAGGTCAAAGACGGTGAAAAATTAAAAATAAGGCATAATAATGATATAAATCGAAAGAGTCAAGAGATGGAAACTAGGGTTTGGTTTAGTATATTGGGGTTAGTGTTGTTACCTAAATTCTAGTTCATATACTTAACATTATTCCCTAACATTCTACGTACCAATCACAATATGCAAAGTATGTTTAAAGTATCGGTCGATATCGATCTGGTACGGCCGATATCGGTACGGTTTGGCATGTCCCGATCCGATATCGACCGATACTCGATACTGACCGATACTAACATTGGGTTCTCTTTTCCGGTCAATTCGACAAAGAAAATTAAACGAAAAAGACAAATCAGAAATGGTTTAAAGCATAATAAGGTTGTAAAAGAAGAAAACCAGTCTATTGTATGTAAACCAATCGATAAGGGCGACTATTATTTTATTTAATTTCAAAACTACTAAGAAATAACATTGAAAATACTTAAAATTAGGCCTAAATGTATAAAATATATGTTTTTAAATGTAAATAATTTATTAATAATTATTTGTTTTCCGATACCAAAAAATCCGATACTCCGATCCGAAACCACCGATACTATCAATATCGCCGATACCAATACTCAAAGGAATAACCCGATATCGATTTCGATACCGATACTGTGAACCTGGAATTGCAAACAACCACATACATACAGACATACATATATGATATGCATCTTTAGAGAATACTTCAGGTTACGTACTTGGTTATTTTCTCAATAATAATCCCATCAATCCGGGATTAGATTGTTTCTAAGATTGACAAGGTGCTTAGGCCGGTCCCACATAGGTAGTGGACAAAAAGATGTTAATTACTAGACTTTATTATATTACAAGAAATAGAAAAGAGAGTTGCCCAAATTTTTTGTTGGTAAGAGCTTCTACAATGGTGAACCTCTCTTCTTCCTTCTCCTCCTCTTCTCTTACCTCTTTGGTTTGTGTTTTTTTTATAGATAAGAATGTCAAGGTGAGAGGAAGAAGTGGGGTTATGATTATGAGAGGGTTGGGTTCACAGGCCAAGTGGCCCTCATGGGCTTGTACATGACACCTAGCCCATGAGGTGTCCCATGGATAATTTTTTTTACAGTAATGAAGGGGAAATGGAAAATGGTGTAGGAATAGTAATAGTAATAATAACAATGAAAAATAATAATTATTATGATAATAAAAATTGCATGGTGATTAGGTTCCTTAATGAATTAAGAATAGGATTTGGTTATCACTATGAAAATAAAATACAAGTAACATTAATTAAATAATTAAATAATAATATACAAATTTTTTAATGAAACATACAAAGTAATATAAAATAATAGTTTCGAAAATTACAACTATTACCCACGCTTTAGGACGACCATCCTCACATCAAACATCCAAGTTTCCTCCACATAAGACTCTCCAGATCCTCGACTAGGGAGAACTTGGCAAAGTACCCATTCTCCCGAGAGAACACCTCCAGAGTCCATGCCGTCATGCCCTCGCAAAAATGCAATATGATGTTGGAGTATAAGAGCTTATGACCAATAGTGTACATAACTAACGCTCCCACATGGCAACGGAGACGACTATATCCTGAAGAGAGATGTCGGCCATGCGTATGCCAACAATATGAGAGGCTCCTCACAATAAAGTCGAACTTCTTTTATTGCCGATGCATGGGAGCATATGACCGTCCAAGTCCTCAGATGAGACTAGGCAAATACCAACCCCTCGGTATTTATAGGCTCCCTCTTGTCAATCCTTTTCAAGGCGGCAAAAGATCCGTCCGTCAGATTGGTTCCTGTGGATGTCTGTCATTACCCAGACCGACTTACTAACATGCTCATGTGCTGATCTGTTCCTATCGTCGCAGTCCTTGAACCTCCCACAATTAGCCTCCGGCCGCGCACGCCAGCTCTATTAATGAACGGACCCCTCGCCTGACTCGCTTGCATCAATGGACGACTTCTATCCAACCGCTATCCTTTCCACCAGGGACAATTCGTCCTCCCTTACTTACTGATCAAGCAGAATAGACTCCCCCCTAGGGGTCGAGACCATACGAAGATCATCGTCGCGAGCCTCTATCATCTAGGACTATATATATATATATATATATATATATATATATAGAACATGTAATTATCCATCATCGCTCTCACCGGGATTCGAACATTGCCCTCTCGGGTCACATGCCTCCACACTAGCCACTTGAGCTAGAGGTCACTGGTATAATTCTCTCTCTCTCTCTCTCTCTCTCTATATATATATATATATATATATATATATATATATATATATATACAGGGTACATGGACACTCATGTATAATCGTGTCTATAGGGGACAATGATCACGATCTTATTGAGATTTGTATCTTCAGGACGATCTAATATAGCGGTTCGGAGCACGAGTTACCCAGATCTACCAACAAAGTGTAATATGAGGAACGAAAGAATACTAGTGTCGACATAACTTGCTCGAACTTCCGTATGTCAACTACAAATACTGGAGTTCGCACAATATAGCCGGTCTTGATAACAACCTATACCCTAGAATAATAGATGCTATCTCATGACTCCGACTCAATATAGCACGCATAGAGCGCGTTGGAGGTACGAGACAAATTTTCACAAAATCAGGAAGTCCGGGAAACAGAAATCGATCTCAACAGTAACGTCATATAAAGAGGACTCACTTAACCCAGGTATTGGGAACCATTCAACAAACAAGGAGGACTCATTCTTAAGCAAAGCTATGTAGGATGTACTACAATATTTCTCAAAGTAAGCTAGCCCTAAACATACACATGAAGCACCTTACATAGACTCTCAACTGATATGACCTCCGGAGACATACATGGGTTCAGTGGGGAATGCATGTTTTCTTATTGCCAACTTGGGGACATGTGCGGGTTTTTGTTTGACTATTCCTTCCTATATAGGTGGTGAGTCTTGTTTATACATGAAGAAGCATCTTAAATGGAATCCCAACTCATATGACCGTCAAAGACACAAATAGGTTAGGTTGGCAATACATGTTTGCTTGTTTGAGTCTTTCTTTGTCTATTGCTACTTATGGAAGCGAGTCTTGTGAATCAATTTAGGTTTTGTGTGATTTACTAAACCTATTATTGGAGCATGAATTTGGTTTATTGTATAAATTCTTCTGAAATACATCAACCCGTTGATGAGTAGGTGTACTGAATCCTATCATCACGTGGAATAATTGAATCCAGTCCCATTATAAATACTTTCCCGGAACCATACACATTAGTTATAGGCTTTAACCTGACCCCTGTTATCAATTAGCCATCACTTCACCATCAATAGAAAAATAACTGGCAGAGTCACTCTAGTTGTTAAAAGCACGCCTAGGCACGAAATGAGGGGATGCACCTTGTTTCAGCGAAGTATAACACAAAGACAACGTCGGGTAGACGTGCCTCTTTTGTGAGACGACAAAGCACATGCCTTGGGTGAGGCTGCAGTTTTACAGTTTTCTCTTTTGAAAAATTTAACCCTAACCGAATATAACCCTTCTCATGAAAATACCAAAAAGGTTAAAAGCCATATCCTGCCTCTCTCTCCCCCACCCCCTTCTATGATATGGAGTTTGGAGTGCCTCCCCTCCGTGCTTTCTGTCTAGACCTATATGTTGACTACTCCTCCACTCGCAAACCACTCCAGTAGTTACTGTGACTACTACTCTCCAGCAATCTTCGCCGACTCCTCCCTTCCTGCACTTTTCATTGACCCATCATACTCGGTCTTTTCTAAGTAGTCATCTCCTAGTCCTTGACAATTTGATTATTATAGTGTCTTTTTTTATCACTGAACCACAAGTATATTTATGACGTATGCACGCCCTTTCTTTTTCTCAGATGCATGCCTTTTGCGCTTTGTGTCTAGGGTAACGAGGACATTTGTGCCTAAGTGGGTTTTTCGCCTCTAACAAATATAGTCATCCTTATAATGTGGTTCGAGTTCTGGTACAGTTCTCTTTTTCATTTGAAAAACTCTAATAATGGTTGTCTGAACATGACCTTAAACCAATTAATATTTCATTAAATTAAACTAAGCTAATAATGATAAGTTCACTCTTGTCACATGTAGAGGTATTTGTATTCTCTCTAAAAGATAGGTTAGCCTCATTCGTACTTCTGTTGAAAATACATAAATGATATATTGTAAGGAGTATACATAAATGATATATTGTAAGGAGTGATAGTAAAACAACTTAGAAAACAATTAACGAGCGATGTCAACAATTACTTCACCAAAAGGAGCATAAATTTATGTGAGGTATGAAATTATGAGCAAACTGTTACATTTTATTTTCTTTATCTTTAAGAATTAAAAAAAATAAAATAAGTCAGAAGCCGAATGCTGTTATTGTCTGATCTGAAACTGCAAAAACCTCTAAAACCACTGACTGAGACCGATACTATAGAACGGATCGGATACCGACACCAATGTGTTAAACCTTGATACTGAAAAGTAACAAGACATCAGTTTTATCAGTGTTTATCATGGTAAAATGAGATATATCAAGTTAAAGAAAATGAAGACTTAAGATACTCTGGTCGACATCTGCTGAAAGAACTGAAACCATCGATCGAGATTAATAATACTTATAAAGCGGATCCGAGATGATACAAATACTGATACCGCGGTTTTTAACCTTGTTGCTGACAAGTTACAAGATGCCACCCTTAATAATGTTGGACAAAGTAAAATGAGATATATCAAGTAAAACCAATCAATACTCTTGAGGACCACTCTTTTTTGTTTGATATGACAAGTCACTAGTTGCTTCAAACCAGAAGCTCATTGTTAGAATCTGAATACAACAACCAAGATGAAGAGCTGTCAAACCAAGAAGCTACATATTCCTAAGGCTAGTACCCAAACTGAGAACATGTATGAAATGTTTAACCACTCAATCTTACATTCTGTACTTTTACATCCCTCAGTTTCCTATAAATCAGACATCTCAATTTTCTAAAGTAACAAAATTGAACACTGTGACCATCAACAAACTCTGACGTAGCAACAATGTACATAAGCCAGAAATCGGACCAGTAATAAATCGGGGTAGGGGCCAGGTAAAGGCCAGATTGGCTACTGTATGTAACCGGGTCAAAGAATATTCATAGTGAAAATTTAGACCTATCCTATCCAGTTTCGTTTGGCCAGGATCAGGTCGGGCTTCACTAACTCCCAAACAAACTCGTGAAGTAAAGTTAGGTGAGGGGAGCGGCCCAAAAGTGGAGTAGGAGGAAGTACACTCTTTCATTCATGCACCAAGGCAGCTTTCCACCGTCCCTTTTTCTCTTGCTAACTTGGTTCTTCTTATTCTTTTTCAAGAACCTTGAAAAATGTCCATTCTCTTGCTAACTTGGTTCTTTTTACTGTCTTTTTCAAGAAATTTGAAAAATGTCCATTGATGTGAACGTGATGAATGGCTTTGGTACCATACTGATGTTCTATTCCAAGCACTTCACCTTACTTCTCGCCTTAGATAAACTTGGTATTAGCTTACAATAAGTCTTTTTTTCATGTTGCTTTACACAGTAGTTTCTTTTTCCTCCGCCAGGGCCCTGTTCTGGTACAAAATATCTTTCTAAGTCTGTGTTGATAGGTGGTTTTGCCTCCATCTCTCTTTTTCATTCTTTGATGGACCAAGCGAGTCTTATAGAATCTTATGCCGACCCTTTTCTGATCCAACGACTCTCCTTTTCCTCTGCTACGAACTTACCGTATGTATATATATATATATATAGGGATTGTCTCGCTCTGGCTTCATCTGGACTTGGCATAACAAAGCAATCCGGAACAGGGTTGCGTGTCAGCTTGATCGAGCTCTGGGTAATGGGGAATGGTTCCGTCATTTCTCCAACACTTCTGCGGAGGGCCTGGCTGCTAGGACGAGCGATCATTCCCCCATCCGGGTTGCCTTCACTTCTCGGTCTCATGGGAAGTCCCGTCCTTTTAGGTACAACAACAGTTGGTATCTCTCGGAGGGCTACCTGGAGGCTGTCTCAGAGGGGCTTAATAGTGGACATGAGGGGACGGCTCAGTTCCGATTGGTTCGTCGTCTCAAGGCCACGAAGCAGGTTCTTCGGAGATGGGTGAAGGGGTTGCCTAAGACTTCTTTAGAAGATAAGGAGGTGGAGTTGCGGGCTATCCAGGAAGACATGCAAGCTGACATGCTCAATGGGGACTTGGCGGCAAGAGAGAAGGAGCTGATCGAAGAAGTCAACATCTTGCTGTTACAGAAGGAGATTAGCACGGCTCAGCGTGCCAAATGCTCATGGCTCAAGGACGGCGACCGGTGCTCCAAGTTCTTCTATGATGTCATCCGGACCAGACAACATAGGAATCACATCTCCCAGCTTCTGGATGTGGATGACAATCTTGTGGGGGAGCCGGCTGCGATCCAGGGCGAGTCGGTCAGGTACTACTCTGAGTTATATTTTCAGACTGACTACTTGTCTGTGTTCCCAGAGATTGTTACGAAGAGATTGGTGACTCCGTATGGGAATAACATTCTTTTTGCCCCTGTTACATTGGAGGAGGTGGAAGCTATTGTCAAGCTGGCGGATCCCAACAAGGCTCCAGGACCGGATGGTTTTAGCAGTGGATTCTACAAATGCCACTGGGACACTCTGAAGCATCAGGTCTTAGAGGTGGTACAGGAATTCTTCACCAAAGGGAAGCTGCTGAAAGAGCTGAACCACACCTTCATGACCTTGGTGTCTAAGAAGGAGGGAGCGACAGCGCTGGCGGACTTCAGACCTATTACGTGCTGTTAAAGATAATTACGTACCTTATGTGCCGGCGGATGGAGGGGATCATGCAGGACTTGGTATCTCCGAACCAGGCTACGTTTATCAAGGGGAGGTCGATTGCTGAGCACAGCCTCCTGGCTCATGAGATGGTGAGGGGCTTTAGCAAACCTGGAGGGGCGAAGGCTTGCGTGAAACTGGATCTGAGGAAGGCGTATGACATGGTCAACCGAGACTTCCTTTGCCATCTGATGTCCGCCATGGATTTTGGGGACCACTGGGTTGCTCTGATCCGGGAGTGCATCATGTCCTCCACTTTCTCTGTTCTTATCCAGGGCATCTGTAATGCCTGTAGTTCGTATTACGTATCTTGGAATACGTGTACGTATTTTATTTTGTATTGCATATCTCTTGGCTTGGCTCGGTTTGTTTTGGGTTGGTTCGGCTAGGCTTGGGTTGCCTTGGTTCATCATGAACCAAGGGGAGAACCCCTACCTACCACCACCATCCCCATTTATTAACCCCTCCTCTTTCTCTCTCTTCATTATTCTTCTTCTTCTCTACATTTACTTCTACACCTACCAGGAAGGAGAGAGAGAGAGCTTAGGCAAGTGCAAACTAGCTTCATGATGGATCTCATATTTTATTGTTCCATTCTCTTCCTTACTAGATTCTAAGCCTCTTTAGAACTGAAAGTTTTCGGTTTTGATGGTTATATTTTTTTAGATCTAAGTTTTAAGTTCCTTCTTGTTTAGTTTTCTTGGTTTTGATCTCTAAAACTTGGTTATTTTCGAAAACTAATGGTTCTATGTTGTAGAGAATTCAATTTCATTCAGTTTTGGCTTTTGTTTCGCTTGATTTCGACTCCGGATGAGTAAGTTATGGCCATTACAAGTTTTCGGAACTTTCATGGCTGAACTTGCTGTTTGGGGACGATGAAACCCCATGCGCCGGGAACCCCATGCGCCCGGGAGGCCATGCGCCGGGAGGCCATGCGCCGTGAAGTCCCGACAATGCATCCCTTAACTCCGAGCGTGTCATGCGCGTAGGTTCCCTACGCGCATGTATTGAAGACGCAACGTGAGTTTCTCATGCGCCGATTGTGCAGAAATTCCATGCGCCGATTTGTGCAGAAATCTCATACGCCGATTTGTGCAGAAATTCCATGCGCCGATTTGTGCAGAAATTCCATGCGCCGATTTGTGCAGAAATCTCATGCGCCGATTGTGCAGGAATCTCATGCGCCGATTTGTGCAGAAATCTCATGCGCCGATTTGTGCAGGAATCTCATGCGCCGATTTGCGCAGGAATCCCATGCGCCGATTTGTGCAGGAATCCCATGCGCCGATTTGTGCAGGAATCCCATGCGCCGATTTGTGCAGGAATTCACTGTTTTTGCCTGTTTAAGTTATTTTGTAGCTAGAATCTTGAAAAACTTAAACATGAAAGTTGTAGATCTTTTCCTTGGCTTCAAGAATATGTTATTAGTTATTTTATACAATCTTTCTCATTCATGATAATGTAAGAATAGAACACGATAGTGGCTCGCTGTGGCGCACTCTTGACAAGTAAACTGACATGACAAGTATGAAATACCTGGACACCGTGGGCGATTGTGTTTGTAATAAACTGGTACTGTCTTGCATCATGTCTAGGATGGGGATCCCTGAGTACCACGGTCAGGGGTACCTACTGAAATTGACTAAGGCTAATTAACTAGAATGATTCAGTAGTCATGAAGAGATTCCCAGCTACAGACAATCCCGTTATCTGGGCGCACTAACGGATTTGTAGCCTACCGACGAGTAGGGCACATTTCCAGCACACAGTTACGTGTTGCATTCTTCATAACGGACATTCGACCCGGATAACCTGGATGGTCTGCAGGGCTTGTGGCTGTTGGGATAATCTCATTGCATCTTGCTAGTAACTAGGCCTGTGATAACCCTAGTTAGTTAAAAGTATCAAGCCGTACTCTTGATTGGCCGTGATTGATTGGATGAAGTTTATTCCAGCTTAGTCTTATCCTGATCCTGTACAAGATTGTATCAGGACATGATTTCTTGTATCGATAAATGATGGGATACCAAGTTCTGTTCAGATGAAGGGTTACAACCCCGGTCCTTGTTTGGTTTAAGGGTTGTAACTTGGCTATCTGAATAGTTCCATGGTTATCTTATCATATATCGTCCTGCTTATTGTGCCCGCCTTAACAATAAAGATCAGGGGTCCAGTTCTGTTCAGGCGAAGGGTTACAACCCCGGTCCTTGTTTGGTTTAAGGGTTGTAATCTGACTCCCGGAGCAGTTCTGTGTCCTCTCTTCGTTTATTGTCTTATTGTAACCCCCTGTCATGCTCGTCATGTTTTACCTTTACTTCAATACCATGATTATTTATACTTTTATACTGGCCTTAACAATAAAGATCAGGGGTCCAGTTCTGTTCAGGCGAATGGTTACAACTCCGGTCCTTGTTTGGTTTAAGGGTTGTAACCTGGCTTCCGGAGCAGTTCTGTGTCCTCTCTTCGTTTATTGTCTTGTTACCTTATCAATAGTAATTGAGGCGGGTTTCTATTCAGGCGAAGGATTGCAACCCCGGTCCTTGTTTGGTTTAAGGGTTGCAGTCTGGCTACTTGAATGGTTTCTCCGCGTTCAATATATTATTGTTATCTCAGCTATTATCACTATCTTTTAATTACCTTTACTATTTATTTGTGATATGCTGGTTTTAGTTCCTAAGTGAAGCCTCCTTTGTGGCACTTGCTATTTCTGGGGTCTGACCCAGCTGGTTTTGTGTGGCCGGATATCGGAGCAGCACCAGAGGATCTACCTACTATCCAGCCAGATGGTGACCACCAGGCGTAACCCTGGCAACGAGTGGGTTTCTTTTTGTCCTCCCACTTTATTGTAAAATTATTCTTTTGAGGCGTTTAGCCGACGAGCACGTGTTAGCTCGATTGCCCTTTATTTACTGTCTGCCTACGGGCTGTAACATGATTGACAGATCCTAGGGTTGATCATGTATGACTGAACTCTTGCTAGTCCTGACATTTTGTACGACTAGCTTCATGATCATCCAATATGTAATGTATGGGACGCCTTGCTATTATATATTTGGTGCTCTGACATCTTGTAACTACTATTACTTGCTTGTGATTGAGACAATAGGCTTGTTCATGACCATAGAAGACTGTTGGCTTGTAGTTAAACCCTCATGTATCTAGACAGCCGTGACCGTATAGCGAGGTGGGTTGCACTTCAATATACGTAGCTGGCTATGTACGCTCCCGCTCTCCAGTATTCTGGTTCTGGGACGTGACATGGTTTTAGTGGTGGCCCATGCAGGTCTTGTAAATCAAGATATGTGAGGGTTTACCGAATAGATGTCTCAATCAGTACTCGTCCTTGATCTCTACTCGTATCCTCTTGATCCCTGAAAATCTTGACCTGATCACATGCTTGTATCGTTGATCTGTCCTGGTCCTTCCTTATTGTTCCCTATGTCGTCTTCTTCAGCGGCATTGTTCCTGGACCTGCCGATCAGCAAGGCGGAGCACCTCCCGCGGACCAGCAGCAACCTGGAGATCAAGCCCAGCATTCAGGAGTAGCCTCCAGAGTCGTGCCCACCGAAGGAGAACCACCAGTTCAGCCCGTCCAGCCAGCAGAGCATGATGATGGCACTTTGGTGGGTCTCATCAGGACGCTATTAGCTTCCCAGGATCGGCGAGGAGATGCCTTGCACCAGGCAGTGGCAGACGCTTTGACCAGAGGAGGTCATCAGGGTAATAGCGCGGCCAACAGCTTCAAGCGCTTGAACCCTCCCTTCTTCGACGGCAGTGAAGATGCGATCGCTGCAGATGCATGGCTTCAGGACACAGAGGTTATTCTAGAAGCAGCCAGGACTCCAGAAACCGAGAAGGTGGCCGCAGTGCGACTGCAGCTATTGGATCTTGCCCGCAGCTGGTGGGCAGCACAGGCCGATGGATTAGTGGCCCCTATTTCATGCGCAGTATTCAGGGAGAGATTCCAGACCAAGTACTTCGATGCTGTAGCTCGGTACGATCTACAGACGAGGTTCACCAATCTGAAGCAGATGGGCAGGACGGTCGATGGATATGCGACCGAGTTTTCGAGACTTAGTCGGTTTGCTCCCACCTTGGTAGCAACCGAGTTCGATAGAGCCCAGCGGTTCCAGCAGGGGCTCCATTTAGAGATCTTGTTGGCAGTGGAGCAGTTTGAGCATCAGACTTTTGATGCAGTATTGAGAGCAGCTAGGAGGCATGAATATACCTCCCAGAGGATCGTGGATAGGACCGGAGGTCGGAAGCGATCTCACAGCCAGATGAATCAGTCATCAGCACCAGCCCCGGCAGCCAGGGCTTTGACCATTGGAGCTCCGAGGCGGGCGGCCTCAGTGACGTCGGTTCAACATTCCACCCCGACGCACCCTCAGCAGCAGAAGCAGAAGCAGTCTTCCATAGTGGGATGTTCACACTGCGGGAAGCCAGGGCATGTGGTATCAGAATGTCGCAGAGCACAGGGTTTGTGCTTGGTTTGTGGTGCCCCGGACCACAGGGTTGGGAACTGTCCGAACAGGGGGAGTTCATCATCAACTTTTTCTAGTCCTTCAGTTAGAGGACCAGCACCAGTCCAGCAGCAGCAGCAGCTGCAGTACCCATTCCTGAGGCCATTGCCGACGCAGGCCCAGGCATTCCAGCAGCAGAGGCCGCAGCAGTATGCCCAAGCCCAAGCCTTGATCCAGAGCAGGCAGAGGAATTTTCAGTAGAGGGGACCCGCACCCAGAGGACATGGTCAAGTGCTGGCCTTGACCATGGGAGAGGAAGGAGTAGCACCAGGTGAGGTAGTGGCAGGTACTATTCTCGTCAACACCTTTCCAGCTTCAGTATTATTTGATTCTGGTGCCTCGCATTCATTTATGTTTGCACGATTCGCGACACGGGTAGGACTGGAGCCCGAGTCATTATCAGTAAGGCTCAATATACTTACTGGTAACGGACTTGTGGGAGTAGATAGAGTATTTTCCTCGTGTCGGATCGTAGTTAGCGGTAGAGAATTCTCCGCTAGATTGATAGAGTTTCCGATGGCCGATTATGATGTGGTCTTAGGGATGGATTGGTTGAGGGACCAGTATGCTAGGATAGACTGCCACATTGGCAGGGTTGTTTTTAGCATTCCAGGCGAGCCAGAGTTTTCCTTCTCCCGAGGCGAAGTTGAACCTTCTCCTCCAGTGTTGCGGATGGCAGTAGCAGCAGTGCAGTTGCCTCGGATAGTCGAAGAGTTTCCAGATGTTTTCCCCGAAGAGCTTCCAGGGATGCCGCTAGAGCGAGAGATCGAGTTTACTATCGACTTGATTCCGGGACAGCCCCAGTGTCAGAGAGAGTCTACAGGATGGCGCCATCAGAGCTAGAGATATTGTACAAGATGATTGAAGAACTTAGAACCAAGGGATTCATTCGTGCTAGTGGATCACCTTGGGGAGCCCCGATGCTTCTTGTGAAAAAGAAGGATGGTACGTCCAGATTATGTGTAGATTATCGTACCTTAAACTCAGTGACAATCAAGAACAGATACCTTCTCCCGAGGATAGATGACTTGTTTGATCAACTCAAGGGGGCAGCAGTATTCTCGAAGATCGACTTGCGGTCAGGATACCATCAGATTAGAGTCAGAGAGCAGGACATCCCGAAGACAGCGTTCAGATCGAGATATGGGCATTGGGAGTTCCTTGTGATGCCATTTGGAGCAACCAATGCGCCGGCAGTATTCATGGATCTCATGAATCGTATCTTCATGCCTTATTTGGATCAGTTCGTGATTGTGTTCCTAGACGACATCCTGGTCTACAGTAAGAGTGAGGCGGAGCATGAGCATCATCTCAGAATTGTCCTCCAGATTCTCAGAGAGCACCAGTTGTATGCCAAGTTTAGTAAATGTGAGTTCTGGCTCGATCGCATTTCGTACTTGGGCCATATCATCACCCGAGGAGGAGTAGAAGTGGATCCCCAGAAGATTGTGGCCATTGAGACATGGCCAGTGCCCAGCACGGTTGCAGAAGTTCGCAGCTTTCTTGGATGGCCGGCTACTACCGGCGATTTGTTTCGGACTTTGCTCGGATCTCAGCGCCCTTGACCCAGTTGACCCGCAAGGATGTGCAGTTTGCTTGGACATCGGAATGTCAGGATTCCTTTGAGAAGTTGAAGCGAGGCTTGATGACGGCTCCTATTCTCATGCTTCCAGATGGGACCGGAGGATTCTCAGTGTATTGTGATGCTTCTGGCAGAGGTTTAGGATGTGTTCTGATGCAGCATGGGAAGGTAATAGCTTATGCGTCACGACAACTTCGTGATCATGAGAAGAGTTACCCAACCCATGACTTGGAGCTGGCAGCAGTAGTGTTTGCACTTAAGTTGTGGAGACACTATTTGTACGGAGATAGGGTGGAGATTTTCACCGACCACAAGAGCCTGAAGTATGTTTTCACCCAGAAGGATCTTAACATACGTCAGAGGAGATGGCTAGAGCTACTTGTGGATTATGATGTTAACTTGCAGTATCATCCTGGGAAGGCCAACGTCGTTGCGGATGCATTGAGCAGGAGAGCCGAAGTTTATTTCCTAACAGCGCAACCAGAGCTGTTAGCCGATCTTCAGAAGATGGGTATAGAAGTTGTCCTCCCTTCCAGTGTGGCATTGATGGCCAGCATGCAAGTTCAGTCCATTATAGTCGAGAGGATCCGGATGGCGCAGTCAGCAGATTCCAAGCTTCAGCGACTCAGAGCAGAGTGTGAGGCAGGACGAAGACCAGAGTTATGTATCCATGAAGACGGTACACTTCGACATGGGAAGCGTCTTTGTGTACCCAGTGGAGATATCAGACAGGAGATCATGACAGATGCTCATAGTTCGCAGTATTCCATTCATCCCGGCGGTACGAAGATGTACCGTGATATCCGTCAGCACTTTTGGTGGAATGGCATGAAGAGGGAGATAGCCCGGTTTGTCTCTCGATGTTTAGTCTGCCAACAAGTTAAGGCTGAACATCAGAGACCAGCTGGACTACTTCAACCATTGCCGATTTCCGAGTGGAAATGGGAGCATATAACCATGGATTTTGTGACTGGATTGCCTAGATCCCCGGCTGGCAGAGACGCTATTTGGGTTGTCATAGACAGGCTCACGAAGGTGGCTCACTTTCTCCCGTTCAGAGTTGGTCAGTCGACGGCTCAGCTAGCAGAGATGTACCTCAGGCAGATCGTCAGGCTTCACGGAGTACCAGTCAGTATCACCTCGGACAGAGATTCCAGATTTACGTCGCACTTTTGGCGTAGCCTGCAAGAGAGTTTGGGAACTCGCCTCCAGTTCAGCTCCGCTTATCATCCGCAGACTGATGGCCAGTCAGAACGCACGATCCAGACTCTCGAAGATATGTTGAGATCTTGTACACTCGACTTCGGTGGTTCGTGGGAAGATCACCTACACTTGGTGGAGTTCTCGTACAACAACAGTTTCCAAGCCAGTATCCAGATGGCTCCGTTCGAGGCATTGTATGGCAGGAAGTGCCGATCCCCGCTAGCATGGGATGATGTCGGAGAGAGGCAGATGCTCGGTCCGGAAATGATTGCTCAGACCGTTGAAGTGGTTAGGAGAGTCAGAGATCATCTTCGAGTTGCCCAAGATCGCCAGCGTCATTGGGCCGATTTCCATCGGCGATCCCTTGAATTCTCGGTCGGCGACCATGTATTCCTGAGGATTTCGCCTAACCGTGGTGTCATTCGTTTCGGCGTACGGGGAAAGCTTAGTCCTAGGTATATAGGGCCGTTCGATATTCTGGAGCGAGTAGGTGATGTATCCTATCGTCTCGCTCTTCCACCGTCGCTACGTGAGGTGCATGACGTATTCCATGTATCTCAACTACGACGGTATATCCCGGACCCGAGCCACATCCTGGATCATTCGGAATTGGTTGTTGGTACCAACCTTTCGTATGAGGAGAGGCCCGTGTCTATATTGGACCGGAGAGAGAAGATACTTAAGAACAAGACTATTAGTTTAGTCCGTGTTGCTTGGGGTCATCACTCTTTGGGTGAGTCAACGTGGGAGCGTGAGGATGATATCCGATCGCGATATCCCGACCTGTTTGACTCGTAAGGTATAATGCCTTCCTTATGCCTTATGCTTTCAATTCCTTGCTTGAATAAATGACTGCATGATAGACTGCTTGTTATAGCTTACGATTATTATAGCTTGTCCTTGCAATTCTAGCCTCTTGATTAAATTCCGAGGACGAAATTCTTTTAAGGTGGGTAGAGTTGTAATGCCTGTAGTTCGTATTACGTATCTTGGAATACATGTACGTATTTTATTTTGTATTGCATATCTCTTGGCTTGGCTCGGTTTGTTTTGGGTTGGTTCGGCTAGGCTTGGGTTGCCTTGGTTCATCATGAACCAAGGGGAGAACCCCTACCTACCACCACCATCCCCATTTATTAACCCCTCCTCTTTCTCTCTCTTCATTATTCTTCTTCTTCTCCACATTTACTTCTACACCTACCAGGAAGGAGAGAGAGAGAGAGCGAGCTTAGGCAAGTGCAAACTTGCTTCATGATGGATCTCATGTTTTATTGTTCCATTCTCTTCCTTACTAGATTCTAAGCCTCTTTAGAACTGGAAGTTTTCGGTTTTGATGGTTATATTTTTGTAGATCTAAGTTTTAAGTTCCTTCTTGTTTAGTTTTCTTGGTTTTGATCTCTAAAACTTGGTTATTTTCGAAAACTAATGGTTCTATGTTGTAGAGAATTCAATTTCATTCAGTTTTGGCTTTTGTTTCGCTTGATTTCGACTCCGGATGAGTAAGTTATGACCATTACAAGTTTTCGGAACTTTCATGGCTGAACTTGCTGTTTGGGGACGATGAAACCCCATGCGCCGGGAACCCCATGCGCTCGGGAGGCTATGCGCCGGGAGGCCATGCGCCGTGAAGTCCCGGCAACGCATCCCTTAACTCCGAGCGTGTCATGCGCGTAGGTTCCCTACGCGCATGTATTGAAGACGCAACGTGAGTTTCTCATGCGCCGATTGTGCAGAAATTTCATGCGCCGATTTGTGCAGAAATCTCATGCGCCGATTTGTGCAGAAATTCCATGCGCCGATTTGTGCAGAAATCCCATGCACCGATTTGTGCAGAAATCTCATGCGCCGATTGTGCAGAAATCTCATGCGCCGATTTGTGCAGGAATCTCATGCGCCGATTTGTGCAGGAATCTCATGCGCCGATTTGCGCAGGAATCCTATGCGCCGATTTGTGCAGGAATCCCATGCGCCGATTTGTGCAGGAATCCCATGCTCCGATTTGTGCAGGAATTCACTGTTTTTGCCTGTTTAAGTTATTTTGTAGCTAGAATCTTGAAAAACTTAAACATGAAAGTTGTAGATCTTTTCCTTGGCTTCAAGAATATGTTATTAGTTATTTTATACAATCTTTCTCATTCATGATAATGTAAGAATAGAACACGATAGTGGCTCGCTGTGGCGCACTCTTGACAAGTAAACTGACATGACAAGTATGAAATACCTGGACACCGTGGGCGATTGTGTTTGTAATAAACTGGTACTGTCTTGCATCATGTCTAGGATGGGGATCCCTGAGTACCACGGTCAGGGGTACCTACTGAAATTGACTAAGGCTAATTAACTAGAATGATTCAGTAGTCATGAAGAGATTCCCAGCTACAGGCAATCCCGTTATCTGGGCGCACTAACGGATTTGTAGCCTACCGACGAGTAGGGCACATTTCCAGCACACAGTTACGTGTTGCATTCTTCATAACGGACATTCGACCCGGATAACCTGGATGGTCTGCAGGGCTTGTGGCTGTTGGGATAATCTCATTGCATCTTGCTAGTAACTAGGCCTGTGATAACCCTAGTTAGTTAAAAGTATCAAGCCGTACTCTTGATTGGCCGTGATTGATTGGATGAAGTTTATTCCAGCTTAGTCTTATCCTGATCCTGTACAAGATTGTATCAGGACATGATTTCTTGTATCGATAAATGATGGGATACCAAGTTCTGTTCAGATGAAGGGTTACAACCCCGGTCCTTGTTTGGTTTAAGGGTTGTAACTTGGCTATCTGAATAGTTCCATGGTTATCTTATCATATATCGTCCTGCTTATTGTGCCCGCCTTAACAATAAAGATCAGGGGTCCAGTTCTGTTCAGGCGAAGGGTTACAACCCCGGTCCTTGTTTGGTTTAAGGGTTGTAACCTGGCTCCCGGAGCAGTTCTGTGTCCTCTCTTCGTTTATTGTCTTATTGTAACCCCCTGTCATGCTCGTCATGTTTTACCTTTACTTCAATACCATGATTATTTATACTTTTATACTGGCCTTAACAATAAAGATCAGGGATCCAGTTCTGTTCAGGCGAATGGTTACAACTCCGGTCCTTATTTGGTTTAAGGGTTGTAACCTGGCTTCCGGAGCAGTTCTGTGTCCTCTCTTCGTTTATTGTCTTGTTACCTTATCAATAGTAATTGAGGCGGGTTTCTATTCAGGCGAAGGATTGCAACCCCGGTCCTTGTTTGGTTTAAGGGTTGCAGTCTGGCTACTTGAATGGTTTCTCCGTGTTCAATATATTATTGTTATCTCAGCTATTATCACTATCTTTTAATTATCTTTACTATTTATTTGTGATATGCTGGTTTTAGTTCCTAAGTGAAGCCTCCTTTGTGGCACTTGCTCTTTCTGGGGTCTGACCCAACTGGTTTTGTGTGGCCGGATATCGGAGCAGCACCAGAGGATCTATCTACTATCCAGCCAGATGGTGACCACCAGGCGTAACCCTGGCAACGAGTGGGTTTCTTTTTGTCCTCCCACTTTATTGTAAAATTATTCTTTTGAGGCGTTTAGCCGACGAGCACGTGTTAGCTCGATTGCCCTTTATTTACTGTCTGCCTACGGGCTGTAACATGATTGACAGATCCTAGGGTTGATCATGTATGACTGAACTCTTGCTAGTCCTGACATTTTGTACGACTAGCTTCATGATCATCCAATATGTAATGTATGGGACGCCTTGCTATTATATATTTGGTGCTCTGACATCTTGTAACTACTATTACTTGCTTGTGATTGAGACAATAGGCTTGTTCATGACCATAGAAGACTGTTGGCTTGTAGTTAAACCCTCATGTATCTAGACAGCCGTGACCGTATAGCGAGGTGGGTTGCACTTCAATATACGTAGCTGGCTATGTACGCCCCCGCTCTCCAGTATTCTGGTTCTGGGGCGTGACAGCATCCCCTATGGGTACTTTCAGAGCAATCGTGGGCTTAGGCAAGGCGACCCCCTGTCTCCTTACCTGTTCACGCTTGTTATGGAATACTTCACATGCCTGATGGATTTAGCAGTGCACCGTGGGAGGCTGGTTCCACTGTTCCGGAGGGTGGATCCTCCAGTCACCCACCTCATATATGCTGATGATCTCTTGGTGTTTATCCAGTCTTCGACGGAGGGTACACAGACGCTTGCAGAGATTATGGGAGAGTTGCATTCCCTCTCGGGCCTTCAGCTGAACAGTGAGAAAAGCCGTGTGTACTTCATCTCCTTATGTCCCCAGAAGGAGGAGCGGGCTGACGTGCTGAGTATCGAGAGGAGTGATCTTCCGGTGCGCTACTTAGGAGTACCTCTCACGGTCAACTATGCGCGGGATCAGGACTGCCATAGTTTGGTGGAGTACGTCCAGAGGAGAGTGGAAGGTTGGCAAGCCTCGGAATTGTCATTTGGAGGACGCATTGAGCTGGTTCGATCGGTGATTACGGCTGTAGTCCATTTCTGGCTGCAATCCATCCTCCTTCCTATTGCCACTGTTAGGAAAGTGGATCGAATCTGTGCAGATTTCATGTGGCGGGGGGGGGGGGGGGGGGGTATGCATGCGATCTCTTGTGAACAGATCTGTCGTCCCAGGAAGGAGGGAGGAGTGGGGCTTAGGCCGTTGCTGGAGATTAGGGAGGCCTCCGCGCTTAAGCTGGCATGAAAATTCATTAATGGGGGGTCTCTCTGGGCTACCTGGATGCATAGCAGATATGTGAAGCAGGGCAACTTTTGGACGTGTGCTATTGACAACAATTACTCCGTCACGTTCAAGACTGTCCTGAGACAGGGGGATTATTCAATCTGCTATCAGGAAGGTCATGAAGGATGGGTCTGGAACGGACCTCTGGCGGGATCCTTGGATAGATCGGCGCTCGTTATTGGACATTATGGGGGCTCAGACACACCAGGAGGACAGGCGGGGCCTGACGTGTAGTCGGATCATTCGCGACGGGGAGTGGATGCCGGAGTCCTATCGATTTACCGTGGAGCTGGGAGGGATCATTAGTACTATTGCCATCGATCTGGACTTGCATGCTGATCGGTGGATTTGGGAGCCGACTGGTGCGTCCCCGGGAACTGGGGAGTTCCAATTCCGGTGTTGCTACAATCTCATCCGGCGCGCTTTTCCTCAGAGTCCTGACTACGAGTTCGTATGGTGCAAGGGTCTGGCCAGGAAGATGCAGCTCTGTATCTACAAGCTCCTACTGGGTCGCCTTCTTACTAGAGATCGGTTGAGTTCTTTTGGAGTGCCGGTCCCAGATCCCAAGTGTGTGTTGTGCAGTCTGGAGCAAGAATCTATTAGACACAGCTTCTTCGAGTGTGACCTGGCTTGGCAGATCTGGAAGGAGCAGAGTAGAGTGTTAGGAGGATGCGACTCCGGGAAGGGTATTGGGGACATCATCACGGTGATCCGAGATAGTAGAGGTCGAGGGGAGGACTGGTTCCGGACCGCCAGGGTTCGTCTGGCTGCTTCAGTTTGGCATGTCTGGCGGGAACGAAACCGTCGGATATTCGAGGAACTGGTCACACCTCTGGTGGGCATGCTTCATAACATTGAATTTGATGTAAATGTTATTGGGACTTGATGAGTGGGAGTCCCACTTTGATTGTATGTTGTACGATTACTGCATTGCTTTGGAATAAAATTTACCTTTTTTCCAAATATATATATATATATATATATATATATATATTCTGTCCTGCTTAAGCTCTGAGCATATCTCCCTGGACTACGTACACGTCTATTTCTCTGCACGTTGTTCCTCGATTATTGGGTCTTATGCATCATACCTCATTACGCCACGTGGATGGACCTTAGTTGCACACTCCTCTCGAACTTAACAGTCAACACCACGATATTCCAACCGGGAAGACTGCTCCTCTAGGGAGGCTCTCAATTAGCTGCTAGCTGAATATCTCGATTAATCCTCCTTTAATATTTTGAGGCATATCGTACTTTGAGAGATTCAAACCTCCAACCTGGTTTACAGGTTCTTATGTCTCCATGACCTGACCACTTGAATGCTTGTTTACATATAAGAGAGATTTAAGAGGCAACTTTTTTGGGGGGGATGACTGAACAAAAATTCTTCCACTATTTGGAAGAATCTGCTGAAATATAGAGATGCTATATACCTTGCTTACATAGATTACTGATGGAAGGGATACTTCAATTTGGTTTGATCCCTGGATGGCTCAAGGTAGATCTTAGAGAGAGAGATGGGTGGAGTGAATATCCTATCATGAACGGAGATTTTGAAGTGGAAAAAATAATAGAAGATGGTAAAATGAACCCTGGTATACTCTGTTACTGTTGGTGCTTTCTTTACATGGAGAGAGCTTGCTCTCAACATGTCTTGTAAAAGTTTAGTCCCACATCGGAAATGCACTATGAGTTATCTCAACATATATACTTGGTTGTGTTGTTGAGAGATGCACATGGGGTGGTGACCCTAAGGAGGGAACCATGTGGGTGATTTTACTAGGAGGTAAGAATAAGGCTCCAAGGATTAAGCATTAATGCTTTTGTCATTCTCTTGGATTAATTCCATTTGTCGCTAAGCCCCAAAGGGGCTTAGCGACTCGGACTCGGGCTCGGGCTCGGGCTCGGGCTCGGACTCGGACTCGGGCTCATGGGCTCATGGACTCGCACCAGGCTGACTGTACAGACTACAAGTCAGTTATGGAAAGACTGATTCAATGCGATTAATTCAGATCCACTTTTTGTGGGATTTAATTCAATCTTTCTATAAGATTTGAATTAATTTCGTTGCCATCTTTGTGGGATTTAATTCAATCTTTCCATAAGATTTGAATTAATTTCGTTGCTATCTTTGTAGGATTTGAATTAATTTCGTTGCCATCTTTGTGGGATTTGATTCAATCTTTCCATAAGATTTGAATTAATTTCGTTGCCATCTTTGTGGGACTTAATTCAATCTTTCCATAAGATTTGAATTAATTTCATTGCTATCTTTGTGGAATTTAATTCAATCTTTCCATAACTGAAAAGGCGGTTAGAGTTTCCATCCTCTCTCTATATATACTCTCTTCTGGCCTCCTTTGTGAGGGACTACGAATTTTATAAGTCAGAAAAAAGAGAGAGAGAGGGTGCTGCTGCCGCCATTGCAAGTCCATCCGAGGAGTCAGAACAGATGTGACTTCGAGCGTTCCACAAGTTCTTCAACTTGCTGGTTCCTGGAAGCAATTCGTGTGGGGCGAATCTTGCTTTGAGCAACGGTGTTTTGACACCCCAACAACTTTTCTTCATCTCATCTTTCTCTAGATTATTGTAACTCGTTCTGTCCCAATTGCAATACGTTTGCAAGGAAGAACGAGAGATCTTCTCTTCTTTATTTCCCTCCTTCATATTGTAATCTGGCTATTTGGTTTTTTTTTGTATCTTCGTAGATCTTGAGTTTGATCACTACAAAGTTTTGTGTGACTCTCAGATCTCGATTGCATCAGTTTTTCATCTTTGATCAAGCCCCGGGACTAACAATCTCAAAGCAAGATTCTTGTAGATGGAAAACATTAATGCTTCGCTCGTCCAATCGGACTACTGCAAGTTGGAAAAGTTCGATGGAGAGCATTATCAAGTCTGGAAGAGGAAGGTTTATCTAACTCTTCAACTCAAAGACGTTGATCATGTACTGTTTGAGGAAGAACCTTCTGTTCCAGACACTGGGTCTACTGCCGCAATCAATGCGGCTACCAATCTCCAGGCCAAATGGAGAAGAGAAAATAGCATCTGCAGGCTTCTTATCCTGAATGCTATGGAGGATTTCCTGGCAGAATCCTACTCGAAGAAGGAATTTGCCAGAGACATATGGGAGTCTGTGGAAAAACTGTACGAAGAAGACATGAACAGGAGTAAGATGTTTGTGGTTGAAAAATATCACAAATTGTTCTTTGAGGACGAGAAGTCCATGTTGCCACAGGTGAAGGAATTTCTGAAGCTGCGTCAGAAACTGGAAGACGAAGAGATGCCCCTTCCCGACAAGTTTGTCGTTGGAGGGATCGTCTCAAAACTTCCTGCTGGATGGAGTACCTTCTATGTAAGGATGCTCAGAAAGAAGCTAGACATTAGCTTTGGAGATCTACTTCAAGAGATCCATGTTGAGGACGAGATGCGTTCCCAACAGAAGATGGACACTCTGTCCAAACAGTTGGCTAAGGCCAATCTAGTGCAGACGAGAGATCCCAAGGGAAAGCAGGCGGCTTCTCACAAGAAGAAGGACTTCACCAATCTAAAAGTGAAGGGTCCTTCATTCAAGCAACAGAAGTCCAACTTCCAAGTGACTTGTTTCAATTGTGGCAAGAAAGGCCACTACAAGAGTGAATGCAGATCCAAGCCTAAACAATCAGAGAAAGGTGAGCCTAGTAAGGTTTTATTGGTGTCTAACATTGTTGCTATGATCGCACAGGTCACAACTGTGGGGGTTGACTCTGACTGGTGAATAGACACTGGTGCGACTTGCCATGTCTGTTCTGGCAAGTAATGGTTCGTCACGTACCAGTCGATATCTGAGAAGGTTGTCATGGCGAACCAGGCCCAAGCTGAAGTTCTGGGGATCGGGACTGTGGAGCTGAAACTCACTTCTGGAAACACTCTGACGCTTCAAGGTGTGAAGCATGTTCCGGTGATTGCCAAGAACCCGATCTCTGGGAGTCTGCTCTGCAACGCAGGCTTAAGGATAGACATCAATGCTGGTCAGATGGTGATGTCCAAGAAGGGAACATACTTCGGGAAGGCTTATCAAACCGAAGGAATGTTTAAAATTCAGCTTGTCAACCAGTTTGATGACATTAATGCAGTTGCATTTTCTGATTATTCTCTTGAGTTGTGGCATAATAGACTAGGACATGTTCATTGTAAAAGAATTAACAAAATGTCTAGTCTAGGACTTATCTCCAAATGTGGGGGTAAGGTGGAGAAGTGTGAAGTATGTGCTCAGACGAAGATCACAAGAAAATCCTTTCATCGGGATCTTCTGGAGTTAGTACACTCCGATATCTGTGACTTCAAACATTTCTCCACGAAGGCCGGGATGAAGTATTTCATAACCTTCATCGACGACTTCTCAAAATACGCGTTCGTCTACTTGCTCAAGACTAAAGACGAAGTTTTCGAGAAGTTCAGACAGTTCAGGGCCGAAGCTGAACGGCAGACTGGACAACAACTCAAGAGGTTGAGAAGTGATCGAGGTGGGGAGTACAGGTCTCATGACTTCGCATCGTTCTGCAAAGAACATAGAATCATATGCGAGACTACTGCTCCATATTCTCCTCAATCCAACGGAGTAGCAGAGAGGAAGAACCGAACATTAACAGAAATGATGAATTCAATGCTGCTTACTGCAGGTCTTCCAAAATGTTACTGGGGAGAAGCTGCATTAACGGCCACTTTCATTCTGAATAGAGTGCCATATGCAACTTCGGACGTAACTCCTCATGAACTCTGGTTCAAAGTCAGACCAAACTTGAATGTCATTCGAGTGTGGTGGTGTCTGGCGTATGTGAAGCTTCCAGATCTGAAGATTCAGAAGCTGGGGACAAGGACTACGAAGGCGATCTTCTTGGGGTATGCCGAGAAGAGTGATGCTCGGAGATTTCTCGATATTGAGTCAAATCATATCATCGAATCTCGCGATGCTGAATACTTTGAAGACAAGTTTGCAAAAGACAAAAACATTGTTCTTTCGGACATTCCGAAAAATGATGTAGGTGCAAATGAGACTGAAATCTCATATGGGCCAGTAGTCCAAGAAGAAGCTGTTGTTGATGAAACAACTCTTGTACCAGAACTCGCAGAGCCGTCAGCAAAGCGAGCGAGGAGACCTAAAGACTTCGGAGATGACTTTGTCACCTATCATGTGGAAGCAGATCCGCTTACCTATGATGAGGCGATGAAGACCAGAGATGCTATCTTCTGGAAGGAGGCAGTGAATGACGAGTTTGACTCTATCACCTCCAATAACACATGGGTATTGGTAGATCTACCTGAAGGAGAAAAGCCCATCGGATGTAAATGGATCTTCAAGAAGAAGATGAAGGCAGATGGAACTATTGACAAGTTCAAGGCCAGGCTGGTAGCCAAGAGATTTTATCAGAAACAGGGGATAGACTACTTTGACACGTACGCTCTAGTAGCTCGGATGACCACCATCAGGATGTTAATCGCTCTAGCAGCCATACATAAGTTGGTGATACATCAGATGGATGTAAAGACAACATTCCTGAATGGGAAGCTGACCGAAGAGATTTACATGCAACAGCCAGATGGATTTGTCGTCAAAGGTCTTGAAGACAAAGTCTGCAAGTTGGTGAAATCATTGTATGGTTTGAAGCAAGCTCCCAAGCTGTGGCATGAGAAGTTTGACAAAGTTATTAGGTCAAACGGCTACAGAGTCAGCGAGACGGACAAATGTGTTTACACAAAGTTCGCTGATGGAAGAGGAGTCATCGTTTGTCTGTACGTGGACGACATGCTAATCCTAGGGACGGATATAGGCTGTGTCACGGAGACAAAGAAGTTTCTCTCAACCAAGTTCAGTATGAAGGACTTGGGGGATGCAGATGTCATCAGGGACATAAAGATCATCCGGACAGACACTGGAGTAGCACTGTCACAATCTCACTACATTGAGAAGATGCTCACACGCTATGGGTATAAGGATCTTCCAGGGATCGATACGCCATACAGATGTGATCAGAAGCTGAAGCCAAACTCGAGGGAAAGCGTCAGGCAGCTGGAGTATTCTAGCATTATCGGAAGTTTAATGTACGCAACCACTGCCACAAGGCTTGACATAGCTTTCGCCGTGGAAATGCTGAGTCGGTTCACAAGCAACCCAGGGGTTGAGCACTGGAAAGCTGTGAAGCGGGTGATGAGATATCTCAAGAAGACTCAGACATATGCACTGCACTACAACGGGTATCCGACAGTAGTGGAAGGCTTCAGTGATGCTAGCTGGTGTTCAGAGGTGGAAAGCGAGAAATCCACAGGTGGATATGTCTTTTCCTTGGGTGGAGCTGCTATATCGTGGAAGTCGAAGAAGCAGACTATACTCTCTCGTTCCTCCATGGAATCTGAATTCTATGCACTTGAAACTGCAGCAGATGAAGCAGAATGGCTTCGGGAGCTCATGTATGATCTTCCAGTGGTTGGGGCTCAGATACCGGCAATACCGATATACTGTGACAACCAGGCGACTGCGGCGGTGGCATCAAATGACCTCTTCAACGGAAAGAAGAGGACTGTGCGGTTGAAGCACAGGACAGTACACGATCTTATCAAAAGAGGTGTAATTGCAGTGATTGATGTTCGGAGTCAGGAGAACCTGGCAGATCCGTTCACAAAGGACCTCAAGCGCCAGTTGGTCGATGACACAGCTTGTAAAATAGACTTGAAGGCATTCTGATAGTGTGTCTTTGTAATCCTACCATAAAGTTTTATGCTATTAGTTCAAAGAGAAATCTACTAGGCATCTAACTTTTGGTTCAAAGGAGGTTCACTGACTGGGAAACTATCAGGTAACAGTGGGTACTTGTTCTCTGGAACATGGAATGGATACGGACCCATAACCACTGTTGTCTACTATGTATTTTCTGCGAAAAAAACAGATCCTGTGGAAGGTTGGCTTAAACGCCTTAATGAGTTCTCAGACAGAGTGAATGCCTGGTGTGCTTTACAGGAAGCACGGTAGAGCAGCACTATAAGGAGTGAAACTCCATGCTACAGTGGGATGACTCCACCATGAGGTTCCCAGGTCTGGGGTAATGCCTCGGCTTTGCAAGCCAAGTCATAGCGACGTAGCACCGCAAATAGGCAGGTAGCCTAATGCTGTATGACGTAATTAAAGAGTTGTAGACAGCACTACAAAGGGGAGGATGGCCCCATGTTACAGTGGCACGACACCACGATGAGGTACCCAGGTAGGTGTAAAGCCTCGGCCTTGCAAGCCATGTCGTTGCGGCGTAACACCGCAAGGAAGCCTTAGGCTTCATGCTGAGTAGATTGGCACTACAAAGAGGCTGAGACCTCATGCTACAGTAGTATGACACTACGATGAGGTTCCCAGGTAGGGGTAATGCCTCGGCTTCAGGCCATGTCATAGCGGCGTAGCACCGCAAGGAAGCGCAAGGCTTCATGCCATGTCTCTTTAATAAAGAACTCACCTATAGTGTATGGAAAGAGATATCAGGCCGTCTCTTGAGGGTAAACTTGTAGACGTCCAAAATTATACACTGAAACCAGGCTGGCACAGGGCCTTTAATGTACAGCCAGAAGCACACGTAACTACACTTTATGAGTGGAAAGAATTACAATTGTGGTGCAGAATTCAAGGCGTAGTCCATTCTTGTATCACATTGTTATTTAACCCATGCGGAAAGATTCAAGTCGTCAGCGACATCTATCCTAATGCAAAATGGACAGTTACTGTGGGGAACGCTCAACCCTGAACACATATGTATGTTGTGATATGTGGGGGATTGTTGGTGCTTTCTTTACATGGAGAGAGCTTGCTCTCAACATGCCTTGTAAAAGTTGTCCCACATCGAAAATGCACCATGAGTTATCTCAACATATATACTTGGTTGTGTTGTTGAGAGATGCACATGGGGTGGTGACCCTAAGGAGGAAACCATGTGGGTGATTTTACTAGGAGGTAAGAATAAGGCTCCAAGGATTAAGCATTAATGCTTTTGTCATTCTCTTGGATTAATTCCATTTGGAGCTAAGCCCCAAAGGGGCTTAGCGACTCGGACTCGGGCTCGGACTCGGACTCGGGCTCATGGGCTCATGGACTCGCACCAGGCTGACTGTACAGACTACAAGTCAGTTATGGAAAGACTGATTCAATGCGATTAATTCAGATCCACTTTTTGTGGGATTTAATTCAATCTTTCTATAAGATTTGAATTAATTTCGTTGCCATCTTTGTGGGATTTAATTCAATCTTTCCATAAGATTTGAATTAATTTCGTTGCTATCTTTGTGGGATTTGAATTAATTTCGTTGCCATCTTTGTGGGATTTGATTCAATCTTTCCATAAGATTTGAATTAATTTCATTGCCATCTTTGTGGGACTTAATTCAATCTTTCCATAAGATTTGAATTAATTTCATTGCTATCTTTGTGGGATTTAATTCAATCTTTCCATAACTGAAAAGGCGGTTAGAGTTTCCACCCTCTCTCTATATATACTCTCTTCTGCCTCCTTTGTGAGGGACTACGAATTTTATAAGTCAGAAAAGAGAGAGAGAGAGAGAGGGTGCTGCTGCCGCCATTGCAAGTCCATCCGAGGAGTCAGAACAGAGGTGACTTCGAGCGTTCCACAAGTTCTTCAACTTGCTGGTTCCTGGAAGCAATTCGTGTGGGGCGAATCTTGCTTTGAGCAACGGTGTTTTGACACCCCAGCAACTTTTCTTCATCTCATCTTTCTCTAGATTATTGTAACTCGTTCTGTCCCAATTGCAACACGTTTGCAAGGAAGAACGAGAGATTCTCTTCTCTATTTTCCTCCTTCATATTGTAATATGACTATTTGATTTTTTTTTGTATTTTCGTAGATCTTGAGTTTGATCACTACAAAGTTTTGTGTGACTCTCAGATCTCGATTGCATCAGTTTTTCATCTTTGATCAAGCCCCGGGACTAACAGTTACCAATCAGATTCAGGAGCAAGTCAAAGATAATAAAATCCACAGGGATCTACAAAGGGATATATGGAATTGGAAGCTTACTACCCATGGGGATTTCACTATTCAGTCAGCATGGAAGTACATCAGAGGACACACCATACAAGTTCTTGGTGGAATAACATATGGTGTAAAGGAGATTGCCTCAAAATGAGCTGTTGCTTTCTACGAGCAATCAGAGGCAGATTACTGACCAAGGATAGATTGATCAGCTTTGGCATGGAGCTCAACCCCGTCTGTCCTCTTTGTGAGACTGACTCTAACTGACAATTGATCACTTATTCTTCAACTGTAGTTACGCAAAACAGATATTGGATGAATGCAGGAAAATAATGGGTTGCAGACCAGAAATGAATACTCTATTTGACAGGAAGCTTTAAAATTACAACCAAATACACGGAAGGATGACATTGCTTCCATCACTAGACATTCCTTTAACATGTCATGCTAGCATATTTGGCAAAAGAGAAACAGAAGGGTACGGCTAGAAATCAATGGCTATTCAGGAGGATAGAGGAGGATATTGAGAGACTCATGTTGAATACTACAAAGAAGAAGTTGGCTCAGTCAACCACTTTCATTATGGGTAACTGGGGGATTGGGGTTGAATACTTGTATACTACTGTAAGCCTAAGGGGACATGTTATCTGATTCACTATTTAGCATTGTTTTGATCATCAATAAAGCGCTTTTACTTGTTATATATATATATATGTGTGTGTGTGTGTGTGTGTGTGTGTGTGTGTGTGTGTGTCCTTTTCTCCGGGCCAGCGAACAACGCCATATATATATATATATAGTATTAAAATGAAAGTGTTACATTACAGCTCAGGGGATTAACTGGCTGGCTAGTTTTCTCTTGTTCCCCTGGTTTTTTGGTTCAAGTAATCAGCTTTGAAGTTTGAATCCATAATGCTTACATCCTCTTGTTCTTGTAAGCACTATTATACTGTCATGTTTCACATCTTCAAACTGTCTTGTGTCTCCTTCCAGATATGCCACACTGCAGCTGTAGGACTAGTCTTGCTAGGGCATCCCCATGTCCTTTTTTCTTGAACCTTCTTAGTATAATCCCTATTTCTTCCTTTAACTTGTATATTATCTTGCTTGACAATTGCAGCTTTAGTCTGCATACTTCATATATATGCTGAGTATGTGCATTGAATGAACCAATGTTCAGTATCTTCCACTTCCTAGCTACATAGCAAACAGGCTGTATCTACGTTCATGCCATGGTGCTGTAGTTTTGTTCGGTGAGAAGTCTGTCTTGCATGTAAAGCAGAAACATATAAACACACTTTGTTATTTGCTGCAAATTGGTAAACAGTTAGTCAAGACAAGAATGCAGTCTCACGCATGATTGTTTTGCTGTTAAAGACTAATCAGAATCTGTCTAACATTGTTAACCTCTGTTTTTATGCGATAGGGAATTCTTGGTTGATCTCATGGCTGCCCCTGGCACCCTTCTTCCAGCAGATGTGCTGAATGCAAAGGATATTCCACTGGACTCATGTGATGCAAGTGTGAGTCAAAACCTACTTCCTTGGGCAGAAAATAATTCAGGAAATGACCTGCTCAGGTTGGAATCATCAGTTTGTGAACTGAAAGGAGGAAGCGGGACAACCTATGACAATAATAGGTTGTTCGATAATAGGTCAAGGTTTGAAAAAACACCACTATTACCTGAATTTCCTTGTGCCAGCAATGGATCATCATCTACAAATGTTGGAAGCAGCTCCAGTAGTAACGCAAAGGATCTCTTTTCTGATGAACGAGTGAATCAGTTCTCAGCTACTACGACTGCAACCTCTTCTAAGCATACAGAGATTCCTGAGATTGGCCCAGACAATTCGATGAGTCAAACGCCTACTATGCTTCCTAGAATGGAAGGTTACTTTGATTCCAGAGACAGAATGGAAGGTAACATTGATTCTAGAGACCTTTTCAGAGAACTGAATCCATTCCAGGCAATTAGAGTTGGAAAACCTTCTGCACAGATCAAAGCAGCTGGTAATAAAAATGTAGAATATCAGAGGCGTCGAGAGAACAGTGCCTCAGGGCCTGGAAGATCCTCACTTCCACTAGTTTTGAAAAATCGATCTCCTTGCAACGTGGTTCATAGCACAAAGCAGAACAACTATGCAGAGGGTCATATACCAAGGAACAATGTAGGAGCTGAAAGGATTAGCAAATCATCTCATTCCTCCAATTCAGCTGTAAAAGGAAGCTCTGAAAGTCCAAACATCGTACTTTGGTCCGTTTCTGGCAGTTCATGCTCTGCTGAAGCAGATACTTCTGCTAATGAGATACTTCATACAGAAACTGGAGGTATTAGGAGCCATGCTGCACGAACAGATAGCCATGGTGAGTTAGACGGGCGTCATGCTAACACTACAGCAAGCAAACCGCCTATCCTGATTCAGTCAGCAAGTAATAATATGCCAGAAAAGAGGATGATGCATGAACCGAAGGAACATGGGAAAAATATCAATGGTAAATACCGTAGGAAAAAGGGCATACAGGATAGATTTATGGGGATGAATATAGCGTCAGAAGATCAAGATTCTTCTCCATCAGAAACTAGGCCAAGGCTTGACCCAATGCTCGATGATGTGGCAGAATGGGAAATTCCATGGGAACACCTTATCATTGGCGAAAGGATTGGATTAGGTAATAATCTAAACTGACACGAGAATGCAGGAGTCAATTATTTGAAAATATCAAAGATTTGGCTGTCTTAAGATTTTCAGTGTAATCATGTCATCTTTGGTGCATTTCAATTTAAGATACTGTTCTGGCTGATTTCTTAGAATTGTTTTAGGACTTCTGACTCATTCTCCTTAGAAGAAAATTTAAACAAGGAATATGCCCAAGATTCATCCTTACTTCGGTTCACCTAGCTCTCACTAGTTACTGACCTTACTTTTCCTCATGCATAGGTTCATATGGTGAAGTGTACCGCGCTGATTGGAATGGGACGGTGAGTAATATCCTTACACAGATTTTAATTTCTCAAATATGAGCTCGTTACTTCTCACTGAAATAAGCATTTGGCTAATTGGTTTGGAAAAGTAGAAAACCGTAACTATGTATATCTTAATTTTATACGTCTCTGCATTCTTGTTTGTGGAATGTCATTCCTTTCTGTTCTTTGGCATAATGTGCCATTGAGATGAATGCAATCCCGTAAAGCAAAAATGTATCATCTTACCTCTTCTTCTAGTCTCTTTGTAGTTGATGGGAAGTTGGAGGGTACTCCATGGTTGCATGATGTTAAACTGCATGACCAAAACAGAAGGTCTATGTACTCTCCAACTAGTCTATAGCTTTTGCGGGAAGGCCCTATCTTGCTCACAGCAGCCTTGCCTGGAAATTTGACACCAGAACAAAGGATTATGTCAGGTTTACAACTAGTCATAAAATTTCTTCATTTCTTTTATGGAGCTCCCGTGCTTCATAAGCTAACCTCATTCTCATCAGAGAAGGCTTGGATGATGACGATTATCATTAGCTCTTTCTACCGTCGTAAAATTTCCATTTATTACTATGAAAAGAAAGAACCATATCTTATTATCAGTCTGAAAGTCGCAAACCTACCAATCAAGCAAGAGAGAAGAGAAAAAATACATGCTTGGTTCTTATCAATCTACAAAAAGGTAGGTCCTATGTAGATAATATGGTGGAATTTAGAAACTAACTAATGTTCATTTCTTACTGTCATGTTGATGGAGGTCGGTTCAGATGCATTGAGTTCAATTGGAGATTGCTTCCAATTAGGATCAATTTGAGACATTGGGTCCCATTAGACTATGGGTTCATTTAGTTGTTTTTTGTTTGTTTATTAGGCTTGGTCGATTGTTTTATTATTACAATAAGGATTGGTTATATTTGGTAATCCTGGTTTGAAGTGGTTTCTAGAAGCGGGGGCAGGAGTGGAGGAGCACGATTACTTAAAAAGAGTCTAAAATTAGATGTCAAGGTAAATAATCATTAGTTTCTTGCTACTTTGATGAACATGTATTAACAATTGTCCAACTTTTTCCCTAGAATTTATATTCTCTTTTAAAATTATGGTCCTTTTATGGGAAGCGCTCATGTCGTCGCGAAAATGCGCTTCCGTCACCGGAAAATGAGCTCCCGTTTTCGGAGCAACGAGCTCCCAAGTAGCTCCTAAGTAAGAACTGCCGAATCACGGTTCTTAGTGAGATTCGTTGGCCTCCTAGGAGATTATGGCTTCTAAGTTCTGGGTAGACAAAGATTTGTGAGGCTATATATTATATAAACAGATGTAGCCACTTATCTTTGTTAATTAAGTTAGTGACTGAAAATTCTTTCTTGTTCATGGTGTGATTACCTAACCTAGAATGATATCGATTTTCTTATTCATCTACTTCTCCAAACCCTAATCCTATATATAGGCACCTTACCCGCCATATTTAGTTATCAAACAACACTGGTAACCATTCTTTTCCTTTCACTACCAACCATATCCTATATCCTGGACCCTCCATTTTCCAACTTTAGGCCCTCATCACTCTAATAGTTCCTCTTTCATTGGATAATTCTCAAAATCCAAAGTCAAAGCACCTAAAAGCCTATTCTCCACTATTACATCCAATACTCAGTCATCATCAAATAGATCAAAAACGTGTTGTCTAGTCGTGGTAGTTTGTTGTACCTTGGACTCGAAGGCTTTGTACCAGAGGAGCGTCTCCCTTAGAACGAGTTTTGGGCGTGCACTATATTGCGTAGATTGATCTCATCGATTCTCAGGTATAAAACCCTAACTGCATCTTGTTGTTTTTAGTTGCAAAATTTTGTGTTATTAAGGTTATCATCTAATGTAGATTCCCACAATCTTGATTACCTGCTTGTTTTATCATTATGTGGATGGCTATTGAATCCTTTACATCTTCATGCTAGAATTGCACTAGTCTTGTCCATCTTAGATCCCTTTAAGTATTGTCTTGAATCACATGCCAATATGTGTTAAGTTATGAACTAATAACTGGCATGAACATAATAGGATATCACAATATACAAATTACTTTGCTGTATATTATTAAACCCTTTTACATGTGTATTAATTAAGGATGAACTTCTTAGGCACGTTGGGACCAGGTGAAATGGTTTATTTTGTTTGTGAGTAATATTTATTAGTTAAAACGGGTGATTTCTTGGAAAGAAAGTGAATATAATCTTCAAATCTAAAGGATTTAGCATTAAAATTCTGGATAATCGATATCTGCTTTAAAACTCCTATGTTCTAGCAATGAAGCAAAGTTGCAGAAAATAGAGACATTAGAATTTTCAATTATTGATTTGTAAGAATCATGTTAATCATGTACTAATGATGATCACATTGTGTTAGTGTTTGCACGAATATGTTATTCGTGACTATAATGTTTTACTAGAAAGCTTAATATGTTATTGTTAAAGTCTCTGCTACTCCACCAAAACTTTAGAGTTGCGGTGAGGGTTGTAAAATTAAATTATCCTAGCGTGAGTAACATATGTCGAAGGTCTATTTTGGATAGAGCATGCGGTGGTATTCTTATTTATTATATTTTATTATAAATATGCTTAAAATGCATGCTGGAAGGAGAGGGATTGAACCTTGTTGCTCCAATAATACCATAGAAGTCAATACCACTGTAAGAGAACTCTAAAGTTATGGTGAGGGGTGAAGGTTATATATTTATATTGCTCTAACAATTATCTTTCAACAATGTGTTACTCATAGTTTACAATATCGGCCGATACCGATCCGATACGGCCGATACAGATACGGTTTGACATGTCCCGATCCGATACCAACCGATATTGATCGAAACCGACATTGGGGGTATCTTTTCCGGTCAATTCGGCAAAGAAAATTGAACGAAAAAGACAAATCAACAAGTGTTTAAAGCATAATAAGATTGTAAAAGCGTGTAAAAGAAGAAAAAATTATCTATTACATGAAAACCAATCGGTAAGGTTGACTACTATTTTATTTAATTTCAAAACTACTAAGAAATAACACTGGAAATACTTAAATTTATGCCTAAATGTATAAAATATTTTTTAAAATGTTAATAATTTATTAATAACTATTTGTTTTCCGATACAAAAAAATTCGATACTCCGATCCGAAACCACTGATACTACCGATATCGCCGATACCAATACTAGAAATGGTCTGATACCGATTCCGATACCAATTCTGCGAACCTTGATGTTACTAATACCTGACCTGTTACCTACCTTGAGAATTTAATACTCGAGAATTTTCAACTTGTGCATTTCATATTTGGGGATATTCACATATATTTTCTTGGTTTTTTAAAGATTCTTTAATCGTTATAGTAACCTAAAGAACATAAGGTTCTTAATCATCTTATCTAAAAAAGATTTTAAAAATTGCAAGATTAATGGGACTACACAATTATTTCAATTTTTCTTAATCATCTTATCTCGACATTGATGAAGGTTGATCTCTTCAATAAGAAAGTCTTTCTTCTCTCTTTTGTTTCGACTATTTTTATTCGTTCTTCAGTAGGGTATTTTCCTTCTTCGGCTTCTTACTTGAAGTTCAATATGCACGCAACCCAAAAATTCGTGTCATCTCTAAAACGTGTTAGACATGTATTGGACACTCCACAAACACTTAAACATACACACCTTATTATGTATTGACACTATGTCGTCATGTCTGAAACTTGGCATGTCATATTCGTTGCGTATACAGTGGATTTAGATAACCATGGTTATGTCTTTCCTAATGTGAGAAAATCTTTTCTTACTCAGAGAAATATGCTTCGACTTTGGGTAATATAAGTTTTAGTAAATATATGTTTTCCTTAACCTACCTACTGCAAATCCCAAAAGTTTAGTCTTGAGACCCCCATCTTGTCGCCTAGGCTTTTCAGGGCTTTGCCGCCTCACTGCCTCGTGTCGCCTTAAAAACTTGTCTCTTGGTGTTGACGTCTCCAGCCATATCGACATTAGTATATTTAGTTAACTTTGGATCGTTACTTCCGAATGAAAACCTTCAACTGGAAGTACCATGGAGTACCTCAATAACTATTTGACCGCGCTATAATATATCCTCTCTCCCGATTGGAGAGATACCAACTCATTGTTCTGATTGCACGAGCAATGTCCGGTCTCATAATAACCAAACATACATAACACTATCCACTCCTGAAGTATATGACACCTCTATCCACTCCTGAAGTATGTGACACCTTTTTTATATTTGCTTTCTCCTCGATCGATGGAAACTGCTCGGTGCTAAGCTTGAAGTGAGAGGCAAGTGGAGTGCTCACTGTCAAGACCCGCACCCGTTTTTTTTTTTTTAAACGGATACGAGACGTGTCCAAGCCAGCCTACGCCGCAGTGTCGGCGGTAGAACGCTGTCACGGCCATGAAGATCATAATCACAAAGATGCCCATTCACAACATTAATTTAATTTACAAAGATCACAAGTTTTACATTTGCCGGAAAATATAAACTTGTATATATAATTGAATGACTACAACTCAACTATCTAGCTAGTCTCTAGGCTTTGGCTGCAAGTACACCCCGTATCTCCCATGCTAAGTAAATCCACAGCTAACCTGAAAAATATGGTTTCCAGTCAGGAATGGAACGAGCACAATTCACTGAATGCAATTTCAAATAAAGGAAATGACTATAAGACAAAGGTTAGGCATCAATCATGAGTTTTGAAAATAACAGTAAAGCCGTAAGAAAAATCAATAGTAATAAATAGACCAATATACTTTCCACCGTTAGAAGTACCTTTGATATGTGATCAGTCTGGGACACTACACCGCACGGTCTACGAGATCTACTTGCAGAATTTAAACAAGGTTTACGAGATCTACTGCATAAAGTAAACGAGGTCTACGAGATCTACTGCATAAAATAAACGAGGTCTACGAGATCTACTGCATAAAAGTAACAATGTCTACGAGATCTACTGCATGAAAGTAACAATGTCTACGAGATCTACTGCATGAAAGTAAACGAGGTCTACGAGATCTACTGCATAAAATAAACGAGGTCTACGAGATCTACTGCATAAAAGTAACAATGTCTACGAGATCAACTGCATGAAAGTAACAATGTCTACGAGATCTACTGCATGAAAGTAAACGAGGTCTACGGTCGGATCACACATCCTTGGTACTTCTCATTCCCTACTCAACAATTTATAATAGAAAATAATCACATAACCAATGACCAATCAATGAAATATAGTAAAGATCAATATCGAAATGCAGACAATAAACTGTACTCGCCTGGGGTCCTTTGCTGGTGAAACCGACAATCTGAACTACTCAAAGTGCCACAATAGTCAAAACCCGTACAACAGTCCCCGAAAGCTGAAATAAACAATACCAATGATCTCAGAATAGTCAAATTAGCTAGGATTGCCTGTCCTTAAGTCCAATTCTGGACACATGAACAAAACGGTAATTTTGGGCAAAAACGATGTCCGCCGTTGGACCCGCTTTGCACCGAAAAACGTGCCAGAGTCAACGGTCTCTAAATTTGTCAAACTACATGTCTACGGATCCAGTTTTCCGATACGAACCCAACCGTAAGTCCAGAGTTGGATTCCGGCGGGCCGTGCACAAAATCGCCCGTTGAGCGGGACCGTGGGGCCTGCAAAACGACGTCGAATTCAACTGTCTCAGAATTGGACCAAACTTGGCATGCAGGACCAGAAAAACGATACGGTCCTGTTGGCGCAAGTTTCGTCTCGATCTGACGAGCGTGCACAAGGTTATGACTGAACTTGCATTGGACGAATACGGGACGATTCCGACGGATACGCGTCGAATTCGTCGCGCACACGCGACCAATTTGAATTCCGTCAAAGCCCACACGACCACGAAACCGTTACGCAGCTTTCGATGCCTTCGGTTCGCAACCACGTCGTCCAGATTGGCGTGACGCACGTCATGTGGAACAATTTCAACGTTTTGAAAACAAATTTTTGGGAAACTTTGGGATTCGATTTCTCGACGCTCAGTCGATGAATTCAAATTCCGCAAGAAGGGATTCGAAGCCCTACATGTTGTCTAAAAGTCTCTTCAATTAGTTTTCTAAAATTCCTAACTGGTTGATCAGAATCTATCTCGAAACATGAGGGTTTCGACTAGAAAACTGTTCTGATTTTAATTAGGTTTTTTTGTCGATCTTTGGATCGAAACGCTGGACACATGGTTCCATTAACCCAAAATCTATTCAATGGGATACGAAGTTGGTTATGTTGGCTATCCAACGAAACAGTTGGATCGAAAAGCAGAGGAGCGTAGGCCGAGAAACGTTACCTGGAACATTGATGTTTGCAGCCTTGTGGTTGCTGTCACTTCCGCGCATGTGCGCGCTGTGGCGGCTCGGCCGGCCGACTCCGGCGTTCGCGCTGCTGCCCGCGGCCGTGAGGGAGCCGCCCATGGTGGCTGGAGGTCATGGAGGCGTGGGTTAGGGTTTTGTCGATCCCTCCCCCTCTCGCATATATATCGCGAACATATATACTTCCGCTCGGATACGGGAAGTTCCCAGCCTGGGAGCTGTTCACAGCCTCTTGTGGGCTGTGGGCTACATGCGCGGGCTTGGGGGTTATGTATATACGAATAGGTCACTGAAGTCCTGGGGTCGGCTTCCCTGTTCTGGTTTGCACGCACGAGGGTGTGGCTTGGCCCGGTTGGGCGTGGGCTCAGCTGGTCAGGGTTGGGTTATTAATATACAGACTTCATATAAATAATTATATCTCTATTAGTATTTATTTGTATAATCCCTAGTATATATTTTATATATTTCCCATACACACAAATACATATATACATATATACAATATATATATATATATATATATATATATATATATATATATATATATGTGTATATATACACATATATTTATCTAGATACACGTATACGCGTATATACATATACACGTATTTACGTATATTTATCTATATATACATATATATATACACTACTTCAACATATATTCACATACAACATATAATAATATAATATATATATATATATATATTATACCTTTATTAGATAATAATAGTAATATAACCAATAATAAATATTATATAATAATAATAATAATGATAATAATAATAATAATAATAATAATAATAATAATAATAATAATTTCAATAAATCAATAATGGTTTAAATACCATATTGCACAGTCTAAAAAAATCCTAAAATGTACCAGGACCCCTTTTCTACAAATGTCGTCGAATACCGACTAATAATAATATTCATTTTAATTACGAATGCTTATAAAATAATCATTAAATCCTTAAAACGAAATACAACACCTCATATCAAATTTCCATCGACACGAATGTCATTGGATGTGTCGCATGACTACATGGGCTCGGCTCAGTTCGGGTCCAGTCCGGCTAAACTGGTATAACTGGTTTTCCTATACTCCGTAATATAATTAATACTTAAATAAATCATTGGTAAGGGTTATGTCGCAACTCGGCCTGGTTTTCCTAGTTAGGGCTTCGCTATGGCTCGACTTTCCCTACCAGGGCTAATACTCTAATCAAAGCATGCCCTAGTACTATCCGTGCCACGATATCTAGTCACCATGCACTCCAAAACCCCACCATGGTTCAAGTCGTCTGCCGTAATAATTAACTAAATAATTATTTATAAAATCTAAAATCACCATTTCAATAAAGTAATTAATGATAATAAAATATTCTAAATTTCTGGGAAGGGCAGCTACAAATCTACCCACCTTAGACATAATTTCGTCCTCGAAATTCTAATTCGTAACTATACCTTAAATTCAAAAGGTCTACTATTACCTTAATCTCCTTGATTTTAATTCCTCAAAATAGTTTATATCCTTCTCATTGGCCATTTTGGCAACTACAAAAAAATCTCGAGGACTTCTACCCACCTTTGGTCACACTACTCCCTCGAATCTCATGTCACTAAAATATTGAAATCCTCCAACTAATTGCAAAAATATCTACCAATAGATATCTACGGTATATGACATCTATAACCCTCTCTTATCTATCAAACAACCCAAAATTTAACTAGCAACAATTTTACACACGTAGCTAAAATATTGGTAAATTCTAGTAAGTATGACCTACGTCTCCCTGCAATAGAAGGGACATGAAGATAGGAAAATAATCGAGAGCGATCATGAAGCTCCCAAAGCGGTAGAGGGTATCCAATGATGCAGAAAGAAAGTTACGAACCATTGTCTTATTTGCTAGATTGGGCTACTCTAGTCCACTCACTTGCTAACCCGAAGGGCCCTTCGTTTCTAAAAAAGGCTTGCACTCCGTGCAATACAGAAATCTCGTTCTCGAAATTCTAATTCAAACAAGGTCCCCTAAATGGAACAGAATTTGAGAAATCAAGATCGTGGTCTTAATGGGTTCTCTATTTGGACATTAGTCGTTGGTTGGATGAACATTGGGTTTCAATTTATATGGCCTAGACAAGATCCAATGATAAAACTACTACTATTAGATTAGGTATCCTAGAATAGGTTTCTACGGAAGGGATTGAGCTAGTTGCTAGTCAGGTTGGTTAGCTAAGCTCCTAAAGTCCAAAAATGTGCCTTCGGTGACTTTTGTGTTTAAGTAGCACATGAGGCCTCCATTGGGTGGCACACTAGTGGCATGAGCGTAGTAGGCTTCGAGTAGATCACAACCATATATTGGATCGAATGAACTGAGTCCGGGTTGAGGCTCTAATGGGAGTCGGAAAGTTACTGGTACTATGGTAAGGGTTATAGTTAGTCCTTTTTACCTGAAAGTCGTACCATAAAAATAGAGTACAAGGGAACGTGTTTGAGTGGGACATGATATACCTAGATGAAGGTGGACTTGTCTAGATCTTGCATATGAAGTTTGTTGGAAGATAATAACCGATCTCGTGCTACGAATACTAATGGTACGACCGGGAACACAAAATGATCTAAAAGGAAAGTGGGAGTCTATGGGCACTAATTATCATCCTAATGGAAAAATTATTCGAATCAATCGGTAATCTTTGTATATCCTAAGAAGGCTTACAATCTACCCACCTTAGAAATTAGGACATGGTCTTAGAAAGGATGAAGTCAGAAGAATTTCCAAGGTTCGGTTATTGTACCTCAACTCTTGTTAACAAAGAATCAGGCACGACGTAACGAAATACGTTAGATATAAGTCAAGTCAATGATCGCTCCTCAATAAATGAAAAAACGAATGTGTACAATGACACATGGTTGAGTAAATAGAATGACATGCTTGTCCACAGTGTACAAGAGTTATCGACGGGGTAACCATTCTTTAAGGCATGTCATATGAAGAGATTTCTAACAACTGAGTTGTGAATCTCTAGTTGTGTCAAAACTGTCAGACTATTGTCATAAGGGTTCTAGTGGTATGGGCTGTAGTGATCATGCGTTGTTGTTGACAACTAGTATATCACAATTTGACAGGATATTTAATCTATGGTATTTAGCTAAACCAGTGGCTGTGGTGTTCCAACACTAGTTAGGTCTTAATATCAAACATTTACATAACTAGAGTAATATTGTTGGAAACCAATCTTGGGAGGGGTGTCACGGTAAATGATTACCCCATTGTCCACTCATCTCATGTCTAACTGTGGGTTTCGGTCGGAGAAAGGTTGGTTCAAGACTTAAGGGTTGCTAGTTAAGGCAAGCTTCTAGCAATAATTAGAGACTCGCAACCCTTGGTCTCTAAAGAAATAGGTAGTCTCCTTGGTAGGCATTTCGACTAAGGGTAAAACCCTAATCATTCTTAAATTCAGATGGCTTGAAGGTCCAGATAGTAGTTTGGGGTCGAGAGGAGAACGAGTAACTCGATCACATGGCTGGCTGACGATAACTACCCTTGCGTATACAACTACCATAGCCATGGGGATACGCGGTATCTCTCTACCATCACAAGCTTTTGTCTTTCCAAATCTGTGAAGGACAAAAACAATAAAGAATTCAAAGGAGATGTGACTGAATATAATTTCATGATTCAAAGGCGAACATATAATTCAAGAGGAATTGTCAAAGCAGTCGCGGATGAGATCCTCGATACCTATATATCTCCATCCACGTAGTGTAATTAAACGAAGAGCGAACCAAATGCATCATGGTTGATCATACCATAATTCACTGATTTTGATTAGACAATAAGTTAGCGGGCGTCCCCAATAAACATATGTCTCGAATCAAGCTCGATAAAAGAGTAAGTTTGCAAAACTAGGCTGTAATAGCGGTATTGGTCAAGATAGTCGAAATACAAGTACGCGAGATTTTTGGAAGGAGGAGATAGTAGTTCGAGTTTAGAGAGAATCAAAACTTACCTGGTGTCCTTGCTTATACAATCTTTCTAAAATCTTCCTATCCATAAGGTCTTGGTCAACTAATGGGTTATGGAACTCTGGATTCTATATTCTTGGTAACTTATTAGTGTCGGTCAATTACCTCGTCAATAGATCACAAGGACCACATAATGCTAGGTTGGGAGACATGCTACTCAACTTACAGAACTTCTACTAATATTGGCTTTGGATCTTATGGGACATACATGGCATTGTCCTATCCTCCATAGTATCCTAAACCTGTAATCACGTTTGAAGTCATTTCACCGAGAGTTACGCCTCGTCCGTATACTCGGGCTATGGTAAACCCTTGGATTCGTGATTTCAGGGTGCTATGCTATTTGATACTCTACCTTATATTGACACAAGGGTTACGGTCAAAAGAGGACCTCTAGTCATAGTTTTAGAAATATTCTATAACCTATATTTTCTTAGACTAACTTCAATTCTAGGGGTCGTATCTCGCCAGTGCGCTGCTGGCTGCAGTGAACCCATAGTATCCATAATTCGGTTAAATGGCGACAGTGCGCTGCTGTCCTGCCATTATGAGTTAACTAATATTCCTTTAACTATATATGTAAAAACTCATGACCTTCTATAGATTCAAGCAAGTCGACTATGTAATAAGGCATAAATATCTGTCCTATAAGTCACAATCTTTTAAGATAAAAGATTGATCATGGAGAAAATAACTGAAGATAAGGAAATACAACCATTCTAGTACTTATTCTAGGTGTATTTAAACCACAGAGGAAAACCTTTGGATCGAAACTAACTTGAGGTTCATCTATGGATGATATAAAATAATAACTCTTAGGGCAAAAATAGGAACTGAATAGGCAATTTGACTAAGATGTGAGGATGATATCTAAGAGGCAAGAGAAGGAATTAATCAATTCATCAGGGTTAGATCATTAATACTAGGAAGCCATGTCTCACCAAGTGAGTAATCTATCCACATTGGATCTTATCGTCATATCAAGTGGTAATAGTGTACCTATGGTGATCTGACAACTATCAAGAATTAATAACTCCTCATCTACATTGCATGGCCTAAACTACCCATCGGTAAATTGGTATAGGGACTCCTACTCCTAGTCATTCTCTTAAATTAAATTAATCCTTGTTCGTGAATGAGCATGTTCTAGTCGCAGGCTCGCAATAGTACAACTAACTTAAGTACTATTACGAGTTCACATGATTTGTGAAAACTGACCTGCATGGGCCACCACAAAAACTTGTCAAGACCCGCACCCGTTTTTTTTTTTTTAAACGGATACGAGACGTGTTCAAGCCAGCCTACGCCGCAGTGTCGGCGGTAGAACGCTGTCACGGCCATGAAGATCATAATCACAAAGATGCCCATTCACAACATTAATTTAATTTACAAAGATCACAAGTTTTACATTTGCCGGAAAATATAAACTTGTACATATAATTGAATGACTACAACTCAACTATCTAGCTAGTCTCTAGGCTTTGGCTGCAAGTACACCCCGTATCTCCCATGCTAAGTAAATCCACAGCTAACCTGAAAAATATGGTTTCCAGTCAGGAATGGAACGAGCACAATTCACTGAATGCAATTTCAAATAAAGAAAATGACTATAAGACAAAGGTTAGGCATCAATCATGAGTTTTGAAAATAACAGTAAAGCCGTAAGAAAAATCAATAGTAATAAATAGACCAATATACTTTCCACCGTTAGAAGTACCTTTGATATGTGATCAGTCTGGGACACTACACCGCACGGTCTACGAGATCTACTTGCAGAATTTAAACAAGGTCTACGAGATCTACTGCATAAAGTAAACGAGGTCTACGAGATCTACTGCATAAAATAAACGAGGTCTACGAGATCTACTGCATAAAAGTAACAATGTCTACGAGATGTACTGCATGAAAGTAACAATGTCTACGAGATCTACTGCATGAAAGTAAACGAGGTCTACGAGATCTACTGTATAAAATAAACGAGGTCTACGAGATCTACTGCATAAAAGTAACAATGTCTACGAGATCTACTGCATGAAAGTAACAATGTCTACGAGATCTACTGCATGAAAGTAAACGAGGTCTACGGTCGTATCACACATTCTTGGTACTTCTCATTCCCGACTCAACAATTTATAATAGAAAATAATCACATAACCAATGACCAATCAATGAAATATAGTAAAGATCAATATCGAAATGCAGACAATAAACTGTACTCGCCTGGGGTCCTTTGCTGGTGAAACCGACAATCTGAACTACTCAAAGTGCCACAATAGTCAAAACCCGTACAACAGTCCCCGAAAGCTGAAATAAACAATACCAATGATCTCAGAATAGTCAAATTAGCTAGGATTGCCTGTCCTTAAGTCCAATTCTGGACACAGGAGCAAAACGATAATTTCGGGCAAAAATAATGTCCGCCGTTGGACCCGCTTTGCACCGAAAAACGTGCCAGAGTCAACGGTCTCTAAATTCGTCAAACTACATGTCTACGGATCCAGTTTTCCGATACGAACCCAACCGTAAGTCCAGAGTTGGATTCCGGCGGGCCGTGCACAAAATCGTCCGTTGAGCGGGACCGTGGGGCACGTAAAACGACGTCGAATTCAACTGTCTCAGAATTGGACCAAACTTGGCATGCAGGACCAGAAAAACGATATGGTCCTGTTGGCGCAAGTTTCGTCTCGATCTGACGAGCGTGCACAAGGTTATGACTGAACTTGCATTGGACGGATACGGGGCGATTCCGACGGATACGCGTCGAATTCGTCGCGCACACGCGACCAATTTGAATTCCGTCAAAGTCCACACGACCACGAAACCGTTACGCAGCTTTCGATGCCTTCGGTTCGCGACCACGTCGTCCAGATTGGCGTGACGCACGTCATGTGGAACAATTTCAACGTTTTGAAAACAGATTTTTGGGAAACTTTGGGATTCGATTTCTCGACGCTCAGTCGATGAATTCAAATTCCGCAAGAAGGGATTCGAAGCCCTACATGTTGTCTAAAAGTCTCTTCAATTAGTTTTCTAAAATTCCTAACTGGTTGATCAGAATCTATCTCGAAACATGAGGGTTTCGACTAGAAAACTGTTCTGATTTTAATTAGGTTTTTTTGTCGATCTTTGGATCGAAACGCTGGACACATGGTTCCATTAACCCAAAATCTATTCAATGGGATACGAAGTTGGTTATGTTGGCTATCCAACGAAACAGTTGGATCGAAAAGCAGAGGAGCGTAGGCCGAGAAACGTTACCTGGAACATTGACGTTTGCAGCCTTGTGGTTGCTGTCACTTCCGCGCATGTGCGCGCTGTGGCGGCTCGGCCGGCCGACTCCGGCGTTCGCGCGGCTGCCCGCGGCCGTGAGTGAGCCGCCCATGGTGGCGGGAGGTCATGGAGGCGTGGGTTAGGGTTTTGTCGATCCCTCCCCCTCTCGCATATATATCGCGAACATATATACTTCCGCTCGGATACGGGAAGTTCCCAGCCTGGGAGCTGTTCACAGCCTCTTGTGGGCTGTGGGCTACATGCGCGGGCTTGGGGGTTATGTATATACGAATAGGTCACTGAAGTCCTGGGGTCGGCTTCCCTGTTCTGGTTTGCACGCACGAGGGTGTGGCTTGGCCCGGTTGGGCGTAGGCTCAGCTGGTCAGGGTTGGGTTATTAATATACAGACTTCATATAAATAATTATATCTCTATTAGTATTTATTTGTATAATCCCTAGTATATATTTTATATATTTCCCATACACATAAATACATATATACATATATACAATATATATATATATATATATATATATATATATATATATATATATATATATATATATATACACATATATTTATCTAGATACACGTATACGCGTATATACATATACACGTATTTACGTATATTTATCTATATATACATATATATATATATATATACACTACTTCAACATATATTCACATACAACATATAATAATATAATATATATATATATTATACCTTTATTAGATAATAATAGTAATATAACCAATAATAAATATTATATAATGATAATAATAATAATAATAATAATAATAATAATAATAATAATAATAATAATTTCAATAAATCAATAATGGTTTAAATACCATATTGCACAGTCTAAAAAAATCCTAAAATGTACCAGGACCCCTTTTCTACAAATGTCGTCGAATACCGACTAATAATAATATTCATTTTAATTACGAATGCTTATAAAATAATCATTAAATCCTTAAAACGAAATACAACACCTCATATCAAATTTCCATCGACACGAATGTCATTGGATGTGTCGCATGACTACATGGGCTCGGCTCAGTTCGGGTCCAGTCCGGCTAAACTGGTATAACTGGTTTCCCTATACTCCGTAATATAATTAATACTTAAATAAATCATTGGTAAGGGTTATGTCGTAACTCGGCCTGGTTTTCCTAGTCAGGGCTTCGCTATGGCTCGACTTTCCCTACCAGGGTTAATACTCTAATCAAAGCATGTCCTAGTACTATCCGTGCCACGATTTCTAGTCACCATGCACTCCAAAACCCCACCATGGTTCAAGTCGTCTACCGTAATAATTAACTAAATAATTATTTATAAAATCTAAAATCACCATTTCAATAAAGTAATTAATGATAATAAAATATTCTAAATTTCTGGGAAGGGCAGCTACACTCACCTTCTTGGAACCGTCCATACTGAACCTTTGAAGTAAAATCCTTACGTATTTCTCCTAGGACAACCACAAAATCGTCTTCCCTACGCCTAATTCCATCATTGAGAAACCATGCTCAACTAATACTTTAAATCTTCTATCTTTGAAGTATTGTGACCTATCAGTAGCATATCATTCACATAGAGAAATAAAATGAAATTATCTTTGACAAACTATTTCACGAACACAGTAATCATGATCCGACGTCGTCTTCGCATAACGATGCTCTCTATAAATGACTCGACTTCTAATATCACTGCTACGGAGCCACCTTCAATCCACATAGGCCCTTCTCTAATCGACAAACCATGTATTCTTTGCTCTTCTCACCGAAACCCTCATACTGTTCCATGTACATCTCTTCCTCTAGATTGCCACGTGGAACACCATCTTTTCGTCCATCTGCCCGACCCAACACTTGTACACGTATGGACGACATCTTGACAACATGTAAGAAAATCTCATCGAAGTCCACTCTCTTTCCTTGACTGTACAATTTGACTACCAGACGTGCCTTGTACCATGGACGAGTAGCATCATCTCCCTGCTTTACCCTGAACACCTACCGATTCTTCAAGGCCCTCTTGTCCTTAGGCAGCCACATTAGTTAATACGTATGAGTTTCCTCTAAAGAACTCGTATGTTCTCGTCTTCTAGCACCTTTGCAAAACTTACGTGTTCTCCGTTGTCAGTCACTAGAACCTACTCATTAGCTGAGTACCTCTTTAATGGTTGATATTCCTTGGTAGTTGCCCTTAAGGGAACCTTTGGTATCGACTTTGACCGTTAACATCCTTATCATCATTCATCTTTAGGAACTGGGTTTACATGCTCATCCGCCTGAAGATCCCGTTGATTATCATCGACAGGCTATCATTGGCATGCTAATAATCAAGGTTAAGAGCACTCTCATGTATGACTCCTATTGGTTAGGGGTGCAACTCGGGCGGGCTAAACCCGAGCCCGATCGGGTAAACCCGTTAATCGGTTGGGTTAGGGTTGAAAATACTCGAGTTTGGGTTAAAATATTTGAACCCGATCAAAAATCGGACTGGGCTCGGGTTTATGTGTCGGGTTACCCAAAGAACCCGATACCCGACACACATATATATATATATATATATATATATATATATATATTGGAATAAGGGTAAATTTTATTCCACGCAAATCACGGTATCGGTATTACAATACACTATTCTCACATCTCCCTCCCCAGTTAAGGGACCATTACAGATACATCGAATTCTATATATATATTGTTTTCATACTTCTTAAATAAAAAGTTTAAATCCTAAATTTTTTCACCCAAACCCTTCAATTCTTTATCCTAAATCTTATTTTAGCTTGTATTTTGTAATGATATAGGTTTGATTGTATTTGATTATGTGTTTAATATTACTTTTATGTAAAATTATTTCAAATATTATATTAGAATCCGATGAACCCGATGGACCCGACCCAACTCAATCCTCCGGACTTGGTCTTGGGCTTCATATGTTGAACCCGAGGTCGGGCTCGGGCTAGGCTTATGATTCATCGGGATGGGCTCGGGTTGATCTCAAGCCTGACCCAACCCGGCCGAGTTGCACCCCTACTATTGGTCTAGCTCATCTACAATGATAAGGGGAACTAATTTGATCTCGGATAAGTCCTCAACCTTAGAAGGCATCTTGGAGTCCCGAATATTAGTCAGTGTCTGGTCCTCGACGAACACATTATCACGACTTTTGATGTTCTTTTTCACTACTAGATCGTAGAGCCTTTAACCAAATTCGTCCCTACCATATCTTACAATGACATACTGTCTTGTTGTCTTGTCTTCGCCTCTAGCTGGACCTCTATTCTTTTGGCACATGCATAAAAGCTTTACGTCCAAATACCTTTAGTCGATTGTATGACGGTACCTTACCTTGCGACATAGCACTAGCAGAAATGTTAATAACATTAGTTGGGTAAAGAGCCTCATACCAGTAGCTGTCCAACAACTTTGCTTCAGATAGCAAACGCTGCACCCTCTCCACCAGTGTCTGCTTTATGCACTCCGCTACAGTATTGAGCTGAGGGTCTTTGGCAGAGTTTTGATGTCGAATCCCTTGCTGTTTGCAATACGCATCAAGGGGACAAATATACTTGCCTCCATCATTGGAGCGAATATTTCGGCTTCTTATGGGTCTCCCTTTCAATAGAGGTCTGAAACTTCTTGAAAGTATCCAGCACTTAATTCTTGGTCTTTATAGCATAGATCCAAATTTTTCTTCAAAAATTATGAATAAAATTTACAAAATAAGGAGCATTGTCAAGTTTTTTTTTTCCTCCACCTTTACATGATCGCAGACGTCCGAGTGAACTAACTCGAGCAACCCTGGTTTCCACGGAGACGGGTGACTCTAAAATAACACCATATTCTACTTTTCAGTCATGTAATGCATGTATCTCTCTAATTTTTAAGCATCAAATCTAGAAACAGCTTCTTGATTGCTAAGTAGCTCATCCCCTTCTCACTCATATGATTGTGCTGCTTTTGCCACAACCGGGTAGACACATCGTCCCTGACTGTGTTAACCTCCTGTGCACCCCTTTCGCTCCCCTCCATATAATAAAGTCAAATATTTTGTTTCCTATGGCAATAACCATCAAATTCTTGCTTAGTTTCCATTGATCATTTCCAACGAGATTGAAGAATCCTTCGCTAGCTTGCCAACCGAGATAAGGTTGAAGCGGATGTCAGAAACATGTTAAACACCTCTGAGGACCAACGTGACTCTAGTGTTGGTCTTCAAATAAATATGTCTAATGGCAATCTCATTCGAGATGTCTCCTTTGCCCATCTTCAATACTCCACAGTCTCATGTTGCGCATGCGACAAACAATGCCCTATGTTAAATGTGTGTGCGGAAGCCCCCGAGTTAGATACTAATATCACCACAGACTCATATCAGTGCAGGTTCATGGTAACCTTGTCACATACAATGATGATGTTACCTCCCAGTAATGACACTCCAACTGTAGTGTTCTCCCTATTTTGCTTTCCCTTGTCGCCTCTATTTGTTCTCTTTTCTAAGCGAAGTAGTTTCTTTTATATGACCCTTCTTACCACTATAATAACGCTCAGGGTTAGACTTTCCATTGCTCTTGTCACTGCCTCTTGGACTTCGACTTTTGCTCTTCCTTTGTTTTCTGAAACCAACGTCTCAGAATGTGATGATGAAGGCGCACCCTAAAATTATATCCACAACTCCTCATTCAACATCCAACTCTTGGCGAACTCAGAGTAATAACACTATCAGGAGCAGAAGTGATCATGGATCACTTTGACATGCTTACTTAGTTGACTCTCCCCGATTGAAGTCGGTCTATATTGACCGTAGGATCGTTTCTTGGACGATCTAGTACCGCACAATCTAGCTGTCCGCTTCTTCTAACCCAACTTGGACTCGGTTTCCTAGTCCCGACCTGACCCAATTCCCTACCCTTATCCAATGTGTTTAAATAACAACACTACAACTGTTATTTCGTATTGCAATTTACAACAATTCGATTCCTCGTCTCCTTCTTCGCGTCCAACATCGTGTCATATGTTTTTTTTTATCCCAACTAGACCACCATCGCATTCGTAACCCTTTCCTCTGTCACCTGAGACCCTGCGATCTACTTCTTGACAACCCAGTACTGGCATGATCTCGACTCCCATCTAATACCACTTGTCCGATTTTCCAAGATTCTTGCCAGTGTACCCAATAGAGCCAGTCCTGTATATTGTCGTCAAACTTGACTCTCATTGGCAAAAAGTGATCACTTTGCCCTAGAACTCAACGTGATCTGCTACTAAAGTCCCCTCCTTGTACCTCAAACCCATAATCTAGCTGATCAAGAACAACTTGTTCTTGGCGTAGAGTGACTCCAACTTATTCCACAACAATCACATGAGTATCGTTTGCGCTGTGGTTAAATATGTTGTCATTTACAAAGTATTGGATGTATCTGTAGACTTGTACATGCTTGAAATTCTACTCATTAGATTTATCCCTGGGCTTCTTAGACACAACTGTCACGTCCCGCTCCCGTAAGAGCGATCGTCCTCGCTAAGGCGTGATGCCGCACGAGCCTAAATTGCGCTCGTGCAAGGCGGGTTCCATAACGGCCGATTACAGCGGCTGCGACGGGGTCGTCGCACAGAAGTCCCAAGCAGAGACATTGAATAAGCCAGCGGAAATTTAGAACAAAACACAAGTCATTCAAAAGAGGCTCTTCATTGATATTGAAACAAAGATTACAATGGGACGCAAGGCCAAGATTACAAGTCACTCAAGCTCACTCTTCTCACATTACAAGTCACTCAGCTCGCTCTCATCTCTCAATACAAGTCTTGAGCCAGCGAATGCTTCAGATAGGCGACGTCCATACATTATGTCCCGTATAAGTCCAGACTCCACGCGGCCGCACGGCTCGAATCGCCAAGGAACTCCGTGCCTCGACGCATCCAAGCGAGCTCCGCGCCACGAGCTTCTATCTGTGCCTGCACATGAAAACTGTGTGGGTGTCAGTACTCAACTGTATTGGTGGAATGAGCTCATCGCCCATCCATACAAAACTGACACGTTCATTTACTTTGTGCAACATAACCCTTTTGATTGTCTTTCTACTCTTGTCTTAGGATCGGTTTTAGGACAGACGCCTTGGCCTATTTTGTGTCTCTAGACCATCCCGTGCTTGCAACAACAACGCCAACACATACTTTGCCTTTAGACCCTTCTCGTACCAACAATGTTAACCTATCAAGTCGTGTTTGCCTTACGGCCGAAAATCAGAGACGCGACTACGCGATAGTACCCAATTTCCTTGTGACCGTACTACAAATCCATCGTGTCGTGCCTTGTAACTCAGTGTGACTTAACCATATCGCCGCCTTGCGGCCCTTGCTACTTTGATCACCAACTGACCCAATCAAGACTTGTGGGTTAAGTGTCACTCGACCGACTTTGCCTTGCGACGTTTCCTGACTTAAACTCAAGATGACTCAAATCCAAACTATGCAACTTATATGCCGACTACTTAAGACTCGACGCCACATCTCGTGCCGAAGCACGCCGCCTACGTTGAAGCCAAATCTTAGGCCCAACATTGTGTTTTAACTGTACACACACATTCAACTCGACTCAATCCAAAGACACACATGCGGGTTGCCATCATGCCGACTCATCTATATGAACTGGTCACTAACGCCCAGCGCTATCCTGGACTCCGTAGCATTTGTTAGACGGACGTCCGTTGCCAGCGCGAGTAGCGAGCTCCGCTGCAAGTCCCCGCCTAACCCGTGCGGTCATCCAGCACTGCTAATAATGTCTCTATCGAAACGGTCCCGTTGGCCGCCTGGGTCGCCGTTCGAGAAACAAACTCACCTTGTCGACAAGTTGTCCATGACCATGCAAGACTCGACTCAAACTGACGTCTCACACAGTCATTCTACCTCTAGTGTTACCATCTCTTTCAGGGCCAAGTTCAATACTTCTCACTTCTTGTCCTATCTTTTCCTTCAACTCAGGCACAACTATTTGAAGTCCTTTTTTCAAACTCAATGAATCAACCGTAGCCCGTGCCTTAGAAACACTAAGTCTGTGACATCCTGCCTTACGCTAATTGGTGTTCTGGGTGATACAACCGTCCAAGACATACCTATACAACGGGTCTTGCGATCGTGAAACCAAGTAATTTCGACAACCGCAGAAAATATGGGACAGTGCTAGAAAAGACTTCGATAGCCTAACATAACTCAGCCTAACTTAATCGTGCAACAACTTGACGAGCAAGGACTGCGTCAAGCCTTGGACGATGGGATCGTGCATGCTTTATGAAGCGTTTCTGCGGACGACGCCTATGACTTAGGCTAACTCTTAGCTTGTGACGAAGATCAACTTTTCCTTCTCCCAAGCCACGGGACGAAGGATCGAGTGTCATTTTCAAAGCACGTCGTGCACCAACTCTAAGCCGACCGTGGGACCTTTCTATATTCTAACTTAATTCGATCCGTCGGAATTATTTCCTTAGCTATGTGGATTCGTCGATTTTATTATCAAGTCTAACTTGTGCAAGTTGAAAACATGTGATTTATTATGTGAAGGCTAAGATGAGGCAAGTTCACCGAAACTACCCCACCTGAGCGAGGAGTCGTCTCGACCGAGCGATGTCTCCGGACAAGCCGTTGCAAGGCTAAGTCTGAACGCCGTCGGCGTTTCGATTCCTCCGATTGACTGAGCGGGACGGGGCACTACAACAACCATTGCTGGATGCAACTTCTTCACGAAATAAACTTTCATCTTACTTAATTACGTGTAATAATTTGTGTTGTTTAGGTTGATCATTCAAGCAAGTTTTGCTTCCATTTTTTTATTTAATTAATTTGTCGAACACCTGACGTAGTGATACACTCTGTTGGGAACGAAGTGTGGAACGTAGAACATTCTTCATCCCCGCCTGACAAGTATCACGGGCTCCGTGAGGAGTGACGAATGAACGAACTTGCAGAGCACAAATCACAACCACACTCCACAGTCACAAAGATCTTACGTGAAAACCCAAATCCAAAGAAAACCACAGCGATTTGGAGACTAACATTGAAAAGCCTCCACTAAGAATATAAAGTTACACAACTCCTATCAAACTTCTCACCCTAATCGAATATGAATCACCACAATTACTCAAGTAAGAATGGATTACAATGGAGAATGACACATAATTAGTGGAGAACGACATCACGAAGACGATCCGCTTTGTCAAAGCCGACGATACAGGCCTCCTCGAACGATCTCCTCCATCTTGATCTCTTTTGAATCACCTATCTCCTTCTCTTGAAAGTTACACTTATTGCATTGTTGTACTAGTGCCTCCAATTGGCTTAAGCAATCCTAATATAACCATCCCTCAAAATTCTACAAGTCTGGAGCGATCCAGACTCTTGCAATCGGAATTCCGTTACTGGAAAATCGAAAATCCCGGTCAGAGACAAGCAAAATTCTAGTTCCTTGCACACACTACTCGTTGGAAAACCGGAATTCCGGTCAACCCCAAGCATAATTCCGGTTTGGTTGCTTTGGTTCTAAATAAGAACCCCAGAACCCCTTCGTTACCTTCGACCTCCCCGATTTTCTCCGAACATCGGTTGACACTCATCGCACTCCAGGTTTTCTCCACATTGGAAGGGAACCACCCCAACACAAGCTATACATTGCGTTGTTGTTTTCCTCCCAAAACCAACATGTCAGCGTACATTCCTAACATATCGTCCGACATTAAAAACAATGATTATTATCATGGCCTTAATATTAACACATTCGGGTTTCAAAAGTTTCCTTCATGGCACATAAATTAGACTAAAAAATCATTTACATATTTTAGCCAATTATGGCACATTTAAGCAAAATATTTGAAAGTTGAAGAAAAATATTGGAAAGTTGCACACCTTTCAGTTAAATTTCAGCCTGGTTTTGAGAATTTTTGGAAGATCTTAAATGGCCTGATTTATTTGTGGAGGTTAATGGCTGAAACCGATACCATCTTGCAATTTTGAGAACTGTTGCGATCTAATACAGGCCAATGTCTGGAACATTTTCCAATTTTTGGACCTTGGTCTTTTTCATTCCCTTTTTGTTTCTCTTTAGATATACACACTTAAAAAGATTTTCTTTATATTGGCACGAAATTGACCTAAGGTTCCTCTAGGAAGTTACTCTAACTTCTTCCGAGTTCCTCTTCAACTGATGCTTGTCCGTGTGCTGAAGCGTGTGTGTCTAAGACACTTATAGTCCATACCAGTTGTGATCCATCATTCATTATGAATAAATTTGCTAGAAACATTCTTACTATATTTGTATGTATTACCCTACATGTGGAATACATGATCCATGTGTTCGTACTTGACATGCATTTCGGTTGCTTTTGATGACAGGAAGTAGCAGTGAAGAAATTCTTAGATCAAGACTTTTATGGGGATGCTCTGGATGAGTTTCGAAGTGAAGTAAGTAGATTGAATTTTTCCCCAGCATGCTCGAATATATCTTAGATAGTTTCTTTTAGTGTTAATCTATATCTTCCAAGAATCAGTAACGACAGATTATTTCACTCTTTAGGTGCGGATAATGCGTAGGTTGCGTCATCCAAATGTTGTTCTTTTCATGGGGGCTGTTACTCGTCCTCCAAATCTCTCAATTGTGTCTGAATTTCTTCCGAGGTAATAAATGTTTCATTTCTCCACATTAACAGCTGGAAGAGTGATATTTGAAAGATGGTTTAACTTCTCAACCTCAATCCAAGTTGCATAAGTAACTATACATGACTATATGAGCTTGAGATTGTCCTCAACTCTTCTTGTACCCAAGGTGTGGTGCTTTTGAGATTTTTTTAGTAATTCTTTGGGTGATGGAGATTGAGAATGCACAATCACTACACTAGACAGATCTATTTTCTTCAGTCTGTTTGTCTTAGCAGCTACCCTGTTTGGAAATGCACCTGAAATCATGGCAGTCATCCTTTACTAGGGAATTATTAAGTAGACACAGCTGAGTAGGCTGTTTGTTCTGAGTCATTGACACATACTTATTTTGCTGAAGTCATTCATGCCATATGTTCCTAATTATCTCTTGTTTCCATTTGTCCACTATTGCAGTTTATTGAATCAATGTTATTTACACCTTTATACAATAACAAGAGCATATGGTTATTATGTCTTATGCTTTAGTGACAGGTTCTGTTTATACTTCTTAAAATTCTCTAAGTGCTATTTAATCAGATAAGATTCTGGATTTGTAACTTTTCTCTACTAAAAGATTAAAAGGTATCCACGGATTTATTACCAGTCAACTAACTAAAAAACAACAACAAAGCCTTTATCCCAAAATTTGGGGTTGGCTGTGTGAATCCTCTTCTGCCATGGCTATGTTAAGGGCCATGTCCTGGATAACGCTAACAAAAACCATATCTTTCTTTAAAACTTCTAACCATGTTTGTCTAGGCCTGCCTCTGGTCCTAGCGATTCCATTAACTACTATATTATCCGCCTTCTCCTTGTCAGAGCATCTATCGGTCTGCGTTTTTACATGTCCAAACCACATAGGACAAGTTTCTCTCATTTTGTCGTCAATTGGTGCCACGTCTAATTTCCAGTCAACTAACCTGCATCTTTTTTTTTTCAGAGGAAGCTTGTATAGGATTCTTCATCGTCCTAATTGTCAAATTGATGAGATGCGGAGGATCAAAATGGCTCTTGATGTGGTATGAATTAATCATTGTTAGATCCATTAACTTGCTCATCTTTCTTATGTGTACTTTTATCAACTTCTCCATGCTAGTGATCACTTTGTTTCCTGCAGGCCAAGGGGATGAACTGTTTGCACACTAGCATACCTACAATTGTTCACCGGGATCTGAAGTCTCCTAATTTACTAGTTGATAAGAACTGGACTGTTAAGGTATGTAAGATATAAGCCTCCAAATTATTTGTAGTAGTATTTTTTTTAGTTATCATATTAACTAATTTTTTTGGGATAAAGGCTTTGTTGTTGTATTTTTTAGTTATCATATTAGTAGCTGAGTGGAAGTTAAATCTCATGGGCATTTCGAAGGACTAATTATAGTTGTCGACTTTATCTGCTGCTTTTATGATGTGATGAAAGAGCCAAAGCTGTGCTATGTGATAACCTACTATTAGATATACTACCTTCCAAATGAGGATGGATTGCTTGGGGCCGCTGATGATAAAATGATTAATTTCCGTCCTTTTATTGGTAATATTTGCGTCATAATGCACAACCACCCAGACAGTATCGTTGAGAGTCTCTTGTGTTTTGCTAGCTTTATCACTAGGATTTTTTTTAGTCAGTTTATGTGTGAATTTGCCGTGAACTCCATATTTTTAGCATATTCCATGTCAACAACATTTTTGTTGAAGAGTACATTAATTATTTTATTTTCAGCACATTAATTATGTATTCTCCTAGGATTAGAAATGTCTTTTAATATGCTTTGTATTTCCTATGAATATTGGCTAAGAGCCCAAATGAAATTTGATGTCATACTATTCACAATGTCGCCTTCACTTTCAACATGGTATCAGAATCTTAGGTTCTCTTGCTATTCTCTCTTCCTTCTCTTCTTCCTCCCTTGTCCTATAAATATGTGGCAATTTTAGATTTAGATGGATACTTTTTCTTGGCGATGCCCGCGATCATATCTTCAATAGCTACTTCAGGCATTTTTTTTCAGGATTTCTTTGGTAGTTGGAGCCCCGTCTTTTTAACTTCTCCGATGCATTAAGCTCGTTGTTTTATTAGTCTATTTTGGGATTTCTTCGGTAATCATAGCCCTGGTGTACTTTGGTTTTCTTCTTGAATGTTTAAAAGAAGTAATTTGGTTTTTTTTCTATGTTATTGAATCAAAGGAAAAAACTATAATATATAGGAATAACACATGTGTCATCCCTTTATTCTAGTAATAGAAAAACAACCTTAATTCTTTTACAACAGGCTCTGTTACAACAGAAAATAACAGATTCTATTACCAAAAAAAAAATAGAGAAAAAATAATATCTGAAACAGAATCTGTTTCTCCTCCTAACTATTCGAAACTCCCTATCAAGTTGGTGTGTAAATATCTATAATGCCCAATTTGTCGACGATAAACTCATAGTTAGGTTTGAACAATCCATTTATGAGAATCTCAGCTATCTGTTGCATCTATCTGTTGCTTTGTTGGTACGAATGGCATACAAATAGTTCATGCTTCAAGCTTCTCCTTTATAAAGTGTCTGTCAACTTTTACATGCATACAAATCTATTGGCTGAACCACAATATATTCTTGTGTTCTTGTGGTTGCGACTTTGTTTGGTTTTATCTTTGCTTATTCGTCGTTTAGGGAACTCCTGAATCCCACAGTATTAAGATACCCTTCTGATATTCTTACAAGTATTTTTTCCCCCTTCTTACAAGTTTATACTACTACTTAGGTAGTATTTCTATGTCCACTAATTACAAATAGAGCAATTTATTCATGTTGCATACTAGCCAACAGTTTAAGTCTATGTTGCACAAATACTTCAATGGGGGAGCCCTACCTGTGTCATGAGATATCAGATACTCGAACACTCTGTTCCTTCAAGGATATGTGCCGGATGCACTTGCAATATTCCTAGATCTTGGAACGCCAACATATAAGGCATATTGCGTCAGGTAGATACTTCAGTGGAAGTGTCCTTGTATAGTATTATAACAGAGATAGACACTTTGATACTTCAAAGATATGTGCCCGATACACTAATTTCCTTTCTGGATTTTTAGAAGACTACTTACCCTCTATAAGGTATATCATATTGCATGGGTACTTGAAAGGAAGTATTTAGTTATTTACATGTATCAGATTGTACTTGGGAATTTTGATTGTATCAAACACTTACGCTAGGACGCATCATGTTGAATGATTACTTCAATCGAGGTATGTACCTGTGCTCGGTAGTACACTTTCCTATGTATCCTGGATTTCAGAACACTACATACCCTACCTAATGCGTGTCATGTTGTACAGTTACTTCGATTGAGGTGCTGTGCATGTACCAGATTGCACACTTTATTACATATACACGATTTTAGAACACTGCAAACTTGTTGTGTTGCAAAAACATAACTTAAATGGAGGTATTGTGATTGCTCCTTGGTGGGTTGGTTGCATGAGCTTAAATTACCCAACCAAAAAGGGAGGTCTTCTGTCTACCTATCTGTCAATTAGCCTTCTAGAAATGATAACAAGGCCTCTCTTGGTCAGAAGTACCATGGCCAGGATTTCATGCACCAACCCAGTTGGTTGTCGTCGGGTTGACCTCTCATAAAGCTGTCAATTCTTTTGCGGAGCCCTCTTGTGCTGCTGAGCCCCTTTTGATGTGAAAAGGCTGACATGATTAGGATGAAGTTGATAGTGCTTTTGCTTGCACGTTACACAATTGGACTAATTTTCTCATCGACTTGGATGCCCAAGTTATTTCTGACTGAACCTTGTTAGAAGATCTCTAAAATTTTACCCAAGTTTACTTCAACAGAATTCATTACTTAGAAGCCAGAAACTCCTAAAAGGTCAACGAATCTCAGTAAGAACCTCGATTCGGCGGTTCTTACTTGGGAGCTTGACGGAAGCTCGCTTCCCCGATAACGGAAGCTCGTTTCTCCGGCGACGGGAGCTCGTTTCTTCGACGACATGAGCGCTTCTCATAATATGACCATAATTTTAAAAGAGGACATAAATTTTGGGAAGAAAGTTAGAAGATTTGTAATACACGTTTATCAAAGTACCAAGAAACTAAAGATTGACATCATAAAAAATCAACATGCCAATGATCTCTCTTTAACTTCAAACTAAACTTTATAAATTCTAATAAATATTAAGATATTTATAAGTTTTGATAACAATAATTAATATACACAATTTTTTATTAGCGCACGCTCCCAACTTTAGACTCTTCTAAGTAGTCGCGTTCTCCTGCCAACGCTCCCGCCCCCGCTTCCGCTTCTGGCTTCTAAGATTCATTAGTTACCACCAAGGGGTGGTTCAGTGGTAGCACTGGCAAGGGAGGAAGGACTGGGCTTGGGTCGAATCCCAGTCCAAGCGAAGTCTAATTAAATGGGAGGGGGTCATGGTGCTAGTAGCCTAGGTCAAGGACGGTCATAAATGATTGGCATTATCTAAGAAAAGAAAAGAAAAGAGTTCATTGTTAGATTTTTGTTTGCATCCCTTCAAACAATTAAACTAAATATTTCTGTTGCACTGTTATTAAAATCGTATTACTCACCCCAGTTTTCGACAACAGCCTAGGCCCAAGAAAAAAGTTCATGTACTCGGACAGATTAATAGATCATGATGATCACAACCTAATAATGATTAATCAGAGCCAATTTTTATTAACCGGTCCATTTAATCAGTTAGCAGGTCAGATTTAAAGGGATTTGATAAAACCCTAAAGAGACAATTAAAACCCATAAGAACTCAAACTAGTCCTTAAAAGTTTCTTCCTTTTACCATTTCTTTTCTTTTCTTTTTTCCTTTTCAAAGAAAGCAGTAGTATTATAGTATCTGTTTTTCTCATTTGCGTTTTCCTTTTCAATGTTCTAGGCTGCATATCTCTTTTATTTTCTTTTTTCTCTCACTTTTTGTTTCTTTATTGTCAAAATTAAGTTTCTTCTATCAATGATAGTTCTTTGTTGTCTATTTATGTTTGAACTTGTTACTATTATTCAAATTATGTTAGTGATTGTTGTTTTATAATTCTTATTGTCAACTATGACATATATTTGACCTCCTACTTTTTAGGGATTTCCTAACTTTTCCTATTTATTGGAATTATTCACCATTTTTTAAAAGAAAAAAGTGACAGTGCCGAGTAATTACTAGTAATCTGATTACTCATTCCATGGATCTGGACCGAAAGGGTAATCAAACCAAGTAATTTAACCTTGTCTCTTGGTACTCTCCTTTTGGTGCATTTTATATTATGTGATCCAATTTATATCAGTGTCGCTTCTATTTAATTAAAACACATAATCATCATAGCCAACATGGATTGTGAAGTCAACGTTTGACTCATTTGAGCACTTTCTTATTTTCCATCTTGAATAAAACATATGCACATATAACCTAATTCCTTTAAGATGCATTATTATACCCGTTGTACTAGAATCTCTGTGTATCCCTATATTGATAGCTACCAATGTAGGATTTTATCCTCTCCTATTAATCATATGAGTTCAGCCTATTTCTCAATATGGTATTAAAGCATCGATAATCTTGGACCTAGCTCTCTTCCTTCCCCCAAAACAAAACCAATCCCCAAATCCCACCAAAATCCTAATCTCTCTTTTCCTGAACCAACAAACCCTCCTTTTCCAAGTCCATCTTACCAAAATCCATCCTCTTCAAATTCATGGGCTCCAAACTATCCTTCTTCTCCAAAGCCATTCTCTCATTGGTCAAAGTCAGAAATTATTTGCAGAAATCGTACAAATTTTGGTCTAAGAAATACATATTTTGGTATACATGCCAAAAAGGTTTAGACTGCTAACAAATGAAATATTAAACTAATTATTATAGATATTGCACCCAAGAGTTCATTAGTCAGGTAGCTATAGTTCGTGTATGTGGACCTAGTAAAAGTTAGGAGTATTATATACTATCTCAACTCAGTAAGCTTTGGTGGTATCTAAATCGATCATTTTGCAGGTTTGGTTCTAATTTACAACTGCTTGTGTTGTCCTTTAGTTCGACTTAATAGTTTTGGTGATAATAAACCCATCACTGGAATATACATGCTAGATATGCAATTCAAATGTATAAAAAAAAGGGTGTCCCAGTTGCAGGAGGCTCCCAATAATGAGCCTTGAGAGGGTTATGCAGAACATGACTCAAGGGGGTCTTAGATGGTGTAATGCAGATGATTACAGAAGAATCACACTGTCGCAAGAACCCTAGAAATATACTACATGTATGAAACTGAAATGCAGTGGCAACAAATAACTAATGTAAATATTATTATTATTATTATGATGATGATGATATGACACGAATAAAAATCGATAAGTCAGTGATGAATCAATGAACACCAGGAATCTACCAATAGATAACCTAAAAAGTTGCAGTGATAATTGAAGCGAGGGATCTGTTAAAATTTGACCTGAGAATTCATAGAGTAAATCCACACAACCAAAACGTGCCCAAATCTTTCTATTTTTCCGCTCCGAAGCCTTGTTTCCAAGATCTAACAATCAACCTCACCTCGATGGTTGGATCACTTGTGTCTTAATCTTGACTTTGATCTTTGTTTTGTATGGACTAAGGAGACAAGGTTGGTTGATGGGTTTGGAAGACGGAAGAGGAAGCAAGCGGGTTGTCTGGTGCCTGGGAAAGGGGAGAGGAGGGGTGATGTCCTGTGGTGTAACAACAAATGAAGAAGGGATGGGTATGGTTCAGCAGTAAGTTGAATTATGGGATGGGTCAGTGGGTTCTCTAGGCAGATGTTTGAGCTCACGGCAGTCAACGAAACAGTAAGAGGAGAGGGGAATGGTGCTTGGGAGTTTCACGGCACCAATGAAGGCAAAAAGATGGCTTACCAGCAGCAAACATAGAGGAAAGGAGCAGTTAGCTAGGTGCCAAGTAGGTAGAGAAGAAAGAAGAAATTAGGGTTAGGGTTCTAGGCTTCACACCTAATGTTAGGGCTGGCTTTACACAAAATAGCATGTCACATGCATCTTTCGACAAAAAATATCACTCAATTATTCATCAGTTTGTAAAGGTCTTACCGTCTTATTACAACACTATTTATATCTTAGAAGCCAGAAGCGGAAGCGGGAACGAGAGCGGGGGCGGAGGAACGCGACTACTTAGAAGAGTCTAAAGTTGGGAGCGTGATGGGAGCGTGCGCTAATAAAAAAATGTGTATATTAATTATTGTTATCAAAACTTATAAATATCTTAATATTTATTAGAATTTATAAAGTTCAGTTTGAAGTTTAAGAGATATCATTGGTATGTTGATTTTTTATGATGTCAAGGTAAATAATCTTTAGTTTCTTGGTACTTTGATAAACGTGTACAAATCTTCTAACTTTCTTCCCAAAATTTATGTCATCTTTTAAAATTATGGTCATATTATGAGAAGCGCTCATGTCGTCGAAGAAACGAGCTCCAGTCGCCGGAGAAACGAGCTTCCGTCATCGGGGAAGCGAGCTTCCGTCAAGCTTCCAAGTAAGAACCGCCGAATCGAGGTTCTTACTGAAATTCGTTGACCTTTTAGGAGTTTCTGGCTTCTAAGATTTATATACTCTTAGACTTGGCAAACAAACAAGTCTCTGAAGTAAGTAAAACGTGACCCAGCTGACTCAGACTCGAATAGACTCAACATGACTCAAAAGTCAAATAAAAGCAAAATAAACTCAACTGGAAGATCACCCAACTAATTTGAAACTCAATGGTGTCACATTACGTGAACTGGATCTCTTTGAGAGGGTCAAGATGTCCACAACCTTACTACAGTATTAGGATTTAGGTTTTTTATAGTGATTGTATAACCATGTGTGCAAGATGGTTTTCATTGATATATCATGATTTTTCAAACATTTAGGAAGAACAGACTCTTGCAAATTGGTGGCTTATTCTGTCCGATCTATAATTCTATGTGGACACCTGATGCATGCATACCAATTTACCAAATGCCTTGTCTATGTCATCCTCCTAATTGTATGGTGTCATGTCTTGTTTTGCAACATAGTCGACCACTTCTGATTTCTTATGACAACTAAGAGCATCATAGTGTCATTAGACCCCAGTAATGTAGGGTTTGGGGAAAGGGAGGGTCAAGATGTATGCCTCCTTACCCCCATTTAATGGAGAGGTCTATACAATTTGAACCCTCATGTGCTACATTGTAGTCACAGTGAGGCATATTCTTTAAATGTGCTCTTTTATGTTTAGTCCGAGAAAATGGCAGCAGAGGTCTTTCCCCCATGCTAAAGTCCTACCTTTGGTCAATCCACTCCTTGAACCTCTCATGCAATGCATGTGATATAAAATTCTGAAGAAAGAATAACTTTCGTACTTTATGTAGGAGCTCCGTAGTTTTATAGCAATGCTGAGTAATGCTTTGTTTCTTTGTATTCTTCATAGGTCTTAATGTGAGTTGGTTTATATATGGTTTACATTTAGTGTCCTGAATGGAAAAGATAATTGCAGGTTTGTGATTTCGGGCTTTCACGCTTAAAGCATAGTACATTCTTATCGTCCAAATCCACTGCTGGAACAGTAAGTAGCACTAGTTAGACAATCCTGGTTATATTGTTAAATGTTTACAGACTATCATGCTACTCAATTGAGTAAATTCTCTGTTTAGCCTGAGTGGATGGCACCGGAGGTCTTGCGCAATGAACCGTCCAATGAGAAGTAAGTCTGCTTTATAATCTTTTTAAGACACTGTTTTGTCTATGCATTAATGCCTTAGCTGCAATATTTGTACACTCCTTGGCAGAACCAGTATTCCAGTATATAGTGAATCCCCAATTATATGGAGGCATCTGTAGACAGAGCTAACCTCAGGTTAACATAAAACTAAGCATGTTTTAAGGATTCAACTTGTTCAATATAGATTTTTCGTTGCTTGTGCTTTCTATCACTATATTCGTGTGCAAAGTTAATTTAAGCTATACAGCTGTATGCAATATCACCGAACGTGTAGCGTAGATGAAATGTTGAACTTCACGACTCTTGTAACTAGGAAATAGCCAACCAAAGTTCATACATAGAAGATAAGGAGAATATATACAAGAGAGACCTAGTGTCCCACATAGTGGGCTGGTCAATAGGCACTAACTTCAAACACGCCTCCTCAAGCTGGAGCATATATGTTATGCAGTGGTAAAATGAGCATTGAAAGGAGTTTGGTAAATAGGTCGGCGATCTGATCATCTGAGTGAATGGAGTAGAGATCTGCTTGGCCATATCAGTGTCGCAAATAAAATGACAATCCACCTCAATATGTTTGGTCGTCTCATGAAAGACCATAATGCTATCGATGATAATTGGAGCATGATTGTCACAATATATAGGCAATGGCTTGGTATAGTTAACACCAAGATCCGCCATTAGAGTACGCAGCCACATCATCTCACAGAAAGTGGGGGTCATGACTTAATGCCCTACCTCTGCGCTAGATCTAGTGTCGAATTTATGTTTCTTGCTCATCCAAGTAACAAGCTTTGCTCCAACATAAGTACAATAACTAGATGTTGATCGTCGATCACTTTTCGACCCAGCATAGTTGGCATCAAAATATGATTCAATCTCGAGATATGTATGTCGTTGGTATATCCAGAGAGTTGCATCCCAATGACCCCTCTTTGGATTATCCATAAAGTGGCTAACCAGACCGACAACAAAAGAAATATCAGGTCGAGTAATAGTCAAGTAGATGAGCTTTCCAACAATTATTTTGTACTGTGACTTATCTGTAATCTCCTGATCGTCGTCAGGCCATAGATTTGGATTTTGTTCCATAGGAGTATCAACATGTTTAGAACCCAGTAAGTCAGTTTCCTGTAGTAAGTCAATAGCATAGTTTTTCTGGGAGAGAATTATACCATGCCTGCTACAGGATATCTCAATTCCTAGAAAATATCAAGGGCTGGCCCAAGTCCTTGGTAACAAAGTGCTTTTGAAGGTGGGCTTTAGTCTCCCCAATGCCCACAAGATGACTACAAAACAAGAAGATATCATCAACATATACCATTATAATGACGATCCCAGACTTAATATTTCGAATAAACTTGGAGTGATCGACATGACTTCGCATAGGCACGAGGACTCTGCTTGGGACCATAGATTGTCTTCTTCAGTTTGTACACAAATTTTTTTCCCTGAACAACAAATCTTGGAGGTTGCTCCATATAAACTTCCTCTGCAAAATCACTATATAAGAAGGAATTTTTAACATCTAACTGAACCATCAGTCAATCTTGGTTGACCGCAAGAGAGGAGAACCGAAATAGAGTTGATAAGAGCAACATGAGAAAATGTCTCAAAGGAAATTGACCCCATAACCGTAGGTAAAGCCCTTTGCCACAAGACGGTTTGTATAGCGAGCAATAGATCCATTTGGCAAATATTTGAGAGTGAAAACGCAATAACAAGCAACCACATTAGTGCGGGAAGGTGTTGGAACTAAATCCCAAGTGCCACGAGAAACGAGTGCATCCATCTCCTCAATCACAACCTGCTGCCACATAGGTATAAAAAAGACATCCTGGGGAGTCCTTGGAATACTAATGAAGGTAAGAGGTAATGACATCTGGTGATAAGAAGACCCCAAGGCAAGCATGTTGGACATAGTCATCCATAGTTTAAGGGCAAGGAGTACACTTGCATTTATGCAGAACAATCTAAATGTCCAAATCGGAGGAGGACGGTGGAGGGTCATCAATGGGAGGTGGAATAACAATAATAGGTGGAGTAATAGTAGTTGGAGCCACGAGAGGTGGAATACGAGGTGCCAGTCGACGACGAGCATAAACTCACAAGGAGGAAAATGTAGTAATAGGAGAAGCCAAAGTAGAAGGAGAAGTAATAAGGACGAAAGGCAATATTGTCGTAGGGATAAGTAGGAGCTGCAGGAGGAGAGAAAGGAGAGGAAGAAATAGGATCCATCGAGGTAGTAGTTTGTAGTGGAGGAAGGGGAAGACCAGGGTAGGTAAGGAACCGTCAAAAGAGGAACATGAGAGGACGATTTTTCGTAGGATAATATGGTATAATCCTCTAAGAATGTAACATCGACTGACACATAGTAACGACGTGCCACATGATTATAGCAACGGTACCTTTTATGAGTATGAGAATATTCTAGAAAAACATACTTGATCGACTGAGGAGAGAACTTGTCACAACTAGGTGTGAAGTTGTGAACAAATGCAACACAGCCGAAAACTCGTGGAGTCAGAGAAAATATAACCTTAGCACAAAAAAGACAAGAGAATAGAGTTTGTCCATGAAGAAAAGAAGCAATTTACCAGATAGTTCGCATTAAGAACCGCATCACTCCAAAGATACATAAGAAATTTCATATGAAACATCATAGTGCGAGCAATATCCAATAGATGATGATTTTTTCGCTCTGTGACTCTATTTTGCTGAGATGTATGAGCACATGATGTCTAATGAATGATACCCATTGGACACAATAAGTAAAGATATCGTATCTTATATACTATTAAGGCATTATCTTTGCAAAGAACTTTAATGGCATAAGAAAATTGAGTCCCGACTTCCTGATGAAATTACTTGAACATATTGAAGGCTTCAGACTGAGTATTCAACGAATAAATTTATGTAAGCTGTGAATAACGAGGGCCAGAGAAAGACGTTATTGGGCTAGGCCCCAAATATCAAAATGGACCAAAGCAAACAGAACCAAACTCCTATTGTCAACTTTAGGAGGAACAGATGCTTGATGAAGTTTCCCTAAATTGCAGGCCTCACACTGAAGCATCGAGATAGATGACTCTAATGGATGTTTAAGCTTCTGTAGAGAAGGATGGCCAAGAGGCTTATACAATTGAAGAGGGGACACTGAGGTAGCAAAAAGGGACTGCAAAAGCTATACAAGTGATGTAAATGGCCCATCTAAGTATTATAAAATTTTCATGCAAGAACCTTTTCCAATTTTTGCACGCGTCTCAAGATTTTTAAACTCATAATATGAAGAGAAAAATGTAACAGCAATGTGAAGTTCTGGTAATATGTTGACATATAGAAGGTTCATCGAAAACTGAGGTGAATAAAGCACGCGATATAGTGGAAGAGAAACGTGAACATAGTGACTGGGCAGGCCTGGCCTTTCGCAACATAAATAGGCTCGACGTGCCCAAGCATGCATATCATACTTAAGCCAACAACAATTAAAGGAGTGGTTCATACGACCACATTGTGCACATAGACGAGTACGTCAAGAGGTGTCACTATCACGTCCAATAGAAGACACATCAGACTTCCCCTGAATCATGACTATAACCTAGTATCCAACATTGTAGGCTGGTGTATAAGCACAAACATCTAACAAGTCTTTTTTTTAAGAACTGCCTCTCGAAGATCTTGCCTCCATTTTAGAATTGTTGCCACCCATTTTTCTTCCTTTTTCCTTGTTTTGTGCTAACTGTGTTTATTATTCCTGTGGAGATTTTACAGGTGTGATGTATATAGCTTTGGAGTCATCTTGTGGGAGCTTGCAACACTGAGGATGCCTTGGAGAGGTATGAACCCAATGCAGGTGGTGGGTGCGGTTGGGTTCCAAGACGGACGGCTTGATATCCCAAAGGAAGTTGATCCTTTGGTTGCAACAATTATTTGGGAATGCTGGCAAAAGTAAGGTTTTGCTTTTACTTGAACAATGTGGACTCGCCTAAAGCCTCTATGTGGCTCTATCAGATGTTTTACTTTCTCAATTAAGCTTTCTTCTTCTTCCAGAGATCCAAGCTTGCGCCCTTCCTTTGCACAGCTAACCACTGCACTGAAGTCCTTGCAACGGCTTGCCATCCCTTCCCAGCAGGAGTCGCAACGCCCACCACTGCCACAAGAGATCCCTGTGAACACTACTCCCTAGGGGTGGTAAAACCGTGTGCAAGTATATCATATTTTTCGTAAAGTTTGTTTATAGAAGAAATATATAAGCGAAATGTGCGTTAGGGTGGGTTCGGTTTCCACAGGGAAAGGGTGTTATTCGTTCCATTTATTGGTGGGAGACGCGAAATGTGTGGATGTTTGTGTGTACTGCTGCCATAACCGAAAGAACCTTGTGGCAGTTGACTGTACATAGAGTGGCGGTGCTGTTGATAGTATATGAGGATGTGAGCGTCGTCTTCTCGAGTGTGCTTGCTCGCTGGAAACCAGCATGCATTTGTACATGCCCTAGATAGTAGGAAGATGATGAATATGATTTGTCATATCATCACGAGGGGGTAATATTATTGTTTATATTTGTATATATGAATACTGTATTCTTGGTGTAATAGAACCAGGATTTATGATTGACAAGATATAAACTACATCAAGACAATGATTACAACATTCTCAATGAGTGGTGGGAAGGCCTTTGGTGAGATTTCAATTAGCCTTGCGTTATAATGTCTCTTGGTTTAATGTATATTTAGTCAACGCCTTGACGTCTATAATCCAAGCGGAATGACAATATCATTGATCAAACCCAGAGGGGTTGGTTTGGGGGTTGGGTGCAATCCTAGATCTCATTGTTTTTTTGCTTGAATCCTAATCTGTGTCTTAGGCTTCAATTTTTTTTTTTTTTTTTTTGAAATCCCACGGACACACGATTGGGGGGCTCGAGCCCTGTTGGCCCCTCCGGGTGTCCTCTTCACTACCACTAGGAGCTCGGACCTTAGGCCTTCAATTCTTGAAAAGGAACAAAATTACTCGACCAGTATTGCTGGGTTTGGTTAACATGGTAAGCAAACCTACTTAATTAGTTGTACAATCTACACAACAACGAGAAAATGAAAAAAGAAGAAGAAGAAGAGGTAAATGCGGTAATGAAAATTAATTTATGAGAGGACCAAAGAACAAATACCCTCTTTTCCAACGGGGTGCTTTTTTTTTTTTCGTTTTGGTTGCCTCGTGCCCAATTCTTCCATCTTGCGACTCTGCAATTGAGTTTGTTTTTTTAACTTTGGTTTCTTAACACTCAAACGGGGATGGTTTAAGAATAGTTTGGGTTGCAATTAAATCATGTTGGTTCACATGTCCATTTCGGAAATGGTAGTCATTCTGGAAATGCCGATTTGAATCCGGCAGTGAGTAGCACATCCAAAATAGAAACCATTTCACTAACATCTTGCATCTAACAAATGACCAAAACGAATTGGCAAAAAAAAAAAAAGACCAAAACGTTATAACTGCAATTAAATATAATTGCATAATTGCAATCCAAATTGGCCTTTGGCCTCATCGATTCTCTAAAAAAAAAAAAATATGAGTATATAATTCAAAAAAAACCTTCAAATTAACTTATTTATGGAAAAAACTAATTAGCCTAAAATTTGCTATTGACCCAAAACTAATAATACAATACTTTTTGTGATTTGTTGATGTGGAACTCATCTCACAATATCGATTTTTGTATACGGATACACAAATATTTATCGTTCATCGAGTTTTGTTGGTTTTTATGATTGTGGTATTGTGTAATGCTCCTGATTTCTTGAGTTTCTGATGACTGTATTTATTTTCAGACTGCCTGAGACTTATAGAATACCTTCTGGCATTGCCATAGACCCCCGTGCTAGAAACCGTGTTTAGAACGGAGAACCATAGAATTTCTCAATGTAGGAATTTTTCTTTCTTTCGAATCATCCGTCAGTAATCCAAGAAAATTCGTCGGTTCTTCCAAATAATCATCTAGAAACTTGTTGTGACTGATTGGATCATCCGACGGACAATCCGTCGGATAATACAAACGGTTAGATATTTGTGATGAATAGTGTGCGATGCGCGCTATCGTCCATTGGTTTCTTGGTTTTGATTCATTCTATTATCCATTGGTTTCTTTTTTTTTATTTTATGGATGGATGAGATTGATCAGTTTGAGTAGTGGATCGCTGACATGGCAGATCCGACGGTTACGACTAGTTCACCCCGTCTATATATACCCCTTCAATTTATTTTTATTTTTTTTACTTTCTGTCTCTCTTCTCTCTCTCTTCATTTTTTCTCCATTTTTCTCGTGAGCTTGGAGCTTGGTCTTGAGGCCTAAGAGTGGTTTCTGAATCCATCTTGGTGGTGTAGTAGAAGAGTTAGGCTGCGAGCTCGTTTTTAGGCAATTACATCTTGTTGAACTACTAAAAATTATTGTTTTATTGTTGTTTTCATTTTCTTTGATATGGAATGGAATGTTCAGTATTGCCTAGTGCATGCTTTGCTAAATATGTTTCTTTCATAACCTCGCATATTTACCTGTTTCTAAATTTGGCTTGAGCTAGGTTTTGATTTCCTGTAAAGTTTTGTTATTTTACTTAGTTGGAAAAATCATATCAAGAGTGATACGGGAGTTACCATCATGAGACATAGTCCATATGCCATGTGCGACTTAGCCTTTAGTCTTGGTTCTAGCTAGATTTGACTTTCGCGAGATTCGGGACTGAATTTTGGCCTCGAAAATGGTTTCTGCCATTTACTGTGTTTTGCCCAGATTACGAAAATCCGTCGGAGATCCACGGCAATCCGTTGGATATTTCGAATGGAATTTTTTTTCGAACGTAAAAACTAGTGGCATAGTGTGTTTCTAGCTCAAGAGTATGGTTGAATGACTCCTTGATTATCTTATGGTGATGGAGCACAACTTGCGTTTGTAAGGCATGTCTCTGACCTTCCTCAAATATATGAGCCTTTGTCGCGTCATCTGGTACTAGTGAGCCAGTAAATTGTGAAAGTTTGAAAACTCGGCCTCGTATTGTCGAACCGTCATGTTCTCCTGCTTTAGATGGATAAATTCTCTTATTTCTTTGACTATCAGCTGACAGAAAATATTGCTCAAGAAAGGCTTCCTTGAACATGTCCAACTGATCTTAATATTTTGGTTAGCTCCAACGGGAATTCTCTTTATAACCCTGCCAACACGAGCATAGTATGAGTCTGAAACTCAGAAATCATATCATCTCACATTTCCATTCTTTATTTCATACTTACATTTGTGGCATCATGCCCCAACTCAATGTTTCAAAGCGGCGACTCATAGGTCCCGAACACACCGAGGCACTATGCCCCTTTGCATAATCAGCATTTAAGTGGCATTTGTGCCACAACTGCTCACTTTATGTACAAAGCCATACTTTCGATGTTTTAGGACGTAGTGTTCAACATTCTCCGGTTCATGCACTCGATGCATGTCTTGATAAAGCATTTAGATGTTCTCCGACTCGTGCACAGATGCACGCCTCGATATAGTATTTCAATATTCTATGACCCATGCACTGAGGCACTCGCCGATACAGCTATTCGATGTTCTAAGCCTCATGCACTTAATGCACGATCCGACACAATTATCCAATATTCTACGAGTCGTGCACTTGATACATGACTTTATACTATTATTCAACGTCATGCGCCTCGTGCACTTGATGCACGATCCGGCACAGTTATTCAATGTTCTATGAGTCATGCACGTGTGCACGCCTCGATACAGTTATCCCATTCCTACGAGTTATGCACTGGTGCACGCCTCGATACACATATTCGATGTTCTAATTCGACTTCATTTGATGCACGTTTCGCTTCAATTGTTCAATGTTACTTATCCAAACCATGCACATGGAAATCCATGATGTTTCAAGCATACGAGAGTCCATTTTTATTAAGGCATGACAGAGTAGAAAAGAAGGGTCAGAGTCCCCCACCTTTACAGATTTGTCCATCGTTTCGTCGAGCCGATGCAGCTTGATTCCTTAACTTCGTTCCACGACCAACTCATCTGACTTAGCCATCCGAGCACTTCATGCTCCTTTGAAGTACCCGACCGATTCGACCTATCGTGCATATGCCTCAGCCCGTTGTGAGGCGATACTTTAATCTTTGGCAGACTCTGTTTCAAACAAGCCAAAATGTCGACTTAAATAATTTAGCGTAAAAGTATGCACATGAAACCAACTCAGTTAACACTTTATTCGAATCAACTTAACACTTGCATCGATTTGAATCGGTACTTATTCGAATCGACTCAATAATTTCTTCGGGTCAACTTAGCATTTCGAGTCATCGTGTCACTTCCCGTTCCCAGAATACATATTTTTATACATGTACAACTCATGAGTATTTATTTAATATTTATCATGTATTATTCTGTAGTTAAATTCCTTTAATTTTATGTTAATTAATTAATCTGCTCTTTAATTTTCATGTTAATTTATTTTCCTGCAATTTTATTTCTGCACTTTATTTTCTGCTTTTATTCTCTGCTTTAGCTAGGATTTGGGTTCGGGTTGGCTTTGGTTGGATCCCCTACAACCCGACCCATTGGACCCATTGGACCCGACCCAACTCCCACCTACCACCCCTTTTTTATTTAAAGCTTACATCTCTTTCTCTCTCCTCATAAACTCACATTCTCACCATTACTCCTCTTCTTCTTCATTACTCTCTCCACCTACCAAACCGTAGGCAAGTACAACTTGCTCCACATGAGAACCCATGTTTTTACGGTTCATTTATCTTCCTCTCGTGATCTTAAGAGAGTTTAGAACTTGGCATTTTTCATTTCGAAGTCTTAATTTTTGTAGATCTAGAAATGAGTTATTTTCGGAGTTTGGTGGTTTTGATCTATCAAACTTCTTTGTTTTCAAGTTTTGATGGTTCTATGTTGTAGAGAGTTTTATTCTACCCAATTTTGACCTTTGGAAAGTTGGATTTGGACTTGTTTGGACCAAGTTATGGACCTTTGAAGCTTTGGGGTGCAACCATGGAGTTCTTGCTGTTTGGAGAAGACAGTGAGCAGTGTACACTAGCTTTTTAGCTTGCGTCACTGAGCTGTGCGCGCTCTTTAGCGCAGTGCAGTATGGAGTCCATACGCTACCTTTTTAGGAAGCGTGTGTCTTGCATACGCTACCTTTTGGAAGCGTATGTCGTATGGAGTTCATACGCTACCTTTTGGGAGCGTATGACTTGCATACGCTGACTTGAATGGTCAGGAGTCGTATGGAGTTCATACGCTACCTTTTGGGAGCGTATGACTTGCATACGCTGACTTGAATGGTCAGGAGTCGTATGGAGTTCATACGCTACCTTTTGGGAGCGTATGACTTGTATACGCTGACTTGGATGGTCAGGAGTCGTATGGAGTCCATACGCTGCCTTTGGGGAGCGTATGACTTGCATACGCTCACTTGAATGGTGAGGAGTTGTATGGAGCCCATACGCTGCCTCTTTGACTTGAGCGTAGCCTAACATGAGCGTAGCCTACTTACCCTGGATCTTCTATAGCCCTGTATATTGATATTTTATTAGATATTTAACGTCTATTTTATATCCTTACGCCTTTTTGGCATAAACTCGATAAATCATGATATGATAATATTGTTAATATGGATTGTTATGTGGAATGTGTCTTGTGTCCCGATTGATTTTTGGGATACCCGGTATGACTGGGACTTGACCATGAGAGTTATAGACTCGACCCCCGTTTAATGCTAATTGACTTTCATGCCTTGTCACCATTGATAATAATGGTTATCTTGACTAAATTGATCATGTGTTCCTAGTTGGAACTAAGAGACTGGCTAGTCGTCTTATTGAATGAAATGAATGAGACACGTTCATGTTATGGACTATTGTAATCGACTGACTGATCCCGAATATTGACTTACATGCACATGCAGGCTTCAATCTATTTATTTATTTATTTACTTTCTACAAAAGAAGCATGTGTACTTTATGGTCAAGGCATGATTACCGTGGTTAGATTTGATTGTTGCATTACGCTATGTAAGACCTGCAACCTAACCGCACTGGCATCGTTGTAGAGTTGTGCATATCGTACCCCGTACGAAAGTACTCATTTGAATGACCATGATCTACGGCATGGGATTTCACTCAACGTAGGGACTATTAAGTTAAATAAAATAATGATTGCATGGAGAGAATGGACTCCCAAGTTCTTACATGGCAGCCCCCTTGGGACAAGTAGTACCCGACGGGCCGGCTGGTTCCCACAGATACTGTAAAACTGCCACACGGGCAGGGAACAGTATCTGCTTATATTATTATTGTATATTGTATATTGATGACGGGCGTCCTGCTAGGACTCGTCTAATTCATGCATGGCGCACATGATTGACTGGATAGACTAGCCTTGCTTGCACATAGTAAGAACTACGGAATCCCTAATTGCATAAAATCCAGGATAACTTGGGACTCACAATAGCAAGCCGTAGGAGTTGATTGGCCGTTCAAGATGATTTGTTTGTGTACTGTACTACACTGTTACCTAACCGGGATGATCAGAATGTCAGGACATGACGGGCCAACTTCTGTCCTTGTTTGGTTGGGAGGTTGGTTCGAAGTGTCGTGATGTGATGTGAATCCTAGTAGCAAACAGAGATTTATTAGTATTATTCTCTTACATTACTGGTTTTAGTTCTCATGTCGTGCTTCCTTGTGGTACTTGCTATTAGAGGTCTAACCTCTCTGGTTTTGCATGGCAGATTTAGAGCCGGTCCCCGAGGATCCAGCTTACTTCTACCTCCAAGATGGTCAACACTAGAAGGATGATCGCAGGAGGACTCGAGTGGGTTTCTTACTTCCCCGCTCGTTTTGTCACTTACTTTATACTTGGCCGTTTGGCACCGACATGTTAGTCGGATTGTCTTGTACTTACTTTTACATAATTGTAATTAAAGTCAGACTGCAGCTGATAACAATTGTGTATACTTTTGCCACATCAATCTGGCTATGTTTTGTAAAGCCAAATATCAAGAACATTTTGACAGAGCGTTTGGGACGCCTTACTGCTTTATCTTACATGTTCTCTATTTCTGTTTCTTATTTGAATGATTGAGACAATAGATGTGTAATGACCATAGTAAGACTTTTATGTAGTATGCACCCCCTCGTCTGGTTAGACAGCATTGATCGTATTATACGGTATTCATCTACCCGTAATACGTAGCTGGCTGAGTCATTCCCCCGCTCTCCAGTATTCTGGTTCTGGGGCGTGACACATCGACTCAGCGTAATGCACCGTACGGAGCGGGACATTACACTTTCTTCGCATAGGAATAATTTCTACGCATCAGTATTCTATGGAAGAGGACCTTTTCTACAGAGGAGGACCATTTCTGAGGAGGACCATTTCTGCGAGGCCAGAATTTTGCAGGGATTACTTTTCCTATGTTCATCAATCTTAAAATCTATTTAGCTTCAGGGGTTTCGCCCTTGAACCCCCATGGGGGTGTTGTCCCCTCAATTCTCGTTCATTGACCGGGTAGCGGAACCCCTATTTTGACGGGCGCTTCACGCCCCATGTTGGGTGATATATTTTGAGAGGTTAAAAACTTGGGCATTTTTCAGCGCCAACACATGTAGGTCGAGGTCAGTACATCATAGAATGTACTGGTGAACGATATTAACCCGACTCACCCAAATTAACACAGTAACCATGTTAAAGCATACAATATTATTGAGTAATCTTTCTACGTTTTTAGGATCTATTAAAAATTCATAACAATAAACATAAACACATCACTTTAGGGTGATTCTTACCCACGGCCGATTGTCCTTCGCCGCAAATCAAGAGTTAGAACAATATATGATTTTTATGATTTTTTGTCTCTGCAAAACAAATGTTATAATACATTTGTCTAAGTATAACAAGTTCCATTTTTGCATCAAATGGTTAGATCTACAAGACAACTTTTGTTAGTGTGGGGCCTAGCTAAATGATGGTCCATGAGTGACTCCCCTTGATCATAATTGGGATGTACAAGTCCAATTAAACACCCCTAATCGTGGGGATGTACAAGCCCCAGGGTGTGCCATCTCTCATAAGCCGACGCGATTCTGCCCAGGAGATCATTTGAGAGATTAAAGCTTGTGCACAAATTATCCTAGACCAATGCATGATATGCAACATAGAAAATATCAGTTAAATAATATCATGCAACATCTATATGTTGAGTAACTCAATTATTTCTTTCTTTTACGCTGACAGTCATGTCGTGTTCTTTCTTCTTTTCTCATAAGACTCTCTCAATACATTCTTTCATTTAAGAAAATAAGGCTCGAAATATAACTCTTTTGTTAAGCACACTTTCCATAGCAACAACTAAAGATCTTCATTCATGCATACCAGCGATATAATATTTCACATTTCTAATTTACAAGTTAAGAGTAATACAATATTCTTTTATATCATGGTTCTCTTTATCAAGGCATCATATGATCGTAAGGATATAGCAAAATAAGTGAAAAAGATTTATTTTGTTAAAGAGTGGAGATTAGGATAACAAAGATCAAAGTCACTCACCGGTTAGAGAATTTTCGAGAGAAAGATGAACTCCTGCACAACTGTCAAGTCTCCATATGTGTTCTCCTAAAATTGCACTTACAAAGGTTCAACACAGTTCTTCATATCTTTCTCTCTATTCCTTCCAAATTTTAACATGAATGCAGAAATCAACGAAAGCAAGCAAATGGAAAGCATCCAACGAAAAGCCAACAACTAAAGCTATTAATCAAAAGTCGACAACAAAAATGTCCCAAAAAAAGCAACAGTGAAAAGGATGGTGAACAGACTCCAAGCTCGATTCCCTGCATGATGGACTCAATTTCAACATGAGTCAATCCATAGATTGGAGAGGGTCTTAATTCATTTGTCCCGAACAATCGATACCGAAAAGATTTTCCCGCAAAGATTCAATTCCGACTAGCTATTCAAGCCCAAGCCAACTTGATGCCCTTGTTAGTTGTCGGGCACTACAAGATATAGATGATTTATAAAAATATTGAGATTCATTACCAGATAATGATCCAAGAGGATCTATAAATTTTGAAAGCCATTTATGGATGAGATCCGAATGACCTAAAGAAATGAAACCCATTTCTAATTGCTGGATCGTCGAGCATGGAGATTGGGGGACTATTCTTTAGAGGAGAAGAATCCTCTTTGCAGCTAGGAAGAGAAAAAACATGAATGTCGGATCTGAAAAGAAAATATAGTTCATACATAAGATCATAATGTTCGAGGATGATTACACGACCATGAGCTTTTGCATTATGGTGTTGTTAGAATTCTAAAATTTTGTGAGAGTGACGGAAGAAAAAAGAGAAATATCTAGTGTGAATGTAAGTAAACCTCAAAGGGTTTTCCTTATCATATATCTAATATAACCTGATGGCTTACAACATGATCATAATAGATCCCTACAAGATAGGAATATATTTGTTTACTTGGCACAATCATATCCAATTAGTTATAACTAACTACAAAACATATATATGGAAAAGCGAGATATGAGCTAACAGCTCATATTATAGAATAAATTATTGCAATGTTGGACAAATAGGGGAAAAAATCATATATATATATATATATATATATATATATATATATATATATATATATATATATATTCTTTTTTTTTCTTCTTTTTTTTTTGAGAAACGGAAACTTTATTGAAGTAATAGGCGCAAAATGCCGAAGCCTATACAAGTAAGCGCGCTCAACGCGACAAAAGGAAAGGAAAATAAACAGCGCGAGACGCGCACAAAAGGAACCAGATCTCTACGACGGCCAACATATATATATATATATATATATATATATATATATATATATATATATATATATATATATATATATATATGAAGAATGTAAATGTAAATATTAGTACTTTCTCCTGGTAAAGAACAGTAAATAGGAAATAGACATAAGGCTTACAGAACCACTCCCTACTAGCCGAACTATATTACCCACAGACAACATTAACAATCAGAAAAATCTATCCAGCCCCTGGTTCATTGGAGCAACCGAAGATTCACTCCATTGTTCATATGAGTACTATCACGACAAGGAATCAAGTCTCCCTCTTATGTCATGCACTCCTTTTTCAGAGAAGATTGCTTGCTCGCTACCTTGGACACCCAAGCAGGATTAGGTTCCATAATCTTCCTTTTAGAGAAGAGATGGGAAGTTGAAGTGGAGTCTCGTCTTCAGGGATGGCTGATTTAGACATTCGATGAACCTTCTTTGATAGTTTTCCTTCCACTCTAGCATCATGGTAACTAGAGAAGGAAATCAAGACGGGCTCCTTCTAGGGGACCGCTAGAGATCCACTCGGCTCAAACAACGCCAAGGCATGTTGATTCCCTTGGTCAACCACAATTGGCTGGGGTGCCTTAGGTTCAGGTCCCAGCCTCTTACCCAGAGATGCTCCCTACTGCACTACCCCCTTCCTTTGTGACCATAGGCTCCCCTAAGGACCCTCCTTCCAACTCTACCTCTTCCCGCCAAAATAGCCGCGTCCGCAGGCTTGTTTGTGTCATCGTGAGATTGTATCCATTTTCCTTAAATATTTGGACATTGAGAAGTTGTGCGCCCAAAGCATTTACATCTAGATATCTCGGAGGAACCCATTCATACTCAACTTTTTGGACTAACGTTTTCCCATTAGGCAACTCTATTTCAAGCTCCTCCACTAGCACGTCAATTGCGATAATTTTCAGAAAAAATCTCGTACAGGATAACCTCTCCTTCCTAGTGTTGAGAGGGTCTGTGCACATCGGCTTACCGATCCGCTTGCCAAATTCATAATGTCAGGGGAACTCCACAGCTGTGGGGGAAGCCAAGGAAGTCTAATCCAGATAGGCACTGCCGTGAGACGATCGCGAGAGAAGTCAGTCAAGGGATCCCACCGACGCATGACAAACAATCTCCCATCGATGGTCCATGGCTCGTTCTCCAGGACCCTATCTAGGTTTCAGCAAACTGGAACTTAATGAAAAAGAAGTTCTCCATACAGTAGATGTCCATAGATCCTTTCGGCTTCCACATGTACAACACGATAGTTTTCTTAGTATTCCTCCATCTCCCTCCTCCACCGACTTGGGCTCAATATATTGCGTCACAAACTCCTCATGAACCTCCCTTTGCAGACTTGGAGACTTTTACCGGATTGGATGTCGGAAGAGGCATCTTAGCAAATACCTTGGGGGCATCACCATTTCTAGGTGGGATGGGGTGGCTTCGGACCTCTGGACCTTTGGATCTCTACTATCGCGAATGTCCTCTTTCTGGGAGTTGGAGGCCCAACTCGCTCTCGTCCTCCTCGTCACCATGGTCCAGCCCTCCGAAGGGCCATCCCCTTCCACCAGCCGGCCCCGATCCAGTGTTCGTTGTCGCACACGCAAGCAACCGAATATATTTTTTTTTTTTTGAAATCCCACTCACACACACAATTGGGAGGCTCGAACCTTGCCGGCCCCTCCGGGTGTCCGCTCTAATACCACTAGGCTAGAGAGCTCGGACACAACCGAATATATATTGGATGGAGGATTGTGTCAGGCCGGTCCCGGACTTTCATCGAACCCTGGGCTGGGCTGGGCTGGGCTGAACCAGCCAGGATTTGACCAAGTTGATCCAAGGTCAGCCCAAGTAACACCTTTAAAGTATGCCATTGGCGGTTCTTGCTAGTAAGTCTTTTATTAACTTATTAAATTGTTCCTTGGCTTTCAACAATTAAAGGTTGAGAAACCTCTTCCCAATCATATCTCATATGACTTCACATGATAATTTCATGGTTCATAATATTCAGTTAAGTAGCTACTTTTTTATATAATTGCCAACATAATTATTAGCTTAGCTTCACATGATAGTATTTTCGCATTGACTAAATCATGACACCTAAGATGAGCATCTCATGCAATCATTAGAATTTCTAATTGCCGTCTTTCCCTATCGATCATTTCATGTAATTCATACAATCATTTCATGCAAAATACTAACATTTGAGTCATGGCTGCAAAATAACTAACAACATTGATTAAAACAATCTCCAATTTTTTATGGCTTTTCCCCATATATACAAACTGGACCAGTTCAGTTGCTACCAGTTGCTATTTGAAGAGAGGGTCTGCAGAATTTGTTGTTGCAAGAAACTATGAAAGAGAATGTAAATAGACAACATTGTTTGGTTGCAAGAAACGCCCATCAGAATAACAAAGATTTAAGTATACAAAGTTGGATCACAAAGAGCAAAATGAGGGAAGTCAGTAGTTTTCGGATTTCCACCACTCCTCCACGGCTCAATTCTCAGTTTCATTGAAAGTAATCTCAGAATGGCGAGAGTGATGACGTCGACCTCTCTTCCGCAAGCGTCTTCTAGATATAATGTTGTCGTCGAGGGCAATATCTTTGCCATCTTCATGACCAAACAGAATATCAAAAGTATCTGCTGTCATATCTCCTCCACCTGTGCTCTGAGAAACAAGGATTAACCCATAAGTACAGTACATTGATAAATCTAAGAATTTGCCTGAAAATAAAAAACGGTTATGCTATTACAGTGGACTGTACTCTCTTCTGTTCATCAGATTTCTCTTCACAGCTCTCATCTTTGTATTCCTCGGTCCTCTCATGTGCGGAATTATCGAAGTACATATTCCGATATCGCCATCTAAAAAAGGGACTATCAGGTTTTGTGTCACTGAATACTTCTTCTGGGTAGAAATACTTCCTCACAAGATTCATCCTTGACTCATCTTGCTGGTGCTTTGCCAATATTCTGCCATTAGATTGCAAATCATGCATGAGACGTCCAAATGATAATAGCAACACATCAGTTTTAGTGTTGTGCTGAATGTGCAAATTGATTGGTTAAGATCTATGGAAAGGTAAAGCTCAATTACAGGGTGAATATGATATTTGATCACTTAACAGATTAACAATTTGATGACGTAACTTGAGTTGGATCTCCAAAGGGTAAGTGTTCTATAAACTGACGAGAGACGATATTATTAACATCATTATCTAAGAAAAACTTATTTACATCTAAAAGTGTATGCAAGTTTAACTAGAGACTTGTCTATTGAAATATGTTAGAGATAATGTGTGTACTTGTGTGTGGGTAGTCAGTCATATGCTTAGTCCAACATTGCTCAGAAATGAAAGTGTGAAAGCTCATCATCTCCTATATATTTGTATTCAAAACAATCAATGGAGATATCCCATTATTTTCAATATAGTCTTTACTTTCAACATTGTATCATAGCAGGGGTGATCTTGACCATTGCTCTCCACCCTCCATCTACCCTATCCATCCATTTTCAAAACGCTACCTTCTTTCCAAAACATAGCATAGCAGCATCCATTCCCTCTATTACATTCTACATTTTTTTTTCCTCAATCTCCATCTCACTCTAGCCTAAATAAACAAGACTGTATTATCCATATAGCCTCTCCCCAATCTCCCTTTTTTTCTCCATCTCACAGCCTCCATAAACAGATCTTATCATCCATATAGCCTCTGATTTTGTCTACCATATTAGATCACCAATTTCGTCCATATAAACTAGACTCCAATAATCATATAGGATTCACCTTCAACCTCCAGCTCTAACCCATCAGCCATCCAAAGACAAAGAACTTAGTCTCCTTCCTCATCAACGATAGATCTCGACCATTCTACGCCAGATCTCGACCATTCTAAGCCGCTGCAGACTCCACGAATCAGCCGACAAGCGACTTCAGCAGCAGTTCCGCGTCGCCATCTAGAACTGACATCGACCTTCTTCAACCAGCAACTACCTAGAGCTATGTCTGATGAGATCTGTCCGACACTCCTTCAACCACGAGATAAGATTCGAGCTCCTCCAACGTCTTCAATGGTCACTTTTGCGTTATAGACGCCAACATTGACGGCTTCTACGATCACCTCTGCCTCTACCTGGTTCGGCTCTGTCTCTTTCTAGATCTCCAAATCTGACCTGGCTCATCATTGTTGACACAAAGTCACAGTCAACCAAATATTGACTACATTGACTAAATAATATCTGTATAAATTCAATACGACACACGACGTCTGCATTCAGTTCAGGACAGACAACAGCTCAGTTTCCGACTCTCAGTGTATTTTCGAGTCTGTACTTTTACATTTTATTGAGTCTAGAAGTATGTACTCTGAGTTATGCTGAGCTCTTGGAACTTAGTCTATAAGCCTACCCAAAATCCCAAGCTCCACCAAAACAAAAATTGCCCACAAGTCCCACTTAGAACCACTCTGTGCTCTGGAGACAGAGTTCGGGCCGAACTCTGCCTCCACACAGAGTTCGGGCCGAACTCTGTCCCCTAGAAATCAGGAACCCTAATTTTAGGGTTAGCTGGTTGCTAGCTGTCCAACGGCCAAATTTTTGAATTTTCCTACCCGAATTCTGGCCGAATTCTGCCTCTAAAAACACTATAAATAGGGCATGAATTCTCTCTTTTTAACTCACTCAATCTTCTCTTCTCTTCTCTCCTACAAGCTCAATAAGCCATACCCTTCCTATCTACTAGCCACAAGCCTCCTAAGTCTCGAGTGCTCAGCATCTCTCAGTTAGGATTCTTGTGCAAGAGTGAAGAAGTCGCTTGGACAATTCCAAGCAATCGCCACTGCGATTCTCTGTAAGAAGTTGACGTGCTCTTCTGAAGTAAAGGCACGGGTTGTAAGCTACTATTTCACAAATGGTGGATTTAATCCTGAGCTAGAGTTCTCAGGCCTGGACTAGTCCTCCACGAGGGAAACCAGGTTAAAATTGCTGTGTTTGCGTATGCTTTTCTGCTCTTCATTTATTTTCCGCACTTTACTCTGATTATTTATTGTTGGTGAAAGAGTTATTTTTAATTGGCTATTTTTTCTATATAAACTCTATTCACCCCCCTCTAGAGTTGCCAAACTGTTCTTCAATTGGTATCAGAGCTCTGTTCTCTTTATAAGGACTAACATCCTAAGAGCTGATCCATGGCAACCACACAATCCTTGATCTCCAATCATGGTGAAGGTCAGTCCACTCATAGGCCTCCCCTATTTGATGGGACTAACTACACATATTGGAAAACAAGGATGAGTTTTTATCTGAAGTCTCTAGACTTTGACCTGTGGACTGTCGTAACTGACGGTTACAAAAAGCCCGCCAGAATAGTCGTCGATGGTGACCTCATTGAGAAACCACACGACAAATATTCTGTCGAGGAGAAGAAACAGGCAAGTCTAGATGCTAGGGCTATTAATGCTTTATTCTGTGCTATAGACAGGAACGAGTTTAACAGGGTCTCTACATACACCACTGCTCATGAAGTATGGAGACTTCTAGAAGTGACGCATGAAGGAACCACTCAAGTCAAGGAATCGAAGATAAGCCGTCTCACTCAAGAATATGAAACCTTCAAGATGAAGCCAAATGAGACGATCACTCAAATGTTTACAAGATTCCTCGACATCATCAACCCGTTATCCTCGCTTGGTAAGCAGTATTCAAACCATGAGAAGATCCGCAAGCTACTCAGAGGGTTACCAAAGATTTGGAACCCTAAGGTGACAGCCATCATAGAAGGGAACGATCTCACAACTATGTCTATGGAGACCTTGATGGGCAAGCTCATGACTCACGAGCTTGACCTCAAGGACTTCGAAGAGCCTGCTCCGAAGACCAGGGAGATCGCACTCAAAGTTCATCGACTAAAGGTTGATCACGATGAGACCGAAGACGACAACTCAGATGATGAAGACCAAGCTCTCATGGTTCGTAACTTCAAGAAATTCCTTCGCTTCAATCAAAGAAAGAAGGAGCCACAAGAAGACGATGAAGAAGAGCCAACCTGCTATGGCTGCAAAAAGACTGGACACGTCCGAAGAGACTGTCCATTCTTAAAGAAGAGCAACCGCTATGAGAAGCCCTACAAGAAGAACTCATCAAAAAGGTATGCCAACACAAGCATTTGGCATGAAAGCGAAGCAAGTGACTCCGAGGAAGAAAAGAACTCTCCTCAAGACAAAGCAAATGTGTGCTTAATGGCAACCTCTACCAAGGTATCAAACGAAACTTTAGATGACTTCTCTTTTGATGAACTTGGCGATGCCTTCACTGATTTACTTGATGATCACAAAAAGGTCATCGGTAAATACAAGCATGCCAAGGACAAAATCAAAAGTCTAGAAGATGAGATACAAAGAATTTCTTTACTTCTTGATAATGTTAGAAACACATCACCCACTAATGACACTGATGAAGTATCCAAGCTTAAATTAAGCTTACATGATGCTGAAGCACGTATTGAGCAACAAACTCAAGAAATCACTACTCTCAACACGTTGCTTGCTGAAGAAAAGAGTAGACACAAGATTTCCATGACTAAGATTTATGGCTTAAATATTAAGATTGATGAACTGCAAGCTATGTCTAAAAGATTAGAAACCAAATTGGGTAAACAGGTTGTTCAACCTCAAACCCAATCACATGGGCACAACACCACTCATGCTAGTCAACCACGTCATTCTCATGCAGCACATAACCATGCATTTATATACACAAACTTTCACAAACCACGTGCACGTAAGAATACTTCTCATACTCATCATACTGCACAGACACAATCAATATCACTCTCATCATACTATGACACATCAACATACCATGCCACGTAGACAAAATCATCATAGGCAAAATCATCATGTTATGCCACAACATTACACTATGCCATATAGACAATTTCAGCATGCCACTCCTCACAGTCAATATTATCATGCTATGCCACACAGACATCATCATCATGCCACTCACTCTATGCATAGTCATTATTACCATGCTAACTCTCCATATCATCCTCATCCTGTTGCTTATAGATATCATTCTCATGCTCCCAGTATAAATAAAAATGCTATCTGTACTTACTGTGGAACACATGGACACATCTCACCACAGTGTAGAGTTAGAAGACTGGTAGACAAGAAAATATATGCTTGGTTTCCAAAAACTAACTTTTCAGGACCCTCAAGAAAATGGGCACCAAAGGTCACATCTACTCGTGATGTAGGTGGACCTTCCCTCCTCAACTGAGAGTAAGTGGATTCTCGATAGTGGATGCTCGCGACATATGACGGGAGACGCAAATCTTTTTGCATCACTATCGATGAAAAGAGAAGGATACGTATCCTTCGGTAACAATCTCAAAGGGCACATAATAGGTAACGGTATCATTGGTCATCCTCCTTCTCCTGTTATAAAGGATGTCTGCCTAGTGACCGAGTTAAAGCATAACCTGCTCAGCATTAGCCATCTTGCTGATCATGGATATGATATTAACTTTGGACAAAACCATTGCTATATCTACGATAGGTCAACAGGAGACATTGCTTTTGAAGGGAAAAGAGAGGACAACATCTATATTTTCTCTCTCTCTATAAATACTAACCATGCAGGTAGATGTTTATATGCCCACAAAGACGAACGACTGCTTTGGCACCAGCGTCTTGGTCATGCCAATATGGATGCTATATCCAGGCTTTCTACCAAGAAGCTAGTAAGAGGATTGCCTGACATCACATTCAAAAAGGACACGGTATGTGCCGAATGTGAACTAAACAAGGCAACTAAATCCTCATTTCATTCCATCAACTCTGTAAGTACTACTAGACCCTTGCAATTACTTCATATGGATTTATTTGGTCCTAGTAGAATAGCTAGCCTTGGTGGCAAACTTTATGCATTTGTTGTTGTTGATGATTTTTCGAGATTTACTTGGATTTTCTTTCTCGCTAATAAGAGCGATGCTATTTCTGTTTTCAAAGTTTTTGTAAATAAAGTTTCAAACGAAAAAGGCTACATGATTACTCGAATCCGAAGTGATCATGGAGGCGAATTCGTAAATTCAGATTTTGAAAGTTTTTGTAATGCAAATGGTTTTGATCATGAATTTTCTTGTCCTAGAACTCCTCAACAAAATGGTGTTGTGGAGCGGAAGAATAGGACTCTTGGCGATATGGCTAGAGTCATGTTGAATAAATTTTCTCTTCCGAAATATTTTTGGGCAGAGACTGTAAGTACAGCATGCCACATTTTGAATAGGGTGCTTATTCGTCCCATTACGAAGAAAACACCCTATGAGCTTTGGTTTGGGAGAACCCCCAATGTTTCGTATTTTAAAGTTTTTGGTTGTAGATGTTTTATCCTTAACACCAAAGACAACTTAGGCAAATTTGATGCCAAAGCTGACGATGGTATCTTTCTTGGTTATGCCGCCAAGAGTAAGGGATATAGAGTTTTCAACAAACGCTCACTTATTGTGGAGGAGTCAACTAATGTGACTTTTGATGAAGATAACAGTGCAGTAAGCGCTCTTGATGATGATGTTGAGCCATCAATTTCTACTCCAATGAATACTTCAACTGAAACTAATTCTCTGGAGGGTTTGCCTAAGAAATTCTCTTTCAAACCTTCTCATCCAGAAAATTTAGTTATAGGAGAAGTTTCACGTGGAGTAACTACTAGATCATCACTAAGAGACTCCGTTGCTAGCACTGCCTTCATTTCACAAGTAGAGCCTAAAAACATTTCTGAAGCTTTTAATGATGAATTTTGGATTTCTGCTATGCAAGAAGAACTCAACCAATTTGAGAGGAGCCAAGTATGGGAACTAGTTCCTAGACCGGCTAATCACTCAATAATTGGTACCAAATGGGTGTTTAGAAACAAAGTAAATGAAGATGGTTCAGTCACTCGTAACAAAGCCCGTCTAGTAGCTCAAGGATACAATCAAGAGGAAGGTATCGACTACGATGAGACATATGCTCCTGTTGCTAGACTAGAATCCATTCGGATGCTTTGTGCTTTTGCCAATCATCAGAACTTTAAATTATTTCAAATGGATGTTAAAAGTGCTTTCTTGAATGGCTTTATTAAGGAGGAAGTTTATGTCAAACAACCCCCTGGCTTTGAAAATCACAAATTTCCCGACCACGTGTTCAAGCTGAAGAAAGCGCTTTATGGCCTTAAACAAGCCCCCAGAGCTTGGTATGAAAGGCTAAGCAGTTTCTTGCTTGAGAAAGGTTTTTCAAAAGGGAAAATTGACACTACACTGTTTATCAAATCTTTCAAAGACACCATTCTATTAATTCAGATTTATGTTGATGATATTATTTTTGGGTCTACTGATGAAACTCTTTGTCAAGAATTTGCCAAGTGTATGCAGACGGAATTTGAGATGAGCTTGATGGGAGAGCTCAACTATTTTCTTGGTCTGCAAGTAAAACAACTGGCTAATGGAACTTTCATCTGCCAATCAAAGTACACCAAGGACATGCTGAAGAAGTTCGATCTTGACAACATCAAACCAATCAGCACGCCAATGGCTACTTCAACCAAACTCGAACCAGATGAGAGTGGCAAACCTGTTGATCAACGTAAGTATCGAGGTATGATAGGCAGCTTACTTTATTTAACTGCTAGTCGTCCCGATATCATGTTCAGTGTTTGCCTATGTGCTAGATATCAAGCTAATCCTAAGGAATCACACATGACCGCGGTTAAGCGTATCTTTAGATACCTTAAGGGTACGGTTACAGTGGGCCTATGGTATCCCAAGTCAACATCATTTGATCTTATTGGTTACTCCGATGCTGACTTCGCTGGATGCAAGGTCGACCGTAAAAGTACGAGCGGCACGTGTCATTTATTAGGAAAAGCTTTAGTCTCCTGGTTTAGCAAGAAGCAGAACTCTGTTGCACTATCCACAACAGAAGCTGAATACATAGCAGCTGGGCGTTGTTGTGCACAAATTCTGTGGATGAAGCAAACCCTTGAAGACTATAAGTTATCTTTCATGCATATTCCTATATTCTGTGACAATACTAGTGCAATCAATTTGACTAAGAACCCTGTCTGCCACTCACGCACTAAACACATTGAAATCAGACACCACTTTTTGCGTGATCATCAGCAAAATGGCACGATTAACTTAGAATTTATTGACACTGATCATCAGCTGGCAGATTTCTTTACTAAGCCACTATCCGAAGAGCGCTTCAATTTTCTTTGTCGTGAACTTGGAATTTTAGATGAAGCAGTTATAAATTGAAACTCACCTGCGTAAATATCGAGTATATTGTGATTCTTTTACGAAGAATTTGGTATGGGTAAAAGCCGAAAGGGTCCTTCTGACAACAAGGCGTAAAAGCCTAAGCGACACGGTGCACTAGTCCTCAGGACTACCGCTAGCTGGGATCCGGCCCCTGCAGCTAACCCATGGCAAATTTGGACTATTGAACCACAGTATATGTCTTTATTTATTATATGGCTCGTTTTCGATTTAATATTGCCTAATTGATATTTTCTAAAGTTCATTCTGTTTTCTGAGTACCTCTCTATCTATTTTTTTAAATTCAACACTCTTTGTTGTCCTCAACTATCTTTTGTTTAACTCTTAAACATTTTCTTCATGTTCTTTGCCTGTTTTCAGTTCTGGACCATTGATCCAGAACTCGGGCCGAACTCTGCCCCTATCAGAGTTCGGGCCGAGTTCGGTTCTTAGGTTCCAGGGTCGGGATCTGGCTCTGCCGTTGGATCAATTCTAATCCAATGGTCAATATTTCACCCGACCAAAGACAAAGCCCTACTTTATGTCGGGATTCCATCTCTCTCCTTCACTACTACCACCTTTCTCACCTATACAAACTCTTTCCTTGAAACCCTAACCCTAGTTTTTGATCTAGAGTGCTCCATTGCTTCTCAAAATCAAGAAAAAGGGGTTTCTCTCCATTCTCTTCCATTGTTTATTACTTGTTTGAGGTACCATTCCTATTTTCTATCTTCTAGTTAAAATCTTTTAATGGCTCCTTGCTTGTTCAATCGTGGGAAGAGAATTCGAGTTGAGAGTATTTCCTCTTCGGATTCTCCTCCATCAATTGAACAAATCATTGAACAACTTCAACCACCTCATCCTTTGTTCAATCCACCTCGTCCTCAAAATCCTTCCACCTATGACAACAGACTTTTTGTCTCACTAGATGCATCAAACAACTGGTTTAGTGACTTTCGGAATCGTCAGGTATTCACAGGACATCCTATTAATTTTTCCATATTCTCTCAATATGATTCTTTATTCCATGACCTCTATCTTGATGAACTAGTTACTACAACTTCTGCTATCTATCGTCATGCCGTTCAAATGTTCTACTGCAACTTAACCTTTGATGACCTTAATATTTATTCACGAGTTGCAGGTATCAATATATCTTTTGATGACTTTGACTTAGCCGAATATCTTGATCTTCAAGAGCCCAATTCTTGGGAAAAGCTAGTTGACGCTCGCTCGTTCCTTTTTCCCGACGGAATTTCCCTTGAGAGCTTCAAGGACGATTTGTGTACTCCATACACACGTCCTCGCAAGCTCGCGGCTAAATATCTCAACCCATATTTTTCTGACCTTCATTGGATTATTTCTAACACCATTCTACCCAAAACAGGTTCCCATGATGACATCACTTATCTTGAAATATCTGATCTTTATCATCTTCATTTTGGAATTCCTTTCAATCTTCCACGTACCATGATGGACTGGATGATTCGCTGTAGGAGGAAACCACGAGCTTTGGTTTATCCTCTGTATCTTCCTTTGATCTTTCGTGCTTTTCATATACCACTTGATGCTTGTCCGTTCATGCCTGCACCTGCCTTTCTATCCAAGGCACGACGCCTTTAGCCTGTCGCTGCTTCTGAGTCATCTGAGCATTCTGCTGATGAGGAGCCTGACGCCCCTCCACTCGGTCAGGATGCACCTCCTCCTCCTGCCAACCTGGATTCTCTTCAGACTATGCTTCGCGATCGTTTTGCAGTTGAGGATGATCGCTGGACGCAGCAGGATTACCGTACCACCTTGCAGATCAGTGCCCTTGGGAACTCTCTGCATGATATGCGGTATTCACTTGCTCGTCATCCTGATCTGCATGTGCCTATTGAGCGGGATCCAGATCGCGCGGGTCATCGTATAGACGATCCGTGGGTCATGAGGTATATGGATCCTGATGATGCTTTTGTGGACCCTCGTCGCTCATTCCCTGGTCCTTCAGATGTTCCAGGACCTTCTCGTGCTCCATGATGGAGATTGGCTTGATATGCTGCTGCCACTGCTGATGGTCTTAGTTGCCTTTTGATTTTAGTTATTTCAGTTTGTTATGGATTTATGTACTGGATTTATGTCTTCAAACCCTGATGATGTGCTGGTTGGTGGATAACATTTTATGCTATTTTTCGTAGTTTTACTTTATGTCAGTGACTTGTTTTATTAGTATTATACTGTTTCTTCTCTGCTTGGTGTGGTTGGATTACTTTTCATTGTCTATACTGCTATTTCCATGCTTTTCCTTATGCAGTCTATATGATCCTTTATATTGCTAACTGCCAAAAGGGGGAGAAATATGTATATTTCAAATGTATATCTGTCTGTGCTTGTGTTTGCTTTTGGGAAAATATTTTTATCAGGCCACAGGTTCTATGCATTATTTACGGGGGAGAGCTATTGATTCTAGCTCGGCATTGTTTATGGGGGAGCTGTGTTTTAACCAACTGTGTCCAGGTATGAATATTGAAATATACATTTATTATTTTGTCAATTATCAATATGGGGGAGATTGTTGACACAAAGTCACAGTCAACCAAATATTGACTACATTGACTAAATAATATCTGTATAAATTCAATACGACACACGACGTCTGCATTCAGTTCAGGACAGACAACAGCTCAGTTTCCGACTCTCAGTGTATTTTCGAGTCTGTACTTTTACATTTTATTGAGTCTAGAAGTATGTACTCTGAGTTATGCTGAGCTCTTGGAACTTAGTCTATAAGCCTACCCAAAATCCCAAGCTCCACCAAAACAAAAATTGCCCACAAGTCCCACTTAGAACCACTCTGTGCTCTGGAGACAGAGTTCGGGCCGAACTCTGCCTCCACACAGAGTTCGGGCCGAACTCTGTCCCCTAGAAATCAGGAACCCTAATTTTAGGGTTAGCTGGTTGCTAGCTGTCCAACGGCCAAATTTTTGAATTTTTCTACCCGAATTCTGGCCGAATTCTGCCTCTAAAAACACTATAAATAGGGCATGAATTCTCTCTTTTTAACTCACTCAATCTTCTCTTCTCTTCTCTCCTACAAGCTCAATAAGCCATACCCTTCCTATCTACTAGCCACAAGCCTCCTAAGTCTCGAGTGCTCAGCATCTCTCAGTTAGGATTCTTGTGCAAGAGTGAAGAAGTCGCTTGGACAATTCCAAGCAATCGTCACTGCGATTCTCTGTAAGAAGTTGACGTGCTCTTCTGAAGTAAAGGCACGGGTTGTAAGCTACTATTTCACAAATAGTGGATTTAATCCTGAGCTAGAGTTCTCAGGCCTGGACTAGTCCTCCACGAGGGAAACCAGGTTAAAATCGCTGTGTTTGCGTATGCTCTTCTGCTCTTCATTTATTTTCCGCACTTTACTCTGATTATTTATTGTTGGTGAAAGAGTTATTTTTAATTGGCTATTTTTTTCTATATAAACTCTATTCACCCCCCTCTAGAGTTGCCAAACTGTTCTTCAATCATGTCCATCTCCGACGATGAGCAAGTTGAATCCTATCTCAGTCTTGTGCCAACGGTCACCTCTGTTCATGTTCAGGAGCAACCTCTGCCTGTCCACAATTTTTTTTCATCATCAGAGGTAGTCGAAAGCTCCTCTGCTTCTTTGATCTAGATCTCTCCAGCCTCCTCCGACAACGATTGTCAACGCTTCTTAACGAAATCTAGATCGTCTTCATTTCTAGCATCCAGTCCCCTACTCCTATCGATATCCAGATCGCGGTCATGATTCTTTCTTTGTTCTTCTCCCTCGATCATGATGACGAGGCATTCGACTTATGTTCATGTTCTCTTACTACGAAAACCAGGTCTAGTTCTCTGTTGTCGACAATGACTCCTCTCTTGCTAGACTGAAAAAGGACCGTTATTTTTCTCTTTCTTTTTGTTTTTGTGATGCAAGGAAAGCAAGGCATGTAAAAAGAGAAGAAAAAGGGAAACAAATTCGGAGAATCCGCCCCTTAACCCCCAAGTGGAGGACTCCACACACCCCCACCCCCACCCCCACCCCGGACGCCGTATATAATTGTTTTCTCCATTTTTCACAAAATTGGACATAACTCCCGCTTGTTGGCCTCTCTCTTCCGACTACAATTCGTTGTTTTCAAGTTGCGACATGTTTGGTATGCCCAACTTGAGAGGGAGAGTTAGAACTCTATCCATCTCACTTTTTTCTCGGTGTTGTCATTCGCAATAACCACTTGACCTTTTTCTCTCAGTCATGCACCCTCATGTGCGGACAATACACTCAGTCGGGCACTCTCGTGTGTCAACAACTTTCTCATTTAAGTACCCCATGTGCCAATAATTCTTTGGTCGAGCGTTTTCATGTGTTGATATCTACTACCACTCTCTTGGTTGAACACCCTCGTGTGCCAATAACTCTCATGGTCTAGCGTTTTCGTGCACACGTGCACTAACATCTACTACTACTCTCTCTTTTGGGTCATGTGTCAACCTTCAATACTTCACTAAGTTCGATGTTGCTATGATGTATGCTTTTCTTTTCTTTTATTTCTAATTCTTATAACAAGTTAGACACTTGTCACATGTTCCAAAGTTAAAGGGGACTGTTAGAAAGAGCATGTTTGAGTGTGTGGGTAGTCTTATGTTTAGTCCTACACTGCTTAGAAATGAAAGTTGAAGGCTCATTATCTCCTATATATTTGTATTAAATAAATCAACAAAGGTATCTCATTATTTCCAATGTAGTCTTTACTCTCTTTTTTAAAACGGGTAGGGATAAATTAAATAATAAGTGTTTGTGTGCTCCTGAAGCTATAGAAGAGGATATGACAACCCTAAACTGTGACATGGATGATGAAAGAATCAAATATATTGGAGATCAAGTGTGAAAGCAAATAAAGAACACAATGGTTGAGAGATAACAAAGAACTCTGAATTGTTTTTATTAATCACTTCTCAACTTTAGGTGAACAATATATAAGGGCAACATTTACAGACTTCTATGAAATTGAAAAGCTAAGAGGGGCTTCCTGAGGAGAGAAAGAGCACCCATTTGGAAAAAAAGAAGAAGTTAGTATGACCGAAATGGATTAGAGTGTTGGGCAATTAAGAAACAATATGATTAGAGTGTTGGGTTAGAGTGTTGGGCAATTAAGAAACAATATGCTTTATGGATTAGAGTGTTAGGCAATTAAGAAACGATATGTCCACAAAGTTAGTATGACCGAAATGGAAATGTTAAAATGGATGAGTGACAATATATTAAAGGATATGATAAGAAATGAGTGTTCTGTAGGAAGCGCCAAATGAGGTGAAAATAAGCAAAATTATCTTAGGTGGTTTAGACATGTACAAAGCACACCAATAGATGCTCCAGTAAGGGGAAGCGATAATATAGCACTTAGTGGAGTCGCTATGACTAGTGGTAAAACTACATGAACATTGTTTGAAGTTTTACAGAACGATATGATTTCTGTTAGCACTACAAAAGATATGGCCCTAAGAGGCAAATTGAAGAAGAGGATTCAAACAAACAACCCTAAATTTTGGAACAAAGGCTTTGTTGTGTCTATACATGGTGCACTCCATATTAGCCACATGTCCAATGTTCTAAATTTCGCTAGGTGGAATCGGTGCGTCGGAGGACCGCCTAGGTGTCGAAGTGAATATTTTTTTTCTTTTATGTATATGTCACTTCTATATATATTATGTATATCTAAATAAAAACAAACTCTTGGACAATTTGGTTAGTAAGTGGGATTGTAGTGTTGTGCTTTCCCGGGTGGTGGTGGTCATGGGTTCGAGTCGTTTGCTCAGCAAATACATTTTTAACTTAACACATTCGGGTCGGATTTCAAATCCGGCCCATTACCCAAACCGTAGCCCTAAAATACGATTTAGAGGTGAGAAACAGCAACAACAACAGCCGAATTTGAAGGGGCTCGAGCTCGACGGAAGGAGGAAGAGACGGTGATCTTCTGGAAGAGGTCCGAGCCGAGGACGAGGTGGAGGTGGAGGGGGTCTACAAAGACGGCGTGGATGTGGATGACGGAGGGGTTGTCGGCGGAGGCGAGGCGGGTGATCTTCGGCTCGTTCTTGAGTGAGATACGGTCGAGGGGGCGTCGAGGAGCTGGTTATTGTCGATGGACTTGACGGCAAAGTGCTCACCGGAGAGGAAGGAGGTGCAGCGGCGGATGGTGCTATGACGTGCCCAACCTCGTCAGCAGCAGCACAATCGCAGGCAAGTTTTCTAAGTTTTTGATTTTATTCGAAAATTTTAAAATTCAACCCTAAATCTGATTTTATGTTTTAATTTTTTTTTGAAAAGTTTGAATTTCAAATCGACCGAACAGGCCTAATAAGAGCGCCTAGGCGCCGCCTAGGGCCGAACAACGCCTAGCACCGCCGACTTGGTGGTTTCCGGTACAGCTGGCGGCCGCCTAGCGCCTAGGTGGCCACCTAGGCCGAAATTTAGATACTGCCAATGTCAATTATTTCTTGATGAGGAAGGCTATCTTTCTCTTATAAGTATGTATGCAAACCACCTCAATAAAATTTAGTTGAGTCTTTTGCTCAACATGGAATCTGGTGTAAGAGCAAAATTCATCTTATCCAAACCTCAATCTTTGCCTTCCTCCAAACTGACACCAATAATTCACAACACTACCATGAATCAAAACTAAACCTAGCTTTAGAAAGAACTAAGTGTGTACGGTGGTGGTGGTAGTGTGGTGTAGTGTGCGTTCGGGGGGAAGGGGAGGGGTGGTGATGACATTGTACAGGCACGACGACAGCTATTTTGGTGTAGCCTAGTACATTTGAGAGTGTCTATGATGTGACTAATATATGTCCAACACGATACAACATAGACACGACATATATATATATATATATATATATATATATATATATATGGAACATGGGACTAACCATCAGCCCAAGTATAGCGTGCGTTGAAAATTAGCCCGAGCGGTAGATCAAGGAAGAATGACATGGGACTAACCGTCAGCCCGTGTATAGCGTGCGTTGAAAATTAGCCCGAGCGGTAGATCAAGGAAGAATGCAGTTGCATAAAAATCTGGAATCGAGCGTATACATAATACCAGACCCAAAGTCTACCCAGGGAGATTGGTGTAATAAAGGGAGAATTTATGGAATGCCCAAAAACTAAAAAAATTATATGTAAAACCCACCGCTAAAAAAATTTTCATCGCGTGCCCAGAATTAGAGGAACTTATCCAAAGCGGGTTCCAAATGACCCTTTTGCCCTTCCTTTTAATTTATTGAAAACACCCACGAAACTGCTCTTAAAAAAATGTTTCGATACTTCATCTTCTTCCATACGCTGCTCACTTTCGAATCTAGGTTTTCTCCTCAAAAATTTTCAAAAACTCGTCGGAAAATTTCGGAAAGACCGAGACAAACGGCAAAAGTGCTAAAACAGAGGTCCAAACATCATTTTTTTTGCGATTCTAAAATTTCGGAAGGCCGTCTAACGAAAAAATTGTTACTTTCAGTCTCCTCGACGATACGCTCATTTTGTGACAAACGGGACCTCGTTTCGACCTCCCAGTCAAAAGTTATGGCCCTCCAAAGTTTCAGCTAACCATAAAATGCAGGAGAATGGCCATTCTCCGTGTTAGAACACAAAAAATGTTAATTTCGCATTAGGGTGGTCATTCTCCGTGTTAGTCCGTCTTAATTTACACGGAGAATGACCATTCTCCGTGTTAGTAACACGGAGAATGACATTCTCCGTCTTAATTTACACGGAGAATGGTCATTCTCCGTGCTAAATTACACGGAGAATGACCATTCTCCGTCATAATTTAGACGGAGAATGGCCATTCTCCGTCTTAATTTATACGGAGAATGCCATTCTCCGTGTAATTTAGCACGGAGAATGCCATTCTCCGTGTAATTTAGCACGGAGAATGGTCAAGAATGACCATTCTCCGTGTTAGAAACACGGAGAATGCCATTCTCCGTGTTAAATAAAACGGAGAATGACCATTCTCCGTATAATTTAGCACGGAGAATGGTCATTCCAGTGTTAAAACGCAGGAGAATGGACATTCTCCGTCATTTTTTACAACGAAGAATGGTCATTCTCCGTCTTTTTCGACACGGAGAATGGTCATTCTCCGTGATATTAACACGGAGAATGACCAATCTCGTGTTAACATGGAGGAGAATGGTCATTCTCCGTATTAAAAAAGACGGAGAATGACCATTCTCCGTGTTAAAACCACGGAGAATAGCTATTCTCCGTACTAAAATGACGGAGAATGGCCATTCTCCGTCACTTTACCACGGAGAATGGCATTCTCCGTGTTAAAACCCATAGAAAATTGTCATTCTCCGTGGTTTTTAACACGGAGAATGCCATTCTCCGTGGTTTTTAAAACGGAGAATAGTCATTCTCCGTCATTTTAGCACGGAGAATGGTCATTCTCCGTGGTTTTAACACGGAAAATATTTTTTTTTAGAAAATTTTTGTCAGAAATAAAGAGTTTCGTTCTTCTTTCAAAACGATGATAATCCTTATGGAAAAGAAGAAGAAAGATCTTCTCTCCACAATTGACCTAATCGTCGGAAAACTTCAAATGTCTCCACGATGAAGATGATGATGATGGTGATGATGATTACGAGCGATGATCTGAGCTCGACTGAAGAAAAGCACACCGAACTACGAACGATCTTTGCGATCTCTGCTGAAGATGAGAGCAATGGAATTCAGATTTTCCGTGAAGAAGAAGACGAAAATCGCAATCCAGATCTGAGTTTTTTGAATTTAAATACATATAGATGACCAATTCGCACGGAGGGGTAGTTTCGGTATTATAAAAATAGCAGTTTCCAGCGGGTGGCATCTAAAAGGGAATCTTGGAATATTTAACGTGAAAATACTTAATTCTGGATATTTCATAAAACTCATCCAGCGGGTGGGCATTTCATAAAAGCCCACCCCGAAATTGGGTTTCTCAGCAATTTCCAGTGTAATAAAAACCCGAATATACATATATATATATATACATATATATATATATATATATATATATATATATATATATATATATATAAACCAAAACAAAAAAGATCTTAGTGTCATGATGTTTTGTATACATAGATTTTACAACATATTGATCAAGAGAATGGTTCGGATCATCCATGTGGCTACCTCCTAGTTTATAAGGTCTTCTCATTGGAGCAACATCAGTCTTCGGAAAATTATATCAGAACAAATCTATTATTGAAAGCACGACCTTTTTATAAGGTCTTCTCATTGGAGCCACATCACAGTCTTCGGAAAAATATATCAGAACAAATTTATTGTTGAAAGCACGACATTTTAGAAAAATAACACGACACTCCTAACATTTATTTAATAATGTAAATATAACATGACCATGAGAACCTACATGAATGCCAACTCCAGCTGCAGCCGACTTCCTTGCAATCCAAGGATTTGATCAACGCACGAATTCAGGGTCCTGTTAAATTTCCACATCCCCGCAATCATGGCGGATCCTTCAATTTTATTGAGATAGCAAAAAGTTAATGCCCTGAACAATGACTAGAAAAGTTGTGTATCTTTACTCAATGAAAAGTTGATAACTTGGCCACTGCAAAAATTATAAATATCAACTAAGGTGTTAGTTGTGTGTCATCATTATCCTAGCACAAAGAACAACAGAGTTTAAAGTTGTTCATAACCACTTATTAGTACATATTTACTAATATTATACATTTTTATGTATTTTTATCTTCTGGAACAGCTATGCCAAACATGTAATGCAGAAGGTTGAAAATAAAGAAAATAAACAAATAAAAACCAACTCCATTTACTTTTATTTCTTTGAAATCTATTAATTTGTGAAGGCAGTTATATCATTGACAATGATAAGAATTCATTGACATAACATGATAACATGATGTTCCATGTGTGTGTCAAGTATTACTCAAATCCAATTTGGCAATGACTTTGAAACGCTACTCTTGTTGGATGCTGACATATATAGAAGTACCGATTTCATTAGTACTTGCACATGTTTATTTTAAAAGATTGTGTTTATTTAAGTTGTAAATAGATTAGGATTTCTGTGAAGTTGAGATTAGTTTTGGTGTGAAAGAAACATTGGACGGTTCGGATAATGTAGGGTGTAGGGCTTAGGTTTTAGGGTATACATATGGGCAACTCTTTTGAGGGGGGAAAAAGTATACATTAGGAGTGTTAGTATTGGTTTATCCTGGGTGCACCTTTTTATAGAAAACGTAGGGCTATGGTATGAGACATTTGATTGTAATCTAAAAAGTTTACTAAAAGAAATTTGTTCTTCATAAATTGTTAATTGTTCATATAACCTCGACACCTCTTTTCACAACAAACTGGTATTAGGGAAAAGGTTCGAAAAGCATCATCAAGATGGATAATGACAAGTTAAAGTTCGAAGTGGAAAAATTCAATTCAAGGAATAGATAGATATTGAAGCGCAAGGCACATCTCAATGTAAAGGTTGTTCAGGACTGAGGCGGGAGGAGAAACCGCCAACCTTGTGAAGATGCGGTGCATATTTACTATAATTATGTAAAAGGTTATAAATCATGTGCAATTAGTATTATTCATAAAGCAATGAACACTAAATTATTATTTTCTTTTAAACAAATGACATGGTTAGTTTATTTTATATTTTTGTTCACGTTAATTATAGGCAATAGCATACTTGTGCTCTAATAGTGGTACCAAGAATCCAAATCAAAAGGAAGAAACACAAAAGAAAATAATAAATGTACATTTGATTGAGTTACTTCATAACCAACAGTGAGAAGGTGAGAATCACGAGAGAGAAGGAAGATGGAATTAGGTCTTATTTCCTTTGATCGAAGTTTCAGATCTTTTACTTTGTTGGAACGCCAACAAGAATTCTTCAGGTAGCAAATTTGAAATATAATCTTCTTCCTCTTGAAACTTTGATTGTAATGCTACAAATTTACTCTTGAAGGTTGAGCAATGGAAGGGCGATTGCATGGTGATTACGCTATAGAAAATTAGAATATTGTATGCACTTGAAGGGGAAACAATGACAAGGATAGAATCGACTACGAATGTTGTTTCTTATACTTTAAAAATAGAGGAAACTGCTACTCAAGGTGAAGGTAGTACACGGTTTTTTCAAGTTGGTGAGTTCAATTGTCTATTGGAATTTACCAATTATGGTCATTGATTCAATGTGCTTTGGGAGAAGGAATTTGAGTCAAGGTGGAGATGGTAAGAATCAAATCCAATTCGATAATGACTTGGAAACATGACTATTGTTGGACGCTAACAATATACTGAATAAAGTAGAGTTTTTGTTAGGAACCTTAGGATTGGCTCATGTGTATTTAAAAAGATTGTGTTAATCCAAAAGCCCTAAATAGCTTATGATTAGTTCAATGGTATATTAGTTTCTTGGTGGTTAAGAAACATTGGATGTCTATGATTTATTGCAAGGTTTAGGTTTTAGGCTATAAATACGGGTGCCTCTTTTGAGGAAAAAAGTAGGCATTCGGAGTGTTTAAGTTTGCCTTTTGTTTCTCTCTTCTTTGAGGGTTGGGTTCACGTTCACCTTTTAGAAATTGTAGACTTATGGTTTCAGATATTTGATTTGAGTTCAAAAATATAGTCAAACAAAACTTACTCTTCAAAAATTGCTAATTGTTCATATTCTCAATACATCAGTTCACAATAGTGTGGCCCTGGAACTTCGATAGTGGTCGCATGGGCTTACACTGCATAATGGACAGTTGTACCTCTGCCAACTGGTCTTCTAGGTTTTATGGCAAGGAAGTCTCTTACTCATTGGCTAAGGAGTTGGCAGCATATCAGAGGTAGTAGGTTGAAAACCAGTCACACAATTCTTTTGTGGAACTTGTTCATGCTTCATAGCCAACCCTATTCTAGTGAGAAAAGGCCTGGATGATGATGATTTAAGGATAGAAATTATGTTCATAAACCAAATTGTGGATGTGTTGAATACATAATCTCAGAAAAAATCTCTTTTCTGCATGTATGAGTTAAAGATAGCAAAGGTGCTCCAGAACTCACCTACAGAAGTGTTGAACCTCTGTCCATGTGTAAAACGTTTTGTTGCTGCATAGTGCAAATAATACGAAAATCCATTAATAAAATATTAGAAGCTTGAAATAATTCTGGAGAACCACTGCTAGGGATGTATATATGGATACAAATATGAAATTAGCAGAATTGAGCAGATACTAAAAGCATAAGTCTTGCCAATAAACAATAAAGCACAAGGAGAAGCAGTATTAAAAGTAGAGAAATCAGTTAATATAATAGTTATGACACAGATCAAAATATTTCACTAGTTTATAAAAGAGATTGAAAATTTACCGCCAAACCTTAGTTTCCAATACCTCAATAGAGTGGAAATGCATGTCACATACAAAATGATGCAGTGCTAGTTTAGCAGATGGTATATATGCTTTTATGTCCTGTTTCATAGAACTACATGGAGGCCACCCTTGCAAATAGTTAGAATAGCTTGTACTTTGTCTACATATACAGTGTCCTTGTTGAGAGAGAACTTTAGTGGGTTATTGTTCATTGAGGAAGATGGGTACAAATATATAGTGGAGAGTGGTGTGCCTCAACACATACATTAGCAATGTGGACTAATAGAATATATATATATATATATATATATATATATATATATATATATGAAAAGAGATTAAAAGAGATACTAAAACCAAAATGAAAAGAGATGCCAGCGTATATATATTTTGTTGCCTCTCTCTCTCTCTCTCTCTCTCTCTTTATATATATATATATATATATATATATATATATATATATATATATATATACGAACGGAATGTTGACACTTCGAATTCGTATCCGTCTAGTTTAACGGATATCGGATAAAATCCGATTCGTCCGATAATCTAAAAGAAATTCGAATCTACCTAGTCTCTTGTTATTATCGGATATCCAAAATCCGAAATATTAAAATTTTAGTTATTATCCGAAATCCAAATATTCAAAATTTGATAAACTATGATAATCTTTACAATCCATAACATAAATATTCATTAAAATGGAGACAACAAAATTAAAATTTAACGTGTCGAGACCAAAGCAATAACCAATCGACAATTGATCAACCAGCTACACAAAATGATTTATACTCTGAATACAAGAGGTATAAGAGTAGAAGATGAGAAGAAGTCCGGAAAAAAAAATGTCCAACATATGTTACTCCCAATCGGAATGGAGACAGAATACAAGAGTAGAAGATGAAAAGAAGTCTGAAAAAATGAAACTGTCAGATGGATTACTTTCATCTTCTATTGGAGAATACTTTCATCTTCTATTGGAGCTATTGTGAGAATACTTTCATCTTGTGTTGGAGAATGGAATCGGAGAATAAAATAATAAAAATGAAACTGACCAGCTGTATCACCAGTGACGAACCCCTAATAACCCGTGATCCACCCCTAAGCCCTTACATCTTTTGTTGGACACTTAGAAGGCTTGGACATGAAAAAGAAAATGGATGAATCATGCCGACACAGGGCACTAGCGATGCATCCGGATGACACAGGTGCAAGTCAAGGAGATAGATGAGAGATGGTTAGAGGTAATAGGGCCTATTGTTTGCATGAATTCTTGATGTTGTCTGAGGCATCGAGGTGTCGAGCTCTGGTGTGTAGGCCGGTGTGGAGTTTGGGAAGATGACCGGAGCTGCGCTGTTGGAGGGGAATGGCTAACTGGCTAGGTGTCACAAAATAGCAAGGGTGAGGATAGTGAACTCGGTCGGCAGTGAGCACATCTTCTCGGCGAGGTTCTCGACCAAGCGAAAGAAGTCGTGGTTTTGGCTTATGAGGTTTGGGATACTGGAGAGGCCCGAACACAGCAGGATTTGATGGATGAATCCTGCCGACACAGGGGTTGGAAGGCTTGGACATGGAAAAGAAAATGGAGTTGTAACTTGGAACTTGGAGAGTAATAAAAATTATTTAATATAAAGTGGAGTTTGAGACTGGAGAGTAATAAAAATTAGTATAGTAGCCTACTAGCACCCACCCAGCTGGGCGACCTTTAAATTATAATTAATATTGTATATACATTCATGTCTGGAAAATGTAAGAAGCATGCACATGGATGGGCATGGCCAATGTCCATGGGGCTTCTTAATCTTCAGCTTATATATTAGGTACCCTTGGTCAGTTGGTCTATATTTCCAAAGAGTCCAGTTGCATGTGAAACATGCAGATCACAACTGTACGCCAACCATACATATAATATTACATATGTAGATAGAAAAATAGAAGATGAAAAGTTACAGTCAAATTGAATCATAAAGAAATTATTTGAGAAAAAAAACACTTTCATCTTCTCTTGTAATATATATACATATATATATATATATATATATATATATATATATATAAAATTTTGGATATCCGAAAAATACTTGGATATTCGAATCCAATATCCGAAATTTAGAACAATATCTGAAAGTTCGGATACGGAATTGAATCGGATTCCGATTTTCGACTATCCATCACTGTTCTAAAAAGCGGCCTAAGCAGCCGCCTGATGCCCCCTAGGCGACCGCCTAGTCCTTTCAACTCCCGACTATGCATTGTTTTATTTTATAGACCTTTTCTGCAATTTCAATAGGGTTTTTTTTGGATTTTTTTTAGAACCATCTAGATCTAGGAGGCCGCCTAAGCGGGCTAGGCGCTAGATGGCGGGTGCCCTCTCGACTAGCGTCTAGCGCTTTTCACAACCCTGCTATCCATTGACAGGCCTACTTATCGGATTAGTAATGATGTTGTATACATGGATAAAACTATCAATTAGCTACATGAAAAATTATGTCAAGCTGGACAGAGAAATGCAAAGAACAAGGTTGCTATCAAGCTCTAAAAGTCAATGAGTATCAAGGAGATTTGTTGCGGATTCATCAATGACCTTATGGTTTCCTAAAGGGATGTTTGGAACAAGGTTCACAGTATCGGTATCGGAATCGGTATCGGACTATTCCTACGAGTATTGGTATCGGCGATATCAGTAGTATCGGCAGTTTCGGATCGGAGTATCGGATTTTTTGGTATCGGAAAAAAAATAATTATTAATAAATTATTTACATTTAAAAATATATATTTTATACATTTAGGCATAATTTAAGTAATTTTTGTGTTATTTTGTAGTACTTTTGAAATTAAATAACATTGTAATCACCCTTAGCGATTGGTTTACATATAATAGATTGATTTTCTTCTTTTACCTGCTTTTACAATCTTATTATGCTTTAAACCCTTGATGATTTGTCTTTTTCATTTAATTTTCTTTGCCGAATTGACCGGAAAAGAGACCCTCAATGTTGATATCGGTAAGTATCGGTCGGTATTGGATCGGGACATGCCAAACCGTATCGGATCGGTATCGGCCGATACTTTAAACCATGGTTTGGAAACTAAATTATCATGTCGACATATCACTTAAGGTGTCGAGTATAATGGGAAAAAGAGTACTAAATCAAGCTACATAGAGATTGACTTGCTGCTACTTCAATGTTACCCATCTAAAGTGTTATGTCGACACCCCCAAGCTACAAAAAATTGAGGACCAGTTTCCCCAACCAAGGTAGTCTAGTAGTGGATAAGAATTTGCAAATCAAACTCAATACCCCGTAAGCCATGTAGAAACTAGTTGGGTGTCGTCCGAAATCAATTTCTAACTATTCAATAGTCGAACCTAGAATCACTGGTTCGATGAGTAGATTGACCATGCCAAATCAACATAGCTTCTTATATCAAATGTTAGTTTCTCGAGTCTTATCATACTTTATATTCTTCAGTAGCTTTAGTCCCCTATACATGAAGGCATATGCTAGTGATTGTGTTTTGTCCAATACGTGTATGACACAGCCAAGGAAACCATTTTGAAGTGTTCATCCTTCCGGCCTCTGGGCCGTTTCTGAGGATGTGCAAGATGTGCGATCGTACATGGTCCAAAAACCGGAAGGCCCCAAATCTTTTAACCTCCGTATATATTACTAATGTGATATCTTCATTTTTAGATATAGGTCTCCGTATTTTTTTAGAAACTACAATAATATGGCTCTTAGAATGTCAGAAAAAGCCATTTTTCTTTAGGGTCTACTTGGATGAGGGGGGAAAATAAGCAGTTAAGTGGGGTTAAGTGAAGGAAAGTTAAGTGAGGGAGTAGAGTCAATACATATAACTTTGCTTGGACTAGAGGGAGAGTTAAGTAGGGCGTGTTTATTAACTCTTGCTTTGATTGGAGGTTTTGAGCGAGACGAGATTTAATAAAAATATAATAGTTATCAAAATATTCTTATTACATGTTATAAAATAAATTTGATTGAAATTTAATTAAAACTTGGCAAAATATCTTCACAAATGAGGAATTTACGGTGCAGCATGTTGAAAGCAGAAAAAAAAAAAAAAAAGAAGAAGAAAAAAGTCATGATATTTTATAGGACAAATAAGAAATATTATGACTTATTACACAAAACCCCTCGTTAACCCTCCGATTTGGGGGTTGAAAAAATAGACATTAGAGGTTTAAACAAACCCTCACTTAACCCTCTATAACCCCCCTCCCCCCCCCCCCCCCCCCCAACCACCACTTAACTTTCCCTCGCTTAACTCTCTTAACCCTCAATCCAATCCAAGCAGACGGTGGTTTAAAAAAGGGACTTGTTTAGTATTTGTGCATGGACCTTATAATGTCAAAAGTCCTTCCTAGGCCTTTATTCAACTAGCGATTAGGTTCGAGTTCGTCCTACAACAAATTTCCTTCAAAATTGGAAATGCAACAAGACTGATAGTAATCAAAATTTCAACCTCCCTTGCTTACTACAAAATCAAGAAAGCGGAGAGGATAAAATTTACCAATCCAGACAACGGCAGAGGAAGCACATGCGCCGATGGTGAAATCCCTTATGGCCTTTGCCTTGCACGCCAGCAGCACGAGCTCCTCCTTCGCTGTAATCCTATCCTGCAGGGTCGGTTAGGACGGCATTGCAAGATCCGATTCGATACCCAAAAAAAGAAGTAGCGAGAAATTGAACAATTGAACTTTTTTTTTTTTTCCTTTCTCCGGTGCTCGATGGGAATGTTGATGTCTATCTACAATTTAAAACCCTAATGGAGGAGGAGGAGGAGGAGGAAGAAAGTGTGGATGACCTTGGCGGGTTTGGACCGGAGCATGTTTTCCAGTTCTGCCAACACGTCTCCCATTTTGGGTTACTTCTCTGCGGAGGAGAGAGAGAGAGAGTACAGAAGCCGAGTGGAGGAGCGGACGGATTTTGGGGAGAAAGGATCCGCGGTCAGATTTATTAACGCGGTGTTTGGGAACATTGTGGGGAGGAAGAGGAAAATTTGAGGGGAAGGAAAATGGAGGAGAGTAAAATGAAAGGAAAGTTAATTTTTCCTTCCTTTGTTTGGATGGACAAAAAGTAGGGGAAGGAAAAATTTAAAAACAATTTTTTAATTGTTTATGGATATAGGTATAATTACTATTTCCTCTTGGTATTCTCAAATGATGCTTTAATATTAACTTTTTGAGGGGTAGCAGGGTAAATTCACTCAAATTCCTCTCATCTCTCCATTTTCCTCCCACATTTGGGAGAAAAAATTTTTGGTGGGACCCACCTACTTTTTCCTCTCAAATTTTCCTCCCCCATGTTCTCTCCCCCTTTCCAAACACCATCATTTAAAAAATTTCTCTCACTTTTCCCTCAATTTTTTCTTTCCTCCCACTTTCCACCCTTCCCAAACAGTACCTAAAAAGACAAGTTTGGGCACAATGTTTGGGGACAAACCCCTCAATGCCCCTCGGCCCTCGTAATCCTCCGATTTGGAATCTTAAGACGTGAAAATGCAAATCGACACCCTCTCTCTTATGTTGTAGTCGTAAAACTACGAAAACTATGAGGAAGAAAAGAGAAGTGAATTCTATTAGAAAAATATGAGCAAATTAGCAAGCATGGTTGTTACAAATCAAAGTTTAAATGATAGGATTGCGCTCATACTACTCATACTACTCATACTAGAGGGGAGTCCTATAAAATCGGTCGATATCCGGTAGATTTTTTTTATTTTTTAATTGATATTTTTAAAAAATTAATATCAATATTTTACCATTTAGAATTGATTTTTTGGGTTCCAATTAAACGGTGTTTGGTTGATTTTTGTTTGGTAGCAAGAGTTTACCAATTAACATTCGATCAATCAACACGTTTACCATTATGAAACTCTTAACCTATAAAGACGTCATGGGCGTCGAAAGACGTTTACCATTATGAAACTCTTAACATTCGATCAATCAACACGTTTACCATTTTGTTTGGACGTCAAAAGACGTCATGGCCGTCTCGTGGAGCTCTGGAGCGCGCGGAGTGCGCGGGGTGTGCATGTGGACGATGATGACAAAGTCAGTGAGGACAAGATCCGCACGAAGAGTCTGAAATGATATGACGACCGGCTAAAAATCGTGTGCGGAGGACACACGATTTAAGTGAGCCCACACGTGCTGGAAAAAATTGTCCGCTGGCATTCCTTATATGGTAAAGGCTGATGTGGTGTGGGTTCAGTTTTTTTTTTTTGGAACTATGTGTGTGGGCCAAAAGTATGAAGACTTTACAATGTATTTTTAGTTTTCGAGTTGTGTGATATAGCTCGACTTATATTTTTTCGGATATTTTCATCCTATGGGAATATTTTAGTAATATTTACGGAAGAGGGAAGAAGATTCGAAAATTTTCATTTAAAGGGACATCGCGCCAACTATAGTGGCGGTGTTGGTTATGAAGTACAACGGAGGGGGGGACCGCCATCTAGGATGGCGAGGTGGAGGGGAGGCCGCCATCCTAGATGGCGCGGTCTAGAGAGAGGGAGAGGAGAGAGACTAGAGAGAGGGGGACCGAGGGGGAGAGAGAGGGGGGAAGCGGTGTGGTAGGGGGGGTCGCCATCCTAGATGGCGCGATGGGGGTGGGGGGAGGGAATTTCGGGAGAGAGGGAGGAGAGTTAATAGAGGGGGGTGGTTTAACAGAGAGAGAGAGAGGGAGGAGAGAGGCTAGGGAGAGAGGGGAAAGCGAGAGAGAGGAGAGAGGCTAAAGAGAGGGCGGACCGCCATCTAGGATGGCGGGGTGGAAGGGGTGGGGATTTGTCAGAGAGTGGCGCAGCAACGTTAACTTCCTCGCCAAATTATATGGCGGTCTTAGATACGTTACACATTTATCTGCTATAAAAACATATACATCTTGAACAATCGCATTCACTCATACTCTCCAGTAGTCTAACAACTTCTTCTCTCCTTTAGCCACTCCAGCACCATCACCTCCTCTCCAGCACTCCAACAATATCATCTCTCCTACAATTTTGACAACACTCAGAGCAATAGCTTTTCTCCTCCGTCAGCAAGAATTTTTCTTCTCCTGCAGCAATAGTTTTTTCTTGATGGATCGCAGTCTAAGAATAATATGCTCGTATGGAGGTAATGTAAACGGTTTAGATTACGAATGAGAAGAAATCCAATTTTTTCTACTTATCCGAGTATTATTTTTGAAATTTACGTAATCTTATTATTGAACGTTATTTTATTAATTATGAATTTATTTTGAAATCTGTTTTTGGTTCTAGATATTTTTTAATAGATGACGACGAAGCATGGAATTTTGTTGTTGAGATTAATTCACAATCACGATATTTAAATATATTTGTTATTCAAGTATCACAAGCATTTCATAATAGAAATAGTGAATATTTTTCTAATTATCAGCATGTTAGTCAGAGTGCTAGTTCTTCCCAACAAATTCTTCCAATTTTACAAGAAAATCAGTCATCTGATGAATATGATCATAATGATGATGATGATACTGAAGACGATGATGACGATGGAAATAGTGATGATTTAATTGAAAATGTAGATCATGAGGTAGATGATATTGATAATGCAATTACTTCTGAATTATTTATCGGAAAAGAATTTTCTAGTCGTTATAAATTTAGAAGTTTTATAAGTAATGTAGCAATTCAACACAATTTTAGTTGTTCAACCAATGTTATGAATAATGCTCGTGGAATTATATATAATTGTGATCAACCGAATTGTAATTGGAGAGTATATGCCAAACCGATTGGATCTGGTAAAATAGTTAAGATTGCTAAATTGGAAAGTCGATACTCTTGTTTAGGTGGACTTACAACCGGACGTCATCGACTAGCTACCGCTGCATGGGTGAAAATATGTATAATTGATATAATCAGAGACAATCAATCTTATAGTGCATCACAAATTGTTAAGGATATATATAGGAAACATCGTGTACATATTACTTATTCCAAAGCTTGAAGAGCTAGAGAGATGACATTAGCTGAAATAAATGGTAGTTACATAGAGGCATATGCTAGTCTTGAGGAGTATAGTTTTAGAACTATGGAGACGAATCCAGATAGTAGATATTTTCTTAAAACCACTGAAAATAATAGGTTCCAAAGAATTTTTATTTGTTTTAAGGCGTGCATTGACGGATTTTTAAGGGATTGTTTATCGATTATTAGTACCGATGCTACATTTCTTTCATCTAAATTTCAAGGTACCTTATTTATTGCTTGTGCTCACGATCCTAACTATCAGTTATATCCTATTGCCTATGCTGTTGTTGAAAGTGAAAATACTGATTCTTGGTCTTGGTTTTTAAACTCTTTTAGAACATCTTTTGAAAGTTATTTTAATGAATGGAGTAGAATTTCATTTATTTCTGATAAGCAAAAGGGATTAATACATGCTATGCATGAAATCTTTCCAGAATTGCCTCATTTTTTTTGCATACAACATTTAAAAAAAACATAAAATAAGTTACGAAATAAAGAATATTTCAAAACTTGTTAGACTCGTTGCTAGATCATACAATCGAAACAGATGCTGAGATATTGTTTGAATAAAGCCGAGAATATAATGGTGTACAATTGGCTTATTGGTGTGAACGATGAAAATCGTCGTTTTGAACATTGGATAACAGCATATGCTCCTTGCCCTAGATTAGATATTAATACTTATAATCTTGCTGAATATTTTAACAACTGGATTAAGAGATTACAAGATAAACCAATAACAACACTTCTCGATGGTATCAGAGCAAAGATTATAACACTTCATGACAAGAATAGAAATATTGCTGAAAATCTAGACACATATTATTGTCCGAAGATATTAAATACTGTGGCACGTATCAACAGAGAAATGAATCATCTAGAAATATTAGGTATTGATAGCAATACATACGAAATAGTAGATCGTGCAACAAGTAGAACACATATTGTACGATTAGAAGACAGGACTTGTACATGTTGTAGGTGATACCATAATTATATACCATGTATACATGTATTTTTTGTGTGTAGATATTCTAATATAAATATTCAAAGTTTTTATCATGCACTATTTTCTACGGAGAACCTGAGAAGTGTATATGAAACCAAAAATGGAACCAATTCCAATTTTCTACAAGATTCAAGCTCCTGGTAAGAGGAGAAATTGGAGTGTCGGACGTAAGACGCAAAGCCGAAAGACCAAAGAAGAACCGCATCCAATTCCGGGAATCATCGAAAATTGTTTGTCTCCTCCCAAATTGACGAAGAACACGGTCAGCCGGATGGTACATGGTGTACCAGTCGTATATAATATATGATCTATGCAAACTAAGATCATACGACAAACCCTTTAAGTCTGGATCATCATCTCCAAATGTGTAGGGAATCCATACAACCTATTTAATGACAATCTAACAAAAAGTCTAGTAACGACATAAGTTAAATGAATTAAACAGGTAAATAATTAATTACCTCATGATGTTCCAGTATATCAAATTGAGAACGATATAGTGATACAACCTTATACTGACAGTGTTGTTGATCCACTATATCTATGGTCCATCGTAAAGCAACTGGATAGACTCCAACATCACTAATAATGCTAGTGACGGGTCTACCAATATAGAAATGCTCGTACGACCAAACATGTAATTCAAAAAACATCCACAAATGTATAGTATGACCAAAGCTCTAATTAATCTACGTTCAAGAACTTAATGTTTACATGAAGCAGTGACATACATCCACAAATATTGGTATTAGATTTCGAAAACACATAATCCGTCAAACATCCGTATAAATGTACTAAAGTGGCAGCACCCCAGGCATGTCGAGTGGGTTCTTTCAAATTATCCATAAATTGCAAAAGTCTCACATTTATTTGATTTTTCGATGCATCTGGAAATAGAACTGCACCACATAAACAGAGCAAATATGCTCTAGTGCAACTAATCACCTGTAAATATTATATTTTTATAAATATTAATATTAAAATAAATTAAATCATAAATTAATTTTACTTTAAAATACATACCGTAATTCATCTACATCTACCTCGCCGTCAATTGTGCGATCTAGATCCATAAAGTTGCCGCGCAACCATGTTATCTTTACATAACTGGTATTTCCAATATCAGATGGGGGCATAATACCTAAATAACGTCGGATTAGACTAGCTGGAGTTAACTGCGGATCAAAATATATAGGGCCCCTGTAATAGGTAACCCTAGTATATTTGCCACATCCCATAACCTGATAGTCATCTCGCCAACAGGTAATTGAAATGTGTTTCGTTCATGCCACCATCGCTCAACAAGACTTAATGCACATCATGTGTTAAAATTGAATATCATCTAAATAATGGAACCCAAATGAGCGCACCAAAGCCTTCTGTGCGTTGTTTAACTCCCATGTGCGATAGTTTCTCTCAGTCCGCCAATTTCCATGTTCCCGCGTTCGTAATTTAAGAGTATGATCATATAACTACAAATAAAATATTTAAATTATGTTACAACTACGTTTATGTGAAACATTATTTACTAGCAAGCCAAACATTTTTAAATATATCTTTTAATTAAATATTTACCTTTCCATCAAATATCTGAGTAGATATGTGATTTACCCGTTCCTGCTTGATTTTATCAGTCGTTGGTCCACCCGGGATGCGTCCGTCGTTTTGATTAGCCATCTAAAAAAATAATCAAAAATCTACAAATATATCAAACATATTTATTACAAAATTATTAACAAAAACTAAGAGGAGAAGATGTTTGCTTACACAGAGGAGAGGAGGTTGCTGCTTGCAAAGAGGAGGTTGGTTACACAGAGGAGGAGAAGATATTTGGGAGGGAAGAAACTCTCGGGTGTGCTTGCTGCTGTAGGAGTGAAGTGAGGAGAAGGAAGGAGAAGAAACTTGTATTTTATCATGGAGATGGAGCAGTCTCCAAAAAATAGGCACAATCCGCGAGCAACACTGTCTCCGAACACATTTTCTCAGTCTCCTGCAAAATACGGTCTCCCACCTCTCCATATTTCACTCTCTTCCTCGGTATTCCTCCATCTGTTAACTCTTAACTCTATTACACACACATTTATCTCTCTATTAAACCACCACCCCATATTAACTCTCCTCCTCCCTTTCTCTCTCTCTCTATTAACCCCCTTCTATTAACTCTCCTCCCTCTCTCTCTCTCTCTCTATTAAACCCCGCTCTATTAACTCTTCTCTCTGTTAAATCCCCCCTCTATTAACTCTCCTCTCTCTCTCTCTCTCCCGAAATTCCCTCCCCCCACCCCCCCATCGTGCCATCTAGGATGGCGGCCCCCCTTCCACACCGCCATCCTAGATGGCGGTCCCCCCTCTCTCTAGTCTGTCTCCTCTCTTTCTCTCCCTCTCTCCCTAGTCTCTCTCCTCTCTCTCCCCCTCGGTCCCCCCTCTCTCTAGCCTCTCTCCTCTCTCTCTTGCCCTAGCCTCTCTCCTCTCTCTCCCTCTCTAGACCGCGCCATCTAGGATGGCGGTCTCCCCTCCACCCGCCATCCTAGATGGCGGTCCCCCCCTCCGCTGTACCTCGTGGCCACCACCGTCACTATAATTGGCGCGATGTCCCTTTAAATGAAAATTTCCGAAACTTCTCCCATCTCCCGTAAATATTACTAAAATATTCCCTTAGGATGAAAATTTATGATATTTTTTATGAGAATACGCCCATAATTAGTATACTCCAAAAGTTTGCGATTCAAATTATTAATTGGGAATGTGTGTGCTAAGGTTGGATTAAGTTCGGAACGATGCATGATATATTGATACGAAGGGATCTTTGTCAGGATTAGATCGCTTACAAGGTTCTATACTTGTGAGATAGATTAGATTATGTGACATAGCCTATAGGACAATCCTTTGATCGTTCAAGTAAACGATGTCCGATCATGCGTTAGAAGGGATATAAGCAAGATCCATGTTTGTGATAAGTGGTATACTCGATGAAACGTTTCACGCCACGTGAGCGTATCGAAAAAGTTTAAAATGTTGTTGCTACTTCATACTCAGATAATTTAATTATAAATAGTTTTTTTTACACGATTTCATGTTTATTAGCCTAATTTACTCCTACTTCAAGAAGTTTAATTTCTAGGAAGATGACCACTCTTAGGTATGATTTAACGAAGTAACCGATCATTCTTGAGCCAATTCGTTACTAGTTATAACACAATTTTCCATCCACTTAATATTAACGGAAAGTTAGGACAAGACTAACCCAAACAGGTCCATATTTTTGGATTGTATCTCGTTTCCGGTTGAGCCCCTCAAAAAGGGGTAACAATGGAGTTCAAAATTTAGTTCCACATCAGGTAGGAGCATGGGATCATGAGGTGTTAATAATTGGGGTTGGTTTAGGCCTTATATTGAAAATTTATTTTAAGGCATATAGGCCCAGTTCAATATTGCACCACATGGGACAACTTCGGGTCATACCGCATTCCAGCAAGTGGTATTAGAGACAAAGGTTACAGTACTGCTAATTGGTTCAAGATAGAATATGCTGAACATTCATGCGTATACACGGATATACGGACTCTCTTCTCAAAGTGGAGTTGGAGGCAACTACACATTGGCTTCAAATTAAGCTAGGTACACGCGTCCAAGGTATTGCAAGATGTTGTGGTTGTCACACAATGGTGGTTTGTATGAACATGTCAGTTTGATTCCGGTTGATCGATGAGCTCTAAAAAGGGGTAACAATGGAGTTGGAAATTTAGTTAGGTGGCGGGATTATGAGCTGTAGATAATTGGGTTTAGCTCATGTCTTACATGAAAATTCTCTTTCACGTCGGGTTGGAGGTGAGATCATGAGTTGTATATAATTAAAATTAGTTCATGCCTTACATCAAATTATCTTTTAAGGTATATGGACCCAATCCAATATCGTACTTTATGGAACAACTTCGATTTCGATCACACTGTATTTCCAATACACATCGGTTCATTAACCTTCAATGGGTGTCCAGTTTGACTATATTTCCAACCATTCAAAACCCTACCTAAGGACTCCATTTTATCAAATTCATCTGAAGTCTTCCTAAGAAATTTCTGAGTTCTTTCTTTGATTGCTTTAAGACTGCATCTTTCCTTTTAAAAGTCAAAAAAGAAAAACCTACATCTTGTTGCTAACAGAGTGACAAAAAATAAATAAAAATGAAACCTAGAATCTACAAAGATGTATTTCTATATGAAACATTTTCATTTTCCTCATTTTGCAGTTATCATAACACAACCACCTACAAGTGTCAAGCTTTTCTTTCATGAATATGAAACCATGACATCATCTCCGTGGTCTTTGGATTTTGTTAGGATTTGATCACATCATCAGGACTAACTTTTGAGTTTTTGAACATGAGGATTTGATCCTTGTATAGTTTGCTAATCTGAACACTTGTAACTTTAGCCTGCTTACACATACTCTTCTAGAATATATATTGGTCTACGAGAATGACTTGGTAAAAAATAAAAAATGGAGTGTTCAACTTCCAAACGCAATGATCTCACAAAGTCCATCCCCATCCAACGAAGATATTTCCAGTAGTAATCTCTTACGTACGTAGTCATACTGAAGCTTCTCTAGTCCGACATGGGCAACATGTAAATATGCGAAAGCGTCAAAGACAGGACCGTGCCAAAAGAAAATCCATGCAAAGAAGAGAGAGAGAGAGAGAGTTCAACACAAATTTACAAAAACTTATTCAGTCAAATGCCATTTAACTGTCATATGCGTGTGGCTCGTAATTCACTGTGGGAATAGTTTCCAACTTCCACCTACAACTTTTGCCACAATAAATAAACAAGTCGACACCCACAAATCCATACCAACTTCCTCTCTCTCTCTCTCTCTCTCTCTCTCTCTCTCCAGACCATTGGAAGTGGAGAAATTAAGCAAGATAGAGAAGAACATGGGTTTGGCCAAAGTTGCTTTTATTTTGCTCACCATCTCCCTCTTGCTTCCACCAAGAGCTGTGTTGGGGGACTTCCTCTCCCCCCTGAGCCCTCTTCTCTCTCCTGTTCTCAGTAACCATTTCCAACTTTTCTTCTCTTTTTTTTCTTTCTTAAAAAAATCCATAACGATGTGATCGTACCTATATATGTATTAGTGAGCTTATACTGAATCATCTACCAACTTTCCATATATATATATATATATATATATATATATATATATATATATATATATATATATATATATTCTCCCTTTATAGAGCTTTAGAGCATGTCATATGGCTTTTTCCCCAATTCTTTTGCTACTCCTTTTTGTTTAATCTTTACAGGGTTTGTTCAGTATTTTTTTCTTTTGCGATGTACGGGGCTTTGTGCACGTCACGCTTCATGCCATTTGCATCCACTGTCTTCAATTTCACACACATCCACACTTTCCTGCAGTTCGATTCCGAGAGTATCCGTCTGGCTAAGGAAGTTATATCTCTCTTTTCTGACCTGAGTACGGGATTGGAATTTGTTCAGTATTAAAATTGATAGTATAAGGTGTTCACAGCAAAAGGTTGGCTCACAGAAGTGGTAGCAAACTGCAAAAAGTGTGAAAGTTAAGAAGTTATTTAAGTCGAAATAAGCGTTTGAGAAAAGCTCGGCTCCAGCTTACCCCCTTTTTATTTTTTTCCCCACAAACACCCATATATGTCGTTTTCGTTCGGAGTTTTTTTTCTTTCTTTCTTTGTGATGGGTCCCTTCAGTTTCTTTCACAACGCAAGAAAAAATTGCACGTCTTTCTAGTAGTTTGGCACTTGGCATGCTCTCACTTTCGACTGGTTCCTCTCATATGTGAAAGCTATGACTTCATTTCCAAATTATGTGTGTATTCTAATTCATTTTGTTACATGTTCTTTTCCTTTACTTTTTATATTTATATTACATGTATGGTTTTATTAAGTTATGGATTATAATTCTTTTTGTAGTAATATTTTGTGACTGTTGAGGTGGTTTGATTGTTATATATGTATATGTCAGATGGGCTATGTGATACTGTTAAGTGTGGGGAGGGAAGCTGCGAGGTGTCACTAAACCACTCTTTGGGATTCATTTGTAAATGCAACCAAGGATGGAGTCAGTTACATTTGGGCGACCATTTCAAATTCCTTCCTTGCATCATCCCCAACTGTAATCTCTCTCTCTCTCTCTCTCTCTCTCTCTCTCTCTCTCTCTCTCTCATTGCTTTATTCCTTTACGTACACGGAGAAACTATTCAGTATGCATGACACAAGAACGGTTTCATCACGTGGCAGTGGTTAGCATGAGTCCAATATTATAATGATACATGCATTTTGTTTTCTTCCTCTATTAGTATTTACATGAAATAGAGTATGTGTCATTATACTATTGGAGGGGACTCAGAGCTCACCACTCCCACTTGGTGAGTCCGTCCCACTGAATATTAATTTCTCACGTACCTGTGCTCCTTGAGCTCTGATGCCTATAACAGGCAAATGAGTTTTGTATATAGAATTTTATTCTAATTGGGACGCTCTTTCAGAAGGTTATCGTAGAAAGTATCACTGCAAGAAATTAAACCAAGAAAAAAAAAAGATCAGTTGAGCGAGTCAAGATTTTGAAGCAGCTTATAAAAAAAATGATGTGATATATAGTTGCTGTAACAAGCTTTAGAGAAGAATTTTTGGAGAATTTCTACTATCGAAAACACGAAAACAGTTGGTGGGAGATATCTCGAGCCCTATATAACATGTAGAAGGATGGTCCACCGCCCCACAAGCCTGAAAACTTTTACGCCTCATTTGGTTCGCAAAATCAGGACATTGGGAAAGGAAAGTCATTTATTTTGTGTGTTTGGATGCCAAAGAAAATGAGCATCAAAGGAAAATAATTCCCAAGGGAAAGGATAATAGGGGAAACAATGGTTCTCCCCATCGTCCCATAGATTCACTTTTCCACTCATAATTATCCACTCTTCTTCCAAATTTTTCGGGCCTTTCCAAACACCAGAAATAAAATCAATGGGAATAGCAATTTTCGAACAAAGAATTGTTTTTCTTTCCTTTCCTTTCCGCGTACCAAATGAGGATTTTGGCCCATGACTCATATGCACAATCACCCCACACTTAGAATATCTAAATATGATCCATACTTTCGATGACTTTTGGAGCTGATTTAGCGGCCGGTCTTGTGACGGCTTGCTAAGGCAAATTAGGTGCCGTAAATTGGGCATCGGACTACGGTCAGACTAAGGTGTAGGTCGCATCCCCTTCGACAATTGTGTATGTTGTTTCTCTTTTAGATAATTCCCGGAGTATTCTTGGTTGTTTTAGTGCCACAATAGGATGTTTGAAATAGGATGCAGTGTCTTAATCATATGTATGTTAGGAGTAACAGATCCCTCATCGTCTTTATGAACAATGCGCCACCACCCTATGTGTACCATTTAACAACCCATGGTTAGGGCTATAGCGGAGTAACAATGCGTGCCCACAAGATACCTGATGATCTCAAGCGGAAAGGCCAGTTTGAACCACTTACTTGTAGAAGTTTCTCCACTGACACAGCATATGTTTGTTCATTGAGGAACTCCTTAACTTGTCAGAGTTGTCAATGAACTCTCTCTCTCTAATCAGCACCTATAATCTTGCTAAAGTTTCTATTACACAGTTGTGACTTGTGAGATTAGTCTACTCATCACTTTGAGTCGACATAGAGTGTACGATTTTTTCCAGATCAACTAATGCGCCCCTTCCTTGGTGATCCTAAGACTCGGTAAATTTAAGAATGAAGCTTGTTCCAGTATTTGGATCTCATTAGATTGATAAGATACCAACTCCATAATCCATCACACTTATTCTAGGGACTTCATCATGTTGCTTAAAGCATTATGATAAGAAAGTAGAGAACGTAATAAATACATTGTGCAAGATCTTGATCTTGCAGCAAATATTCTTCCATCAAAATAATTTCTTTGGCTGTTTCTATAATTTTGTCTTTAAATTTTGCGAAAGGTCAGCAGGACCAGGGGAATTGTCAGAAGTTGTTCATTCAAATTCCCGGAACCTTTTCCCATTTATGCAAATATTTCAGGATAAATTGACACATGTATATTTATTGCTACAGTGTGAAAACAATAGCAGACATCCTTTTGCCCCCGCAGTTCAAATCACGGAAATAACCACATGTTCCATAAGAAAATTCTTTATTTTATATGTAGATTCAATAGGGCCTGACCAATAGAGTGCTGATTGTAAAGGAGTTTTAGTTCATCTAAAATCTTTTTAACTGAAACTTTTTCAAGTTCACACAAACCTATTATTTTTCAGGTAGCCTCAATTACTCTTGCACCAAAGATTCGGGGGCTCCAGCACCGGCACCAGCACCTCTCCCGCCACCGCCTAGCAATCTCTCCGTATTTGATCGTAAGTATCACCCCTTCCCAGCAATCTCTCCCTACTTAACCATGTATCTTAATATGTATCTATGTTAAGCATATTCTAATTTTGCATTCTATGTTCCCCAAAGCATGCATGTGGGCTTTCTGTGGGGGAGGTGAGTGCTCCTCAGTGGCTTCAACTTATGAGCACAAATGTAACTGCAAAGAAGGTTTCACCAACCTCTTCAATTCGACCACCTTCCCTTGTTACAGAGACTGTAAGAAATCAGTTCGTCTCTCTCAACAAAAATATTACTACGATTGTTCACTTTTTATACTAATAAGAGAATTTGGTTTTGCAGGCTCTATTGGGGCTGATTGTGTAAATCTTGGCATCAATCTTTCAAATTCTACATCATCTGCAGCTTCTCCACCCAATATACATGCTGACGCAAACTCATCTGCTGCAGGTAATATGGAAAACAATATATATAAACTTAGTTGTGGATATATATATATATATATATATATAAACTTACTTAGTTGTGAAAAAGCATACAAGTACAACATGATCTCCATAAATTATAGAAGTTCCAGTAATAGCTTCACCTTCACAATCTACAGCACACTAATAAAAAACTATGCAAGGCTTCACAATCTACATGCTAATGATACATTATGATAGGCAACCTTGTTATTTGTCCCTTCACCATTGAACCAAGGTTCGCATCACCCTTACTGATTGGTTTACCTGTGATAATTTTTTTCTTTTTCATTTATATGTTTTTACAACCTTACTATGCTTTTGCACCCTTGCTATTGGTCCTTTTCACTCAATTTTCTCTACCAAATTGACTGGAAAATAGGCATCCAACGTTGATATCGATCAGTATCGATAGCGGTCGGTATCGGATTGAAACATGCCAAACTGATATCGGTATCGGCCGTATTGGATCGGTATCTACGGAGATACTTTAAATTATGCACTGAAGAGGGCCGGAATTCTAGTCCCACATAACCAGGATGAACTAGGACTCCATTGAACTGGAGTTATATGGTATCCTAGAATAGGAAGTGCACTTAGGCTTTGGTTTGAGATTACTTCCACTTATTAAAAAGTGAAAGTGGGAGCAGAAAGACTGCTTTCAAAAGCTAACCCAAATTGAACCAACACCAAAACGAAACAGTTATTGGGACTTTTTTCGAAAATAAGAATAAGCAGAAGTAGCCATGATAAGCAATACTGCCTTGGGCGTGGTTAAACAGGCAAACATTAGCGAGAATAGGTTCGTTTGTAACGACTTTAGAATTGTTTTGATCAATAATAAGCATCAATAATGCTGAGTGTTTTCTTTGAATGATAATGTAATATGATATTGAATCCCTCTCATATCACTTTCTAACGAAAGCATTGTTGTGCGTGACAGATCCCTTTGCTGGAAAGAAAATGCTGTGGTTATATATGTTGACGATTTCGCTCGCCATGGTTTTGGTGATATAGATAAAAGTATACAACATATACGTGGATGACCGGTTCTTCTATCGGCACTCCACCATATGTAGAGCATTCATACATGGATCAGTCTTTCTTTTAGGTGATTACTTTTGATTTGAGAGGTTTATGTGAAAATATGGGTGAGAATAGGCACTACTGGTTGGTCCTCTTGTGTTTCTGCCATCATTATTTGTACCTGTATTTATTTATATATATGAAATAAGGCAGAAGTAGATTTTTATATAATAAATTAACATTAGACAATAATATATAAGGATCGACTTATTTTCGTGCACAATCACGGTTGCATTCATACATAATCGGTGGAGTCCAAAACTCTCAAGGATAAATGTGTTGTGTCAATCATTTGTTTTTAATATTAGTTTTTATGTGACATTCATCTGCAACCGAAATTTGTTTGTGCCATATCCCATCTTCGTGCCGTGCTTGCGTGCGTGCGGGAGTATGTTAAAACAATGGGTATAGACTACCAATACCCACCAATTATCGACTCTGGACATGGGCCTTGACACGCATGCTGTCACAAGTTCTAGTGGGAATGAACAATTCCGTTTTATAATGAGTCCCTGCAAGTCCGTGGAGGAGGATACTTTGAGGTGTTGGTGATACGTTCGCAAGCTATTATTCCCGTGTGTTTGGTTCCTTTCGTTTTAGCCGAAAGCAGTTCGTCATTTGTTTGATAGCTAGAAGTGCGGTCCCACCCGACTCAGGTCTTTTAATCCGAGTCACCCATGTGTTTGGAGGGATCCACATGTTGTGATAGGGTTGTTGACTTAAGACTTTTGAGAGAATTTTTCTCAAGCTTGATCAAAATAGAGAGGAACTCCTCTCTGTCTTTTCGATCTCTTTAAGTTATTGAACTACTACTTAATGTCCGTGTGTCGAAATACGAAGCACGGGAGTATAACTCTACTAGCTACGCAATACAGAATACACCAACATTCCATATTGCGGTCACGACTGTAAATAGAAAAATTGTGTCATATTCGTGTGTGTAACACCAGCATCGCATACTAAGTAGTAACTTCTCATGAACTCTGGTTCAAAGTCAGAACTAACTTGTCATGCCACGTGTTCGGATAATCGGACACGAATTGTGAACATCTAGCCTAAGTCATAGAATCGACGATACTCAACTGTTCTAAACCTTAATAGTCATGTCTCAACAATCATCAATGTCGCTCAATCACATAAACACGATTGTAAATAGAAAAATTGGGTCATATTCGTGTGTGTAACACCAGCGTCGCATACTAAGGAGTAACTCTTCATGAACTCTGGTTCAAATTCAGAACTAACTTGTCACGCCACGTGTCCGGATAATCGGACACGAATTGTGAACATCTAGCATAAGTTGTAGAATCGACGGTACTCGGCTGTTCTATACGTTAATAGTCGCCATGTCTCAACAATCATCGATATAACTAAGGAAAGATTAAAGCAAGAAACACTACTCACGCATGCATGCGATCATTAAAGACAACTCTATAGGAGGTTGAATAGAGTGTGTCACAATTACCCAATGAAAGTAAGGCTAGATACCAAGAGAAAAATAATAACAACAAGTATATGAAAAGTAACAGAGTAAGAAGTCACAAACGCAAATACCACGATGTATACTGGTGTCCTCATGGAGGAATAATCCAATCCCAGGTACTCTTGTCCTGTGTTAATCCAGTATTTGTGAAATAGCCTACAACACAAGCTTTGAACCAAAGAGTTTGCCGACTTCTTACAACCACAAACTTTGATCTAAAAAGTTTGCCAACTTCACACGACCACAAGCTTTTATCCAAACAGCTTGACGACTTCAAACACTGGAATGAAATAACTTGAAAATCAAGCTTTACAATTCGATCAAACTTCTAAATCAAAACCGCTTTGGCACTTAGAAGGCTCAAGAGAGTTGTTTTGGTGATGAGGAAGGTTTATAGATTATAATGAATAAGGTTTGCAAGTGACAAATAATTGAAATTGAGTAAAATATACGAGTATTTATATGATAGTAGGTGATTGAGTTCGGGCAGAGTTCAGTCCCCAAGCGTTCAAAAATATGAACGTTCGAACCCTATTCTCATGGAGGAACAATGAATCAGGAGTATTGGATCACATGGACTGAGTTCGGTCCATGTTCAGTCAGGGTCCGAGCTCGACCGAGTTCGGTCTCTGTAAGATCAGAATGGTTTTTGGCCAAATGGGTCTAATTGGGTCAAGTTTGAACTGGACTATGGTTTGGATTTGGTTTGAGTTTTCTCATGCCAGTACGACTCAATGTACATGAGTCCTAGACAAATAAAGATCAAATACAAAAATAAAATATAAAGACATGAGTAGCAGATGATGGTATGGCTTAGCTTGTCTTCTTCCTTTATATGATGATGACTTTTTTTCTTGACGACATTTGTCCAATGATAAGTAGATCATGAAATTTGAATACCTTTCGGAGGCTTCGCCCCCGAACTCCTAGGTGGGGTGCTACCCCCTCGACCCCTGTCCACTGACCGGATAGCGGAACCCCAGTGCGAGACTAGCCTCCAGAGATGTTGTAGGCGGTTCAAAAATATCTTGTAGTATTACATTGTCTTTTGCAAAAAATATTTTCTTCATTACATATGTCCATATCTGATCTTGCTTATTGTTTTTTTTTTCTGCAAATAAATGTTAGACGAATAAAGCAAATATACAATAACAAATATGATTACATTTAATTCATATTTGGACAATGCTAAGTTTAAATATCAACATGACAGTGATTGCAGGAATATTAGTGATGTCATAGTGTTAAACTTAATTGATTAGTTATATTCAAAAACTTAACTTAATCATTGGGCTAACAATCACTACAGTCCACTAGTATGGTTTGAGTACGTCATACAAATCACAACTTCGTAGACAAATCCGATAAAATCACCATATACATGCCTTATCAATATACATCTCCTATATCAAATACATTTGATACATAAAAAACGTCTATCCGAAATTTTAGAACTTCCAAATACCAGCATCCGATCCGAACTGTTGATTCATGTCCTCACCTAATATGTCAACTATCCAGTCAGGACTGGAGCAAAGTACATAAATACAAAATATCACACAATACAAAATAACACAATAAAATAAAATATAGTAAATAAAACCAGATAATGTGACACAGAATGCTGTAATAAATGGATCTGCAACGCAAAAAATCATGAGAACAAACCATGAACAAGAATAAACACGACTAGCATCTACGTGTTTTGAAATATCGTTTTTAATATGTGGACGGCTGGACTTTTACTCAGATTGGTCCGACTCGGATATACGTGCAGTGTATGTCGAGCTATTATTCAGATTCTCACAGTTTGTCCACGTACCTACTTGGCATTTTCCCTCTCCATGACTCAAAAATTTATATCAACCAATATTCAGATTTGATATCACGATAGAGTCATGAATTTATTATTCATAGTCGGATACAAGTATCGTTTCACATATGAAACATGACCGGACAAGAAATAAGTACATCAATTATAATATATTAAGAAACATCAAGTAAGGAGTACTTGTCTCAGATCCAAAGTTACAAAAGTTGCTCCTAGTCCAACCTATACAGAATACAAGATTTTGTTACAAGGGTTCCTAGTTTAAACTCTATTTGTTTTCTTTAACTAAAACCCCAACTCTTGATTCTGTATAACTAGGCAACCTACTAAGGTCCATGTTGTATAGGTCAAAAACTTTATAAATAAATCCCATTTTATTCACAAACTCCTATACTTGGAGCCTACCTCAATATTCATATTCAAAAGCCCAAAAGTTTACCTCTTAGGGGGCGTTTGGTTCAAGTTTTTATGGCTTGGGAATGGGTTTTGAATTCCTTACCCATGTTTGGTATGTTTAGGATTGGGAATGGGGAGGGAATAGGAGGGGCTTAGGGGGGAAAGCTATTCCCATTGACTTGGGAAAGCTATTCCCAAGCCCCCCCTTGGGAATAAATTTGCTTTCTTAGGAATAATGTTTGACTATTTTGTTTGGACGGTTATACCCTCTTTTTATTTTTAAAATTTCAACTTCTATCCCAAACATGTAAATCATCATGAAATTAATGAAAGGGTATTAAAGGAAAACTAAATAAATTAATATTTTTATCCATTTGTAAACCAAACATGGAGATGAAAATTTTAAAAATTTTGAACTACCTATTCCCAACCTAACCAAACATGGGTATGGGAATGTTGAATTCCTTTTCCATGGGAAAGGAATTGAAAACCTATTCCTAGAAATACAAAAACTTGATCCAAATGAGCCCTTAATATCCACTTAGAAAATCTAGACTAATACCATAAAGGCCCAACCAGATTTTCTATCATCTAATATATACTAGGAGTCTAACTAATCACATATAACAATATATAGAGTTATACTCCTCATTAAATCATCGGCCCAATACTTCTTATTTTCTGTTAATAAAACTTAGAAACCCAAACAATATTATACATGCCCAAAACCTTTATTACTTCACTCTATATTATGTTTGTACCATATTTTAGTTTACTAATTCCAAGTCCATTTAAGGGCCCAATACTTCCGGGGTTTCTTCCAATCAAAATTTTATTTTCTTTAAAAACCATTCAATTTAACTATTCCCAACCGCAGAGGAGAGAGAAAACATTTCCTAAAATTTCTGAACAGAGAAAGTGAAGAAGGGAGGAGAGGAAGCTCACCATGCCAAGATCGCTGAAGGACATGAAGATTCTGAAGTTCCAGTGCTAGCTCTAGGTCGCGCGCGCAGATCTCAGCGGTTCTGATCGGGATCTGGCAGTTGGCAAAGTTGGACGCGACAAAGAACATCCAGACGGCGACAAGATCGGGAGGACGGGTCTGGCGGAGAAGGAGGCGGCAACTCCAGAGATGAGACAACAGTGGTGGTGTCGTCGAAATGTCAGAGTCGGGGTTTGCTATGGATTGTTGTATCAGACACATGTTTATGAGGGAATTTGGGATTGTTGTAAGGCCTCGTTGTTTCGCGGAATCAGAGGGTTGGAAAAGAAAAATTACAAACATAGAAAATGAAAATCAATAGGAATTGTAATGTCCAAAGGAAAGAAAATTACAAGGAATTTATTTCCTTTCCCTTCCATTCCGCGAACCAAACGAGACCTAATTGTTTTTTGTTGGATTCAGGGACAGTGGAATGGATGTGGACATCCGGAATCGAATCCGAGACCTATACAGTTGACACGAGAATTTTGGACATAGACACAAGGTCTGGACACACCAAAATAATTGGGTTTGGTTGGCAGAACTTGAGTTTGGACATAATTTGGGCTTTGGGGAATAATCGCTGAATTTGGAATGATTGATATGAATATTTGGGTGTATTATGATGGTAAGTATTGGTTGAGATGAACTGTTGTTTGTGCGATACGAGTATGCTTATAGGACACAATATGTTATGCCATCAAGCTGAACCTAAGGCAAGATTAGAAAGATCACATTTCTGTATGTTTCACATGATTACTTAGTGCCAGTTAAGACGAGTGTGTTTTCTCACTCATTAGTACGCAATATGTACGATACCCAACTCCCCAATTACGGATATCTGCTTGGTTAGACCGAGGTGTTGGAGCTCGGATTAGCAAAATAAAGATGTTCGGCCGATGATATTTGCTTGGATATAGAAGACATGATGTATGGAACGACGAGATCATTTGTGAGTCCGAGAGATCATGAGTGTTGTAAGCCAACTTGTCATATTCATGGGACTATTGAGAGCCTTTGTATCAGCTACATTATCAATAAAGAGATTTGTTTCATATATTATGTTGTAACTTCAGTATGACTCTTATTTCTTCCGCTGCAATGTCATTTTTATGAGATAACCATTTACTATTTACTTCTTGCTTGTACAAGTGGAATCTATATGTATCATGACATCACGTCCAGTGGCTGACTATCGGCTCAACAGAGTCGGGGTATTACAATGTGCCTGATAGAGTATGGTACGACAAGAAACCGTCATACAGTCACCTTCGAGTGTTTGGTTATAATGCCTTCGTGCATGTATCGAAGGACGAGAGATCTAAACTTAAGCCGAAGATGAGGCAATACGTTTTTGTCGGCTATAGTCGTGATAAGTTTGGCTATAGACTCTATGATCCAGTAGATAGAAAGTTCTATAGAAGCAGAGACATAGTATTCGTCGAGGATCAGACCATGACCTACGCTTAGGATTTTGAGATGCCATTTGAGGCTGAGAAATTGCTCGAGTGAGAGTCATCACGCTTCGAACTATTTCCAGAGAACATTGCAGAAAATCCAATTACGGGGGAGCCAGTACATGGGGATGTTCCAAACCTTGATTATCAGCCTACTGATGGTGGTCAGGGTGACCCTCATGAGGATGAGCATGCCGAGGAGGCAGTTCCTCAAGGGAATAATGTTGTCGGTATGCAGCAAGCATCAAAGGTTCCATTGAGGAGGACCATGAGAGAGCGTCGACCATCCATTAGATACTCACCAGACGAGTATGTGCTATTGACTAACGGATGAGAGCCCGAAAACTTCTTAGAAGTGATGGAAGACGAATACATAAAAAAGTGGATACATGCCATGCAGGAGAAGATAAATTCCTCATGGTAAACTCCACTTATGAGCTAATTCGGTTGCCAAAAGGCACAAAGACTTTGAAGAATCGATGAATGTTCAGAGTAAAACAGATATAAGATGCTACTCAACCTCGATACAAATATATTCATGTTGCAATGACGTCGCAGTCTAGATTTTTTTTTTTTTTACGTGGATCGCTATGACGTTGCTCTTAGTCGCTGATTGCGAGTTTGCAACATGGAGTCGCTAATCTCGTCGAAATTAGCGATGACATAATGTAACGTCGCTACTGAACGTCTCAAAATTGACTAATTTTGGTACTGCAAATTCTCTTGCTGTTTGTCTCAGTCTATTCAAGACCACACATTCTGCGAAATTTCAACAAGATATATTACCAGTGCAATCTCAAAAGCATTAATCCTTGAGCACACTCATTTAGATCAACCGTATAGTTTTGTAATACCTCAAGAAATGCTTGAAAAAATGAGAAAACTGATCAGGCCTAAAAAAGAGCATACAATTGGGAGATCGACGGAAAATTATGCCTGCAAATCCTGTTAGACCCGAAACAAAACTGAACAATTGAATTGCTAACATGTACGTACATACATACATAGAAGTAGAGTGAAAGTTTGGAACTCCAACTCTGGGATAAAACATATACATGAATATTAGAATTTGGGTCTCAAAATTGACCGATGTTAGAGTTTGGGTCTTGAAATCAATGTTACGTAGACTAATAAATAAACAGTAATTTCAAGACCCAAATCCTAACATCCGTCAATTTCGAAACCCAAATTCTAATATCAAACTAAAAAAAAAACCCTAAATAAATGAGAAAAAGATTAATAATTAATTAATACTTCATTGAGGTCAGGGCATGAATATTTTATTGCGGCAGTTGCAACGCCATGCCTCCGGGTAGTACTCGAGCGGGGAGGTACGGCCCGGGTGGATGACAAGGCGAACAGGACGGCATGGGAGGCACCTCCCGCACCGTGACCTGCACGTGGGCGGGGACGAGCCTGGCCCCAACAACACCATCCGCATCTGCAGCAGCTGCTGACGACGACTCAACACCACCTGCTCCCATGACCTCCTCCACTTCTCCCCCTGCGCCTGAGGCTGCTCTACCACCAATCCCTTTTTGCCTATCATTAATATATATATAAACCATCATTAGTGTTCTTTTTAACACAGCTAAAATGTATTGATTGATTGCAGAAAGTAACTTAGTAGCGTTTCCTCCACAGCACAGCACAACACAACACAGCACTGCACTCATTTTATTTTATTTTTAGATTTTTGTTGGGATGTCCAACGATATGCATGAGATTTTGTGAACACTGCATTACATACATATTGGACCCGGTCCATTATCTTCCAACTCTCACCAAATAAATAAAAGAAATAATATGTCTCTATGGCTCAGTCTACTGATCTTTCGTCATCCAGTCATGATCTTACATCTCTCCACCACAAGAGCCACTCGAGTTCTGACAACACTTATTAAAAAAATTTGTGTGGTCAGCGCTCATTATAACTTTTTGTGTGGTGGTGTACGGAATTTTAGTGCATGAATGAAGTGGGGATTCAAAGATCTCAAGTTCTTAACCCATAAAATGCATGGATATTAATTCCAAATGTTACATATGTTCGACCATGGGAGCTTGGAGAAAAGTACTAGATTAAACAAATGGTGTCGTTAATGGCCGGGGGGAGTGGAGTGGGTTATGGTACATCGATCTTCCTGCAAACTCATCTGCTGCAGTTTGAAGAACGAGATTCTGCTATATATATATATATATACTAATTAGTGATATTACTCGGTAAATAATAATAGTAAGTTGAATGAGATTTTGTAATGAATGGTTGCTGATGTTAAACTTTACTATTCCATCATTCTGGTCCCTTGACCAGATTTAGGCTTCTGCTACAAAAAGCAAGGAAGGGACTGTTGACATAAAAGGAAAAGGACCCTCCTCAAAGTAAGTGAGAAATAAGTGGTTTTGGAAAACAAGAAACAAAAGTTTATCAAAAAAAAAAAAAACAAAGAACAAGAAAGAAAGAGAGAATGTGTGCAAGCCGAGAACTACTACGAAGAAGAAAAGGAAAAAAAAAAAAAAAAATCCCGTCGGTAGCTCGGTATTCAAACTTATGATGGTGAGAGTAAGTATACTTACTTAGAGCTGTCGGAATGAAGAAGAAGAGAACAAACGTTGCCACGAATATACTGCGGCGCCACGGCTTGTGGCGAAGGAGAACCATGGTCAAGCAAGTTCCTCAAGCTTTGTGCAAAGGAGAGAGAGAGAGAGAGAGAGAGGGGGGGGGGGGGGGGGGGGGGGGGGGTGTTAAGGACGAGGAGGCTGGTGAGAATGAAAAGTGTTATAATTGCAATGCGTGTGGGTCAAGTTATAGAGAGAGAGAGAGAGAGAGGTGTCTATTATAGTAGTTTCAGACTGGCGGAGAAGACAGCAGGTTTGCAGCTCAACAAGGAAACATGGGGCTTCTGGAGTAATACATACCCGTTATGTTTTCATGTTATTACGCTAAATGCCAACCTTTCATACATTCTGCCGAAATCGTCTCTCTTTGTGGTAGGTAAGCGGAAAGAGGCATAAAAGCTGTAACCTGATGGTAGAAGATCAATAGATCGAATCATTGTAGTATATATATATATATATATATATATTTTTTCATTTATGATAAAAATTGGACTACAGTGGGTCAAAAAGATATATAATACAGTATGTACAAAAAATTCCAACGTTCCTCAGCTTTCAGACGCTAAATGCCAACCTTTCATACATTTTTGTTTTTGTTTTAGAAAGCTCGTTTATATATCATGATGCCACGGCACAAAATGGCAATGGAAGATTGTCCAAGCGGCCTACAAAATATAAAGTAAAGTGAACAAATGGCGTTGGAAGAGTACCCAAGCGGCCTACAAAATGTTAAGTAAACAAAGTCCAAAGTAACTATCCGCCCCCAGCTGTCCTCCCCAACTGGTCAACGGAGATGATGTGTCTAATATCGCCGGGTAGCTCCAAACTGTGGGGAAAAAAAAAATCTGATCTACTTTGGAAGCTAACGTCAAAGACGACATAGCTTTTGCCACGCCGTTGGCCTTTGTGCAACACTTCGATATGCATGTATTTGTCTGAAGAAGGCTTCACATTATGCCGAAATTGTCTTTGTGGTAAAGCAATTTGGAAGACAGTAAATCCAAAAGTCATATAATATAGTATGTACAAAAAATTTCTAACTTTCCAAAGACACGGTAAAATAAAAACTTTCATACATTCTCAATTATTTATTTTAGGGATATATTTGTTGTACAAGAAATTGCTATGTGCTGGATTGAGTTGTAGCGTGATCTGGGCAAGCTTCACAAATCGGTTCGGGCTCCACATAGTCAAGCTCAGGTCAAACTGGTCTAGGCCCGACACGGTCAAAGCTCGAATCCATCTAGTCCATCGTATGGGTCAGTTTGGACTTTTTCTATTCCAGGATCCCCCACCCAACCGACCCATGGGTCGCACCACATGTGAATGTTGGGAAGTTTTTACTATTTCGCTCCCATATATACGTTATTATTAATGGGGGTAAGGGGATGTACCAAAGAAGAGTAATGTTATAGTTACAACCAAATGATTACAACCCTCTTACAACCTTCATTCATTGCTAACATGTGGACCATGACCCACATGTCAGCACATGGGTGAGTGGTTGTAAAAGGGTTGTAAGAATTTGGTAGTAGACTTATCATTATTGGCCAAAGAAACAGCAAGAGTTAGAAAAATTAAAATTTGGATGCTTCTATGTGATCGACAACCAACCGACAATTCTGTATTCGATTTTGGAAAAAATCAAGTTGAGATTTTAAGTATTTATTTTTTATTAATGTAATATAAGTAGTTAATTTTGTTATTTTAAACTAATTAAATTTTCAATTAGAAAAATGTATTAAGAAAATATAGTATAGATCCTACTGGCACTAATCAACAGTTTACTAGAGATTTTAAGTATTTATTTTTTATTAATGTAATATAAGTAGTTAATTTTGTTATTTTAAACTAATTAATTTTTCAATTAGAAAAATGTATTAAGAAAATATAGTATAGATCTTACTAGCACTAATCAACATTTTACTAGTCTTTTAGATGAGTATTATGATGTTTATAATAATTTCAACAGTTAGTAGCGATCCATTTTCTGGATGAATTATGGTTTACCCTGCAACACAAAGACCCAGGCATCTGTCATCAGTTGCATGTTTTTTTTTTTTTTTTTTGAAATCACACTCACACACACAATTGGGAGGCTCGAACCTTGCCGGCCCCTCCGGGTGTCCGCTCTAATACCACTAGGCTAGAGAGCTCAGACTCAGTTGCATGTTCTTGATAACCACAATCTCATCAGCACCGCACAATAGTTCGCAACAAAATCATGTAACGGAGCATTTGTTCGCAATCACTGCCCGCAACTATGTCGGTAGATTCTTATCAGCCTAAGGAAACCTCTACACCGATACTGAAGTACTAATTGTGGTCCATTCTGTCGACCGACAGGTGCGACTGCGTTCAGACAGTGGTGCCAATCAGGGCCGGTCCGTAGGCAAGTCCGGAAAACTCTCGGGATAGGACAACCCCCCAGGGCCCAAAAAAATAAAAATAAATTAATTAATAAAAAAATTTAAAAAATAAATAAATCTAAAGCCCAAATGCTTGCATCTGAGGCTTGTTGGATCCAGGGGACCATGTGAAGGCTTAAATGTAAAGGACCACGTGAGCCTCATGTATCCAGGAGAGTGGGAACCATAAGCCTTTAGAGCATCATTAGTAAGGTCCATACCATTTTCTAGATTCTAGATTTAGAATGTAGAAGCTCATTTTGTAGAATAATAAGTCTCATCCTTAGTTCCAATTTCTACAATTTCGGTCCCAACCCATCCATAGGTGCTAAGGGTTGGACCTCCCAATTTCTAGATTCTAGATTATAGAAACTTGTTTTGTATAATAGTAAGTTCCAATTTGGAGCCCAACTTTCTAGATTCTAAACTTTATATAATTTTTTTCCTATATTAATTTTTGACCACACAATTTTTGGGACCGGAGCTCACTTTATCATTTCCTACTATTCTCATACAAACCCAACCCATTCTACATTTACCTTTTTTTTTGAAATTTTGGACTCCAAATTGCATTGGTGAGTCCCAACTACTAATGATGCTCTTAGGAATAAAACCAAAATATCATTCTCTAATCCCTATCTTTCCTCCTCCATTGCAGGAAAACACCGCCCCCTTCTGGTTCTGGTCGGTTTTTCAAGAATCTCAACCCAGCTGTTTGTTTCTCCATCTTCTTCTTCATCTTCTTCTTCTTATTATTATTGGTTGACACTTAAAATCATTAGTGAATGTATAATTATATTTCTATGAATGTTTATTGTGATCATTATATCTTTCAGGAAGAGTATGATTCTATTTCAAGTTGAAAAACTGAATGTATATGATTCTATTTCTATGAATGTTTATTCCTGAATTATGCAATGCAATCAATTTTCCAAGTGGTTTCTTGATGGATGTGTTAGCCTAGGTTCTTGCTTTTGTTTCATATGCATGTCTAATATCTAGTCGTCTAATGTATAAGAGAACTTTTGAAACTAGGCTCTTTCAACCAATTTTCCAGGTGGTTTCTTTTGTGATTCCCGTTGTGTATAAATTGGAATTCTAAAACATTTGAAACTAGAAACAATTTCATTAGCTTTCCATGGAGAGGGACAATGTTCCTGATTGTGTTTCCCATTGCTGTTGGTGACTATAACCATTCGGCTGCAAGGAATCAAATGGGGGTGGGAAGAATGGAAAAATGGAAGCAGCCCAGGCTCTATTTTCCATACAGTATGGTGACATGCACTTGCTGAACTCGACCTTCCAGTCTTAGGATAGCTGATAGAGATTAATTATGAAGTTACAAGGTTAGTCCTAGGGAAGGGACAACCAAAAATAGCTCCGGCTAGGACAACACATCCCCTTGGGCCGACCCTGGTGCCAATGACAGTGAAACTGCGAAAGACGAAAACTTACTCCAATTAGACACGTTAAAAAGTTTTTTAAAGTTGTTTAAAATGAATTGAAGTTTTCATGCAAAAACAATTTGCAAAGGAAATTTTCGCACGAAGCAGGCCCACGCAAAATATGGGATTTTTTTTTGCACAACATGTCCCAACCACTAAGAATCCAAAAAATTAAAAGAAAAAATTGACTTGTAGAAACAGTTCTCTTCCATTGTTTCTGTGTATGCACTGGGAGGTGGGGCCCCAGTGAAAGACTTGGAAAAAGAATTCAGCTGCTTACTTGCTCTCCCCATTCATTTCTCACCAATCACCATTCACCACAACGTGTCGCCCACCTCCAACCTAAAAAGGCATAGCAGCAAGCAATCCCTCTCTCTTCCCATTCATTTCTTTTCTTCTTTTCTTCCAACTTCGGCTGCTTGCTTGCTTCATTTTTTCTTCAACCTAATTTTTTTTAACAAAATTGAAGTTGCTGGAAGCCTGGAAAAGTCTGAAAAAGCTGCCTGTATAAAAGCTCGTAAAGAACAATTTTTACCTTTTGTACTAAAATTTTGTCCTTTCTTTGACGTTGTTTGGAGTGGTATGTATGTTTAGTTATTAATTATGTACTTTGCTCATATATGTTTAATTTTGGGAGACGTCTCCGAACCCCCTTACGATTGTGCTCCCAGTAAAATTTTATCCTGGATCCGCCACTGGTCCCAACGTCAAAATTTTCTTCAGCATTGACAGTGTGCTCAGTTTGCAACATTCAAGTGCGAAGTTCGAGTTTTGAGCTCAAGGTCGAGTTAAAGTATAGTGTTCAAGGCAAGTGTCCTCGCATGTTTTCGCTGTCAGTTTTAGGAGTTGTAGACAAACCTGCCCTCGCTTACTTGTTCGAGTAAGGCAGACTGTCCTCCATACAAAAAGACGAGCTCATAAGAGACTTTAGGGTCCGTTTGGTTGTTAGTTTTTCTTGGCAAATGTTAAAGGCCACCCCCAAATTACTAAGGGCTACCAACCTACTAAGGGCAACCATCATACACTTATATTTTTACTAAGGACAACCTAAAATGAATCATTTTACTAAGGGCTACCAAAAAAACAAAAACAAAACAAAAACAAAACCCAACCCAACAGCCCCCCTTCCCCCCTCCTGGTCATTCCCCCTCCGATCGCCAAAAACATTCCCCCCACCTCCTCGAAGTCTCCTCCCCCTCCGATAGTCCCCTCCTCCACGAAGTCCCCTCCTCCACTCCCGTCCTCCTCCTCCACGAAGTTCCATCCTCCTCCGACAGCCTCGAGATACTCGAAAATCCTCCCTGAGCTTCTGTCAACTTAGGGCTGCAGGCTAGGCCTACAGTCCTCAATGCACTTAGGACTGCAGGCCAAGCCTGCAGTCACTGTAGGCTTGTGGGGAAATGATCGATCTGGCAACAACAAGCTATAGCTTAATATGTTTTCTGGATGACTGAATCTAACCTGGCACACTTACCAAATAACTTGTCTGGATGACTGAATCTAACCAAGTCATGTTTCTGTGTATATATTTCAAAATTCCCCCATGGGTGTGACACAGCTAACCTAAGGACTTCTCATTCTGTTTAATTTTACTTTTGGACAAAAACTATTCAATGATTATATGAGTCATCAAATATTCTGTAACAGATACATAGGCCAAACAACAACATAGGTAAAATTCACTGGTTAATAGCATTGGATATACATGATGGCACAAGAGGTACCATGCTATACTTCTGATTGGAGATATAAATTGGTAGAGAACATGGAACTGGTGGGGACTAGTTTTTCACCTAAACTTAAATGAACTTCACTGGTTAATAGCATTGGATATTTCACCTAAACTCAAATGAAAGATCAATGTCAGCTCTTAGGAAGGACCATTTGATTACATTTCATTAAGTTAGATACTTTTCAGTAAGTTAGATACCATTTGATTACATTTCAGCTTTTAGAAAGATCAATGTCTGCTCTCTTTCAACTTAGGACTGCAGGCTTGGCCTGCAGTCACTGTAGCCATCAATTTTTTTCAAATTCCCTCCTCCCTGAGCTTCTGTCAATTGGGGATTGTAGGCCTAGCCTGCAGTCCTCAATATACTTGGGACTGCAGGCTTGTCCTGCAGTCACTGTAGCCATCCTTGGAATTAATTCAAGTTCTACTTGTTCATTCAATATAGTTACTTGAACCTCTTATAGTTGTGTCTCCTCTGGAATTAATTCAAGTACTAGGTTTAGTTACTTGAACCTCTTATAGTTGTGTCTCCTCTTATAGTTGTCTCCTCTGGAATTGATTTCCTGAGATTCATGTTCTACTTGTTCATTCATTAACATATGCCAAGTTGAGAACTAAGAAAGAAAACATTAGCCATACCTATCTCAGAAAATAGGTTTAGATTCTTAGACACTTTACCATCTCATCTGATCACATTATATACACAGTGCTTCAAATTATTGACACTCAGAACCTAGCCGAAACTATGTGTCTATCTATATCCCACAAACCAGAAATTCACAAATATTTCATGTTACACAACAAAGAGGTGGGGACAACAACAATGGAGGAGGGGGAACCAATGGTGGAGGTGGGGACAACTATGGAGGAGGTGGGGACAACAATGGAAGTGGGGATTGAGAGAAGTGGTTTAGGGATTGAGAAAAGAGGAAGAAGACAAAGGAAGAAGATGGTGGCCCTTAGTGTTTTGAAAATGGCAAACTTGTAATTTTTAAAAAAAAAATTAAGTTGGTGGCCCTTAGTAATTTGGGGGTGGCCTTTAACATTTGCCTTTTTCTTTCATATTTTGAGTATAAACTTCAAAATGCATGCAAAGAGCGTTTGGTTGTTCCTTTCCAAAATGTCACATTGTAAAAAAAATTTGAAAAACCAAAGTTTAAACACATTCAGAGTGGAAGGAAAAGAGGTTTTGTGAGTGCCAATTTTGGAGTGGAGGGAAGTGGAACACACGGCTCCCCTTTCTGAAAAAAAATCAAGGTTCTCCCACCACTCTCTCTCTCTCTCTTTGTTCACGTTCTTCTCTTTCCTCCACCTTTTCTTCTTCTTCTTCTTCTTCACGATCTCTCTCTTTCTCTCCCTACACTCTCAGAGCCTTTTACTCTTTATGAAAAATAAATGGAAGAAACCAAGAGAGGAAGAAAGGGTGAAGAACTTACCGGAAACTTCGAGACCTTCTCGGCAAAGGATTGTCGGATCTCGTCGACGGTCAAGGGAGCACGTGGCCCGGTGTCGAATCCTCGAAAATAACGACCGTCGGGGATGCTGCTGTCGAGCGCTCCGGGAGAGGCGAGGATCTGCAAGTGACTGCCGGAAGTCACTGATCGGCACCGAGCAGATGCTCGCGGCGCTGCTCGCCACCGCGGCCGCGGGTGAGGCGGTCGCGGTACTCGATCCGGTTGGCGGCATCAGATCTGACCAACGTCTGGAGTTATCTGGTGTCATGGTGTACTTGATTTTGTCGGCCGGCTGCCGATGTTTGTGTCCGGTGTCAGGACTTGTATTGTGTCCTCGGGATCGGACCCAGGACATAGAAAATATTTTGATTTTCTGCTGATTTTTTTGGTTGTGCTTGTATCTGACACAGGAAATGGGTGTGGACACGTCAGAGTTCAGATTCGAGGTTGGACACACGGCTGACACGAAATTTATATCGGATGGACACAACAAGGATGTAATTTTTTTTTTACATAAACTAAAGTTATTTTATAAAATTTATAAAATATTATTTTCTAAATTTTTTTTTACAAAACATAATTTTCAAGTTTTGTTTCTAAAATTATTTTTCAGAGTAAATAACCAAACACAAACTCAGAAACTCTCTACTCAGAAAACTACTTTATAACTTACTTTCAGAAAATTATTTTCAGAACAAAATTTTAGAAAACATATCCAGACGGACCTTTAAATTTTTTCGTGTGGATAGAGATGTTCGTCTCTGTCGAGAACGAATTGTGCTTTGTCATTGTACAACGTGTCTCTGTGTTCTTCTCTTCTCTTTCATGATTACAGTATGGAATTCGTAAACGTGAATGAAAAACAAAAAAAAGAACAAAGAAAAATGAAAAATGAAAGCAAAGAAGTTGACAGCAGCTTCTTCTCGAAACTCCTACCCGCCATGGCAGGGTGCACTTCTTCAGCTGCCACCGGTTGCATGCGATGAGCGACAGGGGGATGTGCAATCGAGGCCTTCCAAGTCAAGGCTGGCCCTCATGAAAGTCTGACAAACCATCGGACTTGGACAACCCCTTCCCACGCGACTCTTAAAAGCGTACAATTTGGCCTCAATTAAGCATTTTTGCACAGGGTGGCTCTGTGCGAATATTTAAACAGCTACCCACGCGAAGGAGCTCATAAGAAACCCTTTTTTTTTTTCTCATTTTTCGTCTATGCTACAATTTGGGTCATCTACAATTCTCGGCTACAATGTTCTACGTTGAGAAGACTATCCACGTGACCGAGTCATGAATGTCACCATTTTCTACGCTATAATCTTTGCGCCGGGAATCTGCAACGCTTAGCTACTCCACGTGAAAATGTTACTTCCTATTCCCTAATAAAAACATGAATTAATTATTGATGTTTCAAATTCCAAAGCAAGTAGATTCATTGCAGAATTCAAAGCGTCTGCCATGATTACGCCACCATAATCATGGTGATTAATAACATTCCTCGCAACCTATGACACGTGGAGTGAAGAGAGTAATCTACGCGTACGATCAAATTTGAAATTTATGACCAATTTATGTGAACAATTTACGCGTGAAAGTCTTCTACGCGAAAATAAGTAGTATAGACTTGGTTATTTTTTGCACAACGAAATGGTTGTAAATACCTCAGTTTTTGTGCTTCCAATGCATCAAAAGCATCGATTCTTGAGCATCGGAGCCATCCTGTTGCTACTTTCTATTCTCCACAACGTTTGCGAGCCAAAAAGGCAAAAACTTAGCGTTTTACTTTGTCTTGAATAGTCAACGGAGCAAAACGATTATGCGCCGGTCGAGCCTTCATTGCTATACTTCCGAGATCTCTTGTTTCGTTACTTGTACTTAGAATTGATTTGTAATCATTGTAATCCTTTGTACTTGAAAGTAATAACAAAGTTTTCTCAAAGAGAATTTTTATCTCCTTTGTTAACAAAAACAATCTTCTTACAACTTCTCTTTCATTCTTCTCTTCTCTTTTGAATTCTTTCTTTCCGTTTCGTAATTACTAAGTTTAGCTTTTATATAAATTTTGGTATTATTCTTTCTTTCTTATCTACTTAATCTCTTTTCAACTATCTCCCTCTTTTGCACAAACCCGAGAGCTACCCTTCCCCTTGGACCCGAGAACAGGAGCTCCCCTCCATCTCTTCTTCTCCACTCGAAGCACCTTAGGCAAGTCATTTACTTCAAAACTTAATAATTTTTACATGTGTATATATGTTTCCATGAGTACATCTATGCTATTTCTACGAGTTCTATATGTTAGGATTGTAGTATGTTATGTACATGGTTTATATAGCATGAATTTAAAGGTCTAAAGTGACACACCTACATAATCAAGGAATTTAAAATGAAATGACCAAGGGAGCGGCTTGCCTCTTGATTTGGGAAAAATGAAAATAGGATCCAAATTTTCTTCCTTTTCTTCAATTCCTCGTTTCCTTCCTTTCCTCCCATTCCTTCCTTAATCACGACAATGGGGTCGGGAGCGGTCGACGGGATCACACGTGAACAGGGTTGGCGGTGAGCGTGCGGGCGGTGGTGGCGGGCACGGTCAGGCGTGACCGGGTATGACGTGGGGGAGGCAGAGACGGAAGATACAGAGAGGGAAGTGAGAATAAGAGCGAGGGTAGAGAGAGGAAAGGGAGCCCAAGACAGAGATTTATAGTGAGAAGAAGCTATGGAAGAGAGAAGGTAAGAGAGAGTGTGTGGTTATGGCTTTATGTTCAATTGACATGTTACCCTCATGGGCTTGTTATTGGATGCCTAGCCCTTGAGGTGTCCAAAATGAAAAGAGACATAAAAAATAGTAGTATGAAATATAAATGAAAGGAAATACAGAAAATAATAATAAGTAGTAATAATAATAATAACGATAATAGAAATAATAGTAATAGAAATACAAAAATCACAATCACAGATTTGCAAAAAATTAATTGTGGAAATATAGGTATTACAAAGTTGTGAAGTCATTTCTTGTTGGATAGTATACCGAAGAAAACTGATAGTAACGACTGAATTGTAAACATGGAGAATCTATGTCCATAATGCAACTGTTATAAATCTGTGGGAACAAACACACTAGTGCAGTGCCGAATGAAATATGGAAATAAAATATAGTAATAAATATTAGAAAGCGGTAAGATAATCAGATTCAAGTATCGACTAACAAAATAAAGATATTTGAGTCCCAAAATAGGAGTCCTACCGTTGATCAGGGAAAATCCGCTGGAAGATCCTCGGTGTCCTCGGTTTGAGCAAGTCTTGGATCTAATCCCGAACCGTACACCTCTGGATAGTACTACTCGTCTAAGCCTGGACGGAAAACCAGGTCCTTAGAGGGACGCAAGAAGATACAAAAATATGCCATAATGTAAACTGAATACTAGTTACTAACAACAGTGAGAACATATAAATCTAATATATTAGCTGTGCGAATCCAATATGAGGACAACGTTCATACGTACGTATGGGTAGCTAAATAGGTGAGTCAATAGAGGATACTTGTTCTTAATTGTTATTGCATTTAGAGTTATGTTGTCGATGCATATGCGGGCTAACACATCCTTCATTGGAACGAATAATACTAGGGTTCCCAAGGACGATGCACTAGGTCGAATAAATTCTTTGTCTTGCAACTCTTCTATTAATTATAGCTTTAGTTCATCCAATTCCTTTTTCGCCAGCCAATATACACTGGAAGATACAGGTGCTGCCCCCGACACTATATATGCGAAGAACTCCACTTCGGACACTCTCGAGCATGATGTTGACTTTACCAACAAGCCATATACTGTCTTAATCTCTTTTGGCAATCTTTCTAAATAAGGCCCTTCTTGCCACATAAATGGCAAATCGGTAGCTCTCGATCTTGGTATGGGACGATCCTCTGTTGATGTTGTTGTGCCATTAGATGTCTCATCAGAACGCTTCAAGTCGCTCTGGCTAGTCCAGATGGTGGAATATGATGCTTTAGTACTGCCTACTCCTTGTTGATGCACTCATGAGTTCTTTCTTTAGCTAGCACCCCCGCATGGGAGATCTTCGATTGTGCATTAGTGAGCATTTGGAGGTTATAGGTCAACCCATGGTGGAATCTCCTCGTCCTCTCTATCTCGATCGGGATCAGGGTGGTACCAGGGCCGGTTCTGAGTTAATGGGGGCCCTAGGCAAATTTTTAAAATGAGACCGTAGACGGCCCTCATATTGTGGTGCTGGTGCTCTATCTAGAACAGCTGCCAAGCTCTGTCTCATGATCTCGATCTACTGCCACTGTGGTTGCATCATGTTCTGAAAGAATTGATACATCAGTAGACGGCCCTCATATTGTGGTCATCTAGGGAGAAATGGTGCATAGGGCATCTGTTGGTGGAATGGCGCATATGGCTTCTGCGGAGAAAATAAGGAATGTGGCGGGAATGGGCCCTCTTGTGGCATATGAGCATAGTGCGAAGTTTGTCCGACATGTGGAATCTGCATCGTCTGCGAAGATTGACCGATCCGAATAGGTGGAGTCTGTGGTAGTGCCAGAATATGTTGAGGTGATTGGTCTCCCTAGGGTCCCGAGGATCGATCATCACTAGGGGTCGTCTCGATCGATGTGATGGCATCGTATATCGTACGTCTGCTATGGAGATTCATTGCTCTAAAAGAATGAACAAGTTCATTAGTACGGTATGGGAAGTAAATAGGAAGCAATTTGTACATGGATGAGCTCGATATCGAAAGAAATTCAAGGACGAGAGTTGAGCATGCAAATGAGATCTAATAACCCTAATAGCTATTGTAGGTTCGCTGGGGATGATGACATGCTGAAACGATAAACATAGGTTTGTATAGCCACCACTAAAACCATATCACACCCGTGTCCCAAAATACGTGGAACCGATATGTAAACTGACCATCATGAGCGAACTAGAGCAAGCTTACAATCTAATGGACCTACCTAGATGTACTACACTAAAAATGTGAACTCTAGTCCACGGCTACATTAAATAAATAGTAAGTAACTACACCTCATTTGCATAGAAATTTAAGAAGGAAACTGAAGTAATGACTAAAATAATAAACATGGAGAATCTAGGTCCATAATAAAAGGGTTACAAGTTTACAAGTCTGTGGGAACAAACCCACTAGTACAATGTCGAATGAAAGTACGAAAATAAAATACAGTAAGAAACACTAGAAAGCGGTAATATAACCAGACTTAAGTATCGGCAAGATAAAAATACTTAAAAAGTCCTATGGCAAGAGTCCTACCGCTGATCAAGGGATCTCCGATGGAAGAACCTTGGTGTCCTCGACTGGAACAACTCCTGAATATGGTCCCGAATCGTGCACCTCTAGATAGTACTGCTCGTCTAAGCCTGGGAGAAAACCAGGTCCTTAGAGGAACACAACAAGATACAAGAATATGCCATAATGTAAAGTGAATACTACTAATAACATTCAGAACATATAAATCTAAGATAATATATGTATTGTGGCATCTGCTATCAAATTTTTTTATTAAATACACTAGTACTGTACACAGTGAGCTAGGGGTATTTTGAAACTGATTTGCTATAGAATTTACGGATTTAGTCTAACTAACATAGTCTAGTAACCCTCCAGTTAGCCTAGAATCATAGTCTAAGACCCTACATTGGCTTAGGAAACAATTTTAGGTCATATTAAAATATTATTGGATTTTTCAGAATTTATAGAAATTTTTTCCTAAGGAAATCGGATTTCCAATGGCCTTCTAGGATTTACTGGAGCTAGCCATGACCATCAAACCCCATGAAACTTCACTAATACATTCTAATGGCCTATAATAGTTTCTAGAATTTTTGAAAAAATTTCTAAGTTATTTGATATTTTTCTAGCCCCTGGAGCCCATTTTATAAATTAATAATTCAGTTTTTATATGAATTTTTATGTTTAAAATCTATTTTTCATTTTTCTAATAAACACTTATTAATTTTATTCATCCTAGCAGGTAAGGTTGAGCCTGCCGGCCCAAACCCGAACACACATGGATAGAACCCAGCCTTTCCTTCTTAATTCACTCCAGCTCGGCCGAAGAAGAAGAATATATATATATATATATATATATATATATATATATATATATATAAACCAAGCCCAACCCAACCCACAAACATTTCTTTTCTATTTTTCTTATTCTATTTAATCCAAACCAACCGGCCTAGGCCTAGCAGACCATGGTCCAGCCGGACAAGTCTTATTTTCTTTACTCAAAGTGACGATATGGACCATCGATCGTTAACCTAATCTTATAGTTAATCATGTTGTCTTAACTTGCACATCGTGATGTCTACTACGAATTACGAAATGCAAACATGATAAATTGTAAAACTCAAAAAATAAACTATAATTGAATAAATATTGATTATAGAGGCAGGTACTCTACATCTACGACGTGTTATGGCCAATAAATAATGATTATAGAAACTAGGAGCTAGCTATAATAATTTAAAATAATAAATTGTCAATTTTAATAAATTAGTCATTTTTCTCTTGAGCGACTTACAAATTTGAAAACAAAAAAATCAAAATATTTTGTACTATTGTAATAATTTAAAATAATAAATTGTCAATTTTAATAATTTAATTACAAAATAGCCATTATTCCAAGCGACAACAACGTAAATCAAAGTCTTTTATAAGTTAAGATTTAGTCATGTATTCAAAAAAAAAAAAAATTTAATGTCACCCTAAATCTCTTAGGGTATCCCTGGTTAAATGAACTTTGGTAAGATGCAACTTCAAAAAGATTTCATCCGTGCTTCCTTCTAATTCCGAAAATATGCACACGAACCAAACAAATAAGGAGTTCAAGATTGCTGCCAATCTAAACAATTACTAGGTCATATCAAGTACATCACGCGCAACGTGACAGTGATGTGATGGGGATGAATGGTGAGTCCATCCAATGGTATAATAACACATGGTATCCAATCTCCAGGCAACAGTACATATATGATAAATTTTTGTTTTCTTCCGTCCATTCAATACCGTTCTCTTCCATCCAGCGCACATAATAAACAATAGAAAGGATGATAATTAAACTGTTACCATTATGATCAGACTGAAACTTATACAAGGAATTATATTGCCTGCTTTATGAGTTTTGTCCCTCTAACCCATCATATAGAGCTTAAGCTCTATGCAACTACTACTACACACACTCTTCCTCTCTACCAACTACTATTTCCCCGAAATACCAACTACTATTTCCCCGAAAAATAGTCACTTGAACATCTTTACAGGACATTTGATCGATTTGCAGGATTCTAACAAAATTCTCTTTTGTCAAGTAATTCGCCCATGAAAGAAGTGGGCCAAATTCTGTACTTTTTAAGTTGAAAATCCTGCCAGTTGAATCCTTCCAAAAAGAGGCAAAAGCCGCAAAGCCCTAACTAGACAAAAGGAATTTCGGGAATACTTTTTGCATAACTTTGCTATAAGACATTGACATGATACAAATAGATGAGTTAGGCCCCAGGGGACTACATAATGAGAGGAAACAATAACGAGGTACATGATCTACCACCTTTTGTAACCTTACCAAATGGATTTCTCTTTCATCCAACAACTTTCGCCGTACAACATTAGCGCCTCAAAGATACAGATCGCCTGCAAAATGGAGTTGAAAGAACAATAAGCCATAGTAAAACACATATATGGTAGGTGATGTTCATTCAACAAGGAGACATTATGGATAAAATTCGGAAACACTTGTGTAGGCCGATGATATTCCAATCTCTGGGATAATATTATCATCCCAAAGAACTATTCTATAAAAGCTTTGTAGAATGAAATAAAACAGCAGGGTAGAGATCACAGGTAAACAGCATAAATCCTAACAAGCTTTCCAACAAAATAGTTTTTGAAGTCCTACAAGTCTGTTTCACTACTGTAGTCCAATTCTGAAGATTTGGTTAACGTGGTTTTGAGAAATGGAAATCATAAAGATTTGGAATTTCAGTCCATTTTATGAGTGACTCAAAATTCAATGAATTGGTCGAGTTATCATGCCTTCATATGGTAACATTACCTGCCAAATTCAAAATGTGTTTGTCTACTCCTGCATATTTGGAGGCAATCATACCTCTCATAATAGAAAAATTCACAGTTTCTGGCAACAAAACAGTAAACACATGGAAAAATGTTGAATTCAAAATCATTGAATTGTGTTATCCCAACCAAACACAAGAAATTGCAATTTATGATTCTCAACTCCATTGAATTTGATTTCTTGATAACCAAACAAGCCCTTGATGTAGAAATGTCACTCTTTACACACCCACCACTACAAGTTTGTAGTTGAAGTACCATTGGGAACTCACAAACTAAATTTAAAAAGAAGAAAAAAAACACGACTTGTCATCATCCCCTATATGCTGGTGGATTACAATCTTGCACTAACAAACTCTACAGCAAATTAAGAAATTAATATGATGGAAGCATAGTTACCATAAACTAAAATGCAGAGGCAAATATCACTTCCAACCAGACCCATAAAGTATGCTTAACATATTTGAGAGATCATGGCAGGGTATGTTGCACGAATTTGGGCGGATACGGATAAGGACACAATTAGGATACGGGATAAGGACATTATCAAATAGGTACATGAACATGGACACAGATATGGACACCATTTCCTGTTTCCGTGCAACATAGATGTCTACACTTTTTTACTAAAGCATTTCACCCAACATTTTTATATATTCCATATCAAACGACAACTTTAAAATATCATTCTTTCACTTAAACAAGGACTTGATCCATGGGATGAGATTGAGTAACATAAGTCCTTGCATCCACATCTAGTAATGGCATACTCAGGAGTAAAATACAACCATCATTTTACTGCCTCTCACACCTTGTCCTAGTAGCAACAATCAGAATACCAACCATTTAAACAGCAAAACCATCAGTTAGGTACTGAACATGTTTCACTTATACTCGATTATGTGTACTAACCAGCAATGCACTTTGAGGCAATAACTAAGGTTACGGTTTTTGTTAATGTCACAGAAAATTTGGCCCTTCTAGATAATAAAATTGGTTAATTTAGTTTCTTGATGGCCAAGCTTACTAGCTAGCCATTTTTTGTCTTTATTACTTTCGTAAGCTCTATATAATGAGCCATAATATATCATCACATTCTAGTCAAAATGTAGCCCCTTTATTTTAACATGGTATCAGTGCAGAGGTGATTCTAACACTTGCCTTTGCTAAAGTAGAATCCTAGCCCTCCATCCAATCAAAACTTAATAAAGTCGCCTCTTCCCCATCAAGTCCTAGCCTTCATCAACATATCCTTTAAGAAACTCTAGATCTAAACCACTCCTTTTCCTTTCCTCTCCTTCCCCCAATTCTAACCATCAACCAAAATTGCAGCCTCTCCCCTGTTGTGTAGGAGAGAACCAGCAAGAGAACTCCTCTTCTTCCCTACTCTTCATCTCACCCCTACTACTACTGCTGCTCTTCCTAGGATCATGTTGCGCTCAGCTCCTCTCTGGTTCCGATCATAGATCGTGAGACCTGGTCCTAGGATTTCTCATGCTTGATCTTGGCTTGGACTCTCTAGACTTCACGCGATCAAACGTATCTCCCGCACAAGATATGGATTATATTCTCACATGCGACTACTTGATTTTTTATTCCACTCATGATTACTCTACCTCTTCTGTCCGCAAGATTTAGTTGCGAGATTGCCCGAAGCTCTGGTTTCCTGCTGTTTGGATTGGAATATGGTTCCCTGTTTGGAGTTGTTTTCGGTATGCTGTTTGGAACAGATTGGTGTTCCCTGTTTGGAGGTGATCGTGTCCTGTACCGCTCTCCTCGAGTCATGTCCAACATTCCTGATGACTCGGCAGTCTCCCATAAACACCCTTGGAATTTATTTTTTCTTTTATTTAGTGTTTTCCTTTAGTTATGTGATGAACGAGAAGGCATGCCATGTAAAAAAAAACTTCTGCAGAAATTCTTTTTGCTTTGTGATGAAGTGGGACGCCGTATGACCCTGTGATCCCTCCCTCTCCACAAAATTCTTTTGCAACACACTTGTTGGTACCGCTCTCCAATTGTACTTCCCATTGTTCCAGGTTGCAACATTCATGTCCAACTTGAAGGGAGTGTTGACCTCTACCCATCTCTTATTTGTTCTTGAGATCGCTATCGTATGACTCTGTAATCCCTCCCTCACCATAAAACTCTTTTTGCAGTAAACAAGGTTAATCATATTTGTCTTATTCAGCCATATTGAAGGATAAAGGGTTTGTTGTTGTGCCCATATTGAGCGACTTCTCTGTTAAGCTAGCAGACATTATATTATTTGATACTGCTTCAATCCAGGTTTGTTTTGGTCAGCACTAAACCTAGTTATCCTACTCTCCAGTGTGTGAGCTTAACAATGTTAAGCTGATGTATTGCGATTGCGATTTTTCAAATTTGAACCAAAGACATAAAAGAGAGACCAGAGAGATGCAAAATACCAAACAACTTATAAGAGTATTACTACATAATATTATTTTCAAGTGTCCATCCTAGCTTTACAGCTTCAGCAGTTTCAGCCAGTTGGTTATATACTTCTATTCAGGTGCCCTTTAAACGTTTAACTACATGATCAGAAATAGTAATAAAAAGAATAACATAGAGTCCGTTCTAGTATAAACCAATGGTAGGTTTGGCTGGATTGTGGAATTACTACTGTAGATAGGCATGAACGAAAATGTCACTTTAATGGCTATCTTTTTCAAGATTCCAATGACGATAATCATTTCAGATCAACTGTATCCGATTATGTCTAGTTCTGAACTAGATTTTAGTTCTGATAGATTTAATGAATGCCTGGTTCGAACAAACAAATACTTGATTAACTAATCAGCTGATAAACCTCAATCAAAAGATAGCAATGGAATAGACTGGCTTCTTATTAGTTAGACAGTAAGTAAAAGGTTAAATGAAGCACAAAACAAAAGAGCTTAAATGCTTAAAGCAAAGAGGCAAATAAACACTCATGATTATTATACCTTCTCTACTTTTTTATTCAGCCACATGCCTAAACCATGGATCTGGAATTTGAAAATGTTGAATGGTCTATGGGATCTATATTCATACTTGATTAACTTAAGTTCTGGTGAAACAGGATAAGCTCATAAAGGCGGCGTGGGCCAGCAACAACAAAAAGGCCTAGGAGGGTGCTCAAGACTAAAATTACTGGTGTATAGTAGATAAGACAATCTTGTGGTCTATGACTAGGACTTTTGGTTGTGGTTTCCTTCTAATTGGTAGGACAAATATTAAATATATATAATAAAAAGTATAAGCACCGCATGCAAATCTGGTTGTGCTTTAGTGCATGAACAAGTTCGAGACTCCAGCACCCACTGAAGTGTTTAAGAAAGAGAGAGAGAGAGAGAGAGTCAAAATGAGAGGCGAGATATATATATATATATATATATATATATATATATAGACTTACATGTTGGCGCCTAGAAATGGACATCAAAGTCGAAATGACATTTGGTAGGTTAGAACAGACACACAAGGGTTGATTAGGTTAGGACAGACACAAGAGAGATGGAATCAAAAAGGCAAAGAAAAATTAGCAATGTTCCTTCCCTCTTGTTTGGTATCTATAGAGATTGTTACATAACTATAATATTATTGCGCCAGGGCCTGGTTCCAACTTCAAAAAATAAAGATATGGTCACATTCAAGATGGTGGAGCATCTGACACACCCAGGCGGTGACAAAACAGGCACCTTTAATAACACTGGTAAAGGCTCATGAAAAAACAGCATGAGAATAGACAGGTTTTGTTCTACTAGGGGAAGAATTAGCTAGCTATATAAGCAAGGGAAAGGAAAGGCAAAGAAAATTTACTAATGTTCCTTCCTCTTGTTTAGTATTCATATAAGATTGTTAGTAATATCTATAATATTATAGGTCAGGGCCAGGTTCCAAATTCCAAAAAAAAGACATGGTTCCGGTCATATTTAAGTCGAAGACGGGATAAGGCTGCAAGATGGTGGAGCATCTGACAAGTCTAGGGCACTTTAATAACACTGGTAAACTATGTTAATCTAGACTCAAGTATGGGTGTCTGGTACGGGTACATATCCAAGAGTCAGATCCTTCAAACTAATAGTTGAATGACACACTGATTCGGCTAAAAATGATCTAAATTTTAGGTACGGGACGAGAATATGAGTATTAAAATAAATTTCATAAAAAGACATCATATAATTAAATTTGCATGGTTTTTGTATGACTTTATAAAAGACATGTAATTAAATTTGCACGGTTTCATAAAAAAGACATAGCGGCTAATTAAATTTGCATGATTCATAAAAAGAGAGTTGCAATTAAGTTTGCATGGTTTCATATATAAGTTTATAATTAAGTTTATATGATTTCATAAAAAAAAATCATGTAAATTAAATTTGCAATGTTTCATAAAAAGACATGTAATTATAAACTACTAGTAAACTTCACTGAATTAGTTGAATAAGTCCCTAAGGGACCGTCCCTTCATCTCCCATACTCCTTTACTACAGGTCTACCATATTAAATAAACTATCTACTTCACTATCACATTAAAATAAACTATCGACTTTACTACTAGTCTCTTGATTGTCACCATGGATGATCGATACGGATTCCATACCCAAGTCCTATCGGGTCGACACGGGTACTTCTCATTAAAGTGGAGAGTCCGGATAACAGAGTCGGTAAAGGCACATGAAAAAAACAGCATTAGAATAGACGGGTTTTTTCTGCTAGGAGAAGAATAAGTTAGCTATACGAAAGGGTTGAAGGAGGCACAAAACAAAAATGTTAGTGTTGAAACTGAAGAGGCGGGCATGGAAACTCATGACTACCCTGATTTAAAATTTCGCTCAGATTTAAGAAAGAGAAAAACTAAAAAATTAATTACAGACTAGTTACCAACAATAAGACATCTAAATTCCAACCACACTACAAGCAAGGTTCGAAATATCGGTATCAGTTTCGGTCCCTTCCATGAGTACAAGGTTCTAAACGGCGGTAGACGGGTGCGCGGCGGAGAGAGCCCGCCTACCGCCTAGGCGGTCGGTACATTTTGAACATTTTTACTATTTTACCACTATTTTTTCTGCATAATATACATATTTTAAGCGTGTTTCATGCATAATTAAGCTGTAGAAAAAAGATTTATAAAGTTTTAGTTTTGTAAAAGTGAACCATAGGCCCATAATCCTTACAAAACATTTTTGGCCAAAATATCTTGTTAGGTTTTGCTTCGCCTAGGCCCTGCCTACGCCGCCTCACCTCCGCCTATGCCGCCAACCTCCGTTGGCCGCCTACTCCACCGTCTACCAAAAAGCGGTGCGGAAAGAGACCGCCTACAGCCTAGGCGGCCGCCATTTAGAACACTGATGAGTATCAGAATCGGCGGTTTCGGCAATTTCGAATCGGAGTATCATGTTATTCGGTTCAGAATGATAAAAATGATAAAAGAAATCTTTCAAAAGCTAAATACATATGTGATATATTTAGTAGACATAATTATATATATTATATGTTTTTTCCTCGTTAGTTTTAAATGGAATAATATTAGTATGGATGAATGTTGTGAATTTATAGATATACAACTTCGACATATGGTAATGGTTACAATTTATAAATAAGAAATCATATCGATACACTATAACATTGTCATTGAATCATTGCATTGATACTATTTTTCCATCTTTTTGTTCAAATTTTCAAGCTGAATTTATTGAGAGAGAACCCCCCAACTTGAGTATCGATCAGTATCCGTAGCAGTCGGTATTAAATCGGGACATGCCAAACTATACGGTGTCGGTATCGGCTGATAGTGCAAACTATGACCACAAGCTTAATGCACCAAGTTACCGAAACATCACAAAGCTAAAAAGGAGAATGTAGAAAACATAGGTTGTAAGATTAATATAAGTATTGTATAACAAATCATTGACTACCTTATCATCATCGTAATATACATTGTTCTAGAAAATTTCATTTGAAGGTAATACAATCATTCACATGTGGGTACTTTGACACATTGATCGACAATAAAGAACATCTTATCTAGCAGTAACTAACAATATCATCGTAAAGTCAATAATTAAAAAACAAAATTGTACAATTAGTATTACATTAATTACTTATGAATAAAGCATCGATGAAAAAGTAAGGAATTAACTATTAAAATTCACTGAGTTTGGAAATTCAAAAAGATGTTCCTTTCCATATTCTAATTTCTATAACAATGTATAACTTGTTAAAACCCTAACAAATATAAACGAAAAAAGAGTCCAAAAGAAAAGATAGAGGATGCTCAAGCAACCCAAAAAAAATACTGATAGCAATATTAAAAACAAACTTCATTGTCAGAAAACAGTTGTATCAATTGTTGAAACGACCGGAGACTCTTGGTCTTAGAAAAAAGATGCTGGATGTCGTCATTGAAAATAGTGGAAGTTGATAAAAGGCATCGGAAAAGAGATGCTCGTCCAAAGAGGTCGCTATGAAGAGCATCTTATTTGAATCAAGTCGAAAATGATTTAAAAGGGATGTATAGGTATGTAGATTGAGTTTCAGAGATGTCACTTAGGGTTAACAAATCATTAGTTTTTAAACAACTTACTGTCAGGTTTAACCCATTTAGATTAAATTTCCTCATAATTTCCGTATCAGTTGATACACCACATCTGGTTTTACGTATCTTATGATACATAAAACTGTACAGTAATATACATTGTACCACTACATTTAGTGAATAGTATCATATATACGTTGTATCATGCCGTATCAGATAATATGTAACGTGTATCATAGAAACTACTTTAGTTTATATTAAATTTGATGTAATATACATAAAATAAATGTGGACTAATTGCCCCTAAATTTTAAGCATACCACCTAGTTTTAATCATATACCCACATGATAAATTATATACTAACATACTCAAGGTGAAGAAAGTATACTATAAAATACATAAATTAAAATTATAGTATATTAAATTAACTTTGGAAATATATTAAGCATAGTAAAGATAACATATAAATAATAAGATACTCTGATATTCCACTCCGAAACTGCTAAAATTATAGGTACTAGCAAAACTGATTCTCGTAGGAAGGATCCAAAATCATTAGGAAAACCGAATTTTTGAACCTTGGTTTTTCAAAAATAAGTCGGCAACAAAAAGTGAAAAAAAAAAACATGCTAAAACTAAAATTTAAAAATAAATCCCGTACTCTACGGCGGAGAAAGGACATCCATGTAGGGGAAGACAAGGTAAAGTTACAACTAGCGGTCCAAACATTGAGGATTGGGCACAAAATTTAAAGAGCTGCAAAAATAAAATAAATGGTTCATGAATGTAATTTTATTTTGCTAACCTCCCCCCAACTCCTAATTACGCAAAAGATATTCTACACCCCACTCTTTATTCAAAATGTGAGTTGTTAACATTATGTCCACATCCTCAGCAATCATGCATTTTGTCTACCAACTGAAGTTGCACTAAAATATGGCTAAAGTACATTATTGTTTCTACTGTTTCAAATTCACGACAACAACTACTTGATTAACTTTATATTTAAGGGAAAAAATAAATAGAGAAGCTTCAGCTTCAATCAAATACCATTCTGTAAATTGAGCATGTGGATAGTGGTAAGGCCCTGCCACTACACCAAAACTCTAGAGTACTGGTAAGGTTGGGGTTTATAAATTCATATTATTCAACACGCTCCTGCAGGTCGAAGACCCATTTTTATCGGTTGAGAGTTGGATTCACGCAGCGATACATTTTTTTGTAAAATTCGCTCAAATTGTCCACCAAAGAGATCAAACGTGGCTTACCATGATACCATGATAAAGACGCTGCCACTATACCAAAACTCTAGACTGCCGGTGAGGGGATGAGGGTTATATATTTATGTTATTCAACAGATAGAAATAAACTGTTCTACATAGATAGTAATAAGATTCAACTCCATGCATAAATTGTTAAAAAAAATTACTTTCTAGCATGCAATGCTTGTATCTTTAGCTAATTAAATATGAGTGTAGCCACAGAAATGTTAGCAAGCATTTCTCGTCTATCCAGTATCCACACAAATTCTTCTTTCAATATGACAATCAAAAGCAAGAAAATTGCCAAGTACACACTCTAGGTCGAATAGACGTGCTTGGAGGCAAATCTCCACTCTTCAAATAATAATCTTACCACAAGAACCATTCATTTTATATGTGAGAAGTCGTTCAATCAAGAAATATCTTTCCATTTTCTGCTCGTCATAGTGATGCTATACTGCTTTCCCTTTGCTAGCAAAAGAGTAGGAACACTCAGATAGTATCATAGTAAATCGGTTTTGCTCTTCCAACATCCCCTGCTTTATCAATTCTCTCTTTCAACTATTGTTAATATTTTCATTCCAAATAGGATATCCTAGTGGCATGAGGCTCTAGCCAATTCAGGTTTAGGCGGGGTCAAGATATACATAGACTTACCCCTATTTTGTCAATAGATTTCTACTTGTCGAACGCCAACAATGCAAGGTCAAGCTTACTTGTTGCACCAAAAGTAAGGAACTATTGTCAATCACTTCTCCTACGTTCCAGCATTTCAAATTACAAAATAGGTCATACTTAATTTATAAGAAAACATCACTAGAATATCTATAACCTTTCCACCTTAGCTCACTTGTAATAAGGTATGGATTATATTGTTCGTGCCATATAGATTATATTTATCATTGATTTTTTTTCTTATACTCGCATGTATGTGATCTCCAAACAAGCAGACATATATATGTAGACTCACAAAATATGATAGTAAAATGCATACTAATTTAATTCAAAAATGCATACTAATTTAATTCATGTATAACATAATAGAAAACGATAAGGAATTGAGCTTCAATATAGGAGCATTACTTACTCTACTTTTAATATCTGATTCTAGGTTTGCATCGGAATTCTGCTAAAAGTGCTATATGATCAGAAGACCACTCTTGAGAAGGAAGAGCGGTGTCTTTGCGTAAATTCTCCTCATCCAAGAGTTCTAACAGTGATTCTACCGTCAATGAATCCGCTGGATATACAAAACAGGTAAGACAGATGTAAAGAAAAACTGACTACATATTCTCACACTTTTCTTCCTAAAACAAAATAGATTGCGTTAGAATATTTAAGTACAAAAGGTCCAAGTCTTAGATAATAGTCAACCTGTATAAAATATATAATCAAGTGTGCCGATGAAATCCCTCGTACAATTTGTGAACAAAGGTTCATTTGTTGCAGAGTCCATCTTTCTTCTCTGTTGCTCTGCACCAATCCCGGTCATTCTTGCAAAAGCTGAGTACGCACTAACCTGTTGAAATGTGAATCTATTATACAAGTGAAACATTAAATTTGCTCAGGCGAGAAAATGTTAAACAAGCATTTACCAGTGGAAGTTGATGGCTTAGTTTTGCTGTCGGGCGTAAGATATTAAGGGGATCAACTGCCAGGTCAGGATGCTGGTCAACCTTACCGAAAGATAGAAGTGCATGAGGAGCACTGCATCCAATTTAGACGATCACAATTTTTGAATTCATGATGTGTTAAAAGTCTGGTGACATCTGAAAAGAATTTATATACCTTCCTGGAATAGAGTTAAAATCCCCACATACCAACATTGGGATGTCTGCACTAACAGCAATTTTTTCCAATCCTTTTAGGAGAGTATGCACCTACATTGATTAAGTTTTAGGAAATAAGCAGAAAAAAAATTAAAGATAACATATGTAGATATAGCTATCTTAGTTGGGACTTTGGCACCAACATAGATGGTTCACATCAGGTCAACAGCTGGTCACAAAAACTATGTCAAATCCTTTATGGAGCTTTCTTGTTCTCCATAGCCGACCTCATTCGGATGGGAGAAGGCTAGCATGATAATGATTATGATGATCATTTAAATGATAGCTAGATCAGCGGAAATGTGCACCTGCCAGAGCTTGACGTCCTTGAGCTCTTGATGTACATTGACATGAGTATTTGCCTGGATAGGTACAGAAAGGTTCTGGTTACAAGTGTAACATAATACACGAAACATGATTCATGTAACTTGATCAAATTGCACGCTGAAATACAGGGTCATACAAGATATGCACAAAAATATCAGAAACTTCAAATGTAAAGAAGAAAAAGGAATGTTTATAACTATCCAAGACACTAAAGACCCACTTAATTATGGTTCCTTATTGATCTCCATGAATTACAAAGGAGCAATCCAGGCTCAGCTCAACCGCACATTTGAGTCTCGCGTGTCTACCATTTCACCGTCAAGGCAGCTTGAAAGTGAATCGTATTCCATGAATATCTAACTAGTGTGATATATGGAATATATGACAAAGGTGGAGTGTTGGAGTATTTCTATCGATCGGTCATGTCATATAGGCCCGAGCCCGAGTCAGACATCAAATTGCTCCGATTTGAATTATTCATAGGATACCCTATATATATCAAAAAGATGTACAATCAAACCTACTTCTTGATTCAATATCAATAGAAGCCCAAAAAAGTGAGGTACCCAAATAACGATAGATATGTCAAAAGCGGGTCCAATTACGCTTGATATAACACTAGCCAGTAGAGAACGTACTGATGGAAGGAAAAAGTTACACAGGGGTTAATCCGTTTAGAAAAAATGGGAGCCCTATCACAGGCTATTCGAGTTAATATATTTAGTAAATGGGACCCCTATCACATTGTATAATGCATGAGAAAAATGGAAGACCAACCTGATATGCAGTAACTAATCTTCCCGACACTTCCATATTGGTTAGTGATATCAGACTATTTTAGCAGGATCTTATAGCTAGCACAACAACTATATTTTCTCTACTAATTGCAGATAATTACTTTAAGCTAATGCACATCAAGCTTATTAACGTGGCGTGAGGCGGCAAGAACCAAAAGGCCTAGGTGGGGCTAGGGCTGTCATTCGGGTTCGAGTTGGACTTACGTAAAATCTGAACCCAACCCGATAGTCTTTCAGGTTCTAAATCATTCTAAATATGCATCCGAACCAACCCGAATTGAAATCGGGTTCAGGTTTAAGAGTCCGGACCCGGTCAGAATTGAAAGTATAGGGAAAAAAGAAGTAAAGCAATGTAGACAAGGGGTTTTGAACCATTTACCTGTGCCACCAACACCCAAACACTTTACCACCAGGCCACAAACAACTTCTGTTTATGCATAGAGATAAAATTTATAATTTATGAAACTCGAAACGCACCCAATTTTATTGTTGGGTTTCACATGTACCCACACCCGACCCGAAAGTCATTCGGGTTTCAAATTTTACATACAAAGCCGAGTTTTACTAAAAAATATCGGGTCGGGATTTCAGATTATTGGTTACCACTGACAGGCCTAGGTGGGGGCCTCAAGGAGGCAAGGTGGGGGTCTTGAGACTAAAATTAAGGGTGTGTAGTAGCTAAGTTGGGGCAAGCTTTTGGTTTATGATTAGGACTTCCAAGTCGTGATTTTCTCCTAACTAGTATGACAAATACATAATTAAGAAACTATAAACATCGCATACAAATCTTGTGGTGCAAACTACATGTACAAGTTTGGAAGTTCAAAATCAATGATATGAAGTGTTCAATAAAGAAATAATTACTGAGTATCACTAACATGACACAGATGAGATGAACAAAAAGAGTCATGACGGAGACTGGGAGAGAGAGTTACTTGATGTTGTCAAGCAACAAACATCAGTCAGAGATGAGATTTGCTTGGTCAGAACAGACACAAAGGAAGGTAATTGAGAGAATAGAAAATTTATTTAACATCTTAGATTATCAGTAAGATCTATAACTTTTAAGTTATTGGCCCAGGTTTAGTTCCAAATTTAAAAATAAATTACCCTGGGTAGAGTCACATTTAAGTCAAGACGGGTTGATATAACCACCTAAGGCGGCAAGACAACAGAGCAGCTTGAACTCCTATGTCGTCACCTAAGGCAGTGAGGTGGGTGCCTTTAATAACAATGTGCACAGTTAATCTCTCCCTTATTTCTGCCTTGTCTGCTTTCTTCTCTCTCTTATGTGTGGATAGGTTAATTGTTTGGCAAAGCTAAGAAACATCATGAAGTGAAAGTACTAAAAAGTGACCTATCAAAGAATGTGAACACATAAACAGATCTTTTCTTTGCTTATTGCAAGCGAGTGTAATAAACAGATTGTAATTGTATAACTTTGAATGGTATGCATTTGAGTACGACATTATCTCACCACACAAAGAAGCTGTCTTTTCCCAGGATTCTCCATTCCATGATTATTAAATTTTGCTTCCAAGACCACGATCAGAGCAATATTATCCTATGCATTAAAACAAACATATTTTATGAATCCAGAAAACAGGTAAGGAGACTTATGTCATCTACAACCAGAGCATGTGAGAGCAACCTTGATCAAGCGACTCAAAGCAACTTTTTTCTGTCCAGCTGCAATCACTGCATCAGTCAAAGATTGTGCAGCCTTATTGAACTCGACCTGAAATGGACCCGTCAGAAGCTATGCAAAAGAATGGCCATTACAAGTGAAACATCTACCTCATATTTCTTGACATGTGAAAACTTATCCCTGCGGAAGAATGTCGCACAACCATCTACAGCATTGGGATTTCCATTATAAACCTGAAACGCAGAATCAGCTGATTAAACATATGATTGTGAGGAAAGGATAAGTAATGGTTTTCAGAGGGAAAAGAATATGTGAAAAGGCTGACCTCAGATGTTTTCTTCTTGTAGAGTGCCTGATACCCATGTTTATCAAGTTCTGGAGCAAAAAACTCCTCAAAGTGATCACTTTGAACCTGCAAAAGTAAACATAAAGTAGCTTCAATTTTTTTTAAATGAAAACAGAACGAAGAGATTTCCCACAATGATGAGCTCTTTTCTTGCAAAAAGCACATAAAATATTTTGTGTACTCAATATTGATGTTCTGCCAAAGTTAAGAAAATCTTAGAGATGGTACAAATTGAATTATAAGAGAAAAGGAACTTTAAAGACTGTAGATTAATATGTGTATTTTTTGTTTTTCCATATAGTCACATGTCCCCATGTCACGTAGGCTAGCTATTATCTAGTTGTCTATTTTGTCTTTAGGACATATATTTTGCAATATAATGCTAATCCTAGAAATCATCCTAACTATTCACAATGTAGTTTTCATTTCCACATGGTATGAGAGCATGGTTCATCTAAGACTTAGCTCTCCACCAAAATAAAAATCCTAGCCATCCATCTTACCTAAACCTAATTCCTACCCTTCACAACCGATCCCTAATCCTAAACCCCATCCCTAATCTTCAACCCTAGCCTCCAATCTTCTCAAAATACTAGATCTGCCAAATATCCTCCAATATTATCTGCCAAATATCCTCCAATGGATGTCTCCTATTTGGTGGTATGCTTCTTCTCTAAAAGCTTCTCCTCAACCCAAAAGGCCAAAACCCCAAATCCCTAAGCCCAAACTCCATTAATCTCTACCTCTTTCACTAACTCTAACCCCTAGCCTTAATCCAAAGGTGCGGACACTGTCACTTATCTTCATTTTTTTTCCAACTTCTACTACTAAAGACATACAGAACTACAAAAATAGCACATTGAAAACAAACTTGAACCATCTTGAAATCCAGCAAAGTCAGTATCTCCCCACATTGACTTGGGGACTAGTTCATATATCAATCATCGCAATTAGTGCGGCCAATGTAGTACCTTGCGAAAAACAGTATATGTTGATTGATTTCTAGAATTAGTTGGGCTAATTTTATCATATATATTATCGCTACTTTTTGTTGATTATTTTCATCCCTTTTTTTCAGATATAATATCTTAGTGATGTTTTTGCATATCTTCATGCTTCAAGATAAGTTGTTGAATCATGTTTTATTCGTAGTTTGGAGAATTGGCCGATACCAATATGGTCGATACGTATCGGTTTTGGCATGTCTGACCTGATACCGATTCCTACCGACACGATGGAGGTCTCTTTCACATTCATTCAGAAGAAAAAAATAAAATATAGAACAATAGAAAAATAGTAGCAACACAATGGTTCACTTGTACTAAAGGTTGACAATGTTGCAAAGTGTCAATAGGATTCCTTATGGATGAATTGTAACCATTACTATTTGTCGAAGTTTTAATGGTTGTGGTTGCATTATGTCTAAAGGCAAGCATATAAACTATTTATCGTGGTTGCACTATATCTAATGTCTAAAGGCAAGAATATAAGCAATTAGAATATTATATCATTTAAAACTAACAAGAAACAACATAATATATAAAATTGTCAAAATATATCAAATATTTTTCTAGCTTCTTAAAATACTTTTTCTTATTTTTGGATTTCCGAAATGAAAAACCCGATACTCAAATCCGAAACAACTGACAACGATACTCATTGGACAGGTTTGAAACCAATTCTGATATTCTGAACATTGGTTTTATTCTTTGAATAAATGAAACTGTTTTATTCTTTGAATGAACGGAATTTTGCAGGTATTGCATTTAGGATGGCATGCTTGCTTTGTTTGGATTAATTTATCCATTATCAGTTTATTTAGACAATGTTTTTTTAATTACAAACTTACATCCTTTTCTTTTGATCTGTATCTATTATTTTCTTTAGATTTATGTGGATAGATAGACACTGATCAGCTAACACACAAAGCACTATCTCTATAAAATTCAAGAACAAATCAATGGATCCAGATGGAATTTGCTCTTGTGACTTGTTTTTACTATGCTCTGCTGCAAGCCAGTTCTTTATTGGATGATCTGGTGGTATTAGTTGTTAGGAAATGAAGATATTGTAGTAGACTTGGACATATTTTTTATATACAAGAGATGTGTGGTTACAATCAATATTTGTTTGCTCAAATCTCTTGTTTATTTATAGACCACAATATCAGCAAAATGGGAGGAGGGGGAGGAGGAGCACAGGGTAGCGCCCAGATCAAACATAATGGGGAGGGGAAAGGAAGCGGCAGAGAGAGACGGCGATGGAGTGGTGGTGTAGACGGAAGAGACATGTCATACAAAACAAACAAGGAGAATGATGGGGACGATATAGTCCTTTTACATTACTAATCCAAGTGTAGGGTTAGTTTTTAACTGATGGTAACGGAGGGGGACTCATAACTGCCTTTTACGTTGATTTGAGGGATTTTAAGCAACTAACAAGATTTAGGGGACGTGTGTAAAAATATAGTAGATTTAAGGAACTTGTATGCAAAAAAAACCTATTTGTTTTCATCCTTTTCTTATGAAAGGGGTATTAGAAAATATATCCAACAGCGATTTCCACACGTACAAAACAAATTCAACAATAACTAAATACATAGTTTTAACATATAGAATATGGTATGTATGAGGTACAGTCCATATGGGTTTGAGCCTCGCTAAGAGGCATTGTGAAGCATGCGTAGCACGGAAGGAGCCTCCCTCAACCTGTATCGAGGTGTTATGTGACGAGGCTCATTAACTCTGATATTCCTCAATTATGTCTTGCCATTGGCGACGCCTTACCGATTGTAGTACCATAGTGGCATGTCGCCTACCGCCTGAACTAGATCAGAAGGCAATGCCAAATCTCATTGTGTTACCTTGTCGCTGATGACGACGATGCCACAAGCTGCCTCTTCTTCAATGACCCCAACCACCTTACCACCATCTCCAGCCCGTAACTCCGAGAGATCCTCAACAATTCGAAAGATTTGGCAACCTCCATCCATGCTATGACGATCTTATTTTATTTTATGGTGGCCGTTTAGTTATGATGTAAAAAGAAGGCAAGGAAAAAGATAAAGAACTCTCTTACTACCGCAAAACTCACTATGTCGTAGGTCCCCCAAATTCTCGCAATGCAAATCAGACTCTCTTGCCGACACCCGGAATGACTCGCACACTCAAATGGCCGCAACTCAGACTCTCTGTTGGTTCTACTACTTCTCTAAAAGATAGGCTTCATTGTCATATAAGCTCCAACTTGAGAGGAAGGGTATAACAAAGTGTATTTGCTTTTCTAGATAGTTCTAGTGCCGTCACCAGTGCTTGCATATAGGCTAGCTATTATGAAGTTGTCTATTTTGTCTTTAGCACTACTGAATTTTCTATATAATGTTTCGCCTAGAGTCCTATTGAAATCACCCTAATTATTCACAATATAGTCTCCATTTCTGCGATAACCTTTACTTGAGGTAAGAATGTTAAAGGGTTCTGGAAATTTTATGTTTCTGTAATGAAAGTAAAATTAACGAATCCAAGTCCACAACACTACTGAAAAAGTAACAATAATTCAACAAAATTACAAACATATAAACATGATATAACAGCATACCTCCTGAAGACAAAGAATGTCAGCATGATAACCAACAATTTCTCTCAACAAATTCTGCCTTCGGTAAGTCCATGCAAGTGCCCACGATGGGCAGTAGCTGTATTGTTCACTTGTTGCACATGCATCAGAGAGAATGTTGTATGAGAGCACTGTGAAGGTCCCAGATGATGCACTTCGACCATCAGGATCTAAATGCCCATGAATATCAACTCCATTCATGTTAATCATGCGACGGGGAGTAGGGGAGGGAGCTGGAATCACACGTGATGTCAAAACAGTAGTAGCAGGCCCCACAGGAGTTCTTGTTTCTGCATCTATAGGTGCACATTCAAACTTGAGGACATGATTAATGTCATCAGCAGTCGGCGTATACGTTCTACACCGTCCAACATCAACCCAGGTTTCGCCTCCTGTCCGTTCTGGAATAGTTGCAGGATATAAAGGTGTTGAGCCATTGTTTTGGCTTGGTGTCTGTCCTACGCTTGAATTTGAACTAGATAGACCAGCATTAACAATTCCAGATCCACTACTATTAAACCGTCCATACAATTCATCCTCCTCATTTCCATTTTCACTCACTGTGCTGAGTGCCCTTTCATGTAGAACACGATGGTGCTGCCAAGCATCTGAAAAGCACATAGATGAGCAATGATAACTCTTAGCAATCGGTACTTTTGTTTTGAGACAACTTAGGCACTGCAATGTCGCTTGTTCCGTCGGATGTACACTACATACAGCTATTTTTCGATCATTGTATACACGGTACCTGCAAAATACAGAACCGTACGCTGGGGCATATCAGTATCAAATGTGAGACACTAAGTACAGCATAAAAACAACTGCATAACTATTTTCCCCGCTGCAACTTAGGATCAACAATCAATAGGACAACATCAACGAAGCCTTTATCCCAAGTTTTTGGGGTTGGCTATTTGAACCTTTTCTTCCATGCAGCTCTGTTAAGGGCAATACAAGTTCATTAGGCCTACCCGTAACTCTACTAGCTCCTTGGTGCATCTCTTGGTCTATGTTGCACGTCACACGTGTCCAAAGTGTGCAAACCACTTGAGATGACTTTTTTCTCATATTATCCCCTATTGGTGTGATCTCCAACTTCCCACAAATTTGCACAATCCATATCCCATCTTTCAATGTATTGCCATCTTAGAATTTTTCATTTCAACTATGCTAATTTTCTGAACATGTATTTTCTCTAACCTATATCTTTCCACATTTTCTTATTTTATTACCCCCATAAACATTTTAAGAACAATAAATTAAAACATATTTACAATTTATTACAATACATAATATCATATCATTTCTTCCAAGAAAGCAATATCAACAATATTTTTCAAAGTTTCTGATGCCATGAACCTTAATGGTATTAAATTAAAATAGGAATGTTTTATATGAAGTTGAACTCCAATTCTACCAATTGGGAAATACACAACAAGGCATCTAAAGTCAAACTTTGCTAGATATGATATTCTATCACCTAAATCGCATCACAAGATTTTTAAAATTATCATTTGTAATTATCTTGCCATGCACTAACACCATAAAAGTGAACGACTAAAGATGGACGCCCCAGTGCCTAAGAGGCTCCTATTTAAGAAGGGTCTAGGGAGGATCAAGATTAACACAGCCTTACCATCATATAATAAAACTGAAATACCAAATCTAAGATAGATATAATTTAAAATGTAAAAATTTGAGAATCAAACATGTTTAACGTGATAAAAATGTTGAAAAAAATCATGAGGACAAAATTAATGAATATAGGACACTCTACAATTGATCAATATAACTTGCTACAGAGAACAGTTCTTCTTTTGTATTTTGGTCACTTGGTGAATAAGTAAAAAGAACTCCAACTCTTTTGGTTTTTGGTGATAAATATTTAAAATAATGTAGATTATTATAATACACATCAATTTCTCGTTTGATGTGCAAGACGGTTATGAGATTTGAGTTTCTCTTGATAGAAAGAAGATCTTAGGGTCTGCTTGGATTGAGGGAGAAAAAAATAAGCAGAGTTAAGTGCGGTTAAATGAGGGGGAGTAGAGTGAGGGGAAGTAGAGTCAATACATAGAACCTTGTTTGGATTGGAGGGAGAGTTAAGTGGGAGTGTTTAATAACATTGGAGGTTTTGAGCGAGTGGAGGATTAATAAAAATATGATAGTTACAAAAATAGCCTTATTACATATGTCATAATATTAAATTTGATTGAAATTTTGATTAGAATTTGTCAAAATATCTTCATAAATTAGGAAGGTACGGAGCAACATGTTGAAAACAAAAAAAATGAAAAAAAAAAATCATGATATTTTATAGAACAAATAAGGAGTATTTATGATTTTTTAAACAAAACCCCTCAATCCCCCTCGTTAACCCTCCGAATTGGAGGGTTAAAAAAATGGACAAAAGATGGTGAAATAAACCCGCACTTAACCCTCCCTGAATATCATGATTTTTCCTCAAACCAAGCATGGTTTTATTTTCCCCTCACTCAACTTCCCCTCACTTAACCCTCTAAACCCTCAATCCAAGCGGACCCTTAGTCTTGGAGTTGCTAAGAAGCCATATTAGTCGAATTAAAGAGCCAACAGTGTCATAGTACTATGTAGTAAAGCTAACCTTGGAGCCAAGAGTGTCATAAGTACTATGTAGTAAAGCTTACCTGGTCCTTAGGACACTTTTACTACACTAGAATACTTCATAGATCTGATGTTAGGCATCTATAATAATCATCCGATACGTAAAGGATCAAGACAGTTTCTACACTTCAAAATTCTTTCTTCGCCAATACATAACAGGTCATAAAGCTTGCCATATTAGATTCTACATTTATGGGTGCAACTGCTAGATTCATCATGCAAATTTCAAAGTTCTTTTGGCCCCGATACTTGGGTATGGTACAGATTGTCCCTAGTCTTTCTTTAAATTTATCTTCTAATTTTGTACGTACATAGTCTTTGTTTTCAAATTTTTATTTTACATAAGATAATAATATATCATGTAGAAATTTTAAAATATAACAGGTAAGATTAGATTTAATTATATTAAATTCAGATTTTTCAACTGTGGACTAGATTAAATTTGACTAGATTGAGAAGATTTGAAATATTAAATTTGCTTATATTAGATGAATCGGTTAACTCGTAATTTGTGTATTAGATTAGACAAATTATAACATCTCATTTTGATTAAACTATGTTGTTGTATTTAAAATAAAGATTGGAGATAAAATAATCTATCCAAGAATAGGAAGTTTAATTATATGATAGTTTATGTATTATAGTACGTCAACTGTAATGACAATATATACTTTTATTACAAATAAGAAAAACCACTTGTTCTAACACGTATTATTCACATATTGAAATGCCTTTCATACGCATATCCTCCTTGGCAATTTTTGCGTATAAAATTCCGTATTTATCTTATTTGCACGTCCAAACAATTGTCGGTTTGGTTCCTCAAAACTCCATTAAAGAAAGTCAGTTTTCAAAACTAGGTTTTCAAAAATAAATCCCCAACGGACCCTTGGTCACACTTTAGTAATTCACAAGAAAAACCTCCTAGATAGAGACTAATAATTTTGCTAGCAATAGTATAAGAATCCAACTACTCCCATGTGTAATCTGTAAGGAATTGTAATAAACATGGTTAACAGCTCCACAACTAAGAAATCTGAAGGTTGACATAAGACAACGATCAATATAAACATATCGTCAATAACTTCATTCTACAACAACAAGACAACAAAGCCGGTATCCCAAGATTTTGGAGTCGGCTCTTTGAATCCTCTTCTTCCATTCGCCTATGTTGAAGGCCATGTTCTCTTTAACACTAACAAAAACCATATCCTTCTTTAAAGCTTCAAACTATGTCGTCTAGTTCTACCTCTAGTCCTAGCGGCTCCATAAACTATTGTATTATTGCTTCTCCTTACGGTAGCCTCTATTGGTATGTCTTGCAAAGGTCCAAACCACCTAAGACTATTTTTTCTCATCTTGTCCTCAACTAGCACAGTAGATTCAATCTAATTCCCAAAATTATGAGATAGAAGTCATCTTGACCACCACATCTTTAATAGATAACTTGAATCGTTTAAATTAATCATCAAGAAAAAAAAGTGAAAACAACTTATTTATCATAACATACATTTATCATCCATTTTGAATGAACTAATGCATGTGATGAAGCAATATACTAATTTTTGTTTATCGCATTATTAGTTGACGCATCATGCATGCAAGAAATAGATTAGCCGGCTCTGGTATGTTTGCAGAAATTAGGCTTGATAATCCTAGACTCGTACCAATCGACATGCTCAATGTTGTTACAAATATATTATGTGAAAACAAAATTGTATATTGAACAAAAACAAAATAATATAGTCCTGACTCCTATATCATATGGAGGATTCAAAATAAATAGTTCAGTTGTGACTACTGTGTGAATCCATTAAACAGATCAATATAAAGATCATAGAGACTTGTCACCCAAAAATATATTATCACTCTCCAGTCCAACTTAGAATGGATCGAACTTAAAATTTAGAAAATAAGAAGAGGTAAAACAGGACAAAGTACTGGACGGCAATAGATACAAGAAAAGTACAAAAAGGAAAATGAGAGATACCAACGAAAACAATTTATACAACATTTGGGAAGGGATGCTTCCTCAATAGCGGCCACTACCTATAACAAAACGGGAGAGACAACCGAATCAAAACCAACAAAATCCCCCAAACCACCCAAAATTGACGTAGTGATAGACTCATAAGAAGGGTCTGATAACCAGATAACAGAACTTCAATCCTTGCTTCATAAGGCATGGTTTTAAGCTTCATCCCAGTTCAGGGCATAAGGCCCAATTTATATTCATTTCAACTAGAATCATGCAATACCATGACAAAAATCTTAACATTGACTAACAGAATATACAAACAGAGATGAGCAATTAAAAGAATTCAGTGTCTACTATATCCTCATTAACCTAATATAATCCTACAGTAGAGACCACCTCACAAATCTCGCTTCCTCAAGTCGAACCATTTTTCATGTGGTCGACCTCTCTGTTTCTCTCCACTTCTCCTCTTTATTTTCCTAATTTTAAAATATTCAGAACTCATCAAACTGGATTATGGAAGATGGTGGTTTAAATTTTAACAGAATGAACCTAAAAGTTTTGAATCCAATAGAGGGCACTTGAACAACGCTGGGTAAAAGCACGAGTACGGCCCAAAGAAAGTATGCAGAAGCCAAATGGAAGGTTATGATAGAAAGAAATAAGAGGAAATATTATATACATATATTTATATAATTAGGTTTTATGTCGATAAGGAGTTCAACTAGTGTAAAAACAAAAATCCTAGGGTAACTCATGAGTTCCTAATTTTTCAAACTCGGCCATGAAAAGACGTTGGTTAACATTCATCTGATTACTTGATTTTCCCAACCGGCTAAAGAAAAAAAAAATCAATACACTTCAATGTTAGTAAATCCACATGCCACATCCATATTACAAGTTCTTATTATGAGTTCTTATTCGAGTTTATGTAGTCGAATTGTAGTGTAAACATCCCCACCGATGGTAAAATTGGCAAATATCAAACAACCTATGTCCTATTCAATAATTAAAAATCCTAGGGAACTCATTAGTTCCTAATTTTTCAAACTCGGCCATGAAAAGACGTTAGATGACATTCATCTGATTCCTTGATTTTCTCAACCGGCTAAAGAAAAAAAAAAATCAATACACTATCAATGTTAGTAAATCCACGTGTCACATCCATATTACAAGTTCTTATTGTGTGTTCTTATTCGAGTTTATGTAGTCGAATTGTAGTGTAAACATCTCCCCGATGGTAAAATTGGCAAATATCAAACAGCCTATGTTATATTCAATAATTAAAAAGACGCCATGCGCCATTTACTCCCTTCTCCAATCAAATCAAGTGTGCTATATCGAATTCAGAGGAATCAAGTTCGAAACTTGTAAAGTTCATGCGAATTGAACCATGTTCCAAAGCTCTACTAGGGCGAAAAACTACCTAAATTAAGAACCTAACCCGTCCGTGTACAAAAAGTAATATAACCCACTCGGAGTTTGACTATTGAAAACACCTCCCAACAGTTGGAATTCTCCCCATAGCAAACAATAAACCAGAACATTGCAAAATATGAACCCACCTAATATCCTATCAAATAATCACCCGTTCGCCTATGCCTTCACCCACCTAATATGCTATCAAATCAAATAATCACACGTTCGCCTATGCCTTCTCTGTTCAAATTAGATCATTTTGTCTTTGTGTACAGACCACTAATCCAAATAAAGATATAAACTCGTAAAAGCGAAGCTCGTAAAAATCGTAACTTTCAGAGGCAGGTCGGTTTCGAGCACTCACCACCGGTACCTCATGCAGTACCCGCCGACGGGGGCCGACTCGGGGACGTCATCGTGGGCGATCGAGTTGTCGGGCAGCCGCAGCAGCACATACGGCGTGATCTCGCAGCCAACGATTGGGATCTCCGACGGCAGGTGGACCCTCAGCACGCTCAGCATGCTTCTCCTTCCTCCTCTTCCTCTCTTCCTCTCCCAAACCACAACCCTAACCCTAGATCCGGAATGGACGAGAAGAAATCGACGGCGACGGCGGTGAGGCTGTCACTCGGAGGATACGACATCACCCGGCGCGAGGACCCGCCAGCGTTTGGAAACCCTAGGAGAATGGGGAGAAGGAATCGAGAGAGCGAGCGATCGGATGATTTCTAGGGTTAGGGTTTTGGGAAAGGAATTGGGGATTATGGATTTCTGAGAATTAGGGTTTGACCGCTCTCTCTCTATCCAAATGCGAAGAATGGACGCCGCTCTGTGGATTTGGGAGTATGCCGATGAGCTTCCACGGTCGTCTCTTTCTCTCTCTATTTAAATAAGACAGGACAATGAGGGGGTAGAATTTGGACTTAAAAATAGTATGTAACAATTGCTATTTTTTTACCCCATTATTGGGATTAGGCAATTTTAAGAGAGTGGAGATTTTGTATAGTGACATAGGGGTGCAACTTGGACGGACTAAAGTGGAGTCCGATCGGTAAATTCGTTAATAGATTGGGTTAGAGTTGAAGATATTTGGATTCGATTTGGGTTAAAATATTTGAATTCCATTAAAAATTGGGTTGCGCTCGAATTCATGTGTACTATATATATATATATATATATATATATATATATATATATATATATATATATATATATATATATATATATTCCATTTCTTGAGGCCATGCAGCTTGGGACCGTGGCTGTCCCGCGACCACCCAGCCATCACATGTCCACGGGGGAGCTCGAACTTGGGACCTCCCTCAAGTGAGCCTCCTCCCTAACCACTTGGGCTAGGGAGCTCATATATATATATATATATATATATATATATATATATATATATATATAGAGAGAGAGAGAGAGAGAGAGAGAGAGGAAGGATAGGCATCCCCTCACTTTTTGCATCCCCAGGCATCCCCTTATTCACATCCGTTAGATGTGCTTTAAGTCATCTAATCTTAACCATTGGTAAATTAACGGTTAAAATTAGATGACTTAAAGCACCATCCAACGGTGTAAATAGGGGGGATGCGTGGGGATGCAAAAAGTGCGGAGATGCCTATCATTCCTCATATATATATATATATATATATATATATATATATATATATATATATATATATATATATATATATATATATATATTAATAAAAAAAAGTTTAATTACTAAATTTTTCCACCCAAAATTTTAACTCTTTATCCTAAATCTTACTTCAGTTTGTATTTTTTAATGATCAAGACTCGATTGTTATTTAATTATGTGTTTAATATTACTTTTGTTTAAAACTATTTCAAATATTATATTAGAATCCTATAAATCTGATGGATCCGACCCAACCCGAGTTCAACCCGAGCCAAATCCGATCCTCTGGACTTGGTATTGGGCTTCATATGTTGAACTCGAGGTCGAAGGCTTGGGCTCGATCTAGACTTATGATTTATCAGGTTGGGCTCGGATTGACCTCAAGTCCGACCCAATCTGCCCGAGTTGCACCCCTATAGTGACATGGAGTTAGACTCAAGATATCTATTGGGTTGCGCGTGCTAAGACCTGCCCTGAATCGGCCCAGTAAAATTTGGTATGGGCTGACCTGGCCCGGCCCACTAGCTATACATGCATTTCTCTTAGGCCTCTAATAACTTCATCCTACCAATATTGCTTCCAATAAATCTCCCATAGTATCATATATTCCCATCTTTTTGTTTCCCAATTCAGTTGCCCTTCACACTTTGACAAACATTGTAGCTATTTGTTTTTATGTTTGCTTTCAAAATAATGTTCCCCAAATAATATTCAACTAAATATTATAAAATGAATCAAGTCATCAAGCCTAAATCTAGACACACTTTAGTTAGTAATAATGATAACAAATTTCCTTGGCGGACTTGCCCCATTCAAACATTCCAAACGCCAAACCAAAACTTTCTCGGCCTATTGTTTAGAAGTTTTGCTGGATTTGGAGGCCGAACCAAACTGGACTTGAAGGCCCAGCCCAAGCCCCAAAAGATGGTTTTATTATAACAATTCGGTCGGGTCTTCTAAATCGTCGGATCCACGATTAGACCGTTCTTTAGGATCACAACGGTTCAAAAGTTATTCATAGCTACCGAGGATTTCTGGTCCGACTGTGGTCCAGGAGACTATCCAGATTCCAGACCACCTTCGGTCCTGAGATTTTTTTTTTTTTGTTTAATATTTCATTATTATTTATTTAATAAATATATATGTAATTAATTATAGGTTAATTTTTCATTTGTTTTGGCCTTCGTAATCGGAATTATGAGCTATAATTTTCCTTTTCAAATAATTATTATATGAATATCAATTTATAATTATTAGTCATAATAATCTCAGTTTTACATATATTTAAAAATTTATATTAGATATTTGATTAGCGGTGAGGCATGCGGCCCGAGTGGTCAAGAGAACGATTTTCGGTGGGAGCGCCTTGTTAGCAATTCGGCAAACGGAAAAAATTCGAGATGAAAAAAGTACGAGTATAAACCGGCTCAGTGCAAATAAAGTACGTTCAAAAATTTGGTCAAATATTTAAAAAATGAAAATATTGAGGCTAGAAGCTTCACATTATTAAATATTTTGTCAAATTTGGTAAACTAAGCAGGCTCCCAACACGTTTTGTGCCAAATATTTCTATAATTTAAACAGAATACGTTTAAAAAATCACTTGCTTAAAATTTACGTACCGACTTGGATCTGTCAAAAGTACGCAAGTATTATACGTTTATGAAAGATACGAAAAAATTGGCGTATAATACGAGTTTTATTCGGGTGATTGCTAACAAGGTGGGAGCGTTCCTCATAATTACCTACTTTCAAAATATATATATATATATATATATATATATATATATATATATATATATATATATATATATATATAGGGTTGTGCACAATTAAGTCAAACCGACCAAATCGAACCAAGCCAAACCGAATCGATTGGTTTTAAACCGAATCGATGGTTCAGTTGGTTTGGTTCGGCTTCAATTTTTCAAAACCGATCGATTCGGTTCGGTTCACGGTTTGGTTATGCCAAAAATCGACTAAACCGAACCAAACCGAACCGAACCAAATTTTTGTTAAATAATTAGGATTGGGCAGTTGGGTATGAATTCATTGGGTTGTATTATACCGGTTTGGTTCATTTATTCACTTCACAGCCATTTATCAAGTTGAAGTTGAAAGAGCTCTCTCTCTCTCTCTCTAGTCTCAAAGAGGAGTGCTTGCGGCTCCTATTCTTTTCTAATTGTTCCTGTGCACATGGAAGGGACTTTTGGTTGAATGTATATGATTTTTTATATGTATAATTGGCATTTTTCTCCACCTGCAAAGCGCAAGTTGAATTGAAACTGCTGAATTGTATTTACTGTTGCAAAATATAAATTGACTGAGGTTTCAAAAAAAAATAAGAAGTATACAGTCCATTTTTTTATGTGATCAAAATCGACAAAGTCGAACCAATCCAAACCGAACCAAGTCGGTCGGTTTCAAAACCGAACCGACCATTTGGTTTGTTTGGTTCGGTTTTGTTTATTTCCAAACCGATTAACTTCGGTTCGACTTCGGTTGGTACCAAATAGGTCGACCATCGACCGATGCAGACCCCTATATATATATATATATATATATATATATATATATATATATATATATATATATATATATATATATATATATATATATATATATATATATATAATCTACTAGGTTGGTCCAATAAAAAGCTTCTTTTTTAATATTTTTATTAATATGAAAAAAAAAGTATAAACAACTGGCTCATATGTGCCAAATTTATTAATTTTCACTGGATTCCGGTGTAAATTAAATGCACTTGCATGCATTTTGCTCGTTAATGCACAATTTTCTAATTGATCATAAATGCATGCAAGTGCAGTGGATTAATCTATTCTACTATATAATAGGAAAACTTAGATGGTGAAACTTTTGAATTCCGAAAATACCCTTACATGTTTATACTAATTAAAAATAGTTCATTAATTTTAATAAGGACAACTTAGTAATTAGAAAGACTACCATTTGATCTTCTTAAAGAGTCTTTCTAAACTAATTAAAAAATGTTAAAATACGTGCAAGGCACGTGCACATATGCTAGTATGAATTAATATGAGTTTAATCGATTCGCTTCGAACCTACAGATTCGCATGGTTTTGATGGTTGATATATATATATATATATATATATATATATATAATAGGAAAAGTTGGTGGTGAAACTTTTGAATTCCTAAAATACCCTCGAGTATATTATAAACATGATGTTATTATGTCAAATTGCATGTCATTTATGTTTATGAGTCAAAACAATAAAGTTTGCATGCAAGTTTTCTTTTACCATACAACTTTTTATGTTCCAATGGTAAAAATAATAATTATCTTTACCATTTTTCAAATATTATTATTCTCAATAGAAAATAATAAAAAAATAAATTTCATACTTTGAATCTCTTGGCATTGTAAAAATAAAACATACACACATGAATAATCACATGAAAAAAAAATAAAAATGCAACAACTGACCTTATGATATTCTAATTAAAATACAACTGACTTTATGAAGAGTTGAATGGAAAACTTGGTGGTCAAACTTTTGAATTCCTAAAATACCCTTAAATATTTTATAAATATGATATTATTATGGCAATTTCTATGTCATTTATGTTTGAGTCAAAGTAATAAAGTTTGCATGCTATGAAGTCTCCTCTTTCCATACAACTCTTCATGTTCCAATGGTAATAAAATTTTCTGTCCTTACCATTTTTCAAAGGTTTTTATTCTCAATAGAAAAAAAAATCGTACTGTGAAACTGTCACGACCCGTCCCAAATAATCTGGGTCTAGTCGGATCATGCCCAGCCTGCACTGTTGTGAGACGGCGGCAGTAAGCTGTATCAAGTAGTGAAACACAAACATGCAGAAGATCTAACGGAAATAAAACATTTTATTGAATTGAAAGTGAGTCTGAAAGTAACCACCATTAATAACAACATTCAAAAGAAAATTCATTTATTACATTGAGTAATGCTATTCGTATCTCCAAATTGTCCCTCCAATACATCCCTCCTTATGTGGCAGTTGACATGGTATGTTAAATAATATTATGTGTCATCTGACATGGTCGATGACATGGCAAATTTTAGCCCAAAAAGTTAATTATCCAATTTTGTCCATGTTAATTTAATGTTAATATTAATATTAATGTTAATATTAATTAATGTTAATATTAATGTTAATGTTAATATTAATATTAATATTAATATTAATATTATTATTCATGTTAACGTTAATACTAATTTTTAATGTTAATGTTAACATTAATTTTAATGTTAATTTGAATTTGAATTTTAAAATTTGCCACGTCAGCTGCCACATCAATATGCCACGTCAGCTGCCACGTAAGGAGGGACAGTTTGGAGGTACAATTTGGAGGGACAAATAGCATTATTCTATTACATTGTTTAAAAAGGGAAAGTTAATCCAACAACTAAGGTTCTGGGGTTCCTGATTCAGGCTCTGCGAGTCCCGAGTCTGTCCCGTAGAAAGTACAGTAGGGTAGCTCCTCTTCGTCACAGTCACCTAAAAATGTTGGGTCTCCAGTCAGGAGGGAGCAAGTAACATACCACATCCACAACTAGCATTTCTAAGATAATAACTAAATGGAAAAAATGCGAGACATTTATGAAACATTATAATTTTGTATCTAAAAATATTAAAATGAGACTAGCAAGTGTGAAGAAGATCAATGTCATGCATGATGTAATACTAGTAGAACCATCGTCCGGTGTGTATTAAATGCACTTGCATGCATTTGGCTCGTTAGTGCACACTTTTCTAATTGGTCATAAATGCATGTAAGTGCAGTGGGTTAATATGAATTAATATGAGTTGAACCGATTCGCTTCGAACCTACAGATTTGTGTGGATTTGATGGTTGGATCCTTCTTCTTTTTTCTAAAATCGTCAATTATTAAAAAATAACGGTTTAATTTGAACCGAATCAAAAATATTCACCATCCCGATTGGACCGTCAGTTGAACCATCGTCCGGTATGATTTTAATAACATTAATGTTTAGTGAAAGATAAAAAAGAAATTCTGAGTTACATCCACACCTAAGAAAAAAAGTAACATTTTCTAATACTTTAATTAAAACTCATACACATCTACACGTCCTTACGGTTGTCGATTTCGTCTGGTATCCGCACTACTTTCCACCTGAGTTGTAAGCACTGGACAGTAATCCTTTTTAATATTATTTTATTATCTTTTAATAAAAAAATTTATTTTTAACGTTACATCAGTCTAAACTATATGTTTTTTTGGTTTTTTGTTTTTGTTTTGGGTTCCTTATTGCTGTATTTTCTTGCTATTGTTTGCTTGACAAATATAGTGAGGTTTGTTCTATTATTATATTCGATTTAATTAAAGATAACTCCATGCAGCCAACTTATATTCAGGACAAAGTGACGAATGTCACCCCGCGCTAGCCAGAGAGGAGACAGGTGTAGCCAACTCCTAACTCCACAATTCAAACTATGTTTGTTGTCTTTATTGTGGCTTCTCCGATGCTCTCAGTAATTAAGTTTGGTGACGGACCGGCCAAGAAAAATTCGTCACTTCTTATACTTATTTTCTGGAATTTTCTTGGTTGCTCTTTTCAAACTTCCCCAAGTCCAACAGAAAATTATATACAAAACATTAAACTTTTTTGTAATTGCACAAGGGGCACAAAGTTTGGAAGAATAGTAAAGGCACCCCAATACGCCCTATAATTTTTTTTTTTTTTGGCAATTTACGTCCTTTGGAAGGACGTAAGGACGTATTTGTCAGTTATTTTTTTATAGCCATTGTATTCTTTTACGATTCAACAGCTATATTAATGTTTGTATTTTTTACAACGATCATATATGCAGTAAATTCTATATATACACTAGCGAGAGCAAAAAAGAAATAAATCATCTCTTTAACTATTTAATTTACCTAAATTCTATGGGGAACAACAATCATATTCTTTCTTTAATTTGCATAGGGCCCCCAGAGTCTTGAGACGGTTCTGAATATGCGTGAACAATTTAACTATAAAACAAATACAAGATACAAAAACTAAAATAAAAGTAATATAAATATCTACTTAGCGTTATTTAGATTGACGACACATCGGTCCCAACCCATTCCAAATCACATTTGACCATTTTGTGGTACTAAGCCACATCCGATAATTTCGTGGTACCAAACCATATCTATACCAGTCCGTGGTACCAAACCACACCGACCATTCCATGGTACCAAGTCACATCCATACTGCTTCCCTTAAGAAACTCTTACCTTGCCATATGATTGTATAGGTCCATATTCTCTGCAGCCTGGTAGTTCATAGTAATATACCTTAGTAGCCAATTTGAAAGATGCTTAGTTGTACAAAATATACTTGATGTTACAAATATTTTTGTTATTATTTAATGACATCTTCATTTAGCATATTTAGATTGTGTTTATATAATTGTTTATGATGTAATAAATCACCAAGAGTAAGGACAATAGATTTCGTACTGTGGTAAGATAACTTACATGAGATTAAAAAAATATCTTAAGCTTTACTCTAAGGCCTCGTTTGGTTCACGGATTCAATGAAGTAGGAAAGGAAAGTTGTTCCTTTTCCTTGTTTGGTAACCACAAACTTGGAAATCAATTTCCTCACAAGGGGAAAAATTGGAGGGAATATGGTTCCTGGATTGATTTTTTCCCCTCCTTTTCCAACATTTATTACAAAAGCTATGACAAAAGTAACCATGTGTTATTGCTTATTTTACCATTAATGTTATTTTTTATAATGTTATTTTTATTTTATATGTAAGGATATTATTGGAACATTGATATATTTTTGCTTTCCTTTCCTACACCAACCAAACAACGGAAAAAAAAATGTGACAGGAATCCTACTTTTTCATTCCCATGAAAAATACAAAGGAATGTATTTTCTTTTCGTGAACCAAACGAGGCCTAAATACATGTTTCTAGCTATAGGTTCATTAAGATGGAGATTGGTAAAACGGGATAAGTAAATATACTTGTGTCGAACTCATCTGATGAGTACAATTGGTCTCATGAGTTGCTGGTATAGTTGACACCGTAGCAAATAAGGGTTTAGAGCACATGCGTGTTGCTGGTAATGTGAAGGATTGGGATTGGGAGGGCTACATGCAAGGTATCAAGAAAGATTTAAGATAGCTTACAATTTTGATAAATTAATGCTAAAATTTAATATTTAAGATTTAAGATTTAAGATTTAAGATAAGCATAACTTCCAGCGAAGAGTGCGAGGATTAATTGGAAGGGATGATATATGCATAAAGCAGCAAAAAGTCAAAAGTATTTTATGAAAAAAGGCATTTATAGTGTAAGAGGTGAATATTTGTATAGCCTGTCTTTACAGGACCCTTTTGCAAAAAGGAATCTTAAGCTGCTAAGCATGTGAATTCTTACATATTTAATAGGCTAATTAGCATTTAGATCCTGAATTTTATATAAATTTACTTAGTTTAGAGTTTAAATTCTCATATGTCCAATTAAAAATTTTAAATTCTGAAATTTTATTTTTTATATTATTCTTTCCATTATACCATTCCTAACCTATATATGTCAAGCATGAAGGGGAGTATAATAGAAAGAAGAAAAAAAAATTAAAAATTCAGGATCTAAACTCTCCAATTAGACATGTTATGACTTAAACTCTAAATTGGTATAAAATCGAGGATGTAAAACTAATTAACCCTATTTAATATCTTACAAAATATTAATTTATTGTTGATATTATATTTCGTTGGTTATTTATTCCAATTCTAATGCCGTCTATAGCCTATCGGATTGTTTGACTAGAAGATTACGATACAGAAATGAAAATGTTAAAACCTATAAAAGTAGACAACATTGTTTGGTGATTGCAACTCTCCATAAGGTTATTAGGTTCAAAAAAAACTTTCTAAACGTCAAATAAGTTAACCAATAAATAAATAAATATTTTCAACACTAATTAATTTATTTTCCACATACTTTCCACCAATAAAGGCTTTGCTTTACTCTACCTCCCTTCAAGGTCTCATTTCTCTTAATTAAATTTTATTGGTCGAAACATCCAAGTGTTACTTGATTCAAAATTTTATTTTCAGAAGTTGTATATATTTGTTATACAATTCGGAAATCGAACTACGCTAGAGCTCAACTCCATCGGCACACATGTATGTCACGCCATAAGAACGATAAGAAAATCAAATAAAAAAGTTTGAAGAACTCATGCTTCTCTATTTTGCATATCGAGATTCACATGATCTCACAAAATTCATAAACAAACTTGTAAAGTTCAACATTAGATATGATATTATATGAAAAATATCTAAGATTTTTTAGATTTTCTACACATTCATTGGGATGGTAAGCTTTTTCAATTTTTGACCGCTTGGCCTCCATCCCATTTGTGAGGCGAATCTATATGAGTAATGCTATTCGTACCTTTAAATTGTTCCTCAAAACCATCCCTCCTTATGTAGCAGCTGACATGGCATGTTGATAATATTACGTGTCATCTGACAAGACAGATGATATGACAAATTTTAAAAAAAAAATTAATTACTCAATTTTTTTATGTTAATTTAATGTTAATATTAATTAATATTAATGTTAATATTAATATTAGTGTTAATATTTACATTAATATTAATTTTAATGTTAATTTTAGCATTAATTTTAATGTTAATTTAAAAAATTGTCATGTCAGCTACCACATATATCAACATGTCATGTCAGCTGTCACGTAAGGAGGAATTGTTTGAAGGGACAAATAGTATCATTAAATCTATATATTAGTGATATTGGTTAGCCTTTACTGCAAATGTTAAGTTTAAATGTTTTAAATAGGTTTACAAAATAGTATTAAATGGGGTTTTCCCTACTAATTAGAGCTATGACACTCATAAAAGGGTTGGGTCCCATTTTACAGATTAGAGCATTGAGTTAGTAATTTATAATATTGTTTAGCTAGTTAGTCTTCAAGCTATAAATACATTTAACTAGATTAAAGAACAAATATTTTTTGTAGGCTACTTCTAATTAGAACTAACTAGTAATTGTTCTCTGGTTATAGGTAAAAACAAAGGGCTAGCGTCTAGACCCTTGTTAGCAACCACCCGAATAAAATTCGTATTATATGCGATTTTTTTTGTATATTTAATAACTGTATAATACTTGCGTACTTTTGACATATCCAAATCAGTATACAAATTTTAAGCATACGAAGTTTTAAACGTGTTCCGTATAAATTCTTAAAAATCTTGGCAAAAAAAAACGTATTGGGAACCTGTTTAACTATCCAAATTTGACAACATATTGAAGAATGTGAAGTTTCTAATCTCAATATTTTTATTTTTCGAATATTTGACCGAATTTTTGAACATATTTTATTTGCACTGAGCCGATTTATGCTCGTATTTTTGTCGTCCTGAATTTTTTTCGTTTACCGAATTGCTAACAAGGGTTTAGACATTGTATTCATGCCCATGGTATAATAAAAAAAAAAAAAAATTAGGATCCAAATTTTTTAATTAGACTTGTTATGGTTTAAACTCTAGTTAGTCCTAAAAACAAACACCACAAATAAACATAAAATTCATTAATTCACCTATGAGGTTGATATAAAATCCAGGCGCTAGTTGGTCCTAAAAACAAACACCCCAAGGTTAATAGAACAAAGTATGTAAATTGCAAATGGTAGGAAATGGGAGAAAGGCTATATGAGAAATATCCAAAATAAATAAATAAATAAATAATTTCTTAATGAATAATAAATTAATAAGAAGAATAATAATAGCAGCAACATACCAACCAGAGTATTTAATTAGTAAAAGCAGAAGTTTTCGTCGACTCAAAAACAAACAAACGGCTTCTTCCTCCTCTCCATCATCCTCTCTTACTCCACCGCTCCTCTCTCCTCAATAAATCTAGGGTTAGGGTTTCCTCCACCGATATCCTCCCCACCCACTACAGAATTAGGGTTTGGGTTTCCCCACCAGCGGTCGCCGGCGATGAGGAAATCCAACCTCCCATCCCTCCAGATCTTCTGCTCCCTGGCCTTCCTCTACCTCCTCTTCATACTCCTCTTCGAGTTCCCCTCACTCTCCCCACTAACACCACAATCCGCCACCACCACCGCCGGAGTCACCATGGCCGTGGAGGAATCCCTCGACGAGAAGTTCTCGCCCTCCCGACCCAACCGCTTCCTCAAATCCTCCTCCTCCACCTCCTCGGCCCCCTCCAACCGCCGCCACCTCCGCCGCAGACGCCGCTCCCCGCTACTCTCCGGACTCCGCTTCTCCGAATCCGAGTACACCAACTCGAGCTTCTCCGAGCTCCACAAGGCCGCCAGAGAAGCGTGGACCGCCGGCACCAAGCTCTTCTCCGGGCTCCGAAACCCTCCCCCGACCCCTCCGTCGGCGAGAACGAACAAGACCGGCAAAGAGACCTGCCCCCACTCGATCACGCTCTCTGGCAGCGACGTCGGCGAGAAGCTCATGATGGCGATCCCCTGCGGTCTGACGCTAGGGTCCCACCTGACGCTCGTGGGGAGGCCGCGGCCGGCGCACCCGGAATACGACCCGAAGATAGCGGTGGGCGGGGAGGAGCCCGTCATGGTGTCGCAGTTCATGATGGAGCTGCAGGGGCTGAGGACTGTCGACGGCGAGGACCCGCCGAGGGTTCTGCACTTCAATCCCAGGCTCAAGGGGGACTGGAGCGGCCGGCCGGTCATCGAGCAGAACACGTGCTACCGGATGCAGTGGGGATCGGCGCAGAGATGTGAAGGGTGGCGGTCGAGAGCGGACGAGGAGACTGGTACGCCAAAGTTGCCACCTTTCTTTGTTCTAGTACACGTCGCTTTCAGTATGATGTACTAATGGTTTGATGAACTTCCCTTTTGCAAAAGAAAAGAAAAAGTCTTACTATTATTTTTTTTTTCTGAAAGAAGTACTGAAGTTATAGCCATCTCGTTCTATAAGTAGTTTTGGAGGAAGGAGAGAAGATTTTAACTTACATTTGTATAAAAAAAGGGGTTAATTTTCATGTGAAAGACCAAAACTTTGATGGTAATTGCCAAGTTTACCACATTTCTTTGTTATTTACTTACTTAAGGGGGGTGCTGAATTTGATTTACTTTGTAAAGACTAAATTTTGATGCAAAATTAGAGCTTTTAACGTCACCAGTGTTGGGTCATAGTATATAGTACCATTTTTGAGAGAGCCTAATTTGTAAGGATGTGTTCTTATGATTTCATAGTGATATTTTTGCGAACATCAGTCAAATTTGGAAGCACCCGTTTTCTACTTACTTTTGGAGGATTGGAATCTGGATTGCCTTTTCTTCCTAGAGCAATTTAGTAGTTTGTTTTAACGAATTCCAATTTCTGATGGGAATTGGAGATTTCTCAACTTAATTTGAAAAGAACTTGAAGGGTTCTTCTGTAATGTAAACTTATAGTGGGTGGCACATAATATATAATACCAGTTTGATGAAATAACTATGACAGGGAAAAAAAGTGATTCTTTCATATTGAACGTTTCTTTTCTTTCAGAAGGTTGATTTGGGTTAGAAAATTTATTTTTCTAAGGAGCATCAGTAGTTTGCCTTGGAGGGAAGAAGTCATTTATTGTGTGGGGAGAATAACTGTGAATATTAACAATTAAGTTGGAATCTTCATTTACCATAATTTTGATGTGAAAGCCTGATTTTTGTTTTAAAAAGCTATTAACATTTGCAAACACCATTGTTGCTCTAGAGCAGTCTTGGTTTTGGATACTTTGTTAATTTTTATCTTCAATTTACATTTGGAGATGAGTCATTTTCATATGGTATGCTGATTTAGCATTCTAAATTTATTTGTAATTGGTGGCTTTATGTATATAGTATTGATAAATTACCCAGTTTACAAAAAGGAATTTCCTACAAAAGCTTGAATTTTGGGAGAAAGGATTAGGAATTTTGATAAGATCCATTTTGTTACGGAGTACTCTGGGGCATAGGAAGTTCCATTTTCTAAAATGGAAATGAAGCTTTCGGCTTATAAGAAAGAAATATTTTTCACATGCTATAATGATTTTACACTATAAATCTGCTGTACAATTTTGATGATATTCTTTTGAAACACTGATTTTCTTTAATGGAAAGTGAAATTTGCATGGAATTATTTTGTACATGATTGGTTTTGGTTTTTCTACGGGAATGGACTTATCACACTCTTTGGGTGAGATTCAAGCAGACTATTTTCCTCCAGATGGGGATTGCTCTTTCGGTTTGGGGTACTTGCCATCTTCTATAAAAAAAAGTAACGTGGAATTTCAATGTGTAATTGGTGGCTTATGAACAACTTGCTAAAGTAACCATTCCTCTTCAATGAAATCATGTAAAAACTATGTTTATGCTTGAACTTCCTGATTGTTCTGTTAGAGCTGATAGTAACAATTTCATGAGAAAGAGTACTATCTGATAGGAGACTACTGATATCCTACTGTGAAATGAGTCATTTCCTTAATGGAAGCGATATTGTACTGTGTCTATAGTGGGTGGCTCAAAGTATTGTCTATGAAAAATTTGCATGGTCCAGTTTTGGTTTGTAGTAGCTTCAGTTTTTTCCATATATTTTACTTTTTGATTAGTAGGTGAAGACTGATTTCTTAATGTTGGCGACTGTGTCAAGTGTTGATAGGCTAGTGAAAGAGATTTCCTCGTCATGGAAATTCCCAATAAATTCTCATATTTAGAGTAAAATAGATCTTTTGGCAAATGAAGCCATCTATTCTTATGATTCTAAGCATTTCCCAAACAAAATATAGATTGGAGACACATTTTGACTTCAAGTAGTTTTTGGCTTACGTTTTTTTGACTGCTAGAAGTTCTAAAGCTTTACTTTTACTTCAACAATTGTCTTTGTAGTTGATGGGCTTGTGAAGTGTGAGAAGTGGATTCGTGATGATGATGGTCGGTCAGAAGAGTCCAAAACCACATGGTGGTTGAACAGCTTGATTGGTCGGAAAAAGAAGGTCTCCTTCGACTGGCCATATCCCTTTGTAGAAGACAAACTCTTTGTTCTAACTCTAAGTGCTGGTTTGGAAGGCTATCATGTCAATGTTGATGGGAGGCATGTGACATCTTTCCCTTACCGCACTGTGAGTAGAAGCTTTTATAAAAGCCTTTTGGTTTGATTCTTCGTTTTCGAATTGTACAATCACCAACCATGTTCTTGTGGCTTATTCTTCTTAACCATAGGGATTTGTTCTTGAGGATGCTACTGGGTTGTCACTGAATGGGGATTTGGAAGTTGTGTCCATATTTGCAGCTTCATTACCCACATCACATCCTAGTTATGCCCCTCAAAGGAGTCTTGAGATGTCGGCTCAGTGGCAGACCCCACAACTTCCAGAAGGACCTGTTGAGCTTTTTATAGGCATCCTTTCGGCTGGTAACCATTTTGCCGAGCGGATGGCTGTGAGGAAATCTTGGATGTCCACAGTAAGAAAGTCATCAAATTTGGTAGCTCGGTTTTTTGTTGCTCTGGTAACTATCAAAAGTTTTTTTTTTTGTAAGTAGTATATTTCTTCAGCTCAGATATTTTATATAATGGAAACTCTCTTGCAGCATGGAAGAAAGGAAGTGAATCTTGAATTGAAGAAAGAGGCAGAGTTCTTCGGCGACATTGTTATAGTGCCGTATATGGATAGCTATGATCTGGTTGTCATGAAGACTGTTGCCATATGCGAATATGGGGTAAGTGAAAACTGTTAAAAAAATTCAGCATTATTTTGAGATTAAGCTTCTAAGCAGCTTTGCTTCTGTTGTCCTAATGTTTTGTTTTTCTTCTTTTGCTAATACAGCTTCGTACAGTTTCTGCCAAGTATATAATGAAATGCGACGACGACACATTTGTTCGGATCGATTCAGTGATGAAAGAAGTCAGTAAAGTCCCAAGTGATAGAAGCCTCTATGTGGGGAACATGAATTACTACCACAAACCTTTGCGTAACGGGAAATGGGCAGTGACTTACGAGGTATATATATGGATTTATTATGATTTCAGCTTTTGTAATGTATTTGGTTATGATTTCAAGCCTATACTTAAACTTTAGTTTCTCTTTACATCAAGGTATGGTAATATACTCTTGACAAGTATCTCAGTTTGGCACTATACTTTTGTTATCCCCCGACCTCTAAATTCATTTTTTTGTTTTTGTTTTTTGGCATAGAACCACATACACTCTTCTAAGTGTTTTCTTTCACTTTCACTATCTTTCAAGTGGTTTTAGTGGCCTGGAGTGATTGATATTGGTTGTTTTCTCAAGCACACGAACATATGCACCCCTAGACACAAACCAAAAAAGGACTGAATTTAATTGACCAAAAGTTTGACAAGAAAATTCTTTATTCATGTACCTATTTAAAGATCAAGATGCATGTTTGGAGAAACATACTGTTTACATGAGCAATCCTTACTTTATAGAAATCTTTCTTCCATTATCTTTGCAGATGTAGTTCACTAACTGTTATTAACACCCTACAGTCCTACAGTGTATTACTGCTCTGTATTAACTAATAAGCCATTCTCCTTTTGTTGGATGAACTATAAATCTGAATCGCCATAGATAAAGCTCTTTTGCTAACTATAACATAGACCATGCATTTAACTTGCAGAACCTCATTTTCAGGAATGGCCCGAGGAAGATTATCCACCATATGCAAATGGACCTGGCTATGTTGTGTCATCTGACATTGCACACTTTGTTGTATCAGAATTTGAGAAGCATAGTTTAAGGGTAAGTTCTTAAAGCATACCATTCACACTATCGTTTATTCCTTGATGGTTGAGTTGCCTGAAGCTAATAATATTATGATCCTTCTCACATCCCTAGGTCTGACATCCAAAGTATATCATATAGCTTGCCTTATGGTTTTAGTGATACTATTTAGCACTCAGCCTACTTGTTCTTTGCTTTACTGGAGCAAGCTTTTCATTTGAGTTAAGATTTTATTTTGCCCACTTGGTTTTGCTATCTGACATGTCCCTAAGAAAAGTGAAGAAAAAGCTACATGTAGTGGTTATTATATGGATGCAATAAAAGACTTGAGTTTTATATTTTATACAAACCCATTCCTTTTAGAGTGAGCTTCCTAACAATTGAAAGTGGTAACATGATGCAGCTATTCAAAATGGAAGATGTGAGCATGGGCATGTGGGTTGAGCAGTTCAACAGCACAAAACCTGTTGAGTACGTCCACAGTGTTAGGTTTTGCCAGTTTGGGTGCATAGATGACTACTTGACTGCTCACTACCAGTCGCCTAGGCAAATGATATGCATGTGGGATAAGTTGCAAGAGGGAAGGCCTCAGTGCTGCAACATGAGATGATACTAACGACTGTAAATGACACCAATGGAGGTGAATTTTGTAGTCTTAAAAGCAGAGTACACCCAATGACACGGTAGAGCGACACCGCTGGCTCAAAGGTGCTTATCCAGATCATATCATAAGTTCTTTCTTCTTGAGCTTTTGGTAGGACGAGGGAAGAGCTGTCCAGATGCTTCTTTGTACATGCTAAAAGAAAAAGGAAGAGGATATTTAAGTCTTGTTTCTTCTTGAGTTCTAGGATTATGGATGAACCATCAGTTTCTTACTGATGCTATAGTTTGCTCCTTTCTTTCCGGTGGAGATTTCTTCTTCTTCTTCACCTTTTTTTTTCTATGTAAATTCTGTGATAGTTGATGTTATACATGAATTTGAAGATACCATCGTTGGCACTCAGCATATGTAAATTTGAATACCTACAAGGTTTACTTGTTTTTAGTTTATGAATGGGCACTTCAATTCCATGCATGGTGACTATACAAATTCAATGTTTCTCTAAACTTGTGGCGAAGGCCATGACTGATGAATGTGTCTTGATGAAGTGTGGGGTGTTGGTGGCCAAATTTTCTTGGGATATCATTTATATTTTTTTTCCACTGCTGTACCTGGATTTTTTAAAAGAAATGTACAAAAACATGCAGTTTCCCATCTCGGGGGGGGGGGGGGGGGGGGGGGGGGGGGGGGGGGGGGGGTGAGAAATAGTAGATTTTAAGTATGTAATGTGTTTTTGTTTGAGATCCGATTTCTAATGATCTGGTATTGCTGATCCAAAACTTGGACCTTATGTGTATTGATATATTACCAAAGGTATAATTACTCTTTTTTGTGTGTAATATTTTCTTATCTAAAATAAATTATTTAGGGATAAAAAAGTTATTTGCCCATTTATGATGAAAGCGGGGACACACATGTGTAATATTTTAACCGGCTGTGATTAAATCTAACATGACCTATATTAGATTAGAACATAAATTAGATATTTATGAGATAATAGCATTCTATTTTGTTCTCTTTTAGGTAAGAGTTTTTAGTTAAAATTTACCCAAAAAAGGATAATATGTAATCCAAAATTTATTTTTAACTTGAATATAATATAGCTTATGGTTAAAATTTAATTGAAAAATAATCAAATTTTATAATTTTTTTTATTTAATTGATTATAATCTATAATCAAATTAAATGATTACATAATTAATGTTTCTATTAAAATAATGTAAATATGGACTTTCGTGTTGTATGGTAGTTTCTTTTGGGCCTATTGTCACCACTACAACCATTTATTTTATACGTTACCACTTCGATTTGAATAACAAATGGGACAAATGTCTCACACCACAACCACTTCACCCATTAAATGATTGGCTTTTTCCGGAATGGTCTTTGTTACCTTCTTTTCAATTAGGAATTAGCTTACTGTTTGAAAGTTATGTGATCTTAAATCTTGGTTAAAAGAAAAAGAAAAAGAAAGAAAATCCTTGCCATAGGAAGTGCCAACTTTAAATATTAAACCATGAGCACATTTTAAAAGGTCTGAAACATTTTATTTGTGGGAACGCATAATATTCTTACAACTCTATTTTAATTCGCTTGCATGTCCATATCATCAGATAGAATCAGAACCCCACAAGAAAAATCCAAATTACAAATCCGTTGGCATATGAACAGCTCTGAATGAGGAGGTGGAGATTCTATGATGTCTCCATGCTGCTGCTTTTTTTTTTTTTCCCTCTTTCCAGAAATGAATGGATGCTCATTCTCGACAGCCCATTCTGATGTGAGCCCACATGGTGGATGAATGAACCCCACCAACTTTTGATGCAGTTTTCATATGCCTCCCGCACACAAATGGACTGCCGGTCTCCTCTGTGGGCCCACATGCTTCCCTTTGCCCCCCCTTTCGAATTATCTTCATTGCTGAAAACTCCCCCAACTAATTTTTGTTGTCCCCACCAACAAAGTTAACTCCCACTGATTTGTGTCAGCCACAGCCACAGCCACAGGGCCCTAACTATACCTTGTCTATTTTCATGTTTACAGCTGGGGGTGGACATCCGGGTTCAGGACCCGCGGTTTCGATCCAATCTGAACCGTATATTGGTCAAACGGGACGGTTCCTAAAATTTAGAATTTAAACGGGACGGGTCGGGACGGGTCGTGTGACACTAACGGGGCAGGACGGGTCCTATTTTCAAAATAAACGGGGCTCCGACCTGTTTCTAGGAGTATGATTTTTTTTATTTATCAATTTTAAATTTTTTTTTTCATATTATAATTTATAAATAATAGCACACGTTATTGTTTAGTAAACAAATTCTAGAAATTGGAGAAACATAATACTTGTTTTGTTCTTCTAGATAATAGAACATGTGTAAATATTTACTATTCTATAAATTTTTTTTTTTAAATTTTGGATCCGTTTGTACCTGCGGGTCGGCTCGGTTTGGACCCGTTTCGAACGGGTCGAATCCGTACCGGTTCCAATATTTTTTGGACCCGTCCCGTCCCGTCCCGCCAATTAACGGATCCGGTCCGGATCCATAAAATTTGGACCCGGCCCAACCCGTACCGGTTCCAATATTTTCGAGACTCTAAACCCTCCGGCTAAACCGGATGCATGTTGCGTTTCCACTGAAACAATGCTCCGTTGGCTTTCCAATTCGTATTATTCATACGTTTTTGTCGCTGGGATATCTTTCTTCCATGTTTACCCATTGAAATTTATAATTTTTCAATAAGGATGGTAATTTCAATTTAAAATCTACAATAAGCTATAACACGAATATTTATTTCTTCGAGACGTTTAAGTTAGGAATACCATTTTACATTTTCCTCTGTGTATCAAATAGGTCAAAGCAATTCCCATATCCGATTGCACCATTCTGTTTAAACTCAGAAAATCGAAAACTTGCCTTTTTTTAAGACACATACTCTCTCAAGGTGGGTTTATAATGAAATCCTCTAATGAATAATTCTAAAAAAATATGTCAATGGAAGTAGGGTAAGCATAGACCACTTTGCTTTGTTGACAATTAGAAAATCAGACTCGAACTTCTTTTACCTTGCTTGTGAAGTGACAACCTGTGGATTCCGCACAGATGCTTTGGAATTGTTGTGGTTGAAGGAGCTTCTTAGGAGAACTATTCAAAAAGACTATCATGGTGTTCAAACCCTCTTTTAGTCTACAGACTTTGTTCTCGCAAGAGAAACAAGTAGCTTGTGAGCAAATTAACGAGTTTGAGAGCAAGAGATTGAGATATCTTGCTAAATTGTCAAGGAAGCAAAGGAAAAATCTTTCTCTCTCTCTCTCTCTCTCTCTCTCTCTCTCTCCTATTATGCTAACCTCACAATAACCAACCCATCTATTCAGCCCCTCCAGAGGCTATTTATAGAGTTTCTAGGGGTATAATGTCCATGTAAACACATATACGACAAAGTTAAGACTAGCCGACGAGGCTGTCAGACATCAGTAAGGCTATACTACTAGCTTGCGAATCTAAACTACTTACCCTCGTTCCTGTTAATCAGGGCAATAACATTTCACTATAATAATGAGGTTGTTAGCCCTAAATTCTCGTTCATGGGAAGGGGAATAGGTCAAACGACATGCAACTGCCACTTGTTAAGTAGGGTTAGTGTCAGTGATGTTGGATAGTCATATGTCGAGACTAGGCTTGCCGTGAGGCTAGTCTTTCTAGCTAAGAGCTCGCATGTACGACAGAGTTTGTCAGTTTTTGCTTAATGCTTGCTTGTACAGAAGAGCTCACAAATTTGGCTAAAATCTCGCCTTTACGACGAATGTAGCCAACTTGGCTAAAAGCTCGCTTGTGAGGTGGAGCTAGCCTTTTAGGCTTATCAAACTTTGCATACATGGCAAAGTTAGTTTATGTTAGGTGTGTTTGACCTAGTTTAAGCTCGAAGGGGGTTTATTGGAGTTGAAATTACCATTTTAGCTTTCGTAGACTTGTATAAGCCCAACAATATGCGAACTTGGCTAACTTTTTTTTAAGTGTTAACAGAATCCCCTTGAAAGCTTCCAAAGATCCGTAATGAGTTGGTTCCGATTTTGAAATACTTTGAATTACCTTTGGTGTACTAATTGGTCAAGGTAACTCGTCTTGCACAAGATGGAACTAGCGAGATCAATGTTTTGTTTGGCTTGAAAATGGTTTGCCTTCATCAATAAGCACGAGTAATACTTCACATCATGATGGTACCATAAGTGTAACATGTGTAAAGCGTGATACCATCATCGCTTTTGTCACGACCCGTTACCCAAATTGTTGGGCCGGGCCGAGCCATGTCCAGCCTACGCTTGGTAAAAGCGTAGTAAGCTGTTCTAAGAGTTTATATATGAATGATACTAAGTGTGCTAATATTAAGCCAAATAAGATTTTATCACAACATAGCTTCTATTAACGAAAGTAAACAAGTGTTAAAATTTATTACACTTCAAATGTATGAGACTGGAGACAAAGTCCAGTATCCAAATATAAGTTCAAAACCAAAGTATAAGTCTCAAAATATATGAAAGATATCTAAGCAAGGTTTTCCGTTGGGGCCTCTTCTGGAGCTAAGGCCAGGTCCTCAAAAGCTGCACCATAGTAGGTGTCATATAGCATTTCCTCCTCGGAAAGTACACTTACTGTTGGTGTTTTTGCCTTTGGACTAGAAAAGATAGTCCCACATCGGCTACACCAAATGGTGAGTATCTCAATATAATGCATTGCTTGTGTTGAGGTGTGCACATGAGGTGTAGTGGGGCACAAGTTTGTGCCATGTGGAAGTATTTTCCTAGAAGGAAAAAGGATTAAATCCAACAAGGATGCAAGTTAATTTTTGTTGTGCGGACTCGGACTCGGACGCGGACTCCAAGATGTCTCGTGCATGCACGGAAGGGTTCGGGGGGTAGGCGTGGACTGGCACACTTCTATGCTGATTGTGGGATGATCTAAAATATCAAACTCTATTTTTGAGTATTGGTATTTTAGTCCCACATCGGATAGGAGAAGAGGTGAAGTCTCAACTCCACTCTATAAATAGAGCCCCTTGGCCTCCTTTGAAAGATGCACCAAAAAGAGAGTTGAGGGAGTCTGTTAAGTCCAGAAAGCCCGTTCAAGTCTCAAATATTGACTTACGAGCGTTCCAGAAGTTCTCCTGAACTTGCTGGTTCCTGGGAGCTTATCCGTACTGCGGGTATAGCTTTGAGCGCCGGTGTTCAACACCCCAGCGAGATCTGCTCTTCTTCTTCCTTCCTCTTTCTGTTGCCTTCGAGAATCTGAGACTCAACTGTTGTTGATCATCTCTTGTTGCCTTCGAGAAACCGTTATTGCAAACGCGATTCAATTTTTTAATCGTTTAGGCTACGCAATCAGCATTATTTGCATCTCTTTTTAGGGATTGCAACTGCATTATTTGCATCTCTTTTTTAGGGATTGCAACTGCATTCTTTGCATCTCTTCTTAGGGATTGCAACTGAGTTTTTCCATCGATTGTTTGCAAATAGACTAACAATCTCAAAGCTATACGATTCGATAGAAAACACTCGTGCTTCGCTTGTCGATACCCGGCTTTAACAAGTTGGAGAAATTCGACGGCGAACACTTCCAGATCTGGAAGCGAAAGGTGACTCTGAACCTTCAACTCGTGGATGTTGATCACGTGTTGGATGAGGAAGAACCAATCGTTCCAGCAACAGGATCTGCTGCTGTTCTGGCCGCTGCTACGAGCAAGCAGACGAAGTGGAAAAAGGATAACAGTATATGCAGGCTGCTGATCCTGAATTCCATGGAAGACTCTCTGGCCGAGTCCTACACAAAGAGGACTTCTGCCAAAGAGATCTGGGAGTCCGTGGGGAAGCTGTATGACGACGACGAGGCCTGGTCGAAGATGTTCATGGTTGAAAAATACCACAAATGGGTCTTTGAAGACGAGAAGACCATGCTGCCCCAAGTGAAAGAGTTCCTGAAGCTGCGCCAGAAACTGGAGGACGATAGCATGCCCCTCGTCGACAAGTTCGTCGTTGGAGGGATCGTGGCAAAACTTCCTCCAGGATGGAGCAACATCTATGCAAGGATGCATAGGAAGAAGATGGAGATTAGCCTGGATAATCTCCTCAGCGAGATTCATGTTGAGGACGAGATGCGCTCTCAACAGAAGTTGGACACCCTGTCCAAGCAACTAGCAACGGCGAATCTGGTTCAAGCCACCAGAGAGAACAAAGGGAAGCAGGCGGCTTCTCACTACAAGAAGAAGGACTTCTCGAATCTGAAAGTGAAGGGTCCAGGATTCAAGCAACAGAAGTCCAAGTCCCATGTGACTTGCTTCAACTGTGGCAAGAAGGGTCACTATAAAAGTGAATGCAAGTCCAAGCCCAAAGAGCAAGGTGAGCCTAACAAGGTTTCTTTGGTTACTAATCAGGTTGCCATGATAGCACAGGTTGCAACTGTGGGGGCAGACTTGGACTGGTGGATAGACACTGGCGCGACATGTCATGTCTGTTCAGACAAGGACTGGTTCGTCTCCTATGAGCCTACTTCCGAGAAAGTCATGATGGCGAACCAGGCACAAGCTGAAGTACTGGGGACCGGGACGGTAGAGCTGAAGCTTACATCGGGGAACATTCTGACGCTTCAAGGTGTGAAGCATGTTCCTACAATCGCAAAGAACCTGATCTCTGGGAGCCTGCTCTGCAACACAGGCTTGAGGATGGACATCAATGCTGGCCAAATGGTGATGTCCAAGAAGGGTACTTTCTTCGGGAAAGCTTTTCAGACTGAAGGAATGTACAAAATTCAGCTTGTTGTAACCCAGCATAATAATGTCAATGCTATCACTAGTTTGAATTACTCTCTTGAGTTGTGGCATAATAGACTAGGACATGTTCATTGTAAGCGAATAAACAAAATGTCTAGTCTAGGACTTATCTCCAAGTGTGGGGGTAAGGTAGAGAAATGTGAGATATGTGCTCAGACGAAGATCACTAGGAAACCCTTCCACAGGGTCCATCGAAGCACAGATCTTCTGGAGTTGGTTCACTCAGATATCTGTGACTTCAAACAATTCTCTACAAAGGCCGGGATGAAGTATTTCATTACTTTCATCGATGACTTCTCCAAGTATGCCTTCGTCTATTTACTCAAATCTAAAGACGAAGCATTCGAGAAGTTCAAGGAGTTCAGGGCCGAGGCTGAACGGCAAACTGGACAACAACTCAAGAGGCTGAGGAGTGATCGAGGTGGGGAATATAGGTCTCATGAATTCTCATCATTCTGCAAAGAACATGGAATCATCAACGAGACGACGGCTCCGTATTCTCCACAATCCAACGGAGTAGCAGAAAGGAAGAACAGAACGTTGACAGAGATGATGAATTCTATGCTGTTGACTGTGGGTCTCCCAAAGTGCTTTTGGGGAGAAGCTGCATTAACGGCCACTTTCATTCTGAACAGAGTGCCGTATGCAACTTCCGACATAACTCCTCATGAACTCTGGTTCAAAGTCAGACCCAACCTGAATGTCATTCGAGTGTGGGGGTGCCTGGCTTATGTGAAGCTCCCGGATCTAAAGATTCAGAAGCTGGGGACAAGGACTACTAAGGCGATCTTCCTGGGGTATGCCGAGAAGAGTGATGCTCGGAGATTCCTTGATATCGAGTCAAATCATATCATCGAATCTCGCGATGCTGAATATTTTGAAGAAAAGTTTGCAAGACACAAGAACATTGTTCTCACGGACATTCCGGAGAATAATGAGGGTGCGGAGCAGACAGAGATCTTTATCGAACCAGTAGTCCAAGATGGAGTTGTTGTCGAGGAGACACCAGCTGAACCAGAACTCGCTGAGCCGTCAACTAAGCGAGCGAGGAGGCCGAAAGACTTCGGAGATGACTTCGTCACCTATCATGTGGAAGCAGATCCGCTTACCTATGATGAGGCGATGAAGACCAGAGATGCTATATTCTGGAAGGAGGCGATTGACAACGAGATTGACTCAATCACCTCCAATAACACATGGGTATTGGTCGACCTACCAGAAGGAGCAAGACCCATCGGATGCAAATGGATCTTCAAGAAGAAGATGAAAGCAGATGGAACCATTGACAAGTTCAAGGCCAGGCTTGTGGCCAAGGGGTTTGCTCAGAAGCAGGGGATCGACTACTTTGACACTTATGCTCCAGTAGCTCGGATGACAACTATCAGATTGTTAATTGCTTTAGCAATAATACACAAGCTGGTGATACATCAGATGGATGTGAAAACGGTATTCCTTAATGGCGAGCTGACCGAAGAGATCTACATGCAACAACCAGAAGGTTTTGTCGTCAGAGGTCTGGAAGACAAAGTCTGCAAGTTGATGAAGTCTCTGTATGGTTTGAAGCAAGCTCCCAAAATGTGGCATGAGAAGTTTGACAAGGTGATAAGGTCAAATGGCTACAGGGTCAGTGAAACAGACAAGTGTGTCTATACGAAGTTTGCTGACAGAAGAGGAGTAATCGTTTGTCTATACGTGGACGACATGCTAATCCTAGGTACGGATTTAAGCTGCGTCACAGAGACAAAGAAATTCCTCTCGACCAAGTTCAGTATGAAGGACTTGGGGGATGCCGACGTAATCTTGGGGCTCAAGATCATCCGGACAGGCACTGGAATAGCGCTGTCACAGTCTCATTACATTGAGAAGATGCTCTCTCGCTACGGGTATCAAGATCTTCCTATTATTGATACACCGTACAGGAGTGATCTGAAACTGGAGCCAAATTCGAAGGAGAGCGTCAGGCAGTTGGAGTACGCTAGCGTCATCGGAAGCTTGATGTACGCTACTACTGCCACAAGGCCTGACATAGCTTTTGCAGTGGGAATGCTGAGTCGGTTCACTAGCAATCCAGGCGTTGAGCACTGAAAAGCTGTGAAGCGTGTTATGAGATATCTCAAGAAGACTCAGACATATGCACTATACTACAGCGGAGATCCGTCAGTAGTGGAAGGCTTCAGTGATGCTAGCTGGTGTTCAGAGGTGGAGAGCGAATATTCCACAGGTGGATATATGTTCGCCATGGGTGGAGCTGCTATATCGTGGAAGTCGAAGAAGCAGACTATGTTATCTCGCTCCTCCATGGAATCTGAATTCTTGCATTGGACGCTGCAGCAGATGAAGCAGAGTGGCTTCGGGAGCTCATGTATGACCTTCCAATGGTTGGAGCTCAGATACCGGCGATTCCGATATACTGTGACAACCAGGCGGCAGCAGCAGTGGCATCAAATGAACTCTTCAACGGGAAGAAGAGGACTGTGCGGTTGAAGCACAGAGCAGTGAACGATCTCATAAAAAGGGGCGTCATTGCAGTGATCGATGTTCGGAGTCAGGAAAACCTGGCGGATCCGTTCACGAAGGGTCTCAAGCGTCAGCTGGTCGAGGACACAGCAAGGAAGATGGGCTTGAAGGCATTCTAATATTGTGTCATTATAATCCTATCAATAAATTTTATGTTATTGGTTCAAAGAGAAATCTACCAGATATCTAATTTTTTGATTCAAAGGAGGACTATTGACTGGAAAAATATTAGTTAACAGTGGGCACTTGTTCTGCGGAACATGTAAGGGTTTCGGACCCAGAACCACTGTTGTCTACTATGAATTTTCTACGGAAAATTGATCCTGTGAGAAGGATGGCATAATGCCTTAATGAGTTCTCAGACTGAGTGAAGGTCTGTTATGCTTTACAGGAAGCATGGTGGCGCAACAACCACAAAGGAGTGTTACAACTCCATGCTACAGTGGGGTGACTCCACCATGAGGTTCCCAGGTAGGGGTAATGCCTCGGCTTTGTTAGCCAAGTTACAGGCGGCGTAGCACCGCATATAGGCAGGTAGCCTAATGTTGCATAATCGTAATAAAGAGATGTAGGCAGCACTACAAAGAGGCCGGTGTCCTCATGTTACAGTGGCATGACACCACGATGAGGTACCCAGATAGGGGTAAAGCCTCGGCTTTGCAAGCCATGTCATAGTGGCATAACACCACAAGGGAGCGCAAGGCTTCATGCTGGGTAGTTTGGCACTACAAAGAGGCTTGAGACCTCATGCTACAGTAGTATGACACTACGATGAGGTTCCCAGGTAGGGGTAATGCCTTGGCTTTGTCAGCCATGTCATAGCGGCGTAGCACCGCAAAGAAGCGCAATGCTTCATGCCAATGACTCTTTATATAGAACTCACCTATAGTGTATGGACAGAGATATCAGGCCGTCTCTTGAGGGTAAACTTGTAGACGCCCAAAAATTATACACTGAAACCAGGCTGGCACAAGGCCTTCAATGTGCAGCCAGAAGCACAGTTGATGTCACTATGTGAGTAGGAAGAATTGCAGTTATGGTGCAGAATTCAAGGCTTAGTCCATTCTTGTATCATGCTGTTATTTAACCTATGCGGGAAGATTCAAGTCGTAGCGACATCTCTCCTAATGCATGATGGACAATCACTGTGGGGAACGCTCAACCCATATATTGAGATATGTGGGGGATTGTTGGTGTTTTTGCCTTTGGACTAGAAAAGATAGTCCCACATCGGCTACACCAAATGGTGAGTATCTCAATATAATGCATTGCTTGTGTTGAGGTGTGCACATGAGGTGTAGTGGGGCACAAGTTTGTGCCATGTGGAAGTATTTTCCTAGAAGGAAAAAGGATTAAATCCAACAAGGATGCAAGTTAATTTTTGTTGTGCGGACTCGGACTCGGACGCGGACTCCAAGATGTCTCGTGCATGCACGGGAGGGTTCGGGGGGTAGGCGTGGACTGGCACACTTCTATGCTGATTGTGGGATGATCTAAAATATCAAACTCTATTTTTGAGTATTGGTATTTTAGTCCCACATCGGATAGGAGAAGAGGTGAAGTCTCAACTCCACTCTATAAATAGAGCCCCTTGGCCTCCTTTGAAAGATGCACCAAAAAGAGAGTTGAGGGAGTCTGTTAAGTCCAGGAAGCCCGTTCAAGTCTTAAATATTGACTTACGAGCGTTCCAGAAGTTCTCCTGAACTTGCTGGTTCCTGGGAGCTTATCCGTACTGCGGGTATAGCTTTGAGCGCCGGTGTTCAACACCCCAGCGAGATCCGCTCTTCTTCTTCCTTCCTCTTTCTGTTGCCTTCGAGAATCTGAGACTCAACTGTTGTTGATCATCTCTTGTTGCCTTCGAGAAACCGCTATTGCAAACGCGATTCGATTTTTTAATCGTTTAGGCTACGCAATCAGCATTATTTGCATCTCTTTTTTTAGGGATTGCAACTGCATTATTTGTATCTCTTTTTTAGGGATTGCAACTGCATTCTTTGCATCTCTTCTTAGGGATTGCAACTGAGTTTTTCCATCGATTGTTTGCAAATAGACTAACACTTACAACGTTATCCTGTTAGGACGGGAGCGAGTACTTGTACTACAAACATATAATACTGATCATGTGATGGGAAGAGATGAAATAACATAATCATGGCATATATTGATTTATCCAGTTTTAGATACAATTCATCATGGCAATATATATTTGTTTTAAAGTTTAAAACTGTAGCATGTACGTGATCGGTCAATAGGTAGTAGGATGTACTGTGGTACATATCAATTTTTGAAGTGCACATACGTACACATAACGGCATCGGTGTATATACATACACAAACGCGGGATCAGACATACGACAAAGTTGCATATAGAATGTAACGGTGCACGGTAAATACATACGGAGAAGGGGGGGTATGATCACGTACTCTACTAACAGTTTTTCCATATCCCATTTTATAACATGTGAGTAATACTAAGAGTAGTATAAAGCATGACATGTACTGAGAACCAGTAAGAAGCATGTAAATATATGACTTACAGTTTCCAGAAAGCAGTATTCTAACATGATTCATTCACAGTTATTGCCATATGCAGTAAATAAGTTTGTAGGGGTACTTGTCTCGAGCAAAGCAAGAATAAGAATATGAAGATACAGACACTACAACAAATAGGACATACAATAGCAGTTTATCTATAGCATTTAAGCCTCCCTGCTATAGAATGTCATCATCAATAGCGTTCATTCTGTAGTGCTATTAAAAGAGCGTACAATAGCAGTTTATCTATAGCATTCGTGCCTCCCTGCTATTATAATATCATCATCCATAGCGTTCATTGTAAAGTGCTATTAAAAGTTCATACAATAGCAGTTTATCTATAGCGTTTATGTCTCCCTGCTATTTTGCTGTTAACAGAACTTTATATAGTGTGTTATGAACGTTGTTAAAGGTATAGTTTTTTCTGGACGCTGCTTATGTTGCTATGCCCGTATGTCAAAGTAAGGTATCTAGTTCGATTAGGAGCAGCATCGTATTCTATATATTTTACATGATTAAAAAAAAGACTATAGCACATTTTGGATGCTATATAAGTTACAATGTCGTAATGGGATTAAATCATTACCGTAAAAAAAATTCATGCCAAGGAGTCTTCAGAAATTTTATATAAAATTCCTCTCCCCTGGAAAACCGAATAAGAAAATTTAGTAATATATATACGAAATATATCTTTGTATATTTAGTAACTATATATTGACAAAAAAAATTATAAATAAACTGAAATATTGGTTAAACCAAATAAACTGAAAATCGAACAGATTTATTTCGTTCGGTTTGGTTCGATAGGGATATTTCGGTTGGTTTCAATTTTTGTTATTCGATTTTTTTTCGAATTTGGTATTTGGTAATTCGGTTCGGTTAACCGAGTTAATCGAATGCTCACAATTGAACTATTTACTGTTCCAATCATGGGAGAAGCAACACAGTTTTTTTTTGATATTTAAAAAAATAAGTTATAGTATGTTGTGACTTCTATAGGAGCGATCCAGTTTTGTTGTATAATTTATAGCGTTCTTGATAGTGGCGTTCTCGTCCGTTAGATATTCAGAAATTAAATCGCTACCGTCCACATCAAAATGCTATGTTTTATGTTTGAAGAAACCTTAATATATTCTTCCCAACCCTTCAACTCCCCAAAATCCGCCAAACAACGCAGTCCTCCTTCACGAAAACCCTCCCTTCACGAAAACCCTCCCTCCACGAAAATTTCCAAACTTTCCCCCCTCATTCTCTCTGTCACGAAACCGCTCTTCCTCAGGAAACCCTAAAGGTAACGCTCCCCTCACAAAACCCTTCATCTTCTTCTCTCTGTCTCTCTCCCCTCACGAAAATCACTACACCAAAATGAGGATTTTCCAACACCAATTTTTTTATTTACTAACGGTTTTTTACTGTTACTAATTACCAACTGTAGAAAACCATTAGCAACACAACAAACCGTTAGGATAAATAAATAAAAACTAAAATTTAATATAAATAACACTTTATTTTTATTTTGTAACACTTTAAAATCGTTGGCAAATTTGAAATATTTTAATAGAAAAAATAACTTGTGCCTTTCACGTGACAGGGATGTGTTAGAAATAGGTTTGGGGGGAAACAATTTTTCATCGCCCTCTTTTTTTCATCCCGATGAAAAACCCGCACCCATCTCTCTCCTCTGGATAAAGCCATAGATCTCCTCCAAATGCCTCCTCTCTCTCCTCCGCTGAAGGTAAATCTCTCTCTCCTCGTCCGCCTCCTCTTCCTCCTTCTCTTCTTCTCTCCTATCCTCACAAATAATTTTAGGGCAAGCCTAATTTTAGGACAAATTTTAGGAAATAAGATTAAGGAAGAAATTTTAGGGTTTATCGTTGAAGACTACAATCCTCAGAGAGATACAAAACATTTGATATAATTTTAGGAAAAATTAATGACAAAGCTACCAACCTCTCCTCACCATGCCTTATTTGAAGAACAAAGAATATGCATAGTTGTGAGATTTGTTTATTCTTCTCGAGCAGGATTTGAACTTGTATATGGTGTCAATGGATTTTGAAGGCATTCCATAGCGGAAGAGTTGGCCTGTCTCGGGGCAAGAGTGCTTATTTGCCCACGAACAACAACTAATGTTAAGAAATGCTTGACAAAATGGAGGTCTTTGGACTTCCAAGTCACCGGCTCAACATCCTTGTGAGTTGCTTACATACCTAATATATTATTTCTTGCATAAATTATATAAGCTATTGATAGAAAATAATCGCTACTATGGAAGGGTGGTCTAATGGTAACGACTGATAAAGAAGAGAAGGAATTGGACATGAATTTCACGTTTATTGATTTTGTAGTTACACCCGACCCTTGTCTCTGTCCTCTGCTTCCTTCTTCTCTGATCTTTTAAGTTTATTGATTTTGTAGTTACATGTATCATTTGCATTTCACCAGGGAGTATATAGATGTCAATGTAATAATTTGATTTTGGTGTTTCAATCTTCATCTAATAGAATTGAAGCTCATTCTATTGCTCCATGCCAGCCAGTCTCCTTATTACCTTTTTTTTGTCAAGTAACATATTTTTAACAATATTTAGTGTTGATTTTACTAGGAAGGAACAGAGTTTGAATTAAGCTTGTGTACTAGTCCTCAAAATTAAAATGTCATGGTAAATGCCAACTTGTGATGATTGTCAAACAGAAGCTTTATAAATGAGAACGATATCAACCATTCTCTCACAAGAAAAATACAAATATCAATAGGCCATACGACTTATCAAGTACTTAAAAGGGGGTTGCTAGCTGAAATTGATGGTAGGAGTGTTGTGTTCAGCCACGGTTCGATAGTCAATGCAGATAGTCAAGTTCTCCATTATAATATAAAAAAAGTTGAACTTCTCAACTTTGAAATTGTTGAATTGTATCTAGTTTTCGGTTGAGTGTATAATAGAATTAATCATTTAGCTCCACATCAGATAATTAGAAGTATGATTATGAGATCTAGATAACGTGGATTCTCTTCTCAAGGTAGAGTTAGGAGCATCCTCCAAAAGGTGGTCTGAAAGACATTCGTAGAAAGGCGGGTCAAATTTAATGTTGGAGGCAAGTACATGGATTGACTTTAAGAGTTTGCCTGGTAAAGGTCACGTGAAAGTGCCCTTCTTTGAGGGTCGATGGGTTGATAGAGTTGAGAGCTCGGTTCCCCGACTCTTAAAGGTTTAGTTTACTACGAACAACAAAAACATAATTAATGTTTAGGAATTTGAGAAGGAAAATGAAAAAAACCATTTTTTTTACTTTTGAAGTTGTGATGCTCTCTAATAATTCTCCAAAATATTTTTGGGTATTAAAATATGACCAACATTTTTGTGACAGTCTCCTAACAGAAAAAAGGGTTTTGTCTTTATCATGTACCTTTCTCTCTTTCTAGCGTTATCAAAACGATCCCCTTTTATTTTGTAAATTTTCAGCAATAGAGGGCGAGAGAAATATGACTCTCAACTGTGAATTCACTGGAAGACATTATTTTTGTTCTGTCATGATCAGCAGCTACTAACAGTTTTGAGTGGTTGGTGGCATGGTTTGCTCTCCTCAAGACTAACCTACAAACGAGGAAAGTTGGTAAGTCATGAGCCAGCTTTTTTTTTCTGCTTGTAACTGAAGGTCACTAGTCTTGCCTACAAAGAGTTCATGTGAATAATATTTGGATGTGCTATTTGGAGAAGTATCTATTTTTCTTTTTCTTTGTGATTGAAACCTTATTCTATGCAAAGATTTGGAATGTAATTTAAACGTTTAGTAAACAGCATGTAGTGTTTCAGTAAACTTTTCACGTGTATCAATTTGTTTGATCATGTAAGTAATAATAGTAGATTCAAAAGCTGAGTAAATGCACTCATTGTCCTTTGGTGTGTGAGAGAGACAACATTGATAATTTTTAGTAAATTGTGAATTTTTTTCTGTTGCTATTTATTGTAATAAAGATTTATTGTCATTTGGAAGCTAGATGTGCCAAAGAAAGTCAACTCAACTATTATGCACTGTAAGACTTTTCTCTTTGCAGAAGAGGCAGTAGATTTGTTGGTATTTGTTGGATTTGTGTGCAGGTATGCAATTTTTCCACATTCCTTCTCATTAGATCTAGAGCTTGTACGTATATGAATTTACTCTTTGCAATTTGTCCACAATTCTGCCCTGTAGGACTGCTTCAATACCTACTAATTATTAGAGTTGCTTAGAGTCGAACTCATGGCATTTAGACTTGCGACATCATTTTTCTGCAAAATCTATGTCACTCATGTTTGCGCTTAGAGTTTGTTACTTCTGTTTCTGTCGGTGACATCATTTTTTCTGCAAAATTTGTGACACTATTGATTTGTTGTACTTGTTAATTCATGAATGATGTTTCAGTCCCAGTTGGGAATCAAGAAAGATATTTCAGTCCCAGGTCATCTAATTCCAGTTTTATTGAACAACATCCTGCACTTACTTTTGGATGCACATACACTTATGCTTCGGACATGCGACATTCATCTTTGTGCTATCGCATCACAATAGTACTATCACTTGGTCATCATTGATTTGGCTTGGGTTCATATCATGACTTTCGTCTCTGATAGGGGGTACTGGCATTATCACTGTCATGAGACTAAAAAATGACACTCATAAATAGGATACAGTATGGAGGAATTCTAGATTGACTATTGTTTGACTCTTGTTTTATTTCACTTTGATATTATTTTATACATTACCTATGATGCTTGCCTTATTTAGGAATGTGATCAACAAAAAGATGATGATGTTGAGGTGAGTGTAGAGGAGAGAAATTCCCAAAGCAAAGTTGAATGCAAGGGCAAATCAACTCCATATCAAAGTTAATTGAACAACAAACTCAACAACTTGGTACATTAATGAAAAGTCAGGTAAGTCATCAAGAATGACCACTTGGTACACTATATTTTTCTTTTTGGTAATTACATGTAACTGTTTTCCTATTTAGGATCAAATTAAGATGACCAATGAGAAGAACGACGAGAACACTAAAGAGGAGGAGGAGAACAATGGGGGCAGTGATGATGAGAACACTAAAGAGGAGGAGAACAACAGTGGCGACGAGAATAATTTTGAAGTAAAGGTCATTTCAAAATCTCCATCTACTCCACAGGTAATATATCTCTAATAACAAATAGAAGTATTGTAACTCGAATGATATATTAATATTTTTGAGCTTCAATCTTTGTTGTAGTCACATCATCGTCTGACAAAGGACCAAAAATGCAAGTTACTCGATTGGACGGGAAATAAGAACGAAGTTGTTGCAATTGGACGATGGATCACCGATGATCCGAATGTGTCGGTTCACGGTTATCCTCTTGGACAAGGTACATCCCATGTTTGGGTAGATATAGTGATACAATCCAAAGCTCTGTTGTTTAGGCCGTGTTTTGGTAACGACACAGTAGAGGAAATCATTGGAAGTACCACGGCTTGGCCAACAGACCACATTATGCCGTTTGAAGACTAGGTATGTCTTTAGTGCAGTACTTTAAATGCTATACTAAATTCCTACACACTATACTTTAATTCATGCACCCCTATATTTTACTCACTGTTTTCACATTCTATTACACATATGTAAAATAAAAAGTAATCCTACACACTCTTTGATACTAATTTCTACTTATCTGCACACTTCTTCAATAATCTGAACTTATAATCTACTGTTTACTGAACACTAGAGCGTCTGATCTGATGCACATTGGAGAGTAAATATCTGCACATAATACCTTACTAAACTTTACCTACAGAAAACCTATTTTCCAATACACAACAGATATGGAAAACTGAAAGCTTTGGTCTGTACTGATAAGTCTTTAGTATAGACCACATTTAGCGATATCAGCTTCATCTATATGAAAAAATGCACGCACTCAGTTGGAACTTATTAATCCTTTCAAGCTTTCAGTCAAAAAATGAGAAGAAGAGTTGAGAACACTTACAATTACAACAGAATATATAAACACATAAGACTCAATTAGTGCACTGGTAAAGCATTACTTTTCCTATCCCAATAATTTACTTTTCGTCAATTGTCTGGATCGACTCGAGATGGTTTTTTTCTTTACACTAATGATTTTTCCCCTATTTTTGTGTAGGTTGGATGAAGGAAGAGGATGCTTTCTGAGGAGTTTTGGTTGTGGATAGGCTCGAAGGGAGCTAAATGTTAGATAGTCAACATTTTGGGATATATGTAGCTGACTACACTGTTAATGTTTAATTTTTGGACATATGTTTGGTACTACTTCGTTGTTCTACATGGAGAAATGAAGGATTTTGAATTTTTGGTACTACTTCGTTGTTCTACATATATTAGACAGTGAAATTAATGAATTTACTTATGTTCGGAATTCATTCTGTGATTGATTCGCATTTAAATTTTTGAATACCTGCATTTTGTGTAACTGTGGCATTATCTGCAATAGTATTCTGATGTGCTGCATTCTGCAAATTTTTGAATACAGAATTTTGACTCTGCAATAGCATTCTGACATGCTATTGTTGCACATATAATAGCAGGAAAGAAATGCTATAAAAAGCAGATATATATCGAAACGCTATTAACAAACAATAACATACATGAACGCAATTAAAAATAAACAGCGTTCAGGAACGCCATAACACATTTATAGCGTTAACAAATGTTATTAATGAACTATAGCGTTCGTAAAGGCTATGTAAACTATATAGCGTTTGTAAGTGTTATAACATGTCTATAGCGTTCATGAACGCTACAATATATTAATAGCGTTCATGAATGCTATTAACGTTCTATAGCGTTCCTAAGTGCTATAACTATCATATAGCGTTTCAAAACACTATACATCGTCTATAGCGTCAATGAACGCTATAATCCATGAATAGCGTTCGTGAACGCTATAACTTTATAGCGTTCTTGTACATGGGGTTATTATAGCGGAGGCATTTATAGCGGACGGAATATGCTATAATATACATTTTATAGCGTTTAGCGCACGCTATCATATTCCATATTTGTTGTAGTGAGATGTCCGGTGTCCTGTCAAAATGATATACAAACTCAGCCTCTAAGTTACGATTAAGATTACACTAGGGTCGTGACACGGCTCCTAATAGGACACTAGCTAGGTGAAGCTCTAGTAGTCCAAAGTGAGGTGTTACAACATCTAGACTAACAAGTAGGTCTCTATACTAAGGTAGGGTAGAGTCTCGATACTAAAATACCCCAAAAACCCACAAAAACATACAAGTCATTATTAATCAATTAATTAAACAGACTGTACACTGTGTTCCAATAATTATTAAAATAGTTATACAGCCCTAAAATAGGTGAAATAATATACTAAATTGATCTTTGTTAATTATAGTAATTTAATATAAATTTTCTGGAATTTATAATCCAGTGTAAGTATTTATTAAAAATCAGAATACAAGTGTATATTGAAAATGAATTTTGGTTTACTATTTTTAAACTGTGTCAAAACAGTAAATTAAATCATGGAAAAATTATATTAGTTAGATTAATTAACATAGTATTTTATAGTAATTTTTCTAGAATTTATTCAGCAATAAAAAGTTGTCTGAAAATTCAAAGTTCATAAATCACAGATTCTGAAATTAAATAAATAATTATTTAATGTATTTGTCCGCGTATTTGAAATTGAACCGAAGTCCAGATACGGAACCCGAAGCCATGAATCAAGTCCAACATGACTCGACTACCCCGAATATGTGTAAGCTCACCTAAGTCCGATCAACCCATGCTAGGCTTGGACTTTGAGTGGTCGTTTGTACAAAGTACGTAAAATCGTAAATAAATACGGAATTTAAATACATGTAATTTAAAGGAATTTAAATTGCAGAAATTGAAAGAGTACATATTACAGTATATGTACTGTATTTATTTACATATTACAGTATAGGCACTATATTTATAATGACATAATTTAAATGACATAATTAAATGACAGAATTTAAAATACATATTACAATATAGGCACTGTATTTATAAAGTACATATTTAAATATTACAGTATAGGTACTGTATTTATATTGACATAATTTAAATGACATAAATTAAATGACAAAAATTAAATATATATATATAATTTTATATAATATATTCCTCCAAAAATACAAAAGAAATGAAAGCAAGAATTTAATATTAAATAACTTCAATATTTAATTACTTATATATATATAAATATATATGTGTAATATATAGTTTATATATATATAAATGTTTTCAACAGTTATTATTAACAGTATATACACATATACTGCATTTACAAAAGTATTTAATTATATACATATATATATATATACATATATATATATATATATATATATATATATATATATATATATATATATATATATATATATATATATATATATATATATATATATATATATATATATAAACATTGAATTACAAAAAGACCAAAAAAAATATCCCAACATATACGAAGGGGGTTCGAACTCGGGTACACAAAGGGGGCAGAGTCTGAGCGCCACTCGACTGACCAGGGGGTCAGCTCGAGCTTGCTGTTAGGATAGGGTTCACACTAAATATATACTAAATCAATTAACATTTAAACCCAAACCCATTACCATCACATACTCGTGTCCTGACAGTTTGGGACACGAGCGTCTGCACCCGATAGGAGTCTTGTGTCTCTGTCTGATATCTCCACTGGGTACACAAAGATGCCTTCCATGCCTAAGTGTACCGTCTTCATGAATGCATAATTCTGGTCTTCGTCCTGCTTCACACTCTGCTCTGAGCCGCTGAAGCTTAGAATCTGCTGACTGCGCCAGATCATCTCGACTATACTGGACTGAACTTGCATGCTGGCCATCAATGCCACACTGGTAGGAAGGACAACTTCTATACCCATCTTATGAAGATCTGCTAACAGCTCTGGTTGCGCTGTTAGGTAATAAACTCCGGCTCTCCTGCTCAATGCATCTACTACTACATTGGCCTTCTTTGGGTGATACTGCAGGTTGACATCATAATCCACAAGCAGCTCTAGCCATCTCCTCTGACGCATGTTAAGATCCTTCTGGGTGAACACATACTTCGGGCTCTTGTGGTCGGTAAAAATCTCCACCCTATCTTCGTACAAGTAGTGCCTCCACAACTTAAGTGCAAACACTACCGCTGCCAGCTCCAAGTCATGGGTTGGATAATTCCTCTCATGATCACGAAGTTGTCGCGATGCATAAGCTATTACCTTCCCATGCTGCATCAGAACACACCCTAAACCTCTGCCTGAAGCATCACAATACACTGAGAATCCCCCGGTTCCATCTGGAAGCGTGAGAATGGGTGCCGTCATCAAACCTCGCTTCAACTTCTCAAAAGAACTCTGACACTCTGTTGTCCAAGCAAACTGCACATCCTTGCGGGTCAACTGGGTCAATGGTGCTGAAATTCGAGCAAAGTCTGAAACAAATCGCCGGTAGTAGCCGGCTAAGCCAAGAAAACTGCGAACTTCTGTAACTATGCTGGGTACTGGCCACGTCTCAATAGCCACGATCTTCAGGGGATCCACTTCTACTCCTCCTCTGGTGATGATATGACCCAAGTACGAAATGCGATCGAGCCAAAACTCGTATTTACTAAACTTGGCATACAACTGGTACTCTTTGAGAATCTGAAGGACAACTCTGAGATGTTGCTCATGCTCCGCTTCACTCTTGCTGTAGACCAGGATGTCGTCTATGAACACAATCACAAACTGATCCAAATGTCACGATCCGCACCCGTTTTTTTTTTTTTAAACGGATACGAGACGTGTCCAAGCCAGCCTACGCCGCAGTGTCGGCGGTAGAACGCTGTCACGGCCATGAAGATCAAATCACAACAATGCTCATTCACATAATTAATTTAACTTACAATGATTACAAGTTTTACATTTGTAGAAGAATACAAACTTGTACAATTAAAAGAATGGCTACATCTCAACTATCTAGCTAGTCTCTAGGCTTTTGTCTGCAAGTATCCCCGTCACTCCCAAGCTAAGAAAATCCACGGCTAACCTGAAAATGTTGGTTTCCAGTCAGGAATGGAACGAGCACAATCCACTGAATGCAATTTCAAATAAAGAAGATGACTATAAACAAAGGTTAGACATCAATTATGAGTTTGAAAATAAACAGGAAATACATAAAACTAATAGTAAATAAATAGACACAACAGACCTTCCCCAACTGCTGGAAGTACCTTTGATATGTGATCGGTCTCGGGACAATTATGCGACACTGTCTACACTGTCTAAAGTTACACTGTCTACACTGTCTAAGTTACACTGTCTAAAGTTACACTGTCTAAAGTTACACTGTCTAAAGTTACACTGTCTAAAGTTACACTGTCTACAACAAATATTGAAATAAAGAAACATTGTCTACAATCAATAATCATGATCTACACAGTTTAAATGCAATAACAAATCACTGTCTACACTGTCTACTTTGCAATAAATAAATCACTGTCTACACTGTCTACTTGCAATAATAAATCACTGTCTACACTGTCTACTTGCAATAATAATCACTGTCTACACTGTCTACACTGTCTACACTGTCTAAGGTCAGATCACACATCGTTGGTAATTCCCATTCCCGACTCAACAATTTTAATAGAAAAATAATCACACAACCAATGACACAACCAATGAAATATAGTAAAAATCAATATCGAAATGCAGACAATAAACTGTACTCGCCTGTGGTCCTTTGCTGGTGAAACCGACAATCTGAACTACTCAATGTGCCACTATAGTCAAAACCCGTACAACAGTCCCCGGATGCTGAAATAGACAATACCAATGATTTCAGAATAGTCAAATTAGCTAGGATTGCCTGTCCTTAAGTCCAATTCTGGACACAGGGGCAAAACGGTAATTTCGGGTCAAAACGATGTCCGCCGTTGGACCCGTTTTGCACCGAAAAGCGTGCCAGAGTCAATGGTCTCTAAAGTCGTCAAACTACCTGTCTACGGATCTAGTTTTTCGATAGGAACCCAACCGTATGTCCAGAGTTGGATTCCGGCGGGCCATGCACAAAATCGCCCGTTGAGTGGGACCGTAGGGCCCGCAAAACGACGTACAATTCAACTGTCTCAGAATTGGACCAAACTTGGCATGCATGACCAGAAAAACGACACGGTCCTGATGGCGCAAGTTTCGTCTCGATCTGACGAACGTGCACAAAGTAATTGAGAAATTTGCAAAGTGCACGATACGGTAAATTTTGACGGATACGCATCAAATTCGTCGCGCACACGCGACCAATTTGAATTTCGTCAAAGCCCACACGACCACGAAGCCGTTACGCAGCTTTCGATGCTTTCGGTTCGCGACCACGTCGTCCCGATTGGCGTGACGCACGTCGTGTGGAGCGATTTCTAGATTTTCGAAAACAGGTTTTTGTCCAACTTCGGAATCGGATTTCTCGACGCACAGTCAACGAAATCCGATTCTACAAAAAGGGATACGGAGCCCTATAGGTCGTCTAGGTCTGTCATTAATTAGTTTTTGAAATATCCCACTACTCTGTTCAGGAAGTGCCTGTAAACTTGGGTCGATGGACTGTCCCACGTTCTGTTTTCGAACGGGTTTTTCGCCTGACTTTGCGTCGATTTCATGGGTCGGTTGTTCGATTTTAATCCAAACGGATCAATGCAAATCCTAGATGGATAGGTTAGCTACACGTAGGATTTTGTAGATCGCAATTTCATCGAATATACGACAAGATATGGGTCTCGATAGTGGGTTACCTGATAGCCGCTGCTGTCGTTTCTGTTGGGTTGTGCGCGCTCGCGCGCTGCCCTCGGCGCTTTCGGCCGCGTGCAGCGGTGCTGCCGGCGGCGGGTGGCCGCCCAGGCACTGGGGAGGGGCGCGATTGGGTTGGCGATGGAAGAGAGCTAGGGTTTCATCGGTTTTTTGAAGTTTTTCGAACTCTCAATTATACACGGTTATGTAGGCTCTCCGCTCCCCTGGTTTCACAGGGTCGGGCTTATTAGAGCTCGGGGCTGTGGGAACTCTTATGGGTTCTCTGTTTGCTTTGCTTGGCCCTTTGGGCCTGGCCGAGCTGGCAGGCCTGGAAGGAATGGGTTAGCTGCTCCTGGCTCATTGATCAATCAATAGTTTTTGGATAAATGGCTCTACATGGATTTAGCTCGGGGAGATTGGTCCCAGGGCTTGGGTCCAGGCTACGGGTTGTGGGCCTGCTACTGCTTCTCTTATTCCCTTCTCCTTTTCTTCTCTAGTTTCTTTTATTATTTGATTTCTTATATATATATATATATATATATATATATATATATATATATATATATATATATATATATGTAGATATATATAAGTATGAATGAATCCATAATTAATAATAAATATAGTATAATATTTAAATAAACACAAGGTCTAATAATAATTTAGTACAAATATTATAAATAATAATAATTAGAATAGTTACATAGATAGAGCATTTATTTATATACACATAATAAAATATTCCTATACACAGAAATATTATTTATATAAGATATCTATTTTTACTGATTTCTCCAATGAATAATGAAATTGTATAATCAATTAGAAAATAGCCCTACATATGAATATATATATATATACATTATATATATCTACACTTATATAAAATCACTATAACTCAATAAACCCCAATAACCTTTATTTGACTAAAATACTGTAACCAATAATACTAATATTATATAATAATCTCTTCAATAACTTATTAATAAATACTAATAATCAAAAGCAATAAATCTCTAATGGTGCAAGTACCCTTTTTTTTGTACAATCAATAAAATCACCATTCAAGTAAAAATGAACTTATAATAAAACATTTTACAATTTCCGGGAAGGGGAGCTACAAATCTACCCACCTTAAAAATAATTTCGTCCTCGAAATTCTAATTCGTAGTCATTCCATAAACCTCTAAAAGAAATCTGCCTTAACCTCAATCTCCTTAAGTTCAAATTCAAAAAAAATCGTTTGTATCCTTCTCTAGTCATTTGGTATTTACGAAATCTCGAGGACTTCTACCCACCTTTAGTCACACTACTCCCTTGAAACACAGGTCACTAAAATATCATAACCTTCTAACTAGTGGCTAATAACTCTTCCAAAAGTATCTAGGACATACAGTATCTATAATCCTCTCGTATCTATCAAGCAACCCAAAATTTAACAAGCATAAATTTACACCAGTAGCTAAGAAATATATTGATAAGCTCTAAATAGTATGACCATTCGTCGATCTGAAATAGAAAGGACGGGAAGGTAAGGAAGAATAATCGAGAGCAACTACAAATTTTTAAGAGCAGTAAAGAGTATCCAACGATACCGCTACAAAGAGTATTTACGAACCATGACTTATTTGCTATACGAGGCTACTCTAGTCTAGTCACCTGTTAAATCGAAGGACACTTGTTACTTAGAGGGGCCTGCAATCCGTGCAATACAGAAGTCTCGTTCTCAAAATTCTAATTCAAATAAGGTTCTATAATGGAACGAAAATTGAGAAATCAAAATTGTGATCTTTTCCGTGGTTATTTAAACACAATCAAAAGATATAAATGCAATACAAGATCGTATCGCGACTCCTAGGTAGACGGAATAAGGGTTACGAATGACTTCACATTCTACGAGATGGAGACTACACAATCGGTATAGGGACCTATCCAAATAGTCCGATTTTATAGTCAATTATGGTGGTGTGCATGGATGTGTTTAACTGGGTCTTAATGGGTTCTCCGATTGGACACCAATCTTTAGTTGGATGAACCCTGGATTTCAATCTATATGGACTGAACAAGATTCCAAGATAAAACTATAACTACTGGTTTAGGGTAACCTAGAATAGGTTTCTACCCAAGGGTTGAGCTTGTTGGGCAGTCGGATTGGTAAAATAGGTTTTGTAAGCCCTGAAGATGCGCCTTCCGTGTCTTTTATGTTTAAGTAGCACGAGAAGACACAATTAAATGGCACACTAGTGACATGTGCGTAGTGGGCTTCCAGTAGGTCACAACCATATAGTGGGTCGAAAGGTTTGGGTTGAGGTTGAAGCTCTAAAGAAAGTCAGAAAGTATACCGTTGTTACGGTAAGGGTTATAGCTAGTGCTATCGTCCTGAAAATTCTACCATAAAAATAGAGTACAAGGGGACGTGTTTGAGTGGGTCATGATATACCTAGATGAAGGTGGACTCGTCTAGATCTATCATATGAAGTTTGTTGGAGGGTAACAGCTGGTCTCGTGCTCCGAATATTAATGACACGGCCGGGGACACAAAATAGTCTAAAAGGAAAGTGGGAGTCCATGGGACACTAATTGTCATCCTAATGGAAATTATTTAAATCACTAGGTAATCCTTGTTTATTCCAAACTTTAGGAAGTTTACAGTCTACCCACCTTAGAAGCTAAGTCGTGGTCTTAGGAATAATGAGGTCAGAAGAATTTTAAGGTCCGGGTATTGTACCTCGATTCTCGGTAATAAAGAACAAGGTACGACATAATGGAATACGGTAGATGTAAGTCAAGTCAAGGACCATTCCTCGATAAATGGAAAATGAGTGTGTACCATGACACATGGTCGATAAAATTAGAATGACCTACTCGTCCACAGTATACGAGAGTTGTCGACGGGGTAACCAACTCTAAGGCACATCGCATGAAGGGAATTCTATCAACTGAGTCGTGAATTTCTATCTGTGTCAAGCCTGTCAGACTATTTTCACAAGGGTTCTAGTGGTATGGGCTGTTGACCACTGCTAGATCATACTATGACAGGGTATTTAAGCCATGGTATTGGCTAAGCTAGTGACTGTGGTATTCCAACACTAGTTAGGTCTTAATAATAAAATTTACATAACTAGGGTAATATTTGTTGGAATCCAATCTCGGGATGAGCATCTACCATAGTCACGGTAAATAATTGTCCCTATCCTTGTCTATCCATCTTATGTCTAAACTGTGGGCTTTGGTCGAGGAAAGGTTGGGTTAAGGTTTAAGGATTGCTAGTTAGTGCAAGCTTCCAGCAAATAGTTAGAGGCTCACAACAATTGGTTCCTTGAGGATAGATGGTCTCTTGGGTTGGCATTTCGACTAAGGGTAAAACCCTAATCATTCTCAAATTCAGGTAGCTAGAAAGTCCCGATAACAGTTTGGGGTCGAGAGGAGAACGAGTAACTCGATCATATGGCTGGCTGACGATAACTACCCTTGTGTATACAACTACCATAGCCATGGGGATACTCGGTATCTTTCTGCCACTCACGAGCTTCCGTCTTTCCAGATTAGTGAAAGACAAAAACGAATAAAGAGTTCAATAAAGATATCATTGAATACAAATTCGTGATTCAAAGGCGAATGTATAATTCAAGAGGAATTGTCAATGCAGTCGTGGATGAGATCCTAGATACCTATATATCTCTATCCACGGTAGTGTAATCAAACGAAGAGCGAACCAAATGCATCATGGTTGATCAGACCATAATACACTGATTCTGATTAGACAATAAGTTAGCAGGCGTCCCCGCTAAACATATGCCTCGAATCAAGCTCGAGAACAGAGTGAGCTTGCAAAACTAGGCTGTAATAGCAGCATTGGTCAAAAGAGTCAAAATATAAGTACGCAAGATTTTGAAAAGAAGTTACAAGTAGTTCGAGTTTGAGAGAATCAAAACTTACCTGGTGTCCTTGCTTATACAATCTTTCTACTATCTTCTGATCCACAAGGACTTGGTCGACTAATGGGTTATGGATATTCTAAATTCCATATTCTAGGTAAACCTATTAGTGTCAGTCGATGTCCTCGTCAATAGGTCACAAGGACCACGGAATGCTAGATCGGGAGACGTACTATCCAACTTACAAACTTCCACCAATATTGGCTTCAGATCTTATGGAACACACAGGGCACTGTCCTATCCTCTATAGTATCCTTAACTTGTAATCATGTCTGAAATCATTTCACCGAGGACTACGCCTCGCCCGTAAGATCGGGCTGTGGTAAACCCTTGGTTCCGTGATTCAGATGTGATATACTATCAGATACTCTACCTTATCTCGACACCCGGGTAACTATGATCAAAGAGGACCACTAGCCATAGTTTTAGAAATATTCTATAACCTATAATTTCCTTAAAAATTTCAATTCTAGGGTCGTGTCTCGCCAGTGCGCTGCTGGCTGCAGTGAGTCCATAATTCAATTAAATGGCGACAGTGCGCTGCTGTCCTGCCATTATGGGTCAACTAACATTCTTTTAACTATATCTGTAAACTTTATGGGCTTCTATAGATTCAAACAAGTTGAATATGAGACAAAGCGTAAACATTTGTCCTATCAGTCGCAACCCTTAAAATAAAGGATTGAACAGGGAGAAATAACTGAGGACAAAAGAAATACAAACATTCTAACTATTCCATGTGTATTCGAGCCTTTGAGAAAAAGTTGAATCGAAACTAACTCAAGGTCCGTATATGGGTAACATAATCAGAAATTGTATAAAAACACTAATCCTTAGGGCAACTAGGAACTAAATGGGCCATTCGGACTAGGGTATGGGGATGATACCTAAGGGGTCAAGAGGAGGAGCTGAACAATCTATCAAGGTTAGATTTTCAATCCTAGGAAGTCCGATCTCACCAAGTGAATAATCTATTCACATTGGATCATATCATCATATCAAGAGGTAATAGTGTACCTATGGGGATCTATCAAACTATCAAAATCAATAACCCTCATCTATATTGCATGGCCTAGACTACCCATCGGTAAATTTGTATAAGGGACTCCTAGTCCTAGTCAATCCCTTAAATTAAATTAATTCGTGAATGAGCATTTCCTAGTCGCAGGCTCGCAATAGTACAACTAACTAAAGTACTATCACGAGTTCGCGTGATTTGCGAAGACAGACCTGCATGGGCCACCACAAAAACTTGTCACGATCCGCACCCGTTTTTTTTTTTTTTTTTAAACGGATACGAGACGTGTCCAAGCCAGCCTACGCCGCAGTGTCGGCGGTAGAACGCTGTCACGGCCATGAAGATCAAATCACAACAATGCTCATTCACATAATTAATTTAACTTACAATGATTACAAGTTTTACATTTGTAGAAGAATACAAACTTGTACAATTAAAAGAATGGCTACATCTCAACTATCTAGCTAGTCTCTAGGCTTTTGTCTGCAAGTATCCCCGTCACTCCCAAGCTAAGAAAATCCACGGCTAACCTGAAAATGTTGGTTTCCAGTCAGGAATGGAACGAGCACAATCCACTGAATGCAATTTCAAATAAAGAAGATGACTATAAACAAAGGTTAGACATCAATTATGAGTTTGAAAATAAACAGGAAATACATAAAACTAATAGTAAATAAATAGACACAACAGACCTTCTCCAACTGCTGGAAGTACCTTTGATATGTGATCGGTCTCGGGACAATTATGCGACACTGTCTACACTGTCTAAAGTTACACTGTCTACACTGTCTAAGTTACACTGTCTAAAGTTACACTGTCTAAAGTTACACTGTCTAAAGTTACATTGTCTACAACAAATATTGAAATAAAGAAACATTGTCTACAATCAATAATCATGATCTACACAGTTTAAATGCAATAACAAATCACTGTCTACACTGTCTACTTTGCAATAAATAAATCACTGTCTACACTGTCTACTTGCAATAATAAATCACTGTCTACACTGTCTACTTGCAATAATAATCACTGTCTACACTGTCTACACTGTCTACACTGTCTAAGGTCAGATCACACATCGTTGGTACTTCCCATTCCCGACTCAACAATTTTAATAGAAAAATAATCACACAACCAATGACACAACCAATGAAATATAGTAAAAATCAATATCGAAATGCAGACAATAAACTGTACTCGCCTGTGGTCCTTTGCTGGTGAAACCGACAATCTGAACTACTCAATGTGCCACTATAGTCAAAACCCGTACAACAGTCCCCGGATGCTGAAATAGACAATACCAATGATTTCAGAATAGTCAAATTAGCTAGGATTGCCTGTCCTTAAGTCCAATTCTGGACACAGGGGCAAAACGGTAATTTCGGGTCAAAACGATGTCCGCCGTTGGACCCGTTTTGCACCGAAAAGCGTGCCAGAGTCAATGGTCTCTAAAGTCGTCAAACTACCTGTCTACGGATCTAGTTTTTCGATAGGAACCCAACCGTATGTCCAGAGTTGGATTCCGGCAGGCCATGCACAAAATCGCCCGTTGAGTGGGACCGTAGGGCCCGCAAAACGACGTACAATTCAACTGTCTCAGAATTGGACCAAACTTGGCATGCATGACCAGAAAAACGACACGGTCCTGATGGCACAAGTTTCGTCTCGATCTGACGAACGTGCACAAAGTAATTGAGAAATTTGCAAAGTGCACGATACGGTGAATTTCGACGGATACGCATCAAATTCGTCGCACACACGCGACCAATTTGAATTTCGTCAAAGCCCACACGACCACGAAGCCGTTACGCAGCTTTCGATGCTTTCGGTTCGCGACCACGTCGTCCCGATTGGCGTGACGCACGTCGTGTGGAGCGATTTCTAGATTTTCGAAAACAGGTTTTTGTCCAACTTCGGAATCGGATTTCTCGACGCACAGTCAACGAAATCCGATTCTACAAAAAGGGATACGGAGCCCTATAGGTCGTCTAGGTCTGTCATTAATTAGTTTTTGAAATATCCCACTACTCTGTTCAGGAAGTGCCTGTAAACTTGGGTCGATGGACTGTCCCACGTTCTGTTTTCGAACGGGTTTTTCGCCTGACTTTGCGTCGATTTCATGGGTCGGTTGTTCGATTTTAATCCAAACGGATCAATGCAAATCCTAGATGGATAGGTTAGCTACACGTAGGATTTTGTAGATCGCAATTTTATCAAATATACGACAAGATATGGGTCTCGATAGTGGGTTACCTGATAGCCGCTGCTGTCGTTTCTGTTGGGTTGTGCGCGCTCGCGCGCTGCCCTCGGCGCTTTCGGCTGCGTGCAGCGGTGCTGCCGGCGGTGGGTGGCCGCCCAGGTACTGGGGAGGGGCGCGATTGGGTTGGCGATGGAAGAGAGCTAGGGTTTCATCGGTTTTTTGAAGTTTTTCGAACTCTCAATTATACACGGTTATGTAGGCTCTCCGCTCCCCTGGTTTCACAGGGTCGGGCTTATTAGAGCTCGGGGCTGTGGGAACTCTTATGGGTTCTCTGTTTGCTTTGCTTGGCCCTTTGGGCCTGGCCGAGCTGGCAGGCCTGGAAGGAATGGGTTAGCTGCTCCTGGCTCATTGATCAATCAATAGTTTTTGGATAAATGGCTCTACATGGATTTAGCTCGGGGAGATTGGTCCCAGGGCTTGGGTCCAGGCTACGGGTTGTGGGCCTGCTACTGCTTCTCTTATTCCCTTCTCCTTTTCTTCTCTAATTTCTTTTATTATTTGATTTCTTATATATATATATATATATATATATATATATATATATATATATATATATATATATATATATATATATATATGTAGATATATATAAGTATGAATGAATCCATAATTAATAATAAATATAGTATAATATTTAAATAAACACAAGGTCTAATAATAATTTAGTACAAATATTATAAATAATAATAATTAGAATAGTTACATAGATAGAGCATTTATTTATATACACATAATAAAATATTCCTATACACAGAAATATTATTTATATAAGATATCTATTTTTACTGATTTCTCCAATGAATAATGAAATTGTATAATCAATTAGAAAATAGCCCTACATATGAATATATATATATATATTATATATATCTACACTTATATAAAATCACTATAACTCAATAAACCCCAATAACCTTTATTTGACTAAAATACTGTAACCAATAATACTAATATTATATAATAATCTCTTCAATAACTTATTAATAAATACTAATAATCAAAAGCAATAAATCTCTAATGGTGCAAGTACCCTTTTTTTTGTACAATCAATAAAATCACCATTCAAGTAAAAATGAACTTATAATAAAATATTTTATAATTTCCGGGAAGGGGAGCTACACCAAATAAGGCATGAAGATGCGATTCATGAGGTCCATGAATACAGCCGGCGCATTGGTTGCTCCAAATGGCATAACAAGGAACTCCCAATGCCCATATCTTGATCTGAAAGCTGTCTTCGGGATGTCCTGCTCTCTGACTCTGATCTGATGATACCCTGAGCGTAAGTCAATCTTCGAGAATACTGCTGCCCCTTTGAGTTGATCAAACAAGTCATCTATCCTCGGGAGAGGGTATCTGTTCTTGATTGTCACTGAGTTCAAGGTACGATAATCTACACATAATCTGAACGTATCATCCTTCTTTTTCACAAGAAGCATCGGGGCTCCCCAAGGCGATCCACTAGCACAAATGAATCCCTTAGTTCTGAGTTCTTCAATCATCTTGTACAATATCTCTAACTCTGACGGTGCCATCCGGTAGACTCTTTCTGACACTGGGCTGATCCGGGGATTAAGTCGATGGTGAACTCGATCTCTCGCTCTGGCGGCATTCCTGGAAGCTCTTCTGGAAAAACATCTAGAAACTCCTCGACTATCCGGGGTAACTGCACTGCTGCTATTGCCATCCGCAAAACTGGAGGAGAAGGTTCAACTTCGCCTCGGGAAAAAAAAAACTCTGGCTCGCCTGGAATGCTAAAAACAACCCTGCCAATATGGCAGTCTATCCTAGCATACTGGTCCCTCAACCAATCCATCCCTAAGACCACATCATAATCGGCCATCGGAAACTCTATCAATCTAGCGGGGAAGTCTCTACCGCTAACTACGATCCGACACGAGGAAAACACTCTATCTACTCCCACAAGTCCATTACCAGTAAGTATATTGAGCCTTACTGATAATGACTCGGGCTCCAGTCCTATCCGTGTCGCGAATCGTGCAGACATAAACGAATACGATGCACCAGAGTCAAATAATACTGAAGCTGGAAAGGTGTTGACGAGAATAGTACCTGCCACCACCTCACCTGGTGCCAATCCTTCTTCTTCCATGGTCAAAGCCAGCACTTGACCATGTCCCCTGTAACACCCCAGAACCAGAATACTGGAGAACGGGGGCATACATAGCCAGCTACGTATAATGAAATGAATTTCACCTTACTATACGGTCACGGCTGTCTAGATACATGAGGATTTAACTACAATCCATCAGTCTCTTATGGTCAATAACAAGCCTAACTGTCTCAATCTCCAGCAAGCAAGTAAGGTTACAAGATGTAAGATCACCAAATATACAATAGTAAGGCGTCCCAAACATTACGTATTCAGTTGATCATGAAGCTAGTCGTTACAAAATGTGAGGACTGGCAAGAGTTTAGTCATACATGATCAACCCTAGGATCTGTCAATCATGTTACAGCCCGTAGGCAGACAGTAATAAGGTATGCAATACGAGATAACAGGTGCTCGTCGGCTAAACGCCTCAAAATAAGAATTTTACAATAGAGTGGGAGAGCCAAAAATAAACCCACTCGTTGCCCTGGTTACGCCTGGTGGTCACCATCGGGCGAAAAAGTCGGTAGATCCTTTGGAGCTGTTCCGAAATCTGGCCATACAAAACTAGCTGGATCAAATCCCAGAAAAGAACAAGTGCCACAAAGGAGGCTTCACTTAAGAACTAAAACCAACAATTAGCACAAGAATATAAATAAATAATAAGAACTGGACATACGGAAAATCAGGATGATATACGATGAGATAACCATGGGACTATTCAGATAACCAGGTTACAACCCGTAAACCAAACAAGGACCAGGGTTGTAGCCCTTCATCTGAACGGAATTGGTTTTTCTACCATTTATCGGCAAGATAAATCTAAGAAATCAGGTCATATAAAAATCTTGTACAGGCTCAGGACAGGACTAGACAGGATTAGACTCCATCCAATCATTCACGGCCAAGCAATAAGTACGGCTTGATACTTTAACTAACTAGGGTTATCACAGGCCTAGTTACTAGCAAGATGCAGTGAGATTATCCCAGCAGCCACAAGCCCTGCAGACCATCTAGGCTATCCGGACGTAATTAGGGGTTGAGTTCATGTGGGTACATCGTCCAGGAAACACATGTACCCTTAAGTAGCTTGGAGGGTGCAACACATGACAGTATGCTGGAAATGTGCCCTACTCGACGGCAGGCTACAGATCCCAAGTGGGGCACCCAGATAACGGGATTACCTGTAGTTGGAGAAATCTCTTCATGACTACTGGATTATTCTAGTCATTAGCCTTAGTTGTATTCAGTAGGTACCCCTGACCGTGGTACTCAGGGATCCCTGTCCTAGACATGATGCAAACATTACCGGTTCAATTGTACAAACACAATCATCTACGGTGTCCAGGCCATTCAATCTTGTCATAACATGCTAGCCGTCGTAACAGCCTATCGAGATATATCATGTCAAGTTTACTTGTCAGGAGTGCGCCACGACGGGCCACTATCATGTCATGTTACTTGTCAAGAGTGTACCACTACAGGTCACTGTCGTGTTCAGGAAACATGTACAAAATAACATAGTACAAGCATTCTATCAAGCGACCCAAAGTTATACTGAGAGTTACCAGACATGAGTATAATAAAAAAAATTAAAACAACAAGGGCAAGACAGGGGAAGGAGTCATGCGGCTCAGAAAAATGAGTTTATACGGCCAGGGGACTTGGGTTCAATGCGGCGCAGGACACGTGGCTCATGCGGCTGGAAGGAAGCCCAGGACGCATACGGCATATGCGGCTCAGGATCACTGGGTCCCATGCGGCCAATAAAGGGGAACGCATGCGGCTCAGGGAAGGAAAGGGCCTCATGCGGCTGGAAGGAAGCCCAGGGCGCATGTGGCATATGCGGCTCAGGATCACTGGGTCCCATAAGGCCAATAAAGGGGAGCGCATGCGACTCAGGGAAGGGAAGGGCCTCATGCGACTGGGAATGACTGGGGGCATATACGGCAGAAGTAAATGGGTCTCATGCGGCTCGCGGGGGAGCGGGGCATATGCGGCTGAATAAAAATGATTCCATGCGACTCTGGATCAACAAGCTTATGCGGCTAAGTCCAAAGACTGCGCATGCGGCTGGATTAGTCAGGGCACATGCAGCTCGGAGTTCCATACGACTAGATATTCATGCGGCTGGGGCCATGCGGCCAAGTCATACAGCAAGGGCTATGCGGCCAGGAAGATAACTTGCCGCATAAAAGGCTATGCGGCTAAGTTCGTGCGGCAAAGAATCATGCGGCAGGGATCTGTTATTCTTCTCTATTATTCCGAGAAGAAGAACCATGCAAGCCATGGCTTCCAAGCTTCATAAAACCTTTATCCAGAGTCCAAATCCGAACTTCCATAGGTCAAAAAGCGGCAGAATAAAATTCTCTACCACATGGAACCATCAGAACTTGATAATAACAAGATAAAATAGATCAAAATTCAAGAAATCTGAAAATAAAATAAACTTAGATCTACAAGCAAGTAGCCATGGAAATTGAAAATATCACCCTCACTTTTCCCAGTTAGGGGTAAAATGGTAATTTTCCATTTTATAATATTTTGGGAATTTTATTTCATGAATATTATTATTTAATTATTATAGGAGTCGGGTTCGAATTTCATCGCATTCCGAGTTAATTCGGGACCCCGATGAATTTCGACTTGAGCTGTAATTAGCATGTTAGCTAACCATGGCCCACCACACTAAACTTTAGGATTTAAGAGTTTGGACTAGTCTCCCATGAGTAATTTAGTTTAATTATAATTTTTATTTATTTTTAGCAACTTCCTAAACCTAATTTGGAATTATTTTAGCATTAGGCTTAGGGAGGGGCAAACTTGTAATTACAAGTGCCCCTCACCCATGCCATGCTTGGCCGGCCAAGAGAGAGCCCCCCCCCCCCCTCTTTCTTCTCCACTAAGCAACTCTCTCTCTCTCTCTCTTTCAAATTCATTTCCTCTCAAGTCTTTCTTCTTCCTCCAACCAACCAATCTAGGTATGCTTTTATTTCTCCATTTATTTCTCATTAGCATTCATGTCCCACACAATAAATGGAGAGGAGAAGATTCTCTACCATTTGCCCACAAATTTGTAGGTTTTCCCTAGAAAAATAGGTTAAGGATTTATTAGGGTTTAATCCTTTTGAATGGTATATATATATATATATATATATATATATATATATATATATATATATATATATATATATATATATATATATATATACATATATATATATATATTTTTTTTGTGTGAGTGTGTGTATATATTTTGACATGAAATTAGTGTCATGAGGATGAGAGTGGTGAGAATGTGTGTGTGTTTGTGTTGTGTGAGGGTGTGTGTGTTTATATATATATATATATATATATATATATATATATATATATATATATATATATATATATATATATATATATATATATTTATATATATATATATATATATATATATATATATATATATATATATATATATATATATATATATATATATATATATATGAATATGTATATATATATATAGTTATGAGAGTGTATTTATATATATATATAGATATGAGTGTGTATTTATATATGTATATGGATATGGGTGTGTATGTATGTATATATAGATGTGTGAGTGTTGTGTATATATATTGTAACTCCTCTTCCCAAAATTTCTAATTTTGTTTACTTCTATTTTTTTTTTTAATTCGTGTTTTTAACAAATCCTTTGAAACATGTAGACGTACTTTTCCACTATTTCGTATTTCTAAAAGAAAACCCTTATGATTCAAAAACAATAATTAGTTTTCTAAATAAAAATATTTTGCTTAAATTTATTATCGGCAGTACAAAGGTATTCTTAATACTTTGAGCTTTCAAAAGATTTGCGCGAAGGTGATGTAAAGATCTTATTTATTTTGGTCAATAAAAGATTTGCCAATTTATCTTCAAATAAACCTTGGAGCAATATGAATATACTTTTGGTTTATCTTGATGAGTATTGAGTGCTTTAAATTATTTTAATAAAGGTAAAACCTTAAATTCTAATGATTATGGTGACTGATTGTTGAACTAAAAGATTGGATTAATCTAAATTCGAAAATACTATTTTGATTTAAATTTATATGAATATATTTTACATGATTATTGGACAATTATGACTATTGGTTTTAGAATTAGTTAGGGTTACTGCTATCAAATTTCTTTAAGTCTTGACTCTATAAATTAAAAGTATTATTGGGGATAAGTAGTTATTATTTTTAAATAAATTATTATTATTAGTATGATCAATTCTAGGATTGGACCGAATAAGAGAGTAATGTGTTTACACTTATCTATATTCAATCTCTAAAACAAGATTGTGATAGATTTTCTGTACACCCCTACTATAAACCGCTGGAGTGGAAAGATTGAATCAAGTTAAATTAGATACTCTAATCTTTTCCCACATCCAAATCCTGGCTTGATAAGAACCTACCTACACTTAAACCCCTTTTCTAATTCAAACATATCTAAGTATGTACATATAGGGGTGAAGGGATCACCCGACCCCTTCCCATCCAACCTCCTCCCAAGGCTCGGGAAAGCCAGGGCAACCCTTCCTGTTTTGAACACCATCATCATCATCCCCGTTACCACCGCCATCACCAACGTCGACAGCCACCATACCACCACCCGAACCCTGCTACCACGGTCGGCCGAGATCCTCCAGACGCGCCGCCATCTGCGACCGGAGCCGTCGTCACCGCCTCCGAGCGATCCGGCGTCCCGTAGAGTCGACGCCGGTCCCGAGTGGCCGACCTAACCCGGCCACGCCAACCCAGACCTAGCCAAGCCGGATCCCGCCGCCTCCTCGCCGCGAGCGATGCCCAGCCGGCGTCCGCCCCGACCTCATCTGCGTTGCCGCCGCCCTCTTGTTCCCCTCGGAGGAGCCCGCCTCGCCGGACTGGCGAGCCAGTGGAGCACCGGCGCCACCCAGCACTGGACAACCCCGTGCCGCCCTCTTTTCCGCGCGCCCGAGATCGTGACCCGTTTTCCCCACTCGACCGCTCTGCCCCGACCGCGTCCTCGCCGCCGTCCGTGCCGAGCAGCTTCCCCTCCGCCAAACCCTTGAGGAATCACCTTTCCCTCTCCGCTTCTGTAAGAGCTACTTTCCCATCTCTCTCCCTTTACTCCCCTTTCTATACGTTTAATATTTGTGAAGAGAGAAAGCCAGCACACCTTTAGTTGTTCTCATTAACTGTTGTGTCTCTACGAAGAGAGAACACACACACCAGGAGTACACATCATTGTCATAGATATTATTATTAATATAAACTATTATTATTTTCGAAACAATTGTAATTATAACAGTAGCCTATCTATAATATTGGTGTTGGACTCCAATATTTAAATTAGTTTCCTTTAAAATATCTTGGACTTATTTGGGCTTTGAGCTTCTAGCGCTGGAGTAATAAAGTAAAGAGACTATAAATATATACGTATATATATATTCCTGTTACATTAGTGCTTTTGTTGAGCTTTGTTACTTTGGGCTGGGTTTTTACTAGCTTTGAGTGGTTGGATTAATTTAGTTAATTGGTTTATTTTAAGTAATTACTATATTTTATGATTTTAGGAAATTTAAATTGGGCTTTAGTTACATTGAGGTTTCATCATTTGTTTTACTAAATATTTTAGTACTGATTTTAACTATAAAACTCTTGTTATAGTATTTCCTAATTAATTAAACTATAGCTTTTTTTTATCTAAACTATTATGGCAATATTTCTACAGTTTTGATATAAAATGACCTTTCTTGACTTCCAAATAATTGCTTAAAATATTGTGACTATTAGTATCAAAATCATTTTCTAAAACGGCCTATAGATAATTTACTTAAATAAATATACTCTTCCTTATTTAGAATTTCCTTTAGATTGATCTTGAGCATAACTAGTCCTATGTCTCTATTTTGCGTGATTTTGACTACTTCATATAGGTCCTAGGCTAACAGGCCATTCTGGACCCAGCGGACGATTTTGTGCACGGTCTGCCGGAATCCAACCCTGGACATACAGTTGGGTTCGTATCGGAAAACCGGACCTGTAGACATGTAGTTTGACGACTTTAGAGACCATAGACTTTGACGCACTTTTCGGTGCAAAGCGAGTCGAACGGCGGACATCGTTTTTGTCCGAAATTACCGTTTTGCCCCTGTGTCCAGAATTGGACTTAAGGACAGGCAATCCTAGCTAATTTGACTATTCTGAGAACGTTGGTAATGTTCATTTCAGCATCCGGAGACTTCTGCATGTGTTGATTGATTATGGCTCGTGAGTGGTATTTATTATTGGTTTCTCCAGCTAAGGACCTCAGGCAAGTGCACTTTCTGATTGCTTTTCGATTCATAGTAGTCTTTTCATTTCATGTCTATACATATATCTTGCTGCTTGTTGACACGCTCGTCACACGGAGTAGTCGGGAGGGGAAATATCTTAGTATACATGTGGACTACCCAGAAATATCCCATGAGTCTATTCTTGAACGATAGCTGCTGCACACGACACGTGCAGTATGCCGGATTTTACCCCCTAGCCGTCCACATGGCGAAAGGATATTTCACACCACTTAGATAGATGTCTTTTATTAGTTTTTCCTTGTTTATTTCTCTATCGTGCTATGACATCACTTTATCTTACAGTTTTCATTTCTCATATGCTATTTTCATGTCTTGATAATTCTATTGTGTTTTGCACTGCCGTCGGTTTGTGTACTTGTTCTAATCCTGACTGGATAACCAACATTTTTCAGGTTTAGCCGCGATCACTCTTAGCACTGGGAGAACTTGGGTATGCTGAAGACAACCTAGAAATAGATAGCCATTGTATCATTTCATTAATTGTAAAACTTTGTATTTTTCTTTAAATATAAATGTTGTAACTGTTGTAATAAATTTAGAAATATGAATGAGCAGCAATGTGATATTTGAGCATTTATTTCTTGCGGGCTTGACAGCGTTCTACCGCCGACTCTGCGGCGTAGGCTGGCTTGGACACGTCTCGTATCCGAAAACCGGGTGCGGGTCGTGACAAGTTTTTGTGGTGGCCCATGCAGGTCAGATTTCGCAAATAATTGCGAACTTATGGTAGTACTTAAGTTAGATGTACTACTGCAAGCCTGCGACTAGGAAATGCTCATTCACAAATAGGAGTAAATCAATTTTAAGAAAATGGTTAGGATTAGGAGTCCCTATTTTAATTTGACATTTGGGTAGTTAAGATTGATACATGTCACACTAAATGACTTTCATAGAAGGCTACACTATCGCATTTTGATTTGACGGAATTCCTAAGGAAGGTAGATTCGCAACATCTTTCCGAAATTTTAAAAATAGCACATATTCCTTTTAGTTGAATTAAAGTGTGATTTTAGAATTTCATAAACATTTAATATAGACGGCCTTAATCACGGTTAAGTTTCGAAGTGCAAGATGACCAAGAATTTTGGCACTAAGAGTGTGGTCAAGTGCCTTGACTAGTGTTCTAGCCATGGTAGTGGAGGCCGAGTTATTGGTATGCACTAACTAAGAAAACCAGACCAAATCATAACATAATCCTAGGAATAATTTAATTATCTATTATTAAGATTATTGATCTTTTAGAAGACCGGTTGTTCCAAACTAGCCCAAACTCAACCCAAGTCCTGGTGGTCATACAGTGCGACCAATGTCGTCCATGTAGATATATAGATGTGTATATATGTATTGGTTGTTCATTTCTAGTATTGTGAATAATTTCTATAAATTATATATTGAATATAATATATGTATTATTGCTACTTAAATTTATATTTTAATTGGAAATATGATAACCTCCTCATGAGAAGAACTATCCTACTCATGATCTGGAGTTTGTCGCGGTTATATTTGCTTTGAAGTTATGGAAGCACTACCTGTACGGAGAGCGAGTTGAGATCTTCACAGATCACAAGAGCTTAAAGTACGTGTTCACTCAGAAGGAGTTGAACATGCGGCAGAGGCGGTGGTTAGAGCTGATGAAGGACTTCGATATATCCTTGCAGTACCATCCGAGAAAGGCCAACGTAGTTGCAGATGCCTTGAGCAGGTATCCAGTTGCTATGTTCTTGACGACAGATCGTTATTTGTTGGCCGACCTGGATAGTTTGGGTATCGAGGTCATCATTCCGGGCATGGAGATCCAGATGTGGGATTTGCAGATTCAGTCTAAGCTGATGGATAGAGTCAGGTCAGCGCAGTATGATGATGTTGCC